>AP025052.1:22543424-22688836 GCA_036186865.1 Eustoma russellianum | reverse complement strand
GCGAAGATATGGCAAACAAATAAAGTAGCCCTATGTTCGGATCTGACAATACCATACCATAATCAAAAGGTACAACGGCCCAAGCGACCAGACTTAACATAAATGTAGTCACTGGAGCCATTCTAAAAAGGGAGAAATTAGCACTACTCGGTGAAATAGGTTCTTTTATAATCAATTTCAAACCATCTGCTAGAGGTTGTAACAATCCAAATGATCCCATTCCATTTAGGCAACTCTTGCACTTGTCTATTTGAAATCCTTCTCCTGATTTTTTAGACATCTGATTGTATTATTCTTGTGCATGTCTTGCTTCTCGTGATATATTTCTACTAGTCTCCTTAGAAGTTGAATGCTTCCCATTGATGTGTAATTTCTAACCTCTAACTAGCAAGTGCACTAGGTACAATTGTAGCGTAGCAGACAAGAGGGTTGTCGATCCCACGAGGACTAATTTTTAAGTACCAAAATTATTTTTCGCCTTAATTTAAACCTAATCAATAAAATTTAATAAAATCAGAAACAAGCTACTGCTTAAATATCAAAGCTTAACTTTTAACTTTAAAGATTTCCTTGACTAGTTTATGTTTCAGTTGAATCCTTTTCTAAAATGTAATCCACTCTTTAACCCAAAATAACGATTAGTTTATGTTTCAGTTGAATCCTTTTCTAAAGTGTAATCCACTCTTTAACCCAAAATAATTAACTAGTTTCTATTCCAAACCGCTAAGGAAGAAAATTCCTATTTTAATTTTTACCCAATGTCTTCGCATAAAAACCTAATTTAATTTGTTAAACTTCATATCTCTATGTGAATTTTAATCAAATAAATCGCATTAAATCTTTATGGAATTCCCTAGTTTCAATAACTTTTAATTATTTAATCCTAGCAATCCCCCTATAGAAATCGAATCTATCCCTAGTCAATTTTACTATAAGGTTGTTGACACGATCGTAATTAAAATCTTCACCTCTTGGTTCTTTGAAATTAATTATATATTCTATCAATAGGTAGCTAATCTATTGACGCGATAAATACACCAACAACAATTAACGCTGGGAATTTAACTAGTAAATTAGATGAATTAAAGAGGGAGAACTAATATATTAAAACATCAAAAGAATTCAACTTTCACAAAAACTAGTCAAGAAAATAGAAATTTAGCCACAAATTAAATCCATACCACCCATCATATTCATGTGTAATTGCATAAAATAGCAGTAGAGAAAACAACCGTGTATAGAATTATACTGCACAGAGCCTCGGAGACCGCGCCTGGCCAAACTGCCTCTGACGCGCTAAGAGAAAAACAGCTGACGCGTTGCTGCCTCAAGCCGACAGAACTGCCGACGCTGGGAGACACCTGCTGACGTGGCGCAGTCTGATTGCTGCAGCTGCTGTTCTCTGACGCGATTCTGGAAAAAGGCTGCTGATGGCTTTTTCTCTTTCTGCTGGTGATGGAGAGAGATGGTAGAAGAAATTGGCCTCGGGAAGCGTGCAGCTGCCTTGTGGGAAAAAGTCCCAGGCTGCGTTCCTTCCATTTCTTCGCACGATTTATAGGCGTGAATTGGAGCTGACCAGCTCCCTTTTTTCCTCAACTGCTCAGCTGATAATAGTAAATCTCAGCAACTTTTATGATATGATTTCATTCCAACAGATTTGAAGTTTATCTCTTTTGTTTTCCTGCAATATTAAAAGAAATATGTAGTGTCCAGCTAAAATAAATAAATATTATATTACACTTAGCTAAATAACATAACTTTTAACACCATTTACGTGGTAACTCGGTTAAGTTTAGAAAATAAAGTTAATTTAGCTAAAATAATTAATATTTTCCCTTTAATCACACGAACACTTTCATTATTTAATTTGATTGTTATTACTACTTTTAAGCATCGATTGAACCAAATATCGCTCGATATAAATGGTAGAGTGTACAAAAAAAATATATATATATATAAATTGATTATATCACCCATCATTCTGTTTCTTGCCCTGTACCCAAGTTGGTGTCTCGCATGCATGTGACTCTTGTTTGGTGCTCGATACATGTGAATCTTTTCTTAGCATCTCTCACTCGAGAATCCTCAGAGATTCTTAGTATGGTGATTTTGTTTGTCCTAGCTTCTTGTGAAATAGCTGTGTCAGAGCACTTTTTCTCCATTCAGGCATCTCCTTAGGCGTTAATCTCCTTTAGATAAAAATAATATGAAGTGTCGCGTCCATTTTTTCCTTAACCGTTCCGTACCTTTTTTTTTGTTGTCAGTAACCCTTTCCTTACCTTAGCCATAAGGCAGTCTGTTCTGACTGCCTTTGCGTCGTTGATTGCCTATTTCCGATTTATCAATTCTATGTTATATTACCATGGTGTCACACTCGTTAGACTGTTGGTGCTTTTTGAAGATGAGATCACAAAATTTTATGATAGTTTCTTCTCCAAGCTTTGGATTTGCTTCACCAATCTTGTGGAATTTGTTGCAGGTGCACTTTGCTTCTGGTGGATCTTTTTTTCCTCTCCATTGCTCCTGCAATTTTTAAGATATTTTATACATCTAACTGAAAGCAAGGGAGTTGCATTTGTGATTGTTTGCCTTTGCAGAGGAGTTGTTTAGGTTCAATTGTTAGACGATGCTAGATCCAAGGGGTGGATAATGTTAAACGGGGAACAGGATTGCCGAAAGGTGATTTTGAGAGGGGGTGGGTTTAAGGAGAGCATTAAAAATTGAGAGGACATACTTCGGTATTAGGTAGGGCACCTTTAGTATGTGATAAAACAGAGTGGATAAAAATTGATCAATATAACGACATTAGGAACAATGCTCGAGTATTATTGTTGTTTTGGAAGAGCTGATTAAAAGTTTGACCTATTTGAAAGTTGGAAATGTTCCTACACGTTTTGCATCTATAATTTGAGGTAAAGTATGCCTAAATTGTATTTGTAAATCAACATCATTGTCTTGATATGTTTTTATTTTTGTTTTTTTGCTCTTGTTTGAAATGTGGTGTCACTTATAAATCTTAAATAGGCGGTGATTGCTAATTTCTTCGTTACTCCTTTTGTCTTCAAAATTTTTGTGTCAGATCTTCACAACAGGAACCCAGTTTTTCTGAAGCCAGTTCTAGTGATTAACTTGGAAGTGAAAGATAATCATGAGGAGGCAGCCACTGGAGGAAAGTTTGCTTTACTTCTATGCCAGGAGGTACTTTTTATATAACTCAAATTGCATGGTCTTTTGAGCCCGAGCGTTTGTCTGGAAAAGAACTACAAGTTATGTGTTTTTGCATTATTTCTAGTTGATACTGGGAATATGCTTAAGTTTTGTGTTTTTCATGACAGAAAGATTGCTTTTTGGACCAATTTAACACTTTCTCTTTTAGTTGAAGCAACAAAATTACTCTTTCAGGGTTTGCCACTTGGCAGTTGTGAATGAGTGGCAAGTTATCACAGATTTGGTATCAGCTTTCTGTATTTTTTTTTCTTTCAATTTGTGTGCTTTTCAATTCAAAACAGCTGACTCTTTGCCCTTATTCCTCTCAAGACTCTTGATTTGCTAGTTTAGATTGAAAACAGCTGACTCTTAATCTCATTAATTTCAAGACTCTTGATTTGGTAGGAGATCAACCTAACTGGATAGCTGATGCCTTCTGTGTAAATTTTTTTTTTCCCTGGTTACATGTTTGTCTTTTTCCTTAGTTGTGTTTATCTAAGACAAAGTTGTGTAATTTTACCAACTCTTGAAACTGAAGCCTTTTGAGCAGTAACTGCTGTTTTTATACTGATTTTGCTCTTTTTATTTATTTTGTCAGTCTTGCAAATTGGCCTCTTTTCCCCCTTCGAATATAAAAATTGTGCATCTTGAAGATATACAACGTGTGAAGTTGGACAAATTTGTTTTTTCTATCATTTGTCGTCATGGTAAAAGGGAAACTTGTTTACCTAAAATGAACATCTAGAGTTTACATATGGAATTCTGAATTCTTTTTTGTTTTCCCTGGAGGTGGAGAGGAACATGGGTGTAAATTATTCTTGTTTTAGTGGATTTTCCTAATTGAGAACTTCTAATCGGTAATTTGCTAAGCACACATTCTGCTTTGTGCATAACATGAGTTACATTTTACTCAAAAAAGCTTTAGATCTTGGTCATACTTATTGTTACATGTTCATGTACATGTGCAGCTTGAAGCCGTAGAAAGCTGGGAGGAAGCCATTGATAGCTTGATTTTTAACTTTGAGAGGCAACACCGCAGGAAGCTTTTGTATAGCGTTTCGTTTTATTGATGCTGCAGTATTTACAATGACAATCTTCTCCATGATGTCTTTGTATTTTAAAGGCTAGTGAGAACAGGTTGTTCTACTTGTAAGTTTTAGATCCTGGAGCTGTTCATGCACATATTTGCAACTCTCACCTGGTCCAGCTGAGTCTCAGTTTGCTGATTTTGCCTAGGGTCAAGTTCATCTGGACGCGCATTATCTTTCTGTGAAGCGAACATATGCTCTGGACAAGCATTCTCTTTCTGTCAAGGAAGCAAAGATATGTAATCGCACTAGGCAGTACAATTGTTCTGGGAGAGGAGTATCTGTAAGGTGGTGGTTCTTTTTGGTTTCCCCCTACAATTGGAGGATTCCAACCGTTAATAGTGTCGTTTGCTTCTTGTTGCAGATGGTTGGCAGGTGTGACAGATCTGAATCATCTGATTCGGATTTCAGTTTTATTATTAGTAAAAGAGGGGGGAGGGGGCTAACGTTGAGCTATCATGTCTAAAAATCAATTGTGTCAATATTTTTCTAAATATTATGATTGAGATTTTAATTCACTTGAAATAAAAGAACTTAGATGTCTTTTAACAATATGCCTTACTAATGACATACTTCTTTTCAAAAACCCTTAATGCGTGTACTCTGGAATTTATTTCTTCTTTTACAATTAATGAATAATGTATCTTGTGAGCAGAAAAAAAAAAAGAATGTCACATTCAGTTACGAGAATGTATAATATTTAGTACAATGTAAGCCAGATGCATGTGTTTTTGTTTTTGGTGTTTGGTTTTATGTTGAAATAAAAAAGGTTTCACCTTATTTTTTCTCTGTTTTTTTTTTAAAGAAATAACTTTCATGCACTTTAAAGTGAGCAGTAAAGTAAGCAGTTGTTGAATTATTTTTTCCCAAATAATTTGAGATAAATAATTTTATGATTTTGCTTTTTTCTTTTTTGGATTAGTCTGCTTGTTCATTTGGTTTATTTAAATGAAAGCAATTAAACCAGATGCCGATGGCGGGTTTGAATTTCTCGAAAAACAAAGGCAGCGTTTTTGGGAGGTGGTGGTGGTTTGAAGGAGCGTTGTTTTTGGTGAAAAGAGACAGCAAGAAGAAGAGATGCGTTGACTTCTTTGGCGGGAGAGCGGTGGGCCAGTGCGGCAGAAGGGTGCTTCTGAGTGGTAGTGTCATGAGGTATCGTGGTCGTGATAGAGGAGCATAGCGATGGTGGCGTACCGGAGGGGGGGTGGGGGCCCAGGTGTTAGTAGAAGGAAGGAGGTTGAGAGGTTGGAGGCACATATTCAGTTCTGGTTGGTTACAGGAAGGTGGGAAACATGTTGGCAGACAAAATGTTGGTGGAGGATCCAACGTGTAGAAAGTGTTCATTCATCGGAGAGATTAGTAAAAAAAAAAAAAAAAGATCAACTTACGGGGTATTATCTCGGAATTAGTCAAAACGATAGACTATGTGTTAAGAAATTCCATTTGTTATTTCTAAACTTTGACTTTGTACTTTTTTTTTCGTTGTTTTTGACTGGCATTATATGTGCATATATACATTTATGTATATTAATATCAGAATCTTTCTATTTGTATTTTCTGAATTTTTCACTAACACGCTATAACATCATACCTTTGTTTTGTTTCATTTATGTATGTACATATAGAGCTGGGGTTCTCACTGAAAGCAAACTCTTTATCCTTTGGAATAGAGGTATTGTTCATCTGCGGCTCACTCTCTCCAACACTAACGATAGCTTTTGATGCCGTTGGTAGATAATGAGTATCATTGATTGATCGATTTATTATTTCTATAAAAACCAATGTCACTGTAATATTAAAAATACTAAAAGTCTAAAATAATAAAAAAGAGAAAAGTTGGTAAAAGAAACAAAAAGAATAATAAAAAAAGAATGCGTCATTGTTACTTCTCTTCTGTAGAGTATAATATGGCGAGAAATTTCTATATATATATATATATATTTGATGAAAGACGGGCGGTACCGTCCTGGTGTTTTATTAATAATATTACCCTCACTTGTGACGGAGGAATACCGTGGTTACATTAATATTTAAATATGGCGGGAGACTCTCCGAAATTAAACAGAATAACATTAAGAACATGTACAATTTATGCAAAAAAACAGAGAAATAGATAACAAGTTTCGCTAAGAGAGAAAAATGAATAAATTTTGTGAAACTATAAGCTTGTAATCGCAGCCAAGAGAATTGTCTTTGTTGCCTCCACTGCCATTTTTCATTGTTGGATCCAATACCTTTGTAGAAAAACCGTGGATGTATAGCATCTTGCTCACACCAGTTAGATGACGTTGGTTATTGTTGTCCAGTCTAGCCGTGTATGGGCACCGCATAAAAAATCGAAACAAAGATGATCAGTAATATATTTGCTAACCGCGTGTCTGTATGAACAAAAACAGAGTGACACATACCGATGTTGCCGGTCTTCCAAAGGAACACAGGCAACCAAAAAATAACACTTGCAACGATACAATGCATGGCTCCGTAGTGATTGACTTGTCCGTTAATCCAATCCTCAGCCATAACACAGTAATAAAAATTGTAATCCACAGCATATGAAATAGACTGGAAAATAGTAAATGAAATAAGTCTTAGCAAAACATACCAATGTTTCCTATGCCAATATATGACATAGGCAACTTCCTTAAAAGATCGCCAACCCATGGGGAGACATCAAAAGCGTAAATTGGATACTGTCGTATCCAGAGCTAATGCACCACGGACTTCACATGGCAGATCTGACCATCGCAGAAACTGTACACACCCTTTCGCCTTTAGTCCATAAGTGGATAAATTATGGGCTGCCATATTTGCTTCACGTGGACAATGTATTAATGTGGAATTGTTGAACTGTAAGAATTGAATTGCCCGTCGCAACTCTGTCGCATAAGCGCCAGTAAACGCATCAGGGCGTGCTATGTGATGAATGAGAACCTGACAATCCGTCTCAAGTATCAACCGATCATAGGATGTGGAATAAAACATAAGTGAAAAAAGAAGCGCCATAAGCTCCGCTCGCAATGGTGAAACAACAGGCAAATAAATACAAATAGCCGATACAAACTCTCCATGATGGTTACGTAGAATCGCCCCCGCTGAAGATTTAGCTTGTCTTACTGCAGCATCCACATTTAGTTTGAATTTCCCTATAGGCGGTTGCATCCAACGCACTATCTGAACGCATCTTGATCGGATGAAAGGAGAATAAGAATGAACATATAAATGTGGAATATGCTTAGAGAATTTACGTCCCTGTGTTGCTGCACACCATGTATGTATATGATCTCGGACCCTCTCAGCCATATGTCGATATGAGAAAGTATTTTCACCAAAATGAATTCCAGCATATTCCTTCCAAATGACCCAAGTTGTTAATGATGGAACCACCGTTCTCAGCTGACCCTGCATGGTATGTGCTGATGAAGTGCGCCACCACCGCAGAAGGAAAGCGCGAATGGTGCTTGTGCCGGGCGGCATTGGTCCAGAAAATAAGATCGATAGCTCCTGCCAAAGAGGCATAATCGCAGAGCAGTGAACAAAAATGTGATCAAGAGCATCTGAATGCATTCGACAAAAAACACATTGTGTTGGATAAATGTACTGCCATAGACAAAGATTATCAGCAAGAGGCAGCGCTTTCATCCACAACTTCCAAATAAACAGCCGACCCCCTAGTGGTAATGTTGGCCACCAAATATACTTAGCTACAGCAATTTTTTCGGAGTCCAAAAACATTGTCATGTAAGCTGATCTTAAAGAAAATTGTCCATTGCTGTCAGGCGCCCATATGTAACCATTGTTCGTTGATCTCACCAACGGAGCCATATAATCATGTATTTTACATATGCGTTTCCATGGTGGCGAATCATAAATGTGAGCATATATGGCATTGCGTCCACCATATTTTTCCTTGCAGTATTTAGCCCATAGTGAGACAGAATGATGGTAACTCCACCATAAGCGACAGTCATATGCCTTCTGCAACAAGTGCAAAGAGCGAATATCCAATCCTCCAAATTCCTTTGGTCTAGCTATGTTTTTCCATGATTTCCACCTATGGCGACCATGCCACAAGAATGCCGACATTTTGCGATTAAGAAAATCAATGACACTTTTTGGCAATTTTGAACTAGCAATGATATGTAACGGCATTGTAGTCAAAACATGTCTCAACAACACCACTCGGCCAGCCATCGAAAGAATCTTTGCAGACCATGAATTCAACACCGCATCAAAATGATTAATTAAGGGTGTGCAGTAGGAAGCTCTATTTATACCCTTGTATAAATAAGAGCCTAAATACTTGATAGGCAATGTTGTTAGTTGCATACCTAAAGCATTTGCAACTCTCGAACCCGTGACCCCTTGACCCACAACAATTTGGCTTTTGTCCTGATTTACTAACTGCCCAGAGGCTTGTTGATATATATATATATATATATATATATATATCTGTGTGTGTGTGTGTGTCTATATATATATAGTTTTAAAAAGAAAATCCCAAAGTAAGGTAAATTTGTTGAAAATTTCTAAAACAACTAGGAATCAGTTGTCAATGTCGTCCAAAAAGATGCTAGACGACATTGCCACTTGCGTCCAAAAATCACCGTTGGACAGCACTGATAGCTACATCCAAGGGGGTAAGTGGTTTTTTAGGACACAAAGAATATTTTTGGGATTCAAAACCACCCAAGCCTAAGACGTCACTGTCAGACGCGTCCAAGGGTTGAGCGACACAGCCAAGTGCATCCTGGGTCTTGGACGGTACTGCCAAAGTCGTCCTAGGATGTTATATGGCAAAGATCAACAATTTAAAGTTTGGTAGATTTGACAAGTCGAGTAGCAAGAAAAATGTACCCAAATTCTTCAATATTATCAAAAACTCATTAAATCAGGCATCATAAGTATAATAATAACTTAAATTTTGCATTCTGGTCGAGTACATGGAATGATTTCTTTATCGGGGGTTTTCTACAAATACAGATGATTTATAATGCTTAGGTTTAAGATTGGGGTTAGGGATATGTTCGAGTTAAGGTTAGGTTAAGGTTATGGTTATGTTAGGTTAGTTTGTGTTAGAGTTAGGGTTAGGGTTAAGATTAGGTTAGATTCAAATTAGGGTTAAGTTTGGGTTAGAGTTTAAGTCAAGGTTAGAGATAGGTTAGGGTTATGGTTTAAGATTAGGTTTGTTTCGAGTTTGAGTTAGGGTTATGTTAGAGTTAGAATATGTTAGGGTTAGGGTTAAAGAGATATTAGGGTTATGTTTTAAGGTTAAGGTTATGTTACGGGTTAGGGTTAGAATAGGTTCGAGTTAGTGTTAGGGTTTAAGTTAAAATTAGAGATATGGTTAAAGATATGTTAGTGTTATGGTTTTGGGTTAGGCTAGATTTAGGTTAGGGTTAGGGTTAGGGTTATATTGGGTTCAGATTTGAGTTATGGTTCGGTTATGTTTGGGTTAGGTTTAAAGGCTAGAGTTATGGTTAGATTAAGGTTAGGATTAGGGTTTGGGTCTAGCATATAATTTCAATTTAATATAATGATGTGTATTATTATTGTTTATGTTATATTAAAAACGTAAAAAATATGGGAAACAATTAAGGTATGTTCATTTATCAAACAACTTAGTTATATATTACAAATTTAATTAATGATACAAATATCGGTACATAGCGAAAAAATGCAAATTCCACCACTTCTTTTTTTGCCACCAATATGCGACCCCGTACCACAAGCATTTCCTAATCAACATGTTCCCTATGTCTGACATGTCTGGATGATAGAGGTATCAACATAGATACTAGATGTGACTGAGACTGTTGAGATGGACATGCGACATTGTTAAGGATAATGTGGTGCTGAATGTATCAACTTAAGTACTCTATAATATTCAGTATCGGTTGTAGTATGAGACAAATCAATATGAGTCTAATCATCCCCGACAGCATCAACAACAACATAAGCATCATCTATAAGTTTGTGTAGGGAATATGATTCGGAAGTACAATTTTGGACATGTAGTAATAACTCATTTTGTGTCTAAATGTTATTCAAAAAATTACGTTACACCTCTGAGGCACTGCGGGTGTCTGGAAATCTACTCCACCCAGGGGCCCTGCATACGTGTGCAATCGCAGGTTGCATCTTGGTAAACCCATATTGTGAGACATAGTCGTATGTGCTTCGCTGCTTGGTTGTATCTGCATAAGGTCTCTCCAGGAGTGCTCCGACGCCCTCTGACCACAGAGTATCACCACTAAGACGTATAGCGGTAGTTACATATCTTGCTAGAGATGCGAAACATACAGGTGCTAGGGTATCTATATGTAACATTTCACATTAGCATACCGTCTAGTTTAACAAGTCAAATAACAATATTTTATATTTAAAATACGATAAACGTACTACTCAACGTAGGACGGACGAAGCACTGCAAAATCACATGTCGCCAATGCGCTGAACACATCGTCGATCTAGTGATAGAAGTATGCAATGTCTGTAGGATCAGCAAGGCACTACTAGAAGGGGGGTCGAATAGTGGGTACGGAAAATGTGGTTTTTAAAAATGTTTTAAACCAAAAACCCAACTTCTAAAAACAGTTTCTGTTTTTAGGACATGTTTTGAAACGTTTTGAAAACTAGGTTATAGGTCTTCAAAAATTCTGAAATTTGGAGAGATCTTAGTGTCATATGTTCTAAGTATCTCCTAAAAATTTCAGATTAAAATTTAACCTTTAACCCCTTTAAAAATCGTTGGTGGTCAGATTGCGCAAATCTGCCAGAAACGGTAGTCTGATTTGAAAAATTAATTTCAATTAAACCGTGACTCCAAATGCTCTGAAAATTTAATGACTAATCCCTTATTAGGTTTATTTAATTAGGTTGAAACAGTTTTGAAAAATTCTTTTGGGAAGATAGTCAAATACGTTCAAAAGTCTCAACCTTTGCAAGCCTGAAAATCAGACTGCACTAGTCTCAGACTTTTGACGTTTGAGTGACTTATACTTGTCCAAAAGGGTTGAAACTAACACCAAAAGAACCTTAAGACATGTGGCTATGTTTCATGAAAGTTTCGTGATTTTTGAATTTTTTTTACTATTTTTAAGAATGTGATAAAAATGATACACTGTACTGGAAACTGAAAGTAAGTGTTGAAAGTAAAGAACATAAGGAATTTTATACTGGTTCGGTTAAATCAACCTACTCCAGTCTTCGAGGACACCTTCCTCGGTTATCACTAATCACAAAACACAAATAGCACCTTACCACACAAGGTTGATGGAGTTACACACCAACTCCAACCCCTTACAAACCTTGTAAGTGATTACAACGATCACGAACACCACCACCTAGAGAATGCAAGATTGATCACACCTTGATCAATCTTTTACAATAATATAGAGAGTATGTGGTGGTATATATGAAGCCTATTCAAATGTATGAACATGAATACAATAGGCTTTTAGAGAGAAAAAAGAAGGAAAGTGCAGAAAAAAGGAGATGAAAATGTTTTTGATCTTGAGAATTGTAAGCCTTGTCTTGTATTTTTGTTTGCTCTCTTCTTTCCTTTTTATCCACAATGGCCGCCCCCTTGCTACCTCTTTCTTCTCTTGAAAATTATCTTCTAAGTCATTGGAAGAGTATATTGCATCATTGTGACATTTCCTTGCTTACTTGGCAACTCCTCATTGGAAGATCATTAAGCCCTTGCTTACTTGGCACTCATTGATTGGATGAAAGTTGCCATCATTTGATGACTAGATAAATCTGAAAATAACCTTTAAGAACATGTGCCAATTAGCCATAAAAGTTTTGTCATAAGTCACATAATAATTCTACATAATTAGCAAGACACGATATCTCCATTTTCCTTCATAAATTTCGGCCACATGCTTCTCCACATGCTGAAATTTTCAGCATGTGCTTTATCAAGACTTATTCAAATTGTTGCCAAGTTTGTATTTGATTAATTCCTTGAAAATAAAGAAGAAACCAATCATCATTTAGTACATAAAATTTCTACTAATTTTGGAATAAAATTTGTAGTCATGGAGGCCATAAAATCGGCCATATTCATTCCAACAAATGCTGAAAATTTCAGCATGTGTGATATTCCAAGATACCATCACATTATTTCCATAATACTTTTAAAACATTGCCATATTATCTTTCAATCAATCCATATAATTCAAAGTAGTAAATATGACACCATTTAGTAGAAAATTCGGCCAGCAATAACCTACACATGCTGAATTTTCAGCATGTGTCACAAATGTGACAAAGTTTAAAATGTTACCTTGTGTAGTTCCTTTCTTTATGTCACCAACATTGTATGCTTCATTCTTGGCCAATCAAGATGCCAACAAAGCTCTACATATGCTCCAACAAAGCTGAGCTAGGCGTGTGATGATAGTTGTACATGTGCTGAATTTATTTTTGCAAACTTTGTAAAAAGAGTGCACAATAATTATACACATATGGTATATTCCAATCAGCCCTTAATTGATTTTTCTAGAACTTTTTAGAATGTATAGAGTATGTAAAAAGTGTCTAGATACATGTTATATGTCATGCCAAAAATATTCCATGTGTCGTGTTCGTAGAAAATCGAATTTTCGACGTTTGCCGATTACCCGATTTTTCTTCGATTAAATTCCAACTTTTTGCACATGTTATATATATTATGTTACACATAATATACATAAATTAAACTTTAATATTCAGCACTCATGGCTGATTTAAAGTGGCGCCTAACATGTGACAAAAATTGAATTTGGAATCTCCACAATTTGGCCTTAATTTGGGGTGATTTGTGTGTGCCAACATGGAATGATTTTATAGCTGTATATACCATGTAAGACACGAAATTTGTGGCCATTTTTGAAGTGTAGGGGCTGGCCATCTATATGTGGCAAGTACGTGACACGTTGGCGATGTTTCGGTATTCACCCAATACGATAACTTTTGGTTTAGAACCTTTTAACGTGTCGTAATAAATTTGTCATCACCATGACTTATATCATATGATATAAGACCTGACTATACTCATAAATATGAGGTAAATATAGTGGTGTGACGCTAACGTACGTTCGTAAAATATATAACGTGTCGGTAGTACGTTGGAATATATGTGTATGTGCCTTTTTATAAAAAATCTGAATATATATATATATATATATATATATATATATATATATATATATATATGTATATATATATATATATTAAATGGCGTGTGATATGAGGGAGAAGAAGACTTTCCATTCTTCAATTTGTTGCCTTTGTGCCTTTTCCAAATATAGCTTCCTTTAATGAACTAGTTAGTTCATTTAACTAAGTACTTCACTTAATGAACTAGTTTAGTTCATTAATAGTGGCACCTGAAAATAGTTTAGACACAACAAATGTTTGTCATTTGATGTAAGCTTTAAGCTTCATGGCTCGTTAGTATGACAACATTATATATGAACTATATAAGGCAGGTTTCATGCAAAAACGTGTAAAGTCACAAAATGTGCCATGCGTTTCTTTAATACACGTTATTTAAATCATGCATTTTGTAATCACTCAAACTCCTTTTTCTCTACAACGTATGTACACATCATATACTGTGAGTGATTCGTCATACTGCACGTGGTCTGTTTCCCAAGCAATATGCTCCCATAGCTTCTCACCCACTAGTCTACGCACTGCTACATCTGAGCCCGATAATCAACTTCGGCAAACCGTCTGTCACTCTGATATAAGTTGTTGGAAAATATGTTTGGATAATTTTCAAGGTCATGATTTTATGTTGTGGATACTTAAACATGTCGCACACGGTGTTATAAATGATTAAGAGTTGAAAAAGTTAAGAAAAATGACATCGATCTCTCATGCTGTTGCATTTCGATCGATCGATGTACTTTGATCTCACACATCGATCGATCTATGTAAGGCAGAGAAAGTTCAAGACCTTACTGTGAAACATCGATATTTAAACCTGAGACACATCGATCGATCGATGTATACATCAAACCTTCACTTTGATCAATCGATGTAGGTCAGAGACAAACTCTGAAACTCACTGTGACATTGATCTCTGAAACTGAGGCACTTCGATCGATCGATATCTAAGGTTTTTAGAAATATTTTTCTACAATGTGAGAAAGTAGTTGTTTTCATTTGTACATGATTTATATATGTTCATTATGTTGATTTATGTGGTTTTTATAATTATAAATGCATTGTGACTAATGTGCCTTGGAAGTTTCTACAACTTACTAAATAGGGTAAAATTGGTATTTTGAGTTTTGTAGGAACACGATATGGTGTAAATATTTCAAGGACTTATTCTCATGTTATTTATCATGACAAAGATGTTATTATATCTATTTCTGACCATCCGAGTCATTTCTGGAGTTTTCTTTCACTAGGAGTATTTTGGTCATTTTACCCTTGAGGGTAGTTTCGGTATTTTTACTCAAAGAATCTCTTGAGTATATTATTATCTTCATTATGGAGTTCATTGATAATTATATTGAAGATTATTTGGTGATTTTCTATCATTTCTCTATTTGATGATATTATCGACAGTAGCGGAATATGTGACGAGTTGTGATGTCACATTCTATTTCTTTCTTGAAGACCCTCTTCTATATGTTATTGGAGGATATTAATCATCATTTTACAGAGAATTCAAAGGTGTGAAAATGATCACAACATACAAGAAGAAATAGTAGGAATTTGGTGTTATATGTTGACATAATCTTGTCAACTATTATTTGTTGATTTCGTTTTCAAAAATCTGAGTTGATATACATATATATGTGTTGAAAAACCTTTATATTCAGGTGGATATGATGGTGTACTCATTTTGTGCCTTGATGAAGGGTGGACCAATCAAAAAAAAGATAGTTGGCAAAAATTGCCAACTTGGAAAATTTGAAAGTGTAGCCAACGGCTACAAGATGTTTTGGAGCAGATTTTTTGAGTCAAAATGCAGCTCCCACATGCCTATTCTCATGGCAAAAAGTTGACGGGATAGTGGAGTTGTTATGTCCTTTTATCCTACTACATTATCTTCATTTTTCAAGCAATTTCCAAGTCAATTTTCAAGGTAGAAAAATCGGCCATACAAGTGTCCAAGGTGGACCAATTGTGTTGTTTTATTTTGCCAAGTGTACAAGGCCAACCAATGATGTGGAGACACTTAAGCATTGATGATGAAGATGGTGACATATTGAATTTCTTATCTTCAAGAGCCATTTCACACTATAAATAGGAGGCAAATGTGAAAAAGAAGAACACACACTTGAAAGCAATAGTTGAATTGTCTTGCTATCTTCTTCTCTCCATTCTTGTTTCATTCTCTGTAGCCAAGGTGTTCTTGTGATATTTGTTGTAGAGCTACAATCCTCTTGTGTCTCATTTGTAAGATTGATTAGCCAAATCTATAAGGCTACATCAATAGATGATAGAGGTGTTGCAACCAAGAGTTGCATAGAGGTGTTCATCCAAGTCTTGAATAGGGTTGGTGTTTAACCCAAGGATCAAGCTTGGTTCTTGTTGTAATTTGGTTCATACCATAGTGAAATCCAAGGAAAGGTGTTCCTTGGGACTGGAGTATGTCACATTGACCGAACCAGAATAAATCCTTGGTGTTCTTGTCTTTTTTACATTTTTCTGTTTTCTGCCCGTTTTTCACTGCAGATTTCACACAGATTCTCACGTTTTTAAAAAAATAGCAAAACACTTTCAAAATTTGTGATTTTTGGTGAAGTTATACTTTAGATTGTTAGATTTCATTTGCAACAAAGAATCACTTGATTCGATCAAGAGAAAGTTAGTCTTTCAGTCATGGCAAGATAACTACTTCAATCTGGCTGCAATCTGACCAGTTTTGAGAAAACTTGAATTCTGTTTTAACCAAGAATTGTTTAAGGTCAGAGTCTTTTAAAAACATAAACTAGACATCCTAAGGAGTGTTTTGACATAAAGATCAACCTTTTTGGTTAAGTATCCAAAGAGAAACACATTTTTCAATTTCAGCAACATTCTGTTCAATTCTGTCCAGATTGACCATCTGAATTTTTTTATTTTTTTGAAGGGTCAAACAATCTTATTTTTATCTGATTTTTAGACAGAATCTTTTCAAGAAATTGAAGTTGAATTCTGGAAGTTTTCATATTTTTTTGGAGTTGTGTACACTGATTTTTGAATTTTTTAAAAACGGGTTCTGAATAGGTATGGTTTTATGTGAGAAGAATTCAGGAAATTGGAATTGATTTCGAATGAATTTGACATTGGTATAAATTGGGTTTTTGCTTGATTTGGTGGTGGAATAAGGTAAAAAATAGCATAAGATAAATTCAGGTGGAATGACGGCGGCACTAGTGGCGGCGCGTGGCGGCGCATGGTGGCGCGTGAGGTACGTGGCAGTGCATGCACGGGTGCTGTGTGCTAGGCGTATGTGGTTGCTGCCTATGGTATTAGAAGTGAGAAAATATAGGTGGTGTGAGTTTTTGGAGGATGCCGAGGGGTATGAAGTTGGGGAAGTGAAATTATTGTTTTGGGGAGAAAGAGGAGGGGCTGGTGTAGCGCCCCCCTCCCAAGCCCTAAAATCGGGAACAGTGCACCCGCCGTATCTCACTAAGGAGAATACAAAGCGTCAAAATCAAAACAGATACACGTCATCGGAAGTCAAAATTTAAAACCTCGAAATAATCATCATCATAAATATCAATGTCTAGGCAAATCTAAATCCGTTACAAGTGTCAAATATAGATATAACTAAATGTCTAAAGTACATAAACCTCGAGTATCGAAAATCATTATCTCAACTAAGCCCTCGAAAGCTCATTGGAATGTCATCGACCTCAGTATCCCCACTCTTGGTCATCCTCGGTATGCTAACTCAATCACCTGTCTATCTGCGAAATATGTTAAAGCGTGGTTTGAGCGACAAGTCGCTCAGCAAGTAATCCCACTATACTTACCATGGGATCATACACGGAGAAGCAAGTGTGATAATGATATATAGCAACATAAAATAATATCATGCTTCTCTTCGCAAGTAAATTTACAGCTATGCCTCTAACATCCAAAAGCAAATAGAGCAAATAGACCCAACAAAGTACAAAGCAAAGTCCAATTAAGTACGTAACCAAGTCAACAAATAGACCGATGACCAAGTCAAACCAAACAACAGCCAAGCAAAGGTTAGTCCAAGCTAAAACGTGATGCAATTTTTCAAAACAATGCAATGCCAACGTTCTCCTTATCTCGAAACTAATGTTTCCAATATCAATGTCCAATGTCCAAATCCAATGTCCATATCCGATTAAACCGATCCAAAAATCCAAATAACCAAACCCGGTTTAATCGGTCCAAAGTCCAAAATCAAATGCAATGGCTATAGCACTTTCCTTACAAGTGACTTATACCGTAAGACTTACGAATTGATTCCTCTCAAATCCAAATATACTATAGACACCCTGTCCCGGACTAGGTCGTTACGTCTATAGCACCAAATACAATTGCCTTTGCACCCTGTCCCAGACTAGGTAGTTACGCTCAGGCCCAAAATATGCATACAGAAGCCCTGTCCCTGACGAGGTAGTTATATCTGCAGCAATCCAAATAGGCATACAGAAACCCTGTCCCTGACGAGGTAGTTACATCTGCAGCGCTCAATAACCAAAATAGGAACCAACTCGGTTTACCGATATATTTCTTTTGTAAGGGTGAGTTTCTAAAAATATGCAAATGCAATTTCCAAAACCATTTTTCAAGTATCAAAGTTAGTCCAAATTACCAAAATATGCCTAAATGTCAAATTGTCAAATTACCAAGCAAATATTTCAAATAGCCCAAAAGTCCAAAATACCAAATCCTTTATCGATTTTCCAAATAACTACTATTCGTGTATATCTACATACATGTATATATGTCCACGCCCATACATGTGCATATATACGTATGTACATACACAGTTCTCCCTCGGCCATTTTCCTCCCAAAATCAATACCGATTTCCAAAATTAATTTCACACAAAACCACAACTTATACAATATGCAATAAATCACATACTTGTCTTATATATATATGTATACACACACACACTTTGCTTTGAATTCATGAAAATAATATACAGCAGCCCCCTTAAAAATTGTAGCCTCAGTTATTGCACCTTTTATTAACCAAAATTCAATATTTCTAATAAACTACATATAAAGATAATATAATATATATATGTATGTTCCCATATGCACATGAAACTTACATTTTCAAAATTCATCTTTGAATTTCGGCCACTTACAGCGGCCTTTTCAACTTTCTCCAACATACGGCCTACTCAATATATACATATACACATATATATACACACGGTCATAAATACATGTATAGTCATCAATTTATACAATCACAAATACTTATGTATGATCTACATTTGATAGAAAGTAAAAGTATGGATTTCACAAACAATTGCTTATATATAACCAAAACAATTTGGCCATAACATGCATACCCACAATTTGTAAAAGAATTTACATAACCATATGCATACATGTACGCTATTATCACATATGATTATTATATTACTTATACATATATACACCCTAAAAAAGGCCGCTGGCCTGTTTTGCCTCGGCTAACATATCAAAAATAATATCTATGTTGCACACATACATAACGACACACCTATATATATTTATACATATACACATATATACAAAGAATCATACAACTATGCATTCAAAAATACTCATGCATGATCCGAGTTTATAACAACCATAACGTACAAAATTTTTGCAAAACATAGCAAGTATAGGGAGATTACTTACCCGATTCACGTAATAATTGCCGTACGATTGAATTCGGATTAGGGTTGAACAAGAATCGAATAAAATTCCCTTTCTTTATGTTGCCGTTGGCCGCTGGGTGGCTAACAATTTGCAACAACAACAAAACAAATTGTTGTTGTTAATAGATGGGGAATAAAAAGAAAGGGTGCACCTTATTTTTTTTTTTCTTTTCCTGCTGCTGGGGTGGCCGACTGTTAGCTATGTGGAGAGGTAATTTGTGTAGGCTAGGTTGTTATATAGATAAGTGTATATTAGATAGTTTAGGTATATTCAAATTAGGTTTAGGATTTATCCTATAAATTCTATCACATTTTCTTAATTGTATTTGGTTTAAGACTTATCCAAATTTTCAAATTCAAAATAGACTATGATTGTTACTATATCATTTTATTTATTTTTTTTCTTTTTCTCAAATACACCGGACGTAACACTCTTCCCCCCTAATAAAAAGTTTCGTCCTCGAAACTTGCGTACTATGTAATCAACAACTTAGTGTAGTTCTAATTAATCCGTTCACCTAGGTAATGTTCAAACTAAATATCCCTTACGTATTTCGATATGTTAACCATTTCACTTCCTCGGCATATGACTAAGTGCTCAAAATCCTTCCTTGGGTATTTACAAGATTGTTTCTAAGTCTATGGTTCGCTACTTCTTACACCATACTTAATCTAACTTAATCTCTATATAACTCTAAAATCAAGCTTAGGTGTATTGTTGCCATATTAGAGTTTTTTTTTATAACTCAATCGTCAGTCTATATTGTACTTACATCTGCTGTCACGAGCAGCCTTCTATAATCAGTACTTAAGTGTATTACAATTTTTAACTTAATGTCTTCGTAGTTACAACTTAGGAACAACCCTTTTTACCGTCTTATACGTTCAAACTTACTTGTCTCTAGGGATCGTCGTTCCTAGTAACAATATCTCAACTTATCGCTCCAACCCTCAATCATCTCTTATCTACACGTTTCATATTCTACACTTAAGCAGTTATTAACTTAACCCTCTTAGGACATGCTAATTCATCACGCTTCCACGCACCACTCTAATCCACGATACTTCTTTGTTTGGTCATTTCAATCGCTAAATTAATCCAATCAAGTCCCACGAGAATAGCAACTACTACTTGTTCATGCTTACTTTATCTCGATTTGGGCCTATTTTATTCACCCATCCTTACTTGTTCCTATATTCATATTAATCTCCCTTATCGGTATTAATATCATCAACTCATTTTATTAATTCTAAAATTTACATCTTAATCACCATCTAAACCATTTTTTGGTTAGTATCATTGATTACAACCAGTCTCTTACTAGTATAACACTCATCATGTTCAGGGGTTCGAGTACACGTTACATATGTACAACTTAATCATTTGAAATTCATAACTAAAGGTACCTTGATAGCGTCAATTGGACCCCTGGAGCCGTCTCCTCGGCTTTGGGCAATCTCTAGCCATATGGCCCATTTCTCCACAGTTGTAACATGCTCCCACCTTTCTCCAGCATTCTCCTGCGTGTCTTCGTCCACATGTGGGGCAAGTAGGGATCACTGTCAGCACATTATCTCCGAGCTCTTGCTGCTGTTGAGGTCCTGTTTGAGCTATCTGACCCCTCTTAGGAACTTTGACCCACCTCTCGGGTCCACCGTTGCTGCTCTCTTCTCGAGGTCTCTTACTTTTCTCTTCCGTTGCCACCCTCACAAGGTCACCCTCGACCTTACGACACACCTCCAACAATCCCTCAAAAGTGGTAGGCTGGGCACATATGATCAATGACTGAATGCGTGAGCTTAAACCCGTCTCGAACTTCAACATTTTTGTCCTCTCGTCGTCCATGACGGCAGGCATGTATCTCCCAAGTGCATGAAATTTCTTGGAATATTGATCAACAGTCATGGACCCCTGTGTCAGGAGCTGAAACTCCGTCATCCTCCTCTGTATGGCACTCTCAGGAACGTAGTGCCTCTGGTACTCCTCCCTAAACTGGGCCCATGTCGGCGGTGTAGTCCGTCTACGTATCACACCCTGCCACCATCGCTCTGCATCTCCCTCCAAGAATGGTACCACCACATCCACCTTCAGGCCATCCGGAACCTCTAACAACCTCAACTGCTCGGCTACATTCTTGAGCCAAATCTCTGCCTCCTCTGGTTGGGTGGTACCCCTGAACATAGGTATCCGGGAGTTCTGCATCTCCTGGTAAAAGAATCGAAGCCCCTGGGGTGGTGGTGGTGGTGGTGGTTGCTGCTGTTGCTCCTGTTGTTGTTGCAAGTGAGCCAGCTGTACCTGCTGTTGGGCCACCAATGCAGTAAGAGTGGCCAGCGTGTCTGCCAGTACCTGGGGAATGGTCCCCTGTCCATGCCGATCGTCACCATTATTACCAGCTGGATCACGTCGTGGAGGCATCTTCTCCCATGACCCGATGATAACTTAGGTCTAAGATCATCGCTTAGGTCTACTTTGCTTATTATGGGTAAATCGTAGCTTATGTCTACAATCGTTACTTAGTATAATCATCTCTTATGACTAAGATCAATCCTTATGTTCAAATAATCACCTAATGTTCAGATCACCACTCAATTTCTATAGTCGATATTACATATCGTCATTCCTTAAATCTAAATTCATAACTTACGGGCAAAATCATCACTTAACTTCTAAGGTCACGTCTTATTTCCAATATCATGCTTAATGTATAATCAGTGCTTACGACTAAGAATCAGTACTTATGTCTAAGGTCGTGACTTATGGGCAAAATCGTAACTTGATTTCTAAGATCATAGCCTAAATTTATGCTTCTGCCATGGATCTAGAGCCATGCTCTGATACCACCTGTAGCGCCCCGCTCCCAAGCCCTAAAATCGGGAACAGTGCACCCGCCGTATCTCACTAAGGAGAATACAAAGCGTCAAAATCAAAACAGATACACGTCATCGGAAGTCAAAATTTAAAACCTCGAAATAATCATCATCATAAATATCAATGTCTAGGCAAATCTAAATCCGTTACAAGTGTCAAATATAGATATAACTAAATGTCTAAAGTACATAAACCTCGAGTATCGAAAATCATTATCTCAACTAAGACCTCGAAAGCTCATTGGAATGTCATCGACCTCAGTATCCCCACTCTTGGTCATCCTCGGTATGCTAACTCAATCACCTGTCTATCTGCAAAATATGTTAAAGCGTGGTTTGAGCGACAAGTCGCTCAGCAAGTAATCCCACTATACTTACCATGGGATCATACACGGAGAAGCAAGTGTGATAATGATATATAGCAACATAAAATAATATCATGCTTCTCTTCGCAAGTAAATTTACAGCTATGCCTCTAACATCCAAAAGCAAATAGAGCAAATAGACCCAACAAAGTACAAAGCAAAGTCCAATTAAGTACGTAACCAAGTCAACAAATAGACCGATGACCAAGTCATACCAAACAACAGCCAAGCAAAGGTTAGTCCAAGCTAAAACGTGATGCAATTTTTCAAAACAATGCAATGCCAACGTTCTCCTTATCTCGAAACTAATGTTTCCAATATCAATGTCCAATGTCCAAATCCAATGTCCATATCCGATTAAACCGATCCAAAAATCCAAATAACCAAATCCGGTTTAATCGGTCCAAAGTCCAAAATCAAATGCAATGGCTATAGCACTTTCCTTACAAGTGACTTATACCGTAAGACTTACGAATTGATTCCTCTCAAATCCAAATATACTATAGACACCCTGTCCCGGACTAGGTCGTTACGTCTATAGCACCAAATACAATTGCCTTTGCACCCTGTCCCAGACTAGGTAGTTACGCTCAGGCCCAAAATATGCATACAGAAGCCCTGTCCCTGACGAGGTAGTTATATCTGCAGCAATCCAAATAGGCATACAGAAACCCTGTCCCTGACGAGGTAGTTACATCTGCAGCGCTCAATAACCAAAATAGGAACCAACTCGGTTTACCGATATATTTCTTTTGTAAGGGTGAGTTTCTAAAAATATGCAAATGCAATTTCCAAAACCATTTTTCAAGTATCAAAGTTAGTCCAAATTACCAAAATATGCCTAAATGTCAAATTGTCAAATTACCAAGCAAATATTTCAAATAGCCCAAAAGTCCAAAATACCAAATCCTTTATCGATTTTCCAAATAACTACTATTCGTGTATATCTACATACATGTATATATGTCCACGCCCATACATGTGCATATATACGTATGTACATACACAGTTCTCCCTCGGCCATTTTCCTCCCAAAATCAATACCGATTTCCAAAATTAATTTCACATAAAACCACAACTTATACAATATGCAATAAATCACATACTTGTCTTATATATATATGTATACACACACACACACTTTGCTTTGAATTCATGAAAATAATATACAGCAGCCCCCTTAAAAATTGTAGCCTCAGTTATTGCACCTTTTATTAACCAAAATTCAATATTTCTAATAAACTACATATAAAGATAATATAATATATATATGTATGTTCCCATATGCACATGAAACTTACATTTTCAAAATTCATCTTTGAATTTCGGCCACTTACAGCGGCCTTTTCAACTTTCTCCAACATACGGCCTACTCAATATATACATATACACATATATATACACACGGTCATAAATACATGTATAGTCATCAATTTATACAATCTCAAATACTTATGTATGATCTACATTTGATAGAAAGTAAAAGTATGGATTTCACAAACAATTGCTTATATATAACCAAAACAATTTGGCCATAACATGCATACCCACAATTTGTAAAAGAATTTACATAACCATATGCATACATGTACGCTATTATCACATATGATTATTATATTACTTATACATATATACACCCTAAAAAAGGCCGCTGGCCTGTTTTGCCTCGGCTAACATATCAAAAATAATATCTATGTTGCACACATACATAACGACACACCTATATATATTTGTACCCAAAATATGTACATCTGAATCCAATGTAGGCAATAGACAGAAAAACTCTAGACTTGGCCTTTTTATGTCACTAGATTTTGTTCACTTTCTCATTTATGTTTCGTTCCGGATTTTTTAGAGGAAGAAAAATTTTGAACCTCTCTACACAAAATATATTGCCTAATTAACCCACATATGAACCAAATATATGTATATACAATACACTCCCCCAACCCAACGTACATAATTATGAAGCATTTGGGCTCTCTAACAGGGTAATCAAGGAAAAATAGTGGACCAATAGGATAAGGTATAGGAAAATAAGATGGGCTAATAATAATGAACAACCTTGTCAAGTGACGGTCTGAATATCATATGAAAGGCCAGCGGAAAATTTGATGAAAATTACCGAGCCGGCTAGAAAGTCTCAAACGACCAAAAATACCTTAAATTGTTTCTAACAAAGGGTTATCTAATATATTTTACCTCAAGGGGTTAGTATCAAAGACATACAGTAAAAGTGTGCTCAAAATCAGTCTATGTAATCAACGCTAACCCACACAAATTTCAACAGAACTGAAAAATATATTGCTCAAATACTAGTGTGAAATGAGAAAGCAAGTATCGTCTAACTTGTGACACTACTAAATCCATTATAAACACTCATCTTTGTACTAAGAGCATAGGTAGAAAATATAGGCCAGAGACTCAAAAAACTAAAACTAAAAACTGCACTTATTCAAAAATAGAAGTACATATAAAATGACTCCAAAAACAAAAAAAAACCCTGCAACTCAGAAAGGATTAATAAAACTTTAACCAAAAAAAGCTCGATGATTTTGTGATCCTATTCTCACTAACAATTCTATAACCATTTCCATTTCAAGGAAATGGTATCGTGACTTATTATTTGTTTTTCTAGAAATATGGCAGAAACTTAACATTCGCTTAACTTTTTTAATGCCATTCAATTGAAATTTGGTATGACATTCTAAGACGCGACGGTTATAAACTTATAATAGTCAACGACGTCCGTTATTGGACATTTCTCCTGTTTTGACTATTGTCATCGAAATTCCAAATATCTGATTAAGACAGATCATCATACAACTCGACGAAACCGTCAAATAAGTACTCTACTTTCAGACCCAAGACCACAATTTTGTCTTTCAGCAAACCCTATTTCCCTATTCTGCATCTTTGTCCATATATATCGAGAATCAAAATCTCTCTTCAAGTTCTCATTCAAAACTTGTTCCTTACAAAAAAAAAAGAGAGAAAAGAACAGATTAAAAAGACTTCCAAAGATCTACACTCTAAGTGATTCTATAATGTCGACTTCACAAATGGGTAGGATTCTAGCAATAGCTTTCGTGTTTATTCTAGTGATTTCTCCTCAGTTCGGCACTGGGGCTATAACATGTGATGATGTTACTAAAGATCTTTTTCCTTGCTTGATGTACATTAAATTTGGCGGAAAACCGCCTGCCGATTGCTGTGGAGGCATGAAAACTTTAGTGAATGACGCCGACACGAAAAGGGATCGGCAACAAGCCTGCACCTGTCTTAAGTCTATTTCTAGCAAGGCTAGTGACGAGGAGGTTGAGAGAGCGGCGGCTCTACCAAAACTTTGCGCAGTTCAGGTCCCTTTCAAAATTTCTCGCGATGTTGATTGCTCAAAGTAAGTTAAAAAAAATTCATGCTCCTTCTCATTCTAGTTTCAATGTCTTTGAAGATTTGAACCTCTGAATTATGACAGTCTCGTGACTTTTTCTTTTGCAGGGTAGATTAAGCTTGGAGTGAAAAGGCAAGAAGATTCTTTGCTTGAAGTGAAAAGGCAAGAAGATTCTTTGAGGAACAGCCATGATTTCAATGTCTAGAAAGAAAATAATTTTGATATGTAGAATGTACTAGTGAATTATTTTCAGTGAAATGAAACGTTATGGACCATAGTTTTGGTACTTATATAAGTTTAAAGTATATGTCAGAGTAAAAATCTACTCCCACCACCCTACCCCGCGAATCCCACACCTTCAACAACAACAACATTACTCTATTGCCTTAAAGGTTTCCGCTTATGGTGGAGTATGGTGGGTCGGATGTACGCAACCATACCCATGTGTTAGATACAGAGGTTGTTTTCCGATGACCCATAATGATGCGGCTGTGTTGATCAGCTGCTATTTCACTATATTTAAAGCGCAACCAATTTAGTGAGTGATTTTGTTTTATTCAAGCTCCTTAAATTTAACTACGAAGACCATTTTTTGAGGCATGCTAATTCCAAGTCTCGCACGCATTGAAATTTGGCTCTACAAGCCACCAGGAACCACCTTTTTCCAAAAGAAAACAAAGGAAAATGAAAAAGAATGAAATAAATAAAAAATAAAATAACTATTTAGTAATTGATGAGCCAAAAATAAACATATGTTAGTCAACAACGGTCAACGGCAGAACTTATGCATAAATGGTTCAACTCTTGCAGTTCGGCACAAATACATCGCTGCTCGGCCATGAAGCACTTCGGCTATATTCCCCCATAGTATTCGCCTTCTTAGCAAAGAATATGCTAAAGTTTTCACCTCGGAAGCAGGCTTGATCTTCAGCTTCATCTCGTCATGAATACATTTTTACTCAATAGTCTTATGCCTTTAACTAAAGCAAGTTTGTTAAAATGGCTAAGACAAATTCAATTACTGCTTATGTTCAGCTCGGCCGCATACTTGAGTCAGGTCGGCACTTGCTCAACATGACCAAGACAGATGAGAAATGAGATCATCTCGCAAGGACAGTTTTTTGTATCAACATCTCGGCTCGGCAATGCCTTAGTCAAAGCTTTAGTCCAAGTCACTGCTTGCAGTCAACCTCAACAAATAAAGAGTACTTATTCATCTCGGCCTCGGATTAACATCGGCCTTGTCTTCATATTGGCTCCGCTATTCTAAACAGTATCAAATAAGATCAAAAGAAGATATTATCTATCGTCTTCTGGGACCCGCCAAGCAACTCGGCAGAATACTTTCCAGGTGTCAAATGACGACTGGTGTAGGACAAGGTCATCATTACGAGCCGACCTACACATCAGCTACGATCTCAGGCTTTAGTCCCATCACATTACGGTTCTGCAAAAGAAGAGACAGCCATATCAGACACATCACAGTTCAATCATCCGTACAAATGTTAGACCTCCACAATCTTAAGTATAAATACCCCTCTATCCAGACGGAGAAGGGGATCTGAATTGTGGAGAACTCCTGGAGCTCAATTCCATAAACTCCATCTTGGCCAAAGCACACATATCCATAAACTCAGTGAGATCTTTCTCAGGTCTTATCTAAACCTTTATTCAAGCATAAACTGATTTCTAAATTACCCACAACTGACTTAAGCGTCGGAGGGTTTTCCCGGGACAGCGTCCTGGGACCTCTAACGTTTTTTCTTCCTTCTCAGGTTCCATTGACAGATTTAGACAGAAGACTAACGGCATACAACTCGGGTCATCTCTGATCCATCCGGTGAGCGATTCTGGTCTCATCATTTGGCACTAGAAGGAGGGTCTGACTGGCCTTCATATCCTTTAAAAATAGCTTTTCAAGGCTTTCTTAATATATATCCTACCCTTTTATTGAGGGAAAGATGGATAAAAAAGATGGAAAAGAATTCGAGCAACCTATGACATCCAAAAGACGTCAACGACCTCGTCAACAGCAAACGGAACAGTGTTCCTCGGAGCTAGGAGAATCTTCAACTTCTGCAGTTGCTTTCACATATGAAGAGCATGTGCAGGCCATAAATTATGTGGCTCAAAATCTTGGTGTATTTCAAGCTGTGGTGAAAAAGATGTAGGAGAAAGCTTCCATAGTGGGACCCAGTGGGTTTCACCCAAGTAACTCTCACCCACAAGAAGAACACCTGCAGTACTCTCCAACTCGGCTTGATTATCATCCCAGGCGCCAGAGTGAATTTATGACTGAGGCTAGACGTTCAAGGAGAAGGTCTAATCGTCAGCAGAAAAGCAGAACTTTGCTACAGGATAGACGCTCTATTAAAATCCGGTTAGGGGGACGAGGAAAAGAAAGGAACTCTCTACTGGCTTCAAAGGCTCATATTCTCTCCTACATGAGGAAGAAGAGCCTAGCAAGGGAACCTCAGCCCCTCACAAGACCGCTCCACAAGAGGAATCATCAACTGTACTGCCTCTATCATCATGATATTGGGCATGATACAGAAGACTGTAGGCAACTCAGCCAGGAGATTGAGTGTTTGATCGAGCTCGACCACCTGCAACAATTCTACAATCCGAGGTCAAGGCTGCATAACAGGCTGAACTTTAGCAGGCCTCCTCCGGAGGAAAGTTGCCGACCTGGGCAGCAGCACAGGTCATCGAAAGAAGAAGATTCGGATTCGGATGGGCAAAGATTGCGGGTCCCTGAAAGTATACGGCTGATCTAAAAGCATAGGCCCACAAAAAAATCATGTTTCATCTTTCAAATATGTATTCAAAATTCTCAAATATGAATGGAATGCATTTTTGTTATTTACAAGAGAATGGTCAATATATTAAGCAGTGCTCTATATGGAAAGACTTAAACTCTCATTATATCAATCAAGTTCTTCAACCAACTCTGCTAAGCATTTCTATTCGGCAATGCTCAATTCAGATCAGCTCAGACAGACTGCTATTCAGCTTGGTTTCGGGGCGTATTTATTTTTTCCCTAGCTAGTTCGTACAGAAAGATTCATCCAGACTGGGCATGAAGTTCTGTGTCTCCCTGACGCCTACTTTACGAGTTATAACAGAATTGGAGCCGACAGGATTCGCGCTTAACCAATTTCTGGCTTATGGCTCATAAAGTGGACAGGGACACAAGCTTTTCCATCTCGGTGGCTTCTTTCTTATGGCTCAGTAGGTCAAGGAAGTGATATGGTATCCTTCCAACCATGACAAAGGTTTACCTCGGTCTTAAGGTTCATAAGGGGTCCATCACGATCAACCTCGGCTTCAAAGTTTATAAGAGGTTTCAGCCCACTAATCTAGCAAGGTTTCAGCTCAGGCTAAATGTCCCCTCACGTTGGGGGATCAACTATTTGCCATCTAATTATTTTGAAGGAATCATTAAGGTGATAAGATCTACACCTCAGCAAGGCAGATCTGGGAGACCAGATCAGTCCTATGAGGATAACATTCGTCAAACACTTGGAAGAATCCAAAAAAAATCCAGCAGAGCAGATCCTGGAGACCAGATCGGCTTTGTGAAAGCTCAGAATAAAATGGCTGAGCAGAGAATGTGGGACAAATACTGGAGACCAGGTCAGACCCATGAAAACATCAATCAAAACTTGGAAGAATCCAAGAAAGATTTTGCAGAGCAGATTCTGGAGACTAGATCAACTCTGTGAAAGTTCAGCCCAAGAATTGCTGAGCCAAAAAATCTAATGTTAGACAGACTCTAGAGACCATGTCGGTCCTATGAAAGCATCAATCAAAACTTGGAAGAATCCAAGAAGTGTAAAGTAGAGCAGATCCTAGAGTCCAGATCAGCTTTGTGAAAGCTCAGACTAAAAATTGCTGAGCAGAAAAATATATTATGGGGCAGATCCTGGAGACCAGATCAGTTCTAAAAGGGTAAAAGACTTATTATCCAATACGAGAAAGAGTCAAGGAAGCATTCAGTGGAGCAAATCCTGGAGACCAGATCAGCTCTGCAAAAGTTCAGTACAAAAATTTTCTGAACATAATCATCTCGGCCGCTACATGGGAAACCTGGGCTGCATTATATAAGACAGTTCCTGGAGACCAGATCGGTCTTGTAAGAGCATGACATAACAGTTCACACTTGGAATAATCCAAGTATATGGCAGAGCAGATCCTGGAGACCAGATCAACTCTGTGAAAGCTTAAATTATTATTCATGCTTCTCGGCCTTTACAAGGAAAACTTGGGCCAAAGGATTTCAGCTCGGCAGAATAACAAATTTATTCTATATTTTAAAGCTTGGTAACTTAGTTTATTTTCAGTTAAACTGATCAAGTTTACCAAGACCGACATGGGAACTCGGCAACCATAAGTTTGAGGAATAAACTTGACAGAAATGCTTAAGTGGAAAAGTAGAATAGAATAAAGATTTACAAATTGCAAAAGACTTAGAAAGTTTTTCATTAATAAGGATTTCAAGGTACAGAGTACAATTGATGTCGGCTCAGTCAAGTTACAAAGAAAAATCCTAAGTTTAGTCCTCGTCTTTCCTCAAGTCGGCTCCTTCTAAAAATTTCTGGAACTGATCGTCAAATTCTTGAGAAGCACTTGAGTTGTACAGCTCGGCCAAACGATGATCTTCTTTATTTAAATCTGAATGGATTTCTGAGCAGACATCAATGGCCTCCTTTCGGCCGACTTACATAGCAGAACTCTGTAGCAGAATCATGTTCTCTTCAAATAGCTTGGACTTCCTGAAATCAGCAATTTCCTTGACCTCAGCCTCGGCCAATTGTTGACGCAGTCGATCTAGCTGCTCTTCATAAGTGTTGCTCCTCTGCAACAGTTCCGCCTTGTCTTTCTTCAGAACTTCAATCTCAGTCAGAGACTGAGTGGAAGCCAGCTCCAGGTCAGCCACTTTGTGTTCCAACTCATCTACTTTAGAGTTGGAAGTGGCCAACTTCATTTCAGCATCTTCAGCTCTTTGCTGGAGTTGAGAGACATCAGCCTGCAGAGAAGTGACTTGTTGAGTCAGCTCGGCTCTTTGATGATTGGCCTCTTCAAGCTCTCTGGTTTTAACTTGAAGTTCTTCCAAAAATTCTTCTCTCCGAGCCAAGGCCTCCAACTCTTGAGATCAGACCTGCTATGAAGCAGAGTTAGAAAAATGACTGTGATAAAAGAAAAACAATCACTTAGAAATTTTTGCTTACCAAAGCGATGTTAGAATGAAGGACATCCTTCAAGCTCCCCCAAGCAGCCGCCCTGAATTTCTGATAATCCAGGAGCAGAACAGCCACTTTATTCAGTTTTCTGGCTATGGCTGGGTCCACAGCTGAATCACCTTCAGAAAACCCAATCTGAATTGGGTCATGAATCTCGGCTTGTTGAGGCAGGATTTCCTCAGCTGGCCTGGAAGGAGCTGCTTCATAGGTGGGCTGAGAAGGCCCTGCATCTTGGCCGCTGGAAGGGCCTTCATCTCGGCGCCTCTTCCTTTGGCGCAGGCTTGAAACCTCACCAGCTTCTGCTGAAAGCTCTGGTTCAGCAGAGGCCTGAGGTTGGGTCTCGGCCTCAGGCTCGTCATCTATAATCTCTATTGGCAAAGCTGCAAGAAGTAACAGATCAAGTCAGAAACATAGCTCTACACTTAGAAAGATTTGATGTTGGAAAAAGTTTGTTACCTAGTTCGGGCTCTGCCTGCACAGGCTCAGCAGCATTAGCAACAGAAACTGGGGGCAGAGCTGAAGTAGAAGTCCCCACAGCAGAACCAAGAGCAGCCATTCTTCTCTCCTTGCGTGCCTTCTTTTTGGCTGCCGCCTTGGCTAGTCTGCTAGAATGAGAAGAGGGTCCAGTCATTGAGCCTGCCTCAAGTATAAAACAGTTAGATATTGAAAGTAAGGAAAATGTTAAAGAGAAAGTGCATCAAAGACCGGCCTCGGACAATGATTAAGTTGTCGGGAGAAAGAGGCAGGTAATTTTAGCCCACAGCCGAATGGATTAGGTCGGCTGCCGTCCAAATTTCATAGTACACCTTTTGCCAGTCAATGAATATGGGGAGACTTTGCAGTCTGGCTGCCACATCGCAATATTCTGTGCCCGGCTTCATGTTGTCTTCTATACCAGACTTCTAGAGATTTCCGCTCGGCAGCTCAGCTTTCTTAACATAGAAAAATATACCTTTCCATCTCTTGTTGAAGGTAGGGATGTTAATGGCAAAGGGAAAATTAGTGTTAGACGCTCGCTTGCTGAAATAATACCAGCTATGCGAGGCCCGACAAGCAAAAAGGGCTCTAAAAACAGTGGCATTAAAAGGGAACTCAGCTATTCTGAGAAAAAGAAGATAGCAACTTCAGACCATTTGTTTGGATCTGAGGAAGTCTAAGACCATAAGCCCGCATAATATGAATAAGGAGCTCAGGAATGGGAAGATTGAATCCTGACTTGAAATAGTCCTCGTAGACTGCTTCATAATCCTTAGGAGGATCGTAGGCAGTCTGACCAGGCAAGGGAAGGATTGAGCCGAACTGATTTCGGTCAATTTTATAGAATTTACAGATCCTGTCCAGATCGGTCTCGGACAGGGTGCAGAAAGATTCCTAAACTAAAAGAGAAGGAAGACCTCTTTCAAGGACCCCCGAGAACAGAGATGGACCCCTTAGTGGGGCCAGGGGATTTATAGATGCCGGAGCAGGAGCAATCACTGCTTGCTCCGGCGAAGAGCTAACCACGGTGACAGCTCTGCTGGACTGAGCAGTGTCACCGGTGGTCTGGTGCAGGTTACTAATGGGAAGGTCGTCAGCAGAAACCGTCCTACCGGATAGATTTGGAGAGTTAGAATACTCTCCACCACCGGCGGCATAGGAAGCACCTTCAGAAGGGTTCTGAGAATCATGAGAAGAAGCATACATGATTAAGAAATGAAAAAGAAGACTTACAGGGAAGAGGATGAAGAAGGTTGAAGAAGGCTGAGAACGCCGGAGAAGACAGACGGAAAAAGTTTGGAAGACGCCGGAGAAGAGAAAAGAGAGCAGAGAGCAGAAATGAAAGACGACAGAAATAAAAGTTTCAAATGACCATGGAAGGCCCTATTTATAGGATTTCATCTCGGCAGCCCAAGGGTCACCTCGATGTTCGTCGAATACGAAAAGGTGCGTAACTGGCGCCCCGTACTCTACACAGACAGTAAATATGCAGAGCAGCCCAATCAGAAGCCGACACGTCACAATATAAAGGACAACACATTAAAGGCTCTGAATCGATTAGCGTGCCCTCTCTGGTCAGCTCGACCAAACTAATCTGGGGGCAAATGATGAGCCAAAAATAAACATCTGTTAGTCAACAACGGTCAACAATAGAACTTATGCATAAAGGGTTCAACTCTTGTAGTTCGGCACAAATACATCGCTGCTCGGCCATGAAGCACTTCGGCTATACTTCCCCACAGTATTCGTCTTCTTAGCAAAGAATATGCTAAGGTTTTCACCTCAGAAGCAGACTTGATCTTCAGCTTCAGCTCGGCATGAATACATTTTTACTCAACGGTTTTGTGCCTTTAGCTAAAGAAAGTTTGTTAAAATGGCTAAGGCAAATTCAATTACTGCTTATGTTCAGCTCGGCCGCATACTTGAGTCAGGTTGACACTTGCTCAACATGACCAAGACAGATGAGAAATGAGATCATCTCGCAAGAACAGTTTTTTGTATCAGCATCTCGACTCGGCACTGCCTTAGTCAAATCTTTAGTGCAAGTCACTGCTTACAGTCAACCTCAGCAAATAAAGAGTATTTATTCATCTCGGCCTCGGATTAACATCGGCCTCGGCTTTGGCTTCATATTGGCTCCGCTATTCTAAACAGTATCAGATAAGATCAAAAGAAGATATTATCTATCGTCTTCTGGGACCCGCCAAGCAACTCTGTAGAATATTTTCCAGGAGTCAAGTGACGATTGGTGTAGGACAAGACATTACGAGCCGATCTACACATCAACTACGATCTCAGGCTTTAGTCCCTTCACATTGCGGTTCTGCAAAAGAAGAGAAAGCCATCTCAGACACATCACAGTTCAATCATCCGTACAAAGGTTAGACCTCCACAATCTTAAGTATAAATACCCCTCTATCCACACGGTGAATGGGATCCGAATTTTGGAGAACTCCTGGAGCTCAATTCTATAAACTCCATCCGGCCAAAGCACATATATCCATAAACTCAGTGAGATCTTTCTCAAGTCTTATCTAAACCTTTATTCCAGCATAAACTAATTTCCAAATTACCCACAACTGACTTAAGCGTCGGAGGGTTTTCCTGGGACAGCGTCCTGGGACCTGCTATCCCGGGACCTCTAACGTTTTTCTTCCTTCTCATGTTCCATTGACAGATTTAGACAAAAGACTAACGGCATACAACTCGGGTCATCTTTGATCCATCCGGTGAGCGATTCTGGTCTCATTAGTAATCGAACGATTCTGAGAACAAAAACTCAATAGGAAATGCGAAAATTCATAGGCAATAACTAAAATATGGGATGAATGAAGTGTTATAGGAAAATTTCCGATTTTCCACAAGTTTACTCAACCTTTGGCAAAGGATTAACTCTAATAGCACAAGAGAGATGAGGAACTGTGAAAATGTATAATTTACAGATGTTTAAATCTTTTTAATTTTATTTTACTACCTTTATCTGCAAAATGAATTTTCACCAACTAAGATATATAAATACCTTGAAAGAAGAACAACAACCTACTTCAATTATTGATATTTCTAAACTAGTAAGAACTACTTCAACAGCCATACTAAAAATGAGAACACTTAGTTTTTCTACTTGCTTCTCACAACGTGAAGAAAGTTATACCAAAGAACTTTATCAAATAAGTTCTGAAAGAATAATGTAGACTTACACTTTTAAAATAAGTCTAAAATAAGTCTAAAACACGGAAGAAATCAAAAAAAGTTTCTCTTCTGTAAACTTAAATACAATGGAGTAAATGCAAGATTAATTTATACATAGATAAAGAAAAAATGAGCTTGAAGTAGGTAATAGTCTTAACGCTCATCTACAATGCTTTTAGACACGTAGAAGGCTTCAATGTTCGCCAGCCTTCCATTTATCTCTTTTTCTTGCAAAGTCTAAATTCTCTTCAACAACTTTACTCTTCAAAATGCCTCCTAAATCCTTGTGTCATATAAACACAGTAAAAATTGTATGTGAAAATTTGACAATAAATTTGTGTTCACCTTGGGACAGATATGAGAGTTAAACCAGCATTATGTTGTTTGAAACCAAATATGATTCTCAGGATGTGGCGGAGAGATTGTTGCATATGAAAACATTGTAAGTTAATTATTTTTCGTTTCAATAGCGGCAAAACGATTTTGTACAGTGTGTTCGTGTGAAATAAAGCAACAGTCCGACCTGTTGAGCTCAGAGCAGCTCGGGTCGTCCCGTCAGGTCAGATAGGTTTAAGCGACGCAAATGAGTTTGTGTCCTGGACATACAGCCAACCTGCCGATCTCAGCACAACAGCACTGCAGAACAGCAGTGCTTTGCTATCGTCTGCCAGCCGAGCTCAGCATTGCAAAACAACAGTGTTGCGCTAACAGTCAATCAGTCGAGCTCAGCACAACAGCCGAGCTCAGTTTGTTTACTGAAAATGCTAAGTCTGATCTTGTACAGTTTGTTATGTACATCAGACTTCTAATTACTTGTGAGTACTCCAATTGAGCTACTGGCTTGCCTCGGTTTTTTCTTCAGTATATACTTAAGTCAAGTGGAGCCTTTACTGGTTTCACATCAAACATATTGAAATGTTTTAGAACATATGAATATAGTGAGTTTGTGACAAAACGAGTCCTTCAGCTACCCTAGAAATTTTAATCCCTAGAATAACGTTGGCAACTCCCATATCTTTCATGTCGAAGTTTTGCGTCAACATCTTTTTTGTATTCAAGATGATATCATGAGTATAGCCCATTATTAGGATGTACGTCTACATAGAGACATACTATTATATATCATTTTGTGTGTTCTTGATGTATACACACTTGTCACACTCGTTGATCTTGAAACCATTAGCTAACATCACTTGATCAAATTTCAAGTGCCACTGTTTAGGTGTTTCTTAAGTCCGTACAAAGACTTAACAAGTCTACAGACTTTCATTTCTTGTCCTGGAACAACGAACTCTTCGGGTTGTTCCATATAAATTTCTTCCTCCAACTCACCATTCATGTAGCGCCCTGTCCAGAACTAGGGTTTCGGCACGGTGCACCCGCCGTACTCTACTACAAGAAGTACAAGGCGTCGATACTATACATGTGCTATCGACATGAATTGTAAATCGAGATAGCAGAAGCAAAATAAATATAAACATATGACATGCATAATAATAAAAATCGTCCAAAGTGAACAAATCATAATTTACAATGTCTCAAATAATCTAAGTACATCATGATCAAATCCTAAAATATCCGGTACATAACTCCATCCTAAATCTCAGCTCATGGATACTCTAGTCAGGGTACGTCCTCTAGGAGTAGCGGGTCAATATCTCTGTTATCTACAATGTGATAAGGCAAGTATGAGCGATAACATTAATCGTCCAGCAAGTAATCCGTCTAGATACAACATGTGGATCATGCATGGGAGACGAGATAGTAAAGTAATATTGCATAAATAAGAACATAATATTTCATGTCTCCAACTATAATAAACAAAGTGCATCACATAAATGTAGATAAATACCAGTAACAACTATATCATTGTCAAAGTAACCATGCTATGCTATAAGTCTCTATACAAGTCATGTAAATGCGATATTCCTACGATGTGATGTCATGAAATGATGCCATAACAATTCTGTTACGATGAAGGATAACATATGGTATTCATATCTATTTTCTATAAACATGTCCAAGACATAACACTTTCATAAATATGGCATTTCATATGATGGCTATTGCACTTTACCTTGCATGAGAATGATATCGTCATAGTAACGGAATATCCCCAATATAGTCATATGTACAAAATATAAATCCCGATGAGTCCACATGGTGTTACATCAGAATGTGAATAAACTAACAGTGACTCGATATGCCAGAGATCCCTTGCCCTCGACAAGGTGTTACACTTGGGCCTATAAAGAACCATACTATATGCCCACGATATCAACCCCCTTGGGCTCCAATATCGTGACGGCCTCCAATCATCGATAACATACTATGTGCCCATAATACCAACCACATCGGACATGGTATTATGACGGCCTCCGAATAATCACATATGTACGATAAACATGTCATTGTTAGGTCCGTAACAAACACTCTAGAGAAGTGAATAGAGTGTTGGACAATATTGCAGAATTTTTCTGATTTTTGGCTTTCTTCAACTCAGAAGGAATTCAAAATCAAAGCAAGAACGGGAGATAAGAGACAATGAATGAGTACACCAGATTTAGAATGGTTTGAATCGTAAATGATTCTACTCCACTACCACTTTGTTGGCAAAGTGGATTTTCAACACTACTCTTCTTATTAAAGCTAATAAGAACAACAATAGCAATGCTTACACTAACAACTTAGTGTAAGCAACCACAATAATAACTTCTTGCACAAAACATATTTGTGCAACTACAACAACTTCAGCTCTAATCAAGAATAACTTCTTGCTACCTCACAACTTCAAAAAAGTTCTCTCAAAAACTTTCTCACGGTGGGTTAAAAGAAGTAGTGTGGATCACACTTTCTCACTAGTCTAAACACAAGCAAGAGATCAAATATTTGTGGTTCCTCTTGTGTTAGACTCACAATCTCTCATTACACAACAATGAAGAACAAAGAAAGGCTTAACAAGCTTTAAGAACTTTTACACATATGAGAGAAAATATACAAAAACGAAAAAGAAGCTTGATGATGGTGAAATTGTGTATTTGCCTCATCTGAGCTTCTTCTACTTATAGGAGGTTTTCACCATGTTTTTGGATTTTCCCCCACGTCTTCAAGTCAAACCCCAAGTCTTGACAATTTGAAAATAGCCTTTAACCACTCTATGCATTAAATTGATCCTCTAAAGCGATCCTAGAGAATCTTAGACATGGATATAACAGTCAAGGAAGCATGTATTATGTTGGAGAAAAGTCCACAAGAAATTTAAGCAAGATTGGAAAGAGAAAACATCATGAATCTCCCTTTGATTTTGTTCCAACGTTCAAAAAATTTTGAATTTTGGGGGACATTGATCGATTGATGTCCCATGGTTTAGAGATTGATGTCTCACGGTAAGTTTCCAGGTTTGAACTTACATACATCAATCGATCGATGCCTCTTCTTCAAGGGACTGATGTATACATTGATCGATCGATGTTCCATGGTTTAGAGATTGATGTCTCACAGTAAGTTTCAACTTTGCACAAGCCTTACATATATCGATCGATGTCTCTTCCTGAGAGATTGAGGTATAAATCGATCGATCCATATGAGAGATCGATGTCCCACAATGTGTTTTCTCATTTTGCTTCAAATTCCAAGTGTTAATTTCTTTTTTATCTTTTTCAAAACATCTTTTAACTTCATCAAAACACTTCATATCCCAACAATCTCTCCCTTTTTGATGATTTCAAAACCAAGACTTTTAAAAGATGTTTTTGCTTCAAAATTTATATTTTAGCTAGCTAATAGTTTCAAAACTTAGAATTTTCAATCTCCCCATTAGTCCATGCATTTTATGCTCCCTAAAATTATGAAAAACTCCCCCTTAATAAGTGATTTTTCAAAACCAGTGGATATGATAAAATTTTTTCTATAAACTCTTCCTGAACCAAGCATACATCAAAAGCAACTTCATTTAACAAATACCAATGCAATTCTCCCCCTTTTTGAAATTACCAAAAAAATTTAAAAAGAGAAGCATAATATTTCATAGTTCACAAAACATAATAAATTTAAGAACATTAGAAATGGGGATGGAGGGAGCCTATTCCTAGTCTTCATCCGATGAGAAAGCTAGGCCTGGAATGCACGCCTTGGCTCTAAATCTCGCAAGTTTGTTCTTCAAGGTTCCCACTTTGTGCTTTAGTTCTACAACTTGTTGTTGTAGTTCCAGAATATTAGTGCTAGGCCCTCCCCTTGATCCTTCTTCGGATTCGGGAATGAGGAGCTATGTATCTTTCGGGGCTGTTTCCTCTTCAGCCGCGGGTGGTGGAGCCACATCTTCCTCTTCATCTCCTTCTCTTCTAGTTCCATGCCTCTTTGGGCTTCTTTTCTTGATTTGTTGATTTGTTGAATGTTAATTTTTTCGTAATAGTCCTTAATGGAAATTTTTTCAACATCCGAGTCATCAAGCTTAATACCCAACTTTCTAAGCATATAGTAGATGAGATTGGCATATGGAAGGGCTTTGGACTTTTTGGTGGTTGCCTCTATAACATTTCCCATGAAGATCTCACTAAAGTTTAGTTGCTCCCTATTGACAATTCTATAGGCAATAAAGAAATCAAGGTTACTAGGTAGTTTTACGGATTTGCCGTTAATACAAAAGGTGACTATAGCGGTTAGCATCCTATATACTAATGGCATGTCATTAGTATTTTTGGTGGGATAGAAACCAAGAAAGCTCTTAACTTGCTCTTCACTGACCTTCCATTTGTACTCATCCCAATGCCAAACCTCAAATGAATCAAGACCCTTATCTGGTACTCCGATATGTTCACAAATCGTCTTAACCGACCATTCAACACGTTGCCCATCAATTATGGTATTTGGGGAGAAAGGGAAATAATTCAAATACTCAATCCATAAATCAGCATAAAAAAGCCTAGCATATCTTTTGGACATTTTCTTCATGTCAGTTCCGGTACAAAGATGTCTCCAATTTTGAGCATCTATCCACTCAATGATTGGACCTAACTCATTATTGGAAGTAGTGTCATCTATTTGCAACAATTTTAATGGGATAGTGGCTCTCTCAGAATTTTTCCATTCCATAAATAATTCTTGAGCTCTAAGAGAAATATATCTGAACTTACCTGTTCCAAAGGGTTCATCCAGGATACCTTTGACATTTCTCTTGATCCAGAGAAAGTTTTGACAGGTGAGACCGCTGCGAACTTGGTCCAATGCATCCGTTTGACTGAAATCTGCTTGTCTTTGCCTAGTTCCTCCTGTCCTAGATTGAGTGGACACTTGAGACCTTGAGGAATGCCCTTGTTGGACATGGCTTGATCCCTCTTCCTTAGTTTGAGAGGTTTCAGCCCTCTTAGAAGTATGCTTGGAGCTTGGCACTTTCGGATTTGATATCTAGGGTTGAGGAAGATGAAAAATAATTGAAGGAGATGAAGAAAATGGGATGGAGTTGTCAAAGATGGATTTTTTGGAGAAGAAATGGAAGAGTTTCAGAAGAAAACAAGAGAGGGGGTCAGAGTTAAGGAGAGGAAATTGCTAGAGCAGTATTTTAGGATTACAAATGTGATTTGAATGAAAAGATGAATGCATTTCGGCCATTTTAATCGACTTCAGCGTTTCTGAAATTGTTGACATCAATCGATCGATGTACCTATTTTTCTAACATTTCATTTTATCACTCCTTAAACATTATTTATCATCCCTAGTCTTGTTCTAATTGATTCAAAGGTTTTGGTAGGAAGAGATTTGGTAAAGATATCTGCTAGTTGGTCATTTGTTCGAACGAATTCAACGCGTACCAATCATTTTTTAATACAATCCCTTATAAAGTGATACATCACTTCAATATGCTTGGTTATACTATGATGTACTCGGTTTTGTGTTATACTTATGGCTAAAGTGTTATCACATAAGACTGGAACTTTGTCAAACTTGACATTATAGTCATTTAAGGCATTTATCATCCAAAGTAGTTGGGCACAACATGAAGTATCCGACACATATTCGGATTCCACTGTTGAAAATAACACGCTATTTTGTTTCTTGGAGAACCAAGAAACTAAGCAATCTCCAAGGAATCGACATGTCCCGGAAGTGCTTTTCCCATCGACTAGATTTCCGGCGTCGTCGGAGTCACTATACCCTCTTGAGTCAAAACACTCATTTTTGGGATAAAATAACCCAAAGTTCAAAGTTCATTTCTAATACCTAAAAATATGTTGAATGGCAACTGGATGCGATTCCTTAGGCACACTTTGAAATCTAGTACAAAACACACAACATGCAAAATATCCGGTCTACTAGCAGTTAAATAGAGTAGATTACCAATCATACCCCTATATTTGGTTACCTTAACCGACTTTCCATTTTATCTTTGTCGAGCTTTGTACTTGTACTCATTGGTGTGCTCACACTCCTTCCATTCTCAAACTTATATTTCGGGAATAGATCCTTGGTGTACTTTGTTTGGGATATATATACTTCATCTTGAGTTTGCTTTATTTGAAGTCCAAGGAAGTAATTGAGTTCACCCATCATGCTCATTTCAAATTCTCCTTCCATCAATTTAGCATATGCTCACAAAGAGAATCATTAGTGGCACCAAATATACTATCATCCACATAAATTTGAACAAGTAATTGATTGTTTCCTTGTTTTTTAACAAAAAGAGTTGTGTCGAATTTTCCTCTTGAAACTCATTTTCAAGTAGGAAGTTATTTAACCTTTCATACCATGCCCTAGGAGATTGTTTAAGTCTATAAAGGGGCTTTTTGAGTTTAAAAACATGATTTGGATAATTATGATTTTCAAACCCCAATGGTTGATCTACATACACTTCTTCTTGAATTATTCCATTCAAGAAGGTGGATTTCACATCCATTCGATTTAGTTTGAAATCCTTATAGCATGCATATGCTAATAGCATCCTAATAGCTTCTAATCTAGCTATGGGGGCAAAAGTCTCATCATAGTCTATACCCTCTTCTTGTCTATATCCTTGAGCTACTAACCTATCTTTATTTCTAGTGATGTTTCCTTTATCATCCATTTTATTTCTAAATGCCCATTTAGTGCCAATTATGGGGTGATCACTAGGTTTAACCACTAATTCCCAAATATCACTTCTTTCAAATTGATTTAGTTCTTCTTGCATGGCTAATACCCAATCTTCATCATTTATAGCCTCTTTTATATTTTTAAGCTCAACTTGTGAAATAAAGAAATTTTCATTAAATTTTCTCCTAGACAATATGCCTTGACTTGTTTCTCCTAATATCAACTCTCTTGGATGGTTTTTCTTATATTTATATGAATCCGGTAAATTTGAAGTGTCTCCTCTCACTTCTTCATCTTCAACCTTAGGTTCATTTCAAGTGGATTAATCTTAAGGTCAATGACAATATTTTCTTTTGTATTCTCAAATTTTTCTATATGACTTACTTCAATTATTTCTTCATCATCATCATTATTTATGCAAAGTTCATCGTCAAGGAGTTCATTAAGCTTAACATGAACTGATTCTTCAACTTTCATACCCCTTTTGTTATATACCCTAAAGGCTTTGCTATTTTGAGCATATCCCATAAAGATTCATTCATCTGTTTTGAAATCGAGTTTATCCAAGTTATCTTTGGTGTTAAATATAAAACACTTACAATCAAATACCTTGAAATAACCAATATTAGGTATTCTACCTTTCCAAAGCTCATAAGGAGTCTTTTTAAGAGATGGTCTCAAGTAAACTCTATTTATTATACGACAAGCGGTATTACCGCTTCAGCATAAAAATACTTGGGTAGCTCAAATTCATTTAGATGACTCTACTTATTTCTTGAGGTGTTCTATTTTTCCTTTTTGCGACACCATTTTGTTGAGGAGTTCTTGGATCCGAGAAATTGTGTCCATACCCTTTGGATACACAAAATTCTTGAAACTCGCCATTAAGCTCACCACCTCTGTCACTTCTAATTTCCTTAGTTGTGTCTTCTTTTTGATTTTCTAATCTCCTACAAATTTTTATAAACTCTTGACATGCATCATTCTTTTTGGTTAAGAACATGACCCAAGTGTACCTAGAGAAGTCATCTACCAGTACAAAAGTGTAATGTTTTCCACCTAGACTTGTCGTTCCAATATCCTCATACAAATCTATATAAAGCAATTGTAGAGGTTTGGTGGTGGAGATTTCACTTTTGGGCTTGAAGCTTGCTTTAACAAGCTTTTTCTTTTGACAAGTGCCACATAAGTTATGGTTTTTGAAATTCAATTTTGTGAGACCTTGGACCTTTTAATTTTTGCAAATCTCTTTGAAAATTTTGAAACTAATATGTCCAAGTCGTTTATGCCATAGTTGTGTCAAATCATTTTTGAAAACTAGGCATGAAACCTTTTGTGATATCAAATCATGTGTGCTAAATTTATAAACATCATCTTTCGATATAGCCTCAAAAACGATTTTATCATTCTTTTGTACAATGCATTTTCTTTTCACAAATTCAACTTGAAAATTAGCATCACATAGTTGGCTAACACTTATCAAATTATACTTAAGCCCTTCTACATATAATACATTCTTAATAGTGAAAGAAGAGTTACCAATTTCTCCATGTCTAAGGATTTTGACTCTCCCATTGCCAAAATGCACCATTCCACCATCTTGGAGCTTGAACTTGGTGAACAAGGTTTTGTCTCCGGTCATGTGTGTTGAACATCCGCTGTCCATGAACCATTTGGTTCCTTCTTCTTTGGCTACTCCATTTATCTTGAGAGCCTACAAAACCAAGAGATTTATGCATTGGTACCCTTTGATGGTTGGGTCCTTTAAGGTTAGCTTGTCGCCCCTTAGGCTTCCAAACATACATACTACCAAATATAGCTCTACATGCACTCTTCACATGTCCTACTTTGTTGCAATGAAAACAAGTGGGTACATGCCTTGGTTTATAAGATGATGAGTCATGTCGTGTTTTTCTCTTATTTGCCTTTTTCATTAATGACTTGGGCTTAATATAAGAATGATGAATTAAATCCTAAACAAGATTTATCATTTCTAATCCTTTGATTTCCAAGTAATTTGTCTAGATTATTTTTATCATCGGTTAGTTTTTGTAAGTCCATTCTTAATTTCTCACATTCTTTCCTAATTTTCACATTTTATAGAGCTACTATTTTATGCATGGTGAGTATGATGTCATGATCTTGATAAATCAAGATATTCTTATCATGCATCTCTTGTCTTCTAATATGCTTTTGTTAAATTTTTTTTTTCAAGTGTTTATGTTTTACATTTAGTTTTTCAAACTCATCTTGCAAATCTCTTATTTCATCTTGTAAATTAGAAGAGTTAGAGTTTACCTCATGGTCATTCTCAATTGCCATGAGACTAGTATGTTGTGCCTTTGGATTCTCAACTATTGCAACAAGTCCAACATCCTTGTCTTCACTTTCTTTTCTTTCCGATTCGGAAAGAAGATCATCCCACCCCCTCCGTATTTAAGGCTTTCTTCTTTTGAGGAAAAATCTTCTTTTCTTGTTTTTGCGGCTCCTTGACATGGCAATTGTCAATGAAGTGATTGATTCGACCACACCTATAGCAATTTTCACTTGCGTCTTTATCCTTGGGTGGTCTCTTGAAAAACTTCCTTGCTTGGGCCTTGTTTCTTGTGGCCATTCTTCTAAATTTTCTCACTAGAAGAGCAACTTCTTCGTCCGATTCATCGAATTCTACCACTAATCCTTTGTGAGATGCTTGAGTGGGTTTGATAGGATTCATCCTATTTTGCTCATCAATAAGGATTTCATGAGTAACAAGGTTACCAGATAGCTCCTCAAATGTAAGTGTCTTGACATTCTTAGATTCAGTGATGACAGTGACTTTGGGTGTCCATTCTCTTGGCAAAGAGTTGAGGAGTTTTGAGACAAGGTCTTCATTTGAGATTTCTTTTTCCACCATAGAAAGTTGATTCACTATTCGAGTGAATCGGTCGATTGTCTCCTCAATCTTTTCACCACTTTTCATCCCGAACATTTCATATTCCTTCATGAGCATTAGTCTTTTGGCCATTCTTACTTGCTCAGTTCCTTCGTGTATCATTTCTAGCCTTTTCCATGCTTCATGGGATGCTTCAATACGTTGAAGTCTTATGAGCTCGGTGGTGGTTAGAGCACTTGAAAAAATATTGAATTCTTTACCGTTAATGGCGAAGTTTATCTTCTCTTCGTCAGTGTAGTCATCCTCATCTTTGAACATTGATTCTCCTTTCGAGTTGGTAACCATAGGAACTTTGATTCCTTTGAAAACAGCTCTCCACATATCAAATCCACAGCCTTTCTAATGATTTATCATTCGAAATTTCCACAAAGAATAATTTTGGGCATCAAACATAGGTGCTTTAGTGTTTGATCCTGAGAGTAGTGCAGTTGGCTTGGAAGTTGAGGTGTAGGATGAAGAGGTTGTCATTGCCATGATCTTTAACCTTGCTACTTGCAAAGATTGGCCAAGAAATTAAGGTTAGGCTCTGATACCAATTGTTAGGTCCGTAACAAACACTCTAGAGGGGGGTGAATAGAGTGTTGGACAATATTGCGAAATTTTTCTAATATTTGCCTTTTTTTCATCTCCAAACGAATTCAAACTCAAAGCAAGAACAAGAGATGGGAGACAATGAATGAGTACACCGAATTTATAGTGGTTCGAATCATAAATTATTCTACTCAACTACCACTTTGTTGGCAAAGTGGATTTTCAACACTACTCTTCTTATTAAAACTAATAAGAACAACAACAGCAATAATTACACTGATAACTTAGTTTAAGCAACCATAACAACAACTTCTTGCAAAAAACACCTTTGTGCAACTCCAACAACTTTAGCTCTAAGCAATAACAACTTCTTGCTACCTCACAACTTCAACAAAGTTCTCTCAAGAACTTTCTCACAGTGGGTTAAAAAAAGTAGTGTGGATCACACTTTCTCACTAGTCTAAACACAAGAAAGAGATCAAATATTTATGGTTTCTCTTGTGTTAGACTCACAATCTCTCAATATACAACAATGAAGAACAAAGAAAGGCTTAACAAGCTTTAAGCACTTTTACACATATGAGAAAAAATATACAACAATGAAGAATGAAGCTTGATGATGGTGATAGTGTGTATTTGCCTCATCTGAGCTTCTTCTTCTTATAGGAGGTGTTCACCATGTTTTTGGAGCCTCCCTCATGTCTTCAAGTCAAACCCCAAGTCTTGACAATTTGAAAATAGCCTTTAACCACTCTATGTATTAAATTGATCCTCTAAAGCGATCATAGAGAATCTTAGACATGGATATAACAGTCAAGGAAGCATGTATTATGTTGGAGAAAAGTCCACAAGAAATTTGACCAAGATTGGAAAGAGAAAACATCGTGAGTCTCCCTTGGATTTTGTTCCAACGTTCAAAAAATTTTGAATTCTGGGGGACATCGATCGATCAATATGTCTGGGTTGAGAGATCAATGTCCTCCAGAGAGCTTGCAGTTTAGAACCTAAAGCACATCGATCGACCAATGTCTCTTAATTGAGAGACTCCCATGGTTTAGAGATCGATGTCTCATAGTAAGTTTCCAAGTTTGAACTTACATACATCGATCGATCGATGTCTCTTCATCAAGAGACTGATGTATACATCGATCAATCGATGTCCCATGGTTTAGCTATCGATGTCTCACTGTAAGTTTCAACTTTGCACAAGCCTTACATAGATCGATCGATGTCTCTTCCTGAGAGACTGATGTATACATCGATCGATCCATGTGAGAGATCGATGTCCCACAATGTGTTTTTCTCATTTTGCTTCAAATTCCAAGTGTTAATTTCCTTTTTATCTTTGTCAAAACATCTTCTAATTTCATTAGAACACTTCATATCCTAACAGTTATGATATATCCGACTATACGATATGATTCGATATACAACGATGAACTTTTAAACACGTTTCATGATATGAACATGGATGCATTTGACTACTTGGCTATTCCACAATATTTAGACTCTAATACTTTATCATTTATTCAATTCATAAAACCCAATATACCTATACATAATCCATGCCTTAAATCATAAAAATGTAGCCTAATTTCTTATTTTAACTGCTTGGCCATAACACCTCAAAGCAGCCCACTTTTCTATTACTTTATCCAACCACATTTCCTTAAAATATATATCTTAGTGAAAATGGCCATAGACTTCCATATTTCATAATAATATACATAAAATAATCATATTTTCTACTATACTTTCTGTTATACCTCTTTATATCCATAAATAGGTCCAAAGCTTTTTATTTCTTACCTATTATACATACAAGCCAAATATTTCTTTTTTCCGCAAAAGATGTAAATTTTATTATGCCTCACTTATAGCGGAGGAATACCACCTCACATTCTGAGTCATCTTATGAATAATGAAAGTGTAATGATCGAATAATTTTTAATCTCCAATCATATATTATATGCCGCATTAAAATCTTGCCAAGTAAAACCACTCTTGTGAATAAAACTTTGGCGAAGGAAAAAGCGTACATATTTATATAATTGGACTGTTTACATAAATATAATGTCAATATAATAATCCCTTGCTTTCATCCTCAAGTATAATGACCTGCTACGTATGATATGTCTCCAAAGCACATAAAACCCACTGAATTATTGCTGAACCGTCCGCCTTTTTATGCCAATAAAACATTTAGTCTCCAAGAAATTAGTCATCGTGAATCCATGAAATAAAGAAATGACACGAGAATTAGTGACACCAATATATTTGCATCTGAGTATAAGTATGAGCCATTGTCCAAAAATAATTCACCCTACGGATACAGGCAACCAAAAACATGTCCATTGCCAAAGCCAATATGTTAAAGCGAACATAAGTAGTTTGTTTTTAGTAGAAGCAGTCGTGCGTACCCGAGTTGTCCATATCATACGATATGAGCAACAAAGTGTGAGAAGAGCATTATACATGTCTTAATTGTGGTGTTGACTCTGTCTGATAACTTGCTCGAACTAACGGAGGTAAGTCTGCGATGGTCCTAAATACAGAAAGATGATTGCAAATTTGACCGTGTTGTGGTAGAAAGTGTACTGGCTGATTTGCCTCCCATGGTGCGTACGATAGAGTTAAAGACAAAGTGTGTAAGAGATCTCGAAATAATATGGCTTTAGATGATCCACTTTGCTGCACTTGTGATATTACACGTTGAGCATCTACCTCAACATCAATCGGAGTCCAATATCAGGCAAAGAATAAGAAGGCATAATATGCTGCCTGAAATTCTGCTTCAGCAGGAGTAGACAAAGGCAGATGAAACGAGATTGCTCCAATGAAACTTCCCTAACTCTATCGCATATTGCTCCCCCAGCAGCCATAGTCCGTCCATGTACTGCATCTGTATTTAGTTATATCTGCCGATGGAGGATGCATCCAACGTACAACCCAACATCTAGGAGCTCTTAAGATCGATGAAAGACCATAATCTATTAGAGAAGAATCCGAGATAGCATAATTTTTACCAGACTGTGCTGTCGACCAATCATGAATAGATCTTCGAATCATCTCCATAGTAGCTTGTCGACACCAATGTCCATCTCCAAATATAGTGGAGGAATAAGCCTTCCAAATTTCCTATGTAATGAACGTTGGAGTAATTATAAGTATTCTTCCTTTAAATGATCTTGCTTTAGTTGACATCCACCATTGTAATAAATATTGTTGAAGTGTTCTCCTCAACATAGCAAGTCCATCTAAGCAAGAACTGAAGTAGCTCCAAATATATCTGACCTCAGGGCATTCTAAAAAATGTGTTCAAGCGTCACTACAGCTGCGAGACAAAACGGACATTGGCTGGGACAAATTGTAACAAATCGGACTAGATAGTCCAGAATGGGTAAGGCTTTCTGATATAGTCTCCATAAAAATAATCGAATATTTGGGGGAATAAGCTTATGCCATACAAACTGAAGTGACAATCGTCTTATCCCAACCACATAAATTTTATCATACGCCACTTTTAACGAAAAATTTTCATCTGACATGCCTGCATGTATCTCTGAATGAGCCATACAAAATGATTGAACTCAGCAGATGCATTTTCAAACTAGAGATTCTGTGATTCACATTTCAGTTGTAGGTCGATTGCCATACCTTGAATGGAAGAACTTACTCCATAGAGAATGTTGTGACTGATATCTCCACTATAATCGACAAGAGTATGCCATCCGAAGATCCTCTAACTTCCAAATACCTAGTCCTCCTTCTCCAGTTGGCCGAAACAATCTATCCTTCGAGACCCAAGAATGTCGTATCCGTTCGTCGTTACTGCCCCAAAAGAACTTACAAATCAAATGCTACAGAATATGAATGATGCTTTGAGGAAATGACAGGCTGCCGGTATGTGTAAGGGTATAGCCGACAGAACATGTTTTATTAATATCAGCCTACCTGTATAATTCAGAAACTTGTTCCGCCACATTAAGTTTTGACTAAAATGAAGAAATTAAAGTCAAAAAATGTGTTGCCCTTTCTTTTCCTCTATGTAATTCAACACCCAAATATTTGGTGGGAAAATCGACCGATGTCATTTGTAGCTCCTGCTCCATCCGCCTAACAGATGTTGTTGATAGATATGAAGCTGGTACAAAGCGACTCTTCTAAAAATTAACTACTTGTCCCGAGGCCCATTGATATAGTTGCAAAAATATTCTAAATCTCCTCAAGTTCAACAATTCACTATTTAAAAAAACAAGCAAGTCATTGGAAAAGGCAAGGTGCGTGATACATGGCTGAGCTCTTCCCACATGAATATATTTGATAGTTCCATTCGCTGCCAAAGAATTCAAACCCTAAAGAATGTTTCAGATGCAAGAATGAATAATAAAGGGGACAATGGGTCTCCTTGTTTAACCGCTCTAGTTGGCTTAAAATATCCAGATGGGACGCCATTCATCAAGATTGATAAATATGTACCCTTTAAATGATTGAAGATGAGATTATTGAAACGAGCCGCAAAACCAAAGCGAGTAAGTAACTAAGAAAGAAAAGACCAACTCACTCTGTCGAACGCTTTCATCATGTCTAATTTAATCATTACATTTGACCCTCTAACCTTCTTATCCATCAAGTGTACCATCTCCCGAGCCATGACAATGTGATCCGATATATCCCTACCTTTTATAAACCCAGCTTGTTCAATAGAAATGATTTTCATCAATAGCGGTTGTAATCTAGATGCAAGGATACGAGTTGCTACTTTAGAGATAAAATTGGCCAAGCTGATTGGCCGAAAATCCAAGAATGTGCGAGGACTAGGGACCTTCGGAATAACTGTTATTAAAGTACTTCCCATTGCTCGCAGAAGTGGGAAGCCCAGAAAAAATTCCTGCATTGCCTTAAGAACATCCTACTGAATTATATGCCAACATGTACGGAAGAAATGGCCATTGTAACCATCTAGACCTGGCACTCTATTAGGATCCAATGCCCACAAAGCTTCTTTAACCTCAGATATCGTTGGAATCTCCACCAAAAACTAATTATCTGAATCCGATATCATAGTAGGAATAAATTCCAAAGTCTCACTGTCATCAGAGCTTTGTTCTACCGAAAATAAATGGGTATAGTATGCAATTGCTGCCTACTGAATAAAGGATTGAGATTCACATAAGGTGTCATAGCTAGCCCAGATAGATGAAATAGTTTGTCAACGATGTCGATCTTTCACAATATTATGAAAGAATGATTTATTCGCATATCCTTCTGATATCCACTTAACTCGTGCCTTTGTGACCAATATAAAAGCTGCCTGCGTGCTGCAAGTTTATATTGTGCATGGGCTGCATGATATTCCATTCGATTTTCTTGTGTAGGGTTGTTATCAAAATGACTCTCACATCATTGAAGTTCCTGCTCTGAATGATGAAGTTGATGAAATACATTCCCAAAAAAAGCGGTGTTCCAAACTCTCAAGTCTTTTTTTAACAGCTGCATATGATATAATCCACGCATTCCACCAACTGTCGGGTAAGAAGCCCAGGATGCTTGTACATAGGCCATGAATTCGACATGTTCAGTTCACATGTTTTGAAACCGAAATGACTTAGGAGCCGAATATTCATTTATATACATCACAATAATAATGGAACATGATCCGATGTCAGACTTGGTAAATGACGAACCCGCAAATTTGGAAATACTCAGTTAAATGACTCAGAGCATAGCATACGACCCAATCTGCGTTTAACAATTCCCAATCCTTGCCCACTAGCCCAAGTATACATAGGACCATCATATGGAAGATCTATTAGAGAACAATAAGATACACAGTCATTGAATTCCTCCAGTGTAGACAACAAAGGAGTTGATAGTCCCACATGTTCCTCAACTAACAGAAACGTATTGAAGTCTCCTCCTATTAACCAAGGTTCTGTATTATTTTCGTAATGGTGTTTTAAAGCCAACCAAAGGCGTCTTCTTTTAGTGACGGTATGTAAGCCATATATCGGCGTGAGCCACGCAACAATATCAGTGCCAACCAGATGAAATTAAAAATGTGAGCATTGTTCATCATGTGTGAGAGATAATAATCGAAGATCTGTACTATTCCAAAAAAATCCATAACTTTCCGCGACATGTTCTGCATGGGAAAATTTAAGCTTCATTTGAATTCGTGAAAGATTTTAACTGCTTTTTGTTTGGTTCAATAATCACCAACAGTTGAAGTTTATGAGATATTACAAGTCTCCAGATGCACACCAAAGAGGTAACAATCCCACGCACATTCCATATGAAGCAATTCATTGGGATGATATAGTTTTGAAGTGTGCAGAACGTGCGACTCTAATAGATGCATGTGGATATGATGAAAGCATCTCCTATTTAGTCCTGCACCGTCTAGATAGGGGATGTGGATGCTCTAGTTCTTGGATGAGCTGATATGTGGTCTTCTCAGATGATTCAAGAATAGCCATTCGACGTTTCAGCTCTTCGGACGAGTCATTTAACTCTTTTTTCCATTTTGATGAAACTGTAGTAATGATATAAGTTGATAGCTCATCTATAACATTGTCTTCAGTCGTAATATTATTACTATTGGGCTGTCCATGCATTAGTATCTCAGAGTCCGATACTGTCCCATCCAACAAGTCATCTGATTCCTCCAATATTGATTCCAAAGATGTTCCAAGTCTGGATATATTTTGCTGTATAGGGAGCTCAACAGATATATCGATGTGTTCATTATTTGTACTTTCTTGCTACACGTCATTCCTTAACAAGACTATTTCAGTAATTTGAGAGCTGGGCTAGACAGCGCCTTTCTCCGCCTCATTTTCTGACAAGTGATTTTCAGCATCTGCCATTGGTAATTGAGTTCGCACATTTATATTTTTCTTCGGAGTCCAGCGCTTTGGTTTGTCCTTCGATGCCCTAGGAAAAAGAGGAATCGTCGTATCCATATTCACTTGAGCTTCAGATCCTACAAAACAATCTTTTATTTCATGCCCTAGTGTACGACATGATGTACAAAATAAAAGGACATTTTCATACTCCACTGTAGGATATATTTCATGATTTCCACTTTGAATGTGCAAAGTGGAGGTAAAACTTAGAGATATCTGCTTCAATGCATAATCTTACCACTGAGGGCCTGAGTCCATTTGATGTAGCTAAATCCATCTTTAGTGGAAATCCAATCATATGAGCAATATCCCACAATGCTGATTTATTCTGAAGACAATCCTTGTATACAAACCCAGACAGGGACAATCGGCTTATCTACCTTCGGATCAAAATCCGGAGTCCATTTAGTTACGCGCATAATATAGCCATTTACTGTCCATGATCTACGTAAGAGCAACGCTGATAATCATCCGGATGGCTAAATGTAATCAATACATGTTGATCATCAAGAAGTCCTAATTTTGGAGTATTGAATATATATACACACACATGCCAAAATGGCGTGGACGTTACACCCTCCTTCCTCCCCTAATCTCCATGGCGGCGGCGGTTGATCATTCGCCGCCGTCGTCGCTTCCAGCGTCCCACCTGTCACCATCTCCTCCAAACAAATCTCCAAACACAAAGGGCATCCTCTGATTGCTTTTACAGATACGGAAATTGACGCTCTAGTTGAGCCATACCGATTCTCTCTTGTCGGATCCTTCTGGTTTGGCCGGCCCCCATTTAAAATTATTCACGATGTCTTCGATCGGATTGGGTTTCGATCGGATGTCAAGATTATGCTCCTAGATCAATATCATGTATTGCTAAATTTCATGCATGAGCCGGATTATCTTCGATGTTTTTCTCGACGTTCATGGACAGTTGCGGGCTGCACTATGCGAGTAACCAAGTGGACAATTAATTTCGATCCTGCTACTGATGTCCCCATTGTTCGCGTTTAGATTGCGTTTCCAGGGTTTCCTTTGCATTATCATCACATATTGGCGCTCTTTGAAATCGCTTGAGTGGTTGGACATCCGATTAAGCTCGATGTGGCGATGTCGGATGGACTACGTCCATCCGTCGCTTGAATTTGTGTTGAATTGAATGTATCCAAAGATCTCCCAAAGAAGTTGTTTTTCCAAGGGAAACAAAAGATTATTCAACAGCAAATTGTTTACAAGGACCCCCCTTCATTCTGTGTGGATTGTCGCCGTTTAGGTCATGCTGCGGGGGCATGTGAGGATCTTCCACCGCCGCCGCTGCTGCCAAAGCCTTCCAAACCTACAACCAGGTGGACACCAAAAAAGAATAATCAGTCGCATGATATCATTGATCCTCCAATTAGGATTCTTACAAAAGACTTGAACTTTCATGCAGATCATGCAGATCCAATGGTCATGATAGAATCTGTGCTTCTTAACACTGTCGATCTTGCTGTTCCTCCAGCGCAAGACCTTCATCTGCTTCAATCGGATAAGGAGGATCTTTTGATTCAGAATCAGCACCTAGATGACCCGGATGCCTGCCAGTGTTTTAATTCTGATGTAGGGCAACAAGGCTAGCCATCGTTATATGATGCTAATTCACGTTCAGATTTCACGCAATAGATGTGGCAAGCATCAGATCTAATAGGAAAGCATCTCTTGCATCGTCCTGCATTGGCTGATGATGTCAACATTTTGCAGGACTGTTTTGCTAATGTCTCTTTAGACAATGATGGATTTATTCCGGTGGCCCCTCGTCGTCGCCGTAGAACGAAAAAAGAACTTCCACCTCGTCCTCCGTCTACCGTAGTGACACGTAGTGCATTGCGTCATGGTGCTGTCTTTGATCTTTCTCAATGAATGCTCTAACTTAGAATGTAGGAGGTCTTCGTACCTCCATGGATAGACTATTACATTTGTTGCGTGAAACTCGTGTGGAGTTACTAGTTATCATTGAACCGAAGCAACATCCATCTAAACTCACACATTATTGTTTGAGGATGTGTTATAGCAGCGCCATTCATACTTGTGCTGACAATATATGGATCTTATGGCACTCATCCATGTTGGATTTGCAACAAGTTGAGCATGGGACGCAGGTATCCCTGCTACGATTTAAATGGAAGGAGACTTAGTTGCAATTTCATTGGTCTGTTGTATATGGTAGACATACTGTAGCTGACCGCAAGTTATTATGGGACTCTTTGATTTCTCATTTTCAGAATACAACGGGTCCATGGATTGTTGTGGGTGATTTCAACACCTTTCTTACTCTAGATGAACACAGGGGCCGCTATAGTCCTACTTTGCGATCATTAGAAGATTTTATCTCATGTGTTCATCAGTGCCAGTTGCAGGACATTCCTATTATTGGTTCGTTATTTACTTGGGCGCGAGGACAAGGACAAGGTAGAGTATTGAGGCGTCTGGATCGACTCCTCTGTACTTCAACTTTTTTGGATTTATTTGATGATATTGTTGTTCACCATTTACTGCGAGAAAATTCTGATCATTCGCCGTTATTGTTAAAATACTCTTTTTCCCGGATGAATATACACCACCATTTAGGTACCTTAATGCCTGGTCTTTACATGAGGATTTTTATTCATTTGTGACAGCACATTGGAAGCATTATCCTATGGTTGGGGGGATGCGTGGTCTTTATAATAAGCTTCGCCTTCTCAAGTGCGACTTACGCTATTGGAATAAAACTATCTTTGGCAACATATTCTCTAAGGCAAAAGCGGTAGAAAATAAATCACGCAAGGATGGAAAAAATATATGATGATGATCCGACACCAACAAATCGACAAGCTTTCTCTCTGGTGCAGGCTTTTGTCTTGCGATCACAAAAGCAACAAGATTCATATTGGTCCCAAAAGGCACGAATAAAATGGATGTCAGAAGAGGAGGCTAATACCTCTTATTTTCACGCGCTTGTCAAATAGAGACACCACCGACAATGAATCCGACAGCTGCAGAATTCGATGGGAGAATTATTACAAACCAATGATGAGCTAGGTATTTACGGATGAGCCAGTTGTTGGCGTACGTTCTTTTTGGCACACAGTTCTTTCATTGGTTACTGCGTCTGATAATGACAGCTTATTAGCTATACCTAACTTGCACGAAGTTAAAGAAGCAGTATGGAATTTAAGCCCTAATAGTGTTGCTGGCCCGGATGGTTTTAATGACCACTTTTTCCGAACATGTTGGGATATTGTTCGTGTGGATGTTGTTTGTGCCGTCCAGGAATTTTTTACCAAAGTTCCATAGCCTCAGGTTATGATCTCTTCATTGATTACTTTGATACCTAAAAAAGAAAGTCCTACATCTTATGTAGATTTTAGACCATATGTTTGTCAAATTTTATAAGCGAAGTCACCACTCGCATCATTGCCACCCGCCTATCTGCTATACTGCCACATATAATTTTGCAGGAACAAATCGGTTTCTTGAAGGATCATGATATAAGTGAACATGTTCTCATGGCCAATGAGATGGTTCATTTACTTGACAGAAGAACACGTGGAGTAAATGTGATGATAAAGTTGGATATGGCTAAAGCTTTTGATAGAGTAAATTGGACTTATCTTGAGTCGATTTTATTAAAGTTTGGCGTTCATCCATGGTTTACTCGATTGATTATGAATAACATGCGATATTCTAAGCTTTCAATATCAATCAATGGCACAACACATGGCTACTTTTCGCCAACAAGGGGAGTAAAGCAAGGTGATCCCCTATCTCCTTTATTTTTTATCATTGGTTCCGAAGGCTTCACTAGAGGGCTCAAAAGCTTATTTGATAGCAGCGCTTTGTATGGATTTTTCTCGGGTTGAGTTCTTCTAGTATCCCATTTGGCTTATGCGGATGATTTACTCATCTTTCTTAATGGCGCCACACGAAATCTCACAGCTTTTCAAAAATTATTAGTTGCTTATCAACATGCATCGGGACGATTGGTGAACTACAGCAAAAGTCAATTTGTCTCTAGCTCCTATGTAACGTCATCATCCTTGCGAGGTATAAGTTCAGTTCTACTTATGCAGCCATCAACGCTTCCAATAAAGTATCTGGGCCCGCGGTATAAATCGAGCACTCTATTGCACATCACTATTACAACATTTTGATGCCAAATTTTTGGGCTGGATGCATCATCTGCTTACCCCAAGTGGCCGCATTGTCTTGATACAATCAGTGCTTTCAGCAATTTCTCTGCACCTCTTAGCTTCGGCCAGGCTACCCAAAAGCGTGCAACATGCCATTCACAAGAAAATATCTCATTTTACTTGGGGTAACTGATACTATTGGAGAGCTTTATCTTCACTATGCTTGCCAGAAAGAGAGGATGGTTTGGGTATTCGGAGTTTTCCGTTGATACAGAAGGCCTACGATTGTAAATTATGGTGGAACTATCATACAAAAGCTACTCTTTGGACAGCCTACATGCGACAGTGGTATGGAGGGCGTGGAGATTACGTGCCTCGTATCTATGATTCGCCCAGATGGAAGAGACTTTGCTCCATACATTCGACCTGTTTAATGCTTGTTACCGACATGGACATTCCTCGATGGAGATCTTCCCACTCTGGTATGTTTTCCATTAAATATGCATATGATGATTTGCGGACTAACCATGCTCAATTATACTCTCATACAACGAGTGCCCAAGTCAGCGAGTTTCTTTATGTGGTGCTTATTCCATCGCACATTGCCATTGGAGGACAACCTAACATGTTTCACTCAGATTTGTCCGACTTGATGCCCATTTTGTCGGCTACATTAGGCCAACATAGATCATATCTTTCTTCACTGCTCTTATGTCAAGGATGTTTGGCTGCGATTTTCTTGGATACTCAATGGGCCATCAGGATATAGAGAAAATATTCGTGCACATTTGTTAAAGTGGTGGCTTACTTCTACAACTCGCTATCTATTAGGCCACTTATGAGTCATTGACCCAATCATGATTTGCTGGAATATTTGGAAGGTATACATAAATCATATCTATGGTTCAGCCGATATTTCTCCATCTAGTATTTACTCTATGGCTTGTCATGCTTGCTATTATTGGTCCTCTACATTGCATGGAACGAAACTGGCCATCCAAATTCCATCTCTTATTTCGGCAGGCTTTACCCCTCCTCTACGGCTCAAGCAAGTCCGTGTTCTGAAATGGGCTTTGCCACCCTCTGGAAAGTTAAAATTAAATGTGGATGCTTCCGCTGGGGCTACCATGGCATCGGCTGGGGCCATTCTTCGAGACTCTGAGGGACATGTAGTTGTGGCTCTTTCTTTTTCCTTGCCTGTTCTATCACCATTGCGCATAGAAATTAAGGCATTATTGTATAGTCTTCTTTTTGTTGGTAGGCTGCATCGTGAACTTATCATTGAGACTGATTGTGAGCAGGTGGTTAATGTCTCCGCATACTATTCTACACTACCTGAATATGTTTGGCTACGATCAATTCTTCAGATTACAGGAAGTCAGCTACGCTATATACCTCGAGAACTAAATATGGTAGCACATCATTTAGCTCAGCATGGGTGAATGTTTCCTAGGACAGCATTCTATATATCTGCTGTGTCGCTTCCTTCGATGATTCGTGAATTCTATCATATGGATACATTTGTGGATGCCCTCCGACATTAGTTCTCGGATGGAGTGCTTTACATATTTGGAGGTTGCCTGCATTGCTTATATGCAGGCAACATGGGTATGGTTTCTTTCATACCCTATGGCTTTCTTTGTTTTTGAATCTCCCTATTGGGTTGGTGCTGCTAGATTCATGTTGCTCGTAGTCTTCGGACTTCAGGGAACCTTGGTATGCAAAATTGATTGCCTTTACTAAATTCCTTCTTTTGATGTTAACATAGTCTTTCTATTAATCACTGCTTTTACTTGGCGAGGATACATCATGCGATTGTCTTGGGAAAGATCGTCTAATCATAGACCAGCTAGTTTCTCACATTGATTGCTTTGGTCCATTATGACCAAAGAAAAATCGATGAGGTGGATGCAAGAAGATTGGCTAGCACAGCAGCCGACCCAACTAGATTTGGATGCAGCACCCTGTACTCAGCTTCAACGCACGCATTACTTAGTTGTCTTTTTTGTTTCCTATAATGTATTGTTTTATTCTTATTTACGATTTGTTTGGATGTTTACATTCCTTTATTTTTTAGTCTGGGAGAGCCTCCCACCATAGGCAGCACTTTATGTAACCACGGTATTCCTCCGCCATAAGTGAGGGCAAATTATTAATAAAACAACCGGACGGTACTGCCCGTCCTTCACCTAAAAAACACATATGCTAAAATGGCTATTTGGCCAGTTATGCATATATATATATACACATATCTATATTTTTTTCTTTTTTATATATCCCACTTTTTCATTCTATATTTCCCTTATTTATTCAACCTTTATATACATATAACCGTGTATATATATACACACATGCTAAGAGTGGTCATTTGGCTGATTATTTACATATGTACATACTTATATTTTTCTTTTTACATAACATATTTCTTTATTCTATATTTTCTGTTATCACCATTTCCTTTTATATCAAACATACTTATAACATGTCATAAATATTATACTTCCCCTTCCTTTTTTACCATGTTGGCTGAAAGTTTGCATATGTGTATATATCACATAAATCTTTTTCTTTTCCACCTATTTTACTTATATCTTGATTTAAACATTCATACCAACTATATACATATTAGTTTCCATCAACATAAAGTCTTACAAAATCATCATAGAATACATTAACATGCCAAATGATGGAAACCATGAAAATAAAGCAAGTAGGCTATAAAAACCCTCATATGGTCGAGTGTATACATACATGAAATAACATGGAGATTCAAGAAACATCTTTTGTGAATTTGAATCTTAGACATGAATATGATTGCCTCATAACATGCTAAACCAATACCACAAAAGTTCATGAAAACAAAAATCATAAATAAACACATCAGTGATGATCTTCATGAAAAACATATGAATATATGCATAAAAAGATCTCCTTAGTACACTTCTCCTAACATATCATGGATCTTCATTTTATTTCTTTATCTTTTATATACGTCACATAAGATTGTTAATCTCATTTTATTACACATATATATCCATTTTATTCAAGATGGCCATGTGTATGTATGTACATATATCCTCATATGTACAACACTTATGAACATAGCTTTTACATATTCTTCATACTAAAACATTGAACATACATCATGGATGATCCAAATTTATATGAACATAATTACTTAGATCTTTGGAAATCCATGAAGGAAAAAAGAATACGTACCTTTATCACTTAATCTTTAAATAAAAGTGAAGATTTCTTCACTTGGCTTGAAGAAAATATTTCTCCCTTATGCCTTAGGTAGCCATGGTCTTGACAAAGAAAATGGAGAATTAGTGTGTAACCATGGAAATGGATAAATGAAAGAAGAATAACCTAAATTAAATGATATTCTTACCTTGCTTTCTCTTGCTCCTTAATTCCCTTTAAACCCACGGTTTTGATGCTTCAAGTAGGGAGGATGTTGTACCTAATGTTTTGAGTAAAAGAATGAGCGAAGAGAAGAAAACTACACCTTATATGGCCTTATGTATTTCTCGGCTAAAAGGAAAGAAAATGAGGTTTGGAGAGTTGTTTTCTCTTGCTTGAAAGAAGAAGAAGATGTTGAGAGTGTTGTAGGATGTGAAGTGTGAAAGAAAGAGAGGAAACACCTATTTCAAAGGTTAAATTTTGACCGAGAGAGGAAGAGAGGAAGAGAGGAAGGAGGGAAAAATGATAGAAGTGGAGTGGTTGGGAGAGGGTGCGGTTGCTTGTGGGGAAAATTATGGAAGACTTCTTCCATCTTGTCGTAGGCCTTATGGCCGATTTTCCTACCCTTTTCTTTTTTCTTATTCCATAAATATCTTCTTATATGCTTAATTTCTTTTCCTTTTATTTAAGTGGTGATAAATACTTGTGTCATGCATTTTATTTTGCTTTAATTTATTCTACAGTTTAAGTTGTTACATGCTAGTTTTATTCTAATTTTATCATGTATTTATAAATGTTCGTTATCGATTTTCATCGCATATCGATATTTCGTATGTTCTACGACTACCACAAAATTTATACGCAACTAAGTACGTTATAAAGTACGTATCGAAGTAACAAAATTTTTCAGGGCGTAATAATTCAGAAAGGCAATCTTCATATCCGTCTGATGGATTTCTAATGTAGACTGTAGCAATAGCAGCTAGCACCTTTATTGAAGTGATTCTAGTTACTGGTGAGTAGGTGTAAAAAAATTCAAAGCCTTCCTTCTGTCGATAGCCTTTTGCTTCAAACTGAGCTTTATACTTGTCAATAGACCCATCCTCTTTCAATTTCTTCTTGAAAATCAACTTACACCTGAGTGGTTTACTTCCTAGTGGAAGGTCAACCAGCTCCCAAGTGTGATTGTGGAGAATAGAGTCTATCTCGTTGTTTATTGCCTCTTTCAAAAAGGGAGCTTCTGGAGTTGACATTGTTTCAGAGAAAGTCCTCGGCTCGTTTTCTACCATATAGGTTGGGAAATCTGGTCCAAACGATGTTGGTATTCTGGTTCGCTTGCTTTGACGAAGTTTCTCAGTTCCTTGAGGGGTCGTCTCACGTATTCGCTTACCAATCCTTGTTTCTTCGTTGTTTTTGTCTTTCTTTGGAAATACATCTTTGAAGAACACTGCATTCCTTGACTCCATGACAACATTTTCATGTATGTCAGGAATGTCTGACTTGTGGATCAAGAACGGATATGCACTACTGTTAGTCGCATATTCTATGAATATGCAGTCAATCTTTTTAGGCCCAATTTTCCTTTGTCTTGTTTAGGTACAACAACCTTTGCCAAATATCCCCACACTTTCAAGTATTTGTACCTAGGCTTATGGCCCTTCCAAAGTTCGTATGGAATTTCATCCATCTTTTTAGATAGAAATATATTTAAAATGACGTTAGCAGAGTGTATTGCTTTTCTCAACAAGTTCTAAGCTAAACCCAAACTTATCAACATAGCATTCATCATCTCTTTTAGAGTACGGTTTTTGTATTCAGCAATACCATTCGATTGAGGTGAATATGGGGCAGTCCATTGATGAATACTGCCATGTTCTGAATAGAATTCATTATGCGATGTATTATATTCGACACCTCTGTCACTGCGAATTCATTTAATTTGTTTGGTAAGTTGATTCTCAACTTTATTTTTATAGTCTTTAAAAGCATCAACGTCCTTATTTTTTCTACTTAGCAAATAAACATAACAGTATCTAGTGCAATCGTCGATAAAAGTGACAGAGTACTTTTTACCACCTCTCGTTTGCACAAACTTTAAATCGTACATATCTGTATGAATTAAATCTAAAGGTCCACTGTTCCTTTCTATTGAAGGAAATGGCGCCTTTTCCATTTTTGCTTCATCACAAATTTGGCATTTTTCCATATCGAAATTCAATTTGCGTAATAAGTCAAGACAAACCATTCATTGTATTGACTTGTAATTTACATGTCCCAAACTAAAATGCCATAAACAAGAAGACTGAAAAATGTAAGCAGAAGAGGAAGCATCATTATTAGCCCGGGCAATTCTTTCTTGGGTACAATAGTAATGACGTTTAATTTAAACATCCTATCCGACAAGTACTCTTCCTCCAAATACATATCATTCTTTGGAAGAATAACTTTATTCGACTCCAACACTAGTCTAAACCAATGAATGACTAGTAGACCCCCATAAACCAAATTCTTTCGAATGTCGGAAACGTGCAGGACATTCTGCAGACTCAGGTTCTTTCCTGTGGTCAGCTTCAGAACAACTTTACATTTCCTTTTATCTTTGAAGAAGCAGAGTTCTCCATGTAATGTTGTTCGTTGTTCTCGAGCTAATACTCTGAGAACATTGCCCTATTGGAGCAGACATGTCTTATGGCTCCAGTATCCAGCCACCTTTCGTGCATGTTCCCATGGTATTGAACTCTGATACCACAACACATAGGTTCTGATCATGCATGGCATCAACAAGATTCGCTCTTGCCCTGCTTGCTTCTTCTTGGGCTTGCGACATTCACTGCTGACATGCCCCTGATTGCCACAGTTGTATCATTTTCTTGTGAACTTCTTGGCAATCTGTTTGCCTTTGTTGTTCACTCCGAGATAGCCTTTATTTTTTCCTCGCCTCTGTAACATGGGCTTTGGAATGACCAGAATTCACATGTAGCTTTTACTCAGTTCTTTGATTATCCTCCTGTATGCAGAGTCAGACAATTAGATCTTCCAATGTCATTTCTTTTCTCTTGTGTTTGAGACAGCTTCTGAATTCTCTCTACGAAAGAGGTAGCTTCTCAATCAGCGCTGGCACTACAAAAGATTCACTGAGCAACATGCCCTCTTCTTCCATTTTGGCTACCAACATCTGTAGTTCCTCAATATGAGAAACAGTTCGGGAGTTTGACATTTTAAAATCAAGGAATTTGCTGACAATGAACTTCTTTGTACCGGCATCTTCCGTGCGATATTTCTTATCCAAAGCCTGCCACAAAGACTTTGCACTTTTATAAGTACAGTACGATCCATACTATGAATTGTCTAAACAACTCAAAACATGACTCAAACAAATATAATTTTTAAAGTTCCACGTTTCAATAAAAAGATTGTTCTGCATATTCTAATTCTAGTCATCCATCGTGTTACGACCCATATTTTTGAGTCGGTGGAAAATAAATAAGATGATGAAAAATAAAACAAAAATTTATTTGGTGTCACACAGCCTAGATGGGCAAAATGAAGGGAAAATTGGTTACTTTTGAGAAAGAAGACCTTAGGAAGATTCTAAAATTTATTCTTAAGAAGACTTACCTATGAACACCTTGAATACCTTAAAGATTCTTACTTTCTTCCCTTAGAGAACTCCTCCCGTCCACTTGATGTACCCTCGGTTAGGAGGCCTAAAGAGGGAGGATCTTTAATCATTTTGGAAAAAATAGATGGAGGAGAAGGTGTTTGGAAAGGAGAATTGTATATTTACCTTGATGATTTTTAGGCGTGAACCTTGATTATTCCACTTGAAATTGGAACGATTCTCTTCCTTGTGGCCTAGGCTAATTCTCGGTTGGAATGTAGATCAAAGTGAGAGAGTGTTGGCTTGAGAGAGGGAGAGGAATAGAGAACAATTTTAGAGAGAGAGAGGGAGTTATAATCTTTGAGTGGGAGGTAAATGAATGAAGAAGGCTTGGATTGAAGCCTTTAACCCCTTGTTGGCCGAGATTGGCATAGGGTTAGTGGGAAAGTAATTATGGCTTGGTAAAGTTAGTGGGGGGGGAGATTTTGCATGAAAAGTGGCTGGGGGTTAGCTAACTTTGTGTAAGAGAATGAAATGATGTGGAGGGAAAAAGAGAAGAAAAAATGGGAAACAATTGGGGAAAATAGGGAGGGGTGGTCGGGTGAGTGTGATGGGGGTGCAAGTTGGTATTTTTGGGAGAATTTTGTGACCTGGTGGGAAGAAAGTGGGTATAATTTGCCCATTTGTAATTTTTTCAACTTGTGTAGGAATTTATAAATGGTTGAAAAATAAATATTCCCCCCACTAATGCCCTTATAACCCATGGCTAAGTCCTCTTGTGATGGCAAAGTTTGACAACCATTTGTCCACTTAATTTCATGTCCTACATCAATTTTCTTTTACTTTAATTCCTAATAAGAGTTGTATCCTTCTTTTTATGCCTATTTAATTAGTCTTACACCCATTAGGCTATTTAAGTAATCTTTAAATTTCATTTAGGGCACACATGTACAAATAGTATACCAAGTACGGTACAACGATATAAGTAGTTCTACGCACATAGCGGGAGTCGGGATGTAACAATATATACACATGTGTATATTATATAGTAAGATATGGAATATAACTATTATACGTACACATGTAAACGGCCACAAGACCTCCTTTTTATGGATTTTATAATTTATTTATGTTATAAATACATATATGTAAAATATATGAAAATAAAAGTATGTTGATACATAGATAGGTAGATATATATACACACACACGGCCAAAAAGAGATTTTTATGTTAAAAATGGCTTTATGACATGTTATGAGTATATATATGTATATTGTATAAAAATATAGATATGTAAGTATGTATCTATATACCCAGCTTAAAACACATTTTGGGACATAAATGACTTTAATTCACGTTATACATATATATAGGTGTAATATTAAATATATATATATATATATATATTGTATTATACATACACATATACATGACCTTAGAGCCAAATTATGACATAAATCACTTTGTTTCATGATTATGTAGATTTATCTGTTTCATATGTAATAATATGTAAGTTATGACATAAGTTACATATTTTTAGATTACATGTTAAACAAGTTAGGAAATATGTAATATAAATGCTTAAATGTTGAAATATGTGATGTATTTGGAAAATAAATTATAAGTGGTGTTGGAGAAAAAATATAAAAAGGAGCTGTTTTAGGGTTAACGGCCTATTGGTGCCTTTGTGAGGGTAAAAGTGGTATTTTCTTAACTTATGACATGTAGGATCTGAATAAATAAGTGATGTTTGATGATAAGTTGTGGTATGAACTAAATATCCTCATTTGGCCAAATTTCATGTTGCATGAAATAAAAGTTTCATCACACGTTTTAAAAGTTTTATTCTTAATGGAACATACCGGCGAGACGATTGATTTCATTGCCACATGTTCTGATATATTATGTTATGTCATGCTATGTTATTTATGATCATGGTGCACCATCTTGACATAGTTCCGGAGTGGTTGTGTCAGGGGCATATATTATGTTATGATGACTGAAGCACTGGCATGACATTGGAACCTGAGGAGAGGTTGGTGTCACGGGCATATGTATGTTCTTACCCTTTATGTTGGCCGAGTGTAACACCTTGTTCGGGACAAGAGATTTCTACCTTACCTATGTCACGATTATGTTATGTGAAATCCTTCGGTATGTCGGTCGGCATTGTTCATATGAATGTGCTATAGCCATTATGAAATGTCACGTCTCCATGTTTACGAAAATGTCTTCATGTTATAAAAATGCCATGTTATGCATGTTACGGAAAAATTATGATATGTTTTATGAAGACCCATGTTTTTTGCATCATATTATGACCGTGCTACTCTTTTACATAGTCTGTCTTTAACATTGTCGTATACACCAAGAGAAGCAAATCAACTGGCCCACTTTCTAGCACAATATGGGCAACTTCAAAATCTGCTTTCAGCCTTTCAAACATAGAAGATTTGCCTCCGTTGGTTCAAGCAAGCTATCAGACAGAGTCAACACCACATTTACGACATGGATAACGCTTCACCTTCACTTTGTTGCCCGTATCAGTGAATAATATAGGCAACTCGGGTACTCAAATGTACTTCTCCTGGTTATGCATTACTTGTGTTTTCTTTACAATGTTGGAATAGGTCTTGGATTAGCTTTTGGTTGTCTGTGTCTGTGGATACAGACAACACAGATATCTTCTTAGCAGACAATGGCTCATACTTTTACACAACTACTACTATATTGTTGTCACTAATTCTCGTATCTTATCTCTTTTGCATGGATCAATGGCAACTGTTTTCTCGGAGGGCCAATGATTTATCTATATACCCAAGCACGCGGTTAGGTGGCATTCTTTACTCAAGGGGCATTACGTGGTTTTTAACCATTCTTCTCAAATCCGGATCTACCCCAGCCGAGACATGACACCATCCAGGGGGATAAGCAATAAACGTTATCAGAACATCACATATATTGTCATTTTATTCCTGTAGATACTCCAATTATATAAATATGCACGCTTTTCCCTTCGCCAAGTTTTTATCCACAAGGGTGGTTTTACTTGGCAAGGTTTTAATGCGGCATATCATATATAATTGGAGATTAGATATTATATGTTCTTTACACTTCTTATTTTCATATGATGACACTGGATGTACTATGGTATTCCTCCGCCATATGTGAGGGATAAATAAAACATATCTATCTTTTGGCCAAAAAAATCAAGGTAGGATTTATGCGTAGAAGTTTAGTTGTATAAGCTTATGACCTTAGTTTAGGACATGAACTATAAACTAGGTAAAGAAATGTATGTGATTCATATGGATTTAGATGATTTAGGTTCTCATGCGTTACGACCCGTATTTCCAGTTTGGTAGAAAATGAAATAAGACAATAGAAAATAAAACAAAAGTGCAATATCGATAAAATTTCAGTATAAAATTCGAATCAGGGTTTAATAGGACATCAATAGTATATATATGGGTTAGAAACACTGAGAAAATAACCGAATGATCAGTTAACAGATATAACGATATACGACGAAACTAGGTAACGAACATTTTCGAACCTACAATAGGATTTAAATAAATATATCGTTGTAACGACTTAAGTATTAGACTAAATTAAATCAAATAAAAAATACATGACATAATAATTTGCACAACTTAAATTAAAAGGAAGACAAATAGGACATAATAAACACTTTGAAAAGAAGAAAAAGATTATTCATATATATGTGTATATATATACACGCCTAATAGGAGAAAATGAAAGAAGAAAGTGTGGTTAGGAAAATATCTCAACAAAATACCGAGTGTAAAAAATGGTATAGAAACCAAATGATAGTAGTTTGTCCTGTTATACCTACTCTCAACCCTACTTGGCCTGCCCCTCTATGTAAGTGGAAGAAAAGATTTCTTCCATTTTGTCTTCCACTACGCAACAAAACCCTACACACATTTACACAATTATCATATTTTCTTCCACTTTATCCTACATGACAAATAAGACAAAACCCTCTTCCCACCTTACCCCAAATAGGCCATCCAATGCCACTCCCGAGGAAGAAAAAGTCTTCCCTATTCTTATACTCTTCCACTTCATTATTACCATACAACCTAAATGTTCACACCCACTGTTACACCCGACTTCCGTTACGTGCGTAGTATAGAATTCGTCGCAAGGGCGTAGCTTGTTATGATGTGTGATGTGTGCTTTAATAGATACATTGGAGAACCTTAAAATAATTCAATAAGTAAAAGCCTAATAAAATTATAGGAGATGGTACAAATCTTAAATAGAATTAAATAAAAAGAAAAGAAAATACCACTTAAAGAAGGATAAAATAGAAAATTCAACCCCCACTTGCACCCCCACCCTTTCACTCGGCCGCCACCCTATTCTTTTCTCCATTTTTCGTTTTTTCTCCTTTTCTTTTCACCTCATTATGTCATATCCCTTACACAAGGTAATTAAGAACCAATCCAATTTCATGCAAAATCCTTTTTCTCTCCACTTGCACCCCTTCCCCATCCGGCCCTTTCTCTTTCTTTTTCCCCAAGAATTTTTTATCCATTTTAATTTCTTTTCATCATTCATCTCTTACACCATGTAAGAGAGTTCCACATTAGAATTTCCTGCAATTCCCTTTTCTCTTCCACTAACTTATTAACTCAAGAAAACCTATCATTACTTGGTCACTATAATTTCGGCCAAGCAATAAGCCTCAAACATAAAATCCTAGTTCATGACAATTTCACTTCCTTTCACTCCCTCCTCACTCTCTCTCACATTTATTTCTCTTTACTCTCACTCTCTCACTAGAAAGACTTCTTCCATCCCCTAAAATTCTCCCTCCACCCATGAGCCCTCTATCAAAGAAGAAATGATTTTCTTCAATGTTCAAGAGAGGAGTCAAGTGATCGAACACCATAAACATCAAGGTAAAGACTCATCATTCGTTCTACCCAACTTTTCCACCATCCATTCCTCCACAAAACACTCATTCCATCTCCATTCTAGGTCCAAACTGAGAGTGCCTTCAAGGAGATAGGAAGAATTTCTAGGTTGAGCCAAATAAGGATGTTCAAAGCAACCAAAGGTAAGTTTTAATAAGATTATTCCTAACATCTTTTTCTTTAAAAACAACTAACCTTACTCCTCACATGGCCATGTAGGCCGTGTACCACCAAGCTAAGAACAAAGAAGAAACCTTGCACTCTTAAGTGTTAGATTCAAGGACAAAGGCAAGTATTCTTCTTACCTTCTTCAAGAATGTTGAAAAATGAGTCTCTTATGTTCATACTATAAGATGGCTCATGCATTCATATGTTAAAATGAAGTCTTTATCATAAGGATATGAAAAGTGTTCTTGCATGCCTAAACTATGTATGAATATGTGCTAGTTTTGTATAAAATTGTGAATATGATCAAGATGACTCTTAGAAGTGTCATGCATGGCATAATCTTGGTACAATTAGTGCATTGGGGCCGTTCATGTCATGAGCAAGGAGCATTAAACATGCATTCATCAATTCTATGTAAATTGTAGGTGGATTAGTACTTTTTCTTGGGAAAGTGCACTAAGAACCTTCCTTAGCATCATCTTCATATGTGCATGTAGGCGGATCATCAAATCCTTTGTTTTCATGTATATGAGAGTGTATTTGCATGGATATGGTTATGATGAAGTATGTCCATGATGCATCATAATCTATACTATTATGCATGCCATAAAAGCTAATAACTTTGATGATCATCACCTCGTCATCAACGTTATTCTTCTAAGATGGGGCTGTTTTAAGCCTCCATCATAGGCCATGATTTCATCACCATCATCATGATGTTAATCTTGATGATCATGGCCTAAGAAGGTATATTTTCATGGGATTCATCCTCTTATGTATTTGCATGTCATTATTATCATGGTCATCACCATGAGCATGGTCCTTGTGATCATGATTATGGAAGATGGAGGTTGTGTGAAGTTTAGCATGTCAAGATCATGGATATCAATGTTTCATCATGCACCATCATGACACATGAACATGGTAGTTAGAATACAAAATAGACGTCATCAACATGGTATCATGCATGCACTCCACAGATTGAAGAATCTATGTGGGTGTGACCACACCTCTCGGCCAAGAGGCCAAGTTATTACCATTATGATGTTCAAATTATTATTTGGAAGAACATATACGAAGATATATATATGATATGTATAATTTATGTATGAAATTAGTATATTTGTGATATTAAACAAAGTTGAAAATCAAAAAGGTGTATGGATGATAACTTTCGGCCATAAGGCCTTAATTGGTACCTAATTGATGATTTTCACTTATTGGGGTATAACTGCATGAATATATATATTATATGTGGAATATATGTAAATATTTAGCATGTTTGTTACAAAGAGCAAATTAAAACACTATTCGGTGTGCCTGGTAACCATTCGGACAAGAGGCCATTGGAGCATAAATATGGTTATTTATGTCATTTGAATAAACCCATGTAAATATGGGTGTAACAAATATATTATAAGGTAAACCAAATGACAATCAAATTGTCAAATCTAAAAAGGGTCAAGACTCAAATAAAGGGTTGCTTTGGCCATTTGGCCGAAATACCCTTTAAGGGCAAACATGTAATTTCACAATTCAAGGGGATTGAAAAATGGTTGTTTGAAGGTCTTTATAATAAATAATGTATGGGCATCTTAAGAAATTAATATTAATAATTAAAATACCAAAAGGGGGTGGTTTTGGTCACAAAACCGAAGGCTCCCTAAGTAAGGACAAAAGGTAATTTCACATGAAACTTAATGAGAGTAAAGGACTTGGGGGCTGATTTGATTAGAGACCTAAGCTGAGCATTCATTTACGCATGTGTCAGCATGATTTTTTTTAAAAGCAAACAAGTTTTACTTACAAAATGATTATTGCAAAAGATGTTTTAAAAGTATTTTACAAGTAAAGAACTATACCGCTAGACAAATGATTCCATACGACTCATGCATGTTTCTGTTGGCTGAGTGTAACACCTTGTCCGGAACAAGAGATCTCTGTCTTTCTGTTACGTCTATGACATTCTGTATGGAGAACCACTTGACATGTGGTCCTGGGAGAAGATGTCAGGGGCAAGATACGTTATGGCCAAGTGTAACACCGCGTCCGGGACTCGGGACCTTGGTTATAACGTGTCACCGTTAGCTTTAGGTACGTATAATGTAACACCGTGGTTGGACCATCGGGATTCATAGACGGTACTGAAGGCTACTCGGGGAATCATTCGGCATGTTCTGGGTACCATTCTTACGATACGAACAGTGCTATATCCAACTCATGTTCTGTCATGTTAATGAAAGTACGAAATGATATGTTTTAGAAAGTTTTACCATGCATGCTCATGTGCATGTCCCACAAACACTTATTACCTATAAGTTATGATCACTTCTGTACTTTGCTTAGTATGATGACCAAATACACACTAATAAGCACATAAGACTTAAACTAAAGGATTATGATCGAAGAACAACACGGACTATCTGAAAGATATATGAATGTCAAAGCAAATGTGACAGAAGACTTTAACTGCTTGATTAATTGTACCGTTATTTCTGTTATTTACATTGAAGGTTACTTCCTTACGTGTTACAGATACATTATCTATTCTACGTTTTACTCTACTCACTCCACTTCCCCGATCCCCATGTATGATCCACTTGACGAACCTTGGCAGAAATACTTGCTGAGCGATTCATTATCGCTCATCCCTTTTTTTACCATGCAGATCTGCAGGACCCAGAGCAGGAGTTTGTAGAGGATGAGCCCAGAGAATAGGTTTAGAGAGCTGCCTAGAAGACTATTGTATCACCTTTTATATTTTGGATATTTTAGCTCTGTACTTATGATGATTGTACTGGTGGTGTGCCACTGATACTATCTTAGATCTTTTAGTTTCGTACTTATGGTCGATATTTTATTTTTGTCTATTTTATTATGCTTCCGCTTTTTGATCCATGTTTATGATGATGTGCATATAGATGATATCAACGCCTTGTACTTCTCGTAGTAGAGTACAGTGGGTGCACCGTGCCGAGAGCCCAGTCTCGGGTGAGGCGCTACACCTATCATGCCACATAATTTCTTTCTCCTTTTTCCACCCAAACCTCACATCGGCCGAAAGTTCAAGAAAGGGGAAACCCCCTTCTCTTTCTTCATTCCCTACATTACACAATTTCATCTCCACCCAAACTCCCTCTCTTTCCTCTCCAAAGCCTTCCAAACCTTCTTCCAACTCCTATTTCTCCCTTCATGGCCGAAAATACCAAGGGAAGCAACGAGAAAATTTCCCCTCTTTCCATTCTTACACTTCAACAAAGTTTGTCATACACTTCAACCAATACTCACTTCTCTCTACTTCAAGCAAACTCAAGTCTTCCAACTCCATTTATTTCCCTATGACCGAGATATACAAGGAGAACAAAGTAGGTGCTTTCTTCTCTTCTATTCCGCACTTCCACATTTTCATCTTCCAAAAAAACTCTCTCTCTCTCTTCCAAAAAATAGAAAAGTTATCCAACACCCTCTTTCTTTGATTCAGGCCATGAGTTCAAAAAGGAAAAAAGGGGGAGAAATCTTCCTTCTCTTCACATCATAACACACCTCCAAGGTTAGGTTCAACACATATATCATCCAGGTAGTGATTCAAGCAGGTTGTAGAAATAAGAACCAAGCAAAGACAAGGTAAGAACTTTAAGCACTACAAGTTAAATTCTCCATTTATCTACCTTTATAAGTTGTGCACTAACTCCTCCATTTTTATCTCAAAACTATGGTCACCATGGAGGCAAGGAGAAGAGTTTCTCTTCTTGGCCAAGTGAAGAAACCTTCACTTTAAGTGGTAAGGAAAGTGAGAAAGGCAAGTATTCTTCCTACACCCCGCATGAATTTTCAAAGTTTAAGTATATATGTTTATATTAAAGTTGGATCATCCATGTAGTATGTTTAAGTTTTCACCATAAGAATATGAAAAATACATGGTTTTATGTGATATATATGTTTTATATTTGTGTGTGTGTAAATTCTGCCCTAAGGCCTTTTAGGGTTGTAATTAATTTATTTACATGTTATGTATATATATACATGTATATATTATAGGAAACTATAATGCGGCTATCATATATATTCTGGATGCTGATAATCACATATTGCGGATTTGCGTTATACTTTGCTGTACTATGGTTTTCCTCCGCCATAAGTGAGGTTTTCAATTAATAAAAGCCGTGTTTTCATAAAAAAAAAATATTATAGGAAACTATATATGTAAATTTATGCACACACACACACGACCATAAGATTTCTTTTGGGGTTTTATGATCTATTTTATGTTATGAGTATATATATGCATCATGTATGAAAATATATTATGTTGGTATATATATACACATATAACACACGGTCATAGATGCCTTTATATAATGAAATAGTTTTAATGTGTGTTATAAATACATATAGGTGCAAAGTATAAAAATACCTATATATAAACATACATATAGGTACACGCAGTTTTAAAGGGATTTTTGTAATAAAAATGACTTTGTTTTGTGTCACAAATATATTTATGTACAAGGTATAAAAATGTATATATGAAGGTACACATGAGTATGTATACACGGCTATGGGCGTTTTTAAGGTTCAAAGAATTTTTTTACATGATTATGGGTACATATATGTATAATGTAAGAAATTATGATTATGATAATATACATATATATTATATGGCCACAAGGCCTTTTTTTGGTTAAAAATTGCTTAAATATATTTTATTACATATATGGATAATATATATGTTAAGATATGAAAATGACTAAGTTATGTATACTATATAACATGTCATAAAAATGTATATATATAAGTAAACATAAATACATATATTCGTCCATAAGACCCTTTCTATAGTAAAAATGGTTTTATTATATTTCAAATATACATATATGTATAATATATATGTTAAGCTATGAAAATGACTAGGTTATGTATTCTATGTGACATGTCATAAAAATGTGTATATATAAGTACACATAAATACACACACACACACACACATATATATGTATATTCGGCCATAAGGCCTTTTATGATAAAAAATGATTTTATTACATTATATGTACACATATATGTATCATGTATATCAATATATGATATATGACAATGTTATGTATATTTAGGTGATATGTCAAAGTAATTAGGAATTAAGTGTTCTAAGCATTTAAGTGTTGAAATATGACATGTATATGAAAAATACAAATTAATAAGTGGTGTTGGGTGAAAAATTACAAAAAAAGGGGTTGTTTTGGGGTTAATGGTTGAATGGTATGTTGTTAGGGGTAAAAGTGGTACTTTCTTTAAGCTATGACATGTAGAATGTAAATAAGTAAGTGGTGCTTCATGATAAGTTGTAGAATGACCAAAATACCCTCTTTTGGCCGAGATTCATGTTGCATGAAATAAAAGTTTAGAAAGATTATTTTTATTGCATCACATGTTTTAAAAGTTTATGTTTAATGGAACATACTGACGAGACGACTGATTTCATCTACAAATGTTACGTATGTCATGTTATGTTATGTTATAATCATGGTGCACCTTCCCAACATAGTTCTGGAGTGGTTGTGGCGAGGGCATATATTATGTTATGTTGACCGAAGCGCAGGTATGACACAGGAACCTGGAGAGAGGTTGGTGTCATGGGTATATCTTCCCTACCCTTTATGTTGGCCGAGTGTAACACCTTGTCAGGGACAAGGGATCTCCGCCTTACATATGTCACTGTTATGTTATGGGAATCATTTGGTATGTCGTTCGGTAATGTTCATATGAATATGCTATAGCCATTATGAAATTTCATGTCTAAACAAAATGTGATGGTATGCATTATGAAAGGTTATGTCTTCATGTTTATGAAAATGTCATGATATGCATGTTATAGAAAATCTACGATATGTTTTCATGAAAAGCCATGTTTTATGCATCGTATTATAATCATGCTACCTTTAGGTTATTTTAGAATGTCATGAAGTTTACGATGTCTTTGGACTAATCATGATAGAACTTATGCATACAAGTGTAGTTGTACACGCTTATGACCTTAGTTTACGACATGGACTATAATCTAATCATAGATATACATACATACATTTTTTTTATAGAAAGAAAATTTTATTAAAAGCCTCACTTATGGCGGAGAAAAACCATACTACAAGCAGCATTGTATGAGAATAAGTGAAATAGAGAGCTAATAATGGTATATCTCCAGTCGTATATGATATGCCGCATTAAAACCTTGCCAAGCAAAACCACCCTTGTGGATAAAATCTTAGCGAAGGAAAAAGCGTACATATCTATACGGCTGTCATTGATACTGAAGCTATAGAAACATGAATACATAGATGTGATTGTGGCATAATAAAAAATGCTATTGGTCCGTTGGCGTTGGGAATCGCTTGATGCTGTTGAAAGACCGCGGCTTGATCTAGATGAATCCACCAAGTCGCCCTGGCTCAGCTCGAGCCAAGGCGACGACATCTTCTTCTGGCCACCGAGTAATATAGTCCTGTTGTACTGGCATATGACATTAGTACTTGTGTATTTCCTCGTCAATGATATGTGCATTGATGTCCACCATAACAAAAGATACACAGGTGTGAGACAAAGAGATTGATATGAAACAATAGCGTGAAGTGGCGCATGAATAATAAATAGCATATAAAAAGAAAACGCACCAGCGTTGCCTGTGTTCGATAACACAAACAACGACAAGGGTGTATAGCCGATGTAATGTCCGACATATGTCAGTGCTGAAGCTGGTTGTGAAGGTTGTGGGCACCAGGTTGTCTCATCCGTAGCATACATATAGTCCATCAGAAGGAAGCATCCAAACCATGCACATATGAGGGGAAAACAGCGGTAAAAGGGGTTACAGAGCATAACAATAACCGTATGACCAATGGAGTGCAAATCATACCGAGTCTGCCTGCACCCCGCAGGATACAGGCAGTAGGATGAAATGAATGCTAATCCATTTGGAAGACTTGACCAAGGGACGCGCAAATGAGCTGTGGAGAGATCCAATGAAATGGAGCCACGCACTAATGGAGGAAGAGTGTGAGAAGTGTAAAATTGCGTGCGAGGATTCAACATTGCATGTTGAGCAAGATAATGAGCAGCCATATTTGCCTCCCTATAAATATGCAGAAAGCCCAGTCGATGAAGATGTGTTAATGTATGAAGCAAGCGAAGATAATAATTCCCATGAACCAGGCATGGTCGCGAGAGGCGGGATATCAAATGCAAGCAATCCGTCTCTAGAATGATTGAGCGATACATTGGAAGAAAGTATAATAATCCAAAGACTGCAGACTGTATCTCAGCATTTAGAGGTGTACTTGGTGGAAGTCGGAAAGAGATTGCCCCCACACATGAGCACACGTGATCATGCAAAATAGCACCCCCTGCACTAAAATGTCTGCCTACCGCCATATCTATATTTAACTTTAATCTACCCGAAGGCGGAGTACGCCAATGCACCAATATAAAGCGCGGTGGCTGAGGCGAGGGAAACCAAGCAAACTGTGGCAAAGGTCCAGCCTCTAGTTTTGATCCAGCAATTGTTTTACTCCACATAGTAATGTCATAGTTGACAGAAGCCCAAAGGGATGACACAGAGAAAGTGAGCTTATCACCATATATTAACGATGCAAAAGAGCGCCATATATTGTACACAATAAACGACGGAATGACAATTTTTAAAGCCCCAGGGAGAGATGAGAAAGTAGGCCGGTACCACCATGATAAAAGATATTGACGAAGATGCAGCGATGATGGTGGGGGAAATGCAACTCACAAGCAAAATAATGCCAAAGAGAACGAACTCGCGAGCAGTATATGAATATATGATCAACTGTGGCCGATGCTTCCTTACAGAATGGGCATTGCGATGGCCGTGAAGCATTATACCTTCCAATGTAGTCCTCAAATGGTAGAGCCGAATGAAAAACGCGCCACAAAAAAATTGAGTGACAGGTGAATGATGTTTGAACTAGATGAATTTTACCGAAAGCAGTGTAGGACTGGATCCTCGACATATATCATACGCCGAGCGCAAAGAGAATTCTCCTGATGCCATGGGAAGCCAAATGAGATAGACCCCCTGCCCCTCAGTCTGGGCAAGGCAGATCGGGTGAATACGACAAATAATCCTCTAAATGGGTGTCAGGCAAACGAGGAATATAATCTCCACGGCTACCATATTGACATGCATATACTTGCTCCAAAGGGTAGAATGCTGCTGATATGACCACCATATGCGACAATGATAGGCTTGTTGAAGCATACTAAGATCACGGAGGCCCCGTCCTCCCTCTTCGTGCAGTTTGGTGATAGTTTCCCAGGCAACCCAATGATGCCGTCGTCCCCAATAAAATGCTGCCATCTTCCTATTGATTATTTTGATCACCAACTTTGGGAGGGCTCCAGTTGCTAGAATATGTAATGGTAGGGCCGAAATGACTGAACGAAGCAAGACAAGACGACCAGCGGAAGAGAGTAATCGGGAATGCCAGCCCTGAAGCCGATCGTCTACATGCTGTAATAACGGAGTGCAATATCGAGACCGGTTGATACCCTTATGCAGATGAGAACCAAGATATCGAAATGGTAAACCAGAACATTGCACATTGAGGAGAGTCGCAAACCTGTGGCGCTGATGAGTAGTTATGGCCGAAGATGGAATTAAACTGCTCTTTTGATAGTTAACTTTCTGACCAGAGGCTACCTCATATTGTGTTGAGAAAGCATGGAAACGTCGTAAATTTCTCTGTGTGTCCTTTAAAATGACCAAAAGATCATTCGCATAAGCCAAATGCGTAATAGTAAAAGGGACTCTGCCGAGACGGAAGGGCTGTATTGCTCCAGATGCAACCATTGATTTTAAACCTCTGCTGAAGCCCTCAGAAGATAGAATGAAAAGCAGGGGGATAAAGGGTCACCTTGCTTGACCCCTCTATACGGCCGGAATGTGGCAGACGGTTGCCCATTAATTAAGACCGATAATGTTGTTGCACGTAAATGGTTTAAAAATAATCTGACTGAAGAAGCCAGAAAAGCCGAAGTTATGCAGGAGAAGTTCCAGATATTCCCAGCTGACCCTATCAAATGCCTTCATCATATCTAGCTTCAAACACAGCTGAGAACCGCCCTTATCTAGCATATGTATCGTCTCATGTGCCATTAACACCTGTGTGGAGATATCCCAGCCTGGCAGGAAGCCCGTCTGCTCGGGTGATATTAATTTCGGAAGCAGTGTATTCATACGAGAGGCAATGATTCGTGTACATAGTTTACTCAGAAAATTTGTCAGGCAGATTGGGCGAAAGTCACTGAATGTTGTGGGTGATTTCTTCTTAGGAATCAAGGTGATTAAGGCACTAGCCATCACAGAAGGCTAAGGAACGCCGAGAAAGAATTCTTGCACCGCTTTAAGTACATCAGCATGTATGACTGACAAGCAAGAACGATAGAACTTACCATTGAAACCATCTGGCCCTGCTGCGTTTTGAGGGTCTAAATGCCAAACTGCCTCTTTAATGTAGGATCTGCAAGGCACCACTAGAAGGGGGGGGTTGAATAGATGGTGCGGAAAGTGTGCTTTTTAAAATTTCTTTAACCTTGAACAATTCAAGTTCTGAAAACAGATTCTGTTTTCAGGACCTGTTTTAAAACGTTTTTAAAACCAGGTTAGAGGTCCCCAAAAATTATGAAATTTTGAGAGAACTTAGCCTCAGATGTTATGAGGGTCCCCTAAAAATTTCAAATCAAAATTCAACCTTTAACCCCTTCAAAAACCGTTGGCACTCAGATTGTGCAAATCTGCCAGAAACGGTAGATGGTTTTGAAAAATTAATTCCTATTTGTGTGAATGTCCAAATGATCTGAAAATTTGACCAATAACTCCTCACACACTATATTGAAATGGGTTGAAACAGTTTTTGAAAATTCTTTTGGGAAGTAGGTCAAATACCACCAAAGTCTCAACCTTTGCAAGTCTGAAAATCAGACTGCACTAGTCTCAGAACTTTTGATGTTTGACTGACCTATACTTGTCCAAAAGGGTTGAAACTTGTGCCAAATTAACCCTAGAACGTTTAGGTATGTTTCTGGAAATTTTTATAATTTTTAGAAAACGTTTACTATTTTTGAAAACGTGAACAATCTGAGTAAACAGCGCAGAAACTGAAACGTAAATGCAGAAAGTAAATTGCACCAAGAATTTTATACTGGTTCGGTTATAAACAACCTACTCCAGTCTTCAAGGAACACCTTCCTTGGTTCACACTAATTTCACACACGCAGTACACCTTACCGCAGGGTTGATAGAGTTACACCTTAACTCCAACCCTTTACAAACCTTGTATTGCTAGTACAATTTGCACGAACACCACCACCTCGCTAGAATGAAGATTGATCACACCTTGATCAATCTTTTACAAAGATGAATGAATGGTGGTTTCTATGAAGCCTATTCAAGAATGAAAGAAGTAAAGTACAATAGGCTTTTTACAAGAGAAGAAAGAAAGAAAGTGTAGGAGAAGAAAGCTTTGGCACTTTGATCACTTTTGAATGCAAGTCTTGGTGTTGTTTTTGTTTGTTCTTCTCTTCCTTCCTTATAGCATGTCCAGCCGTCCCCTTGCACCCTTCTCCCCTCTTGAAAATTTCCTTTTAATTGCTTGAGAGAGTGTGAGACATCATGGTGACAATGTTTTGCTTACTTGGCATCACTTCATTGGACCATCATTTAGTCATTGCTTACTTGGCACCTTTTGATTGGCTCAATGTTGTCATCATTTGATGACATGGATATTCTAAAAAAAACACTAAATATTTTCCAAATAATCATCACATAATACATTCCATAAATTAAGAGATATTCACATAAATTGTGAGACACAAAAATCCCTTCTTTCCATCTCATAAAAATCGGCCATTACCTATTTTCAATGCTGAAATTTTCAGCATTTACCACATGAAATAAATCTGGATTTCTTCCATTTTTCTTTGAATTTCTTCCATAAAAATACATCCATTATTTAAGGTAAGTCTTGCTACAAGATGGAGAATGAACTTGGACATCAAAAGAGAGTGAAATTCGGCCACAACATCTTCACACATGCTGAAAAATTTCAGCATGTGTGATATGAAGAATATCACACTTAATAACCTTACATACAATTCAAATCATTTCCATAACTCCTTTGATTTATTCCTTAATGAAAAATCAACAAAATATCTTCCTTAATGTTGAAGAAAACGTCCACTTGGTATGTGACATGCTGAAAATTTCAGCATGTGACATAAGAGAGGTATATGTTGAAAACTTACCTTTTGTAGCTTCTCTCTTTGATTCATCAACATTGTATGATTGATCCTTGACCAATCAACATGCCAACAAGGCTCCACATGTGCTCCAAATCAGCTGTAGGTGGCGTTGAGTATGTATATACATGTGCTGAAATTTATTTTTGCTAACTTTGAAAAATAGTGCACATTTAATAATACACACATGTAATATTCCAGTCAGCCCTTAATTTAATTTTCTAGAACACTTTAAGATGTATATTATATGTAAAAAGTGTCTAGATACGTGTCACATGATGTTCAAGAAAAACGTTCCATGTCATGTGCGTAGAAAACTGAATTTTCGATATTTATCGATTACCCGATTTTTCTCTAATTTAAATTCCAACTTTTGCACATGCTATATATATTATGTTATACATAATATATATAATATATAATTTAAATTTCAGCATTTGGCTGGTTTAAAGTGGTACCATAAACATGTGACAAAAATAAAATTGGAATCTTCACATTTTGGCCTAAATGTGGGGTGAATTATGTGTGCCAACATGGAAAGTATTTTTGTCTCAATATACAGTCATGTGCACGAAAATATCATCAATTTTTGATGTATATGGGCTGGCCATTTATTTATGGCAAGTACGTGACACGTTGACGAAGTTTCGGTATCGCCCGATACGACAAATTTCGGTTTAGAACCTTTTATCGTGTCGTATTTAATTTGTCATCACCATATCTTATATCATATGATATAAGACCTGGATACACTCATAAATATGAGTTAAGTATAGTGGTGTGACGTTAACGTACGTACGTAAGATATATAACGTGTCGGTAGTACGTTGGAATACATGTGTATGTGCCTTTTATAAAAAATCTGAAAATATAGTATATATATATGTATAAAACGTGTGAAATTGATGTGGGGAGGAGGAGAGGACTTTCCTTCCATAGCCATGTTGCCTTTATGCCTTTTCCAAATGCATCTTCCTTTAATGAACTACTTAGTTTATTAAACTAAGTACTTCACTTAATGAACTACTTTAGTTCATTCATTGTGGCACCTGAAAATAGTATAAACTCAACAAATGTTCGCCATATGATGTAAGCTTTAAAGCTTCATGGCTCGTTAGTACGGCAACATAATATATAAGCTAAATAAGGCAAGTTATCATGCATACATGTACACTTGTGTATATATATATATATATATATATATATATATATATATATATACTCAACGTTTATATATATATATATATATATATATTCAAATTTCTTTATTTTGAAATCACTCAAACCCTCATATTTCTACATTTAACCTCGTCTTCCATAGGAAGTTGTGTAAGTATGGAGTTATCATCTGCAGTCACCAACCGTGGGATATGTCATAGAATTGTGTCATAATTATGCGTTGTCTCGCGAGCAAATAGGGAAGTATAGATAGTCACCTCCTCATCCATTATGGACTCGGGTGTGGTGCACTGCTCCCCAGTGGTTGTGTTAATTTGCTGGATGCGTAGTTGCATCCTCTGCCTTTTGACAATAGAGTGATAATAGCGCGTGTTTGCATCACCTTCTTTTAGCCACCGTACTCGTGCTTTTTGTTTCCAAAACTGTAGTTCATATGTAGAGGCCCGTAGATACTCAGCCTTTGCCCTATGGTATTCCATTCGATTCTCGTCCGAAGGGTCATTGTCCCAGAGGCCCTCAGCGCGAGTGAGATTAGTTTTAGCTTGCATGATGTTGGTAAATATATTGCCAAAAAATTTTTTATTCCATCGCTGGATGTCCTTCCTTAGGCGGAATAATTTTGTATAGAAACCGTACATACCTCCTGTGGTAGGATAAGATGTCCACGCATTCTTCATATAAGTATGAAAATCTGGATGTAAAAGCCAGGCATCTAGAAAGCGAAAAGGGCGGCGGCCCTCGGACAAATGCTGCCGACATATGAATAATAAGGGCGAGTGATCCGAGGAAGCACGTGATAGATGTGTAAGCCGCATATCGTCAAACTCGTCATGAAAGAAAGAATTGACAAATAACCAATCCAATCTCCTGCGGACTCGTCCAAGTCCCCTGCCATCAACCCAAGTAAAACACGGACCTTGAAACTACGGCGCCATCAGAGAGCAAGATTCAATGCAATCATTGAAATCTTGAAATGCTGTTAGAGAGGGTTGCGAGCAACCATCATGATCTTTAAGGGAGCGAAAAGTATTGAAGTCACCTCCAACTATCCAAGGTAAAGTGAAATTTTCCAAAAATGTACATAATGAATGCCACAATGTGCGATGTAAGAGCGGTGTGTGTTTGCCATAAACCACCGAGAGTACAAAAGTAAACTGTAGGGGCCGATAGAGTAGGGTGAAGTGAACCACTTGTTCTTGATCCTGCACTGAAACCAATTGAAAGCGTGAGTCACGCCAGAAAAACCAAATGCATTCTGACTGAGAGGAATAATGCTGTGGAAAACCAAGGTCCAAAGCGAAACGTACAATAATTGAAGATGAATGTTTAGGTTCTATTAGAGCAAGTAAATTTAAATGATGATCTCGTATCAAATGATGCAGTCTAGGCATAAAGGCATGCATGCCTCTTATATTCCATATTAAAACATTCATTGAGAAAGGGTAGTGTCACTTCCCTGGATGGCGTGAGAAGCACTGCATGTAAGGATAGTGGAAGGGGGCAATGGCGGCAAATCTTTCCTTGTACGATGCTCACGACGAGGAACCACAGGAATAAATTCTGCTGTCTCTGCAGGTTCCTGTAAACGTGATATCAAAATATTCACTTCCGGGGATAGAGGGATTAACTGCATACGCCAGATCACATCTTCAGGGACACTCGGCATATCTGAGGTTTGATCGGCTACAGGCAGCTCATTATCTGAAGAATGGCCCAAGTCGCAATGATCCAAATTGTCCTGTAGCGGAGGGTCTGCAACCCCGGTAAAAAAATCTGCATTCAAGTCACTGATTTGATCATGGGGAGGTGCCACAGCGAAAGCTTCAGTCGGAGGAATATCACATGTGTTGGTGGTACGATCTCTTGGAGGGACATCAGGTTGCGGCTGAGAAGTATCCTGAGAAGGAACTATCAAAGGAGGTTTGGCTGGAGGTGTTGAAAATGGTTTCTTCTTTACTGGTGTCCATCTCTACGCAGGAGGGCGAGGCGGTGGAGGCGGCGGTGGGGGCGGCACAGTTGATTGATCTTTTGGAGGGCAGGAGGCTGTTGCATGGCCTAACCGTCGACATGAGGTACAAAATAAAGGCAGATCTTCATAGATCACTAACTGCAGAATAAATCTGTTCTTGGCCTGCAAATATATTTTCTGAGGCAATTCCTGAGAAACGTCAACTTCAACACACACGCGAGCGACAGACGGCCGCAGACCATCTGTGGTCGCTGCATCTAGCTTGATGGGAGACCCTATCAGACGCACAATTTCAAACAATGCTTCCCGACGATGAAGGTGGATAGGAAGCCTTGGGAACGCGATCCAAACCGGGATAATGGGAACATCAGCGGCCGGCCATCAATGGTTACGTTGAAAAAGGCTTTCGACAGAATTGATTTCTCTGGATCATTCTCTCTTGGGCTACCGGATAAGACGCACATCCTCATACGATTTGATCAAGAGCGGGACTACAATCACATTTTTGCCGCCGAACATGGACTATTCTTGGATATTCGATGCATGTTACAAAATACATGTATGATTTTGATCCACGGTATGATGCACCCATTGTTCCTGTCTGGATTTCTTTACTTGCTATTCCTGTTTATTTGAATCATCAAGCATCTTTGTTTGCAATTGCATCTACGATTGGCATGCCAATTCGATTAGATACTGCGACACAAAAAATGCCGCGTCCTTCAGTTGCCCGTATATGCCTTGAGTTAGATGTCTCTAAAGAACTGCCTACTAAATTGCACATTCAGAGTCGGGCACATGAGTTTTTCTAGCAGGTGATATATGAGGATGTCTCATTGTTTTGTTCCACATGTTGTATCTTAGGACACAAAACTGGCAACTGTTCCAAGGAGGCAGTTCTGTCGCCTTAGCCAGCCACAAGGATTTGGAAGGAGAAGATCACCCCTGTTGTTCCTCTGTCGACGATGCAGCCTACGGATACCATTTATGTGCAGCCTTCCGTGCCCAATGCTACACATATGAATCTGACAGCAGTGCCTGCAGATCCTCTGCCCCATCAACATGCTTCAATATCAGCAGACATCCCTCCTCTAACTTATTCCCAGAATATAAGAATTTTGGGTTGTTTTAAGGAGGATATGCAGCAATCCTCCTCAAGCTCAGAAGATCTTGTTTATGGACACTCGGACACAGAAGTTAGCCTGCCAAATCACCCACCTTCTGCCTCTTTGGATACCGCAGACTTGTGATCTTCTTATCAAATAGCATTCGATGCTATTGCATGTCGTATGGCTCATTTAGGCCCACCTCCGTCAAATACAAAATTATTTCAACAAATGCTGCAGCCTCCTACACTTTCCGATGATCATGGCTTTGTAATGCATATTAAGCGGCGCCGCCGCTGATCAGCTGCACAAGTTATCCATCCCTCGCGCCAAGTCATAACCTGCAGTTGTGCGTGGGCTTCAAGCTCCATACATCCAGTTCTTAATGCATTTTCTCACTTGGAATGTTCGAGGTTTACGAACCTCTCTCTCGCGTTTATGTTTATTATTGCAGCAGTATTCAGTAGCTTTTCTTGTTACTATTGAGCCGCAACACCTCAATCTCGGCTGCATCATGCAAAAATACAACTTGGATTTACTTCATCCCTTTCAGTAGTGCTGATCGTGTTTGGTGTTTCTGGCATAACGGTGTGTTGTTTCTCCAGGATGTTCGTTTAACGGAACAGGTCTCCCATTTTAATTTCCGTGTTGCCCTGACCAATGTCAATTTTTGGCATTCTTGTGTCTATGGTCGTCACACAATAACTGATTGATGCACTTTATGGGCTAAGCTACTTTCATTCAGAACTGATATGCGACAGCAATGGTTGATTTCAAGAGACTTTAATACATTCTTATCCCTGAATGATCATAAGGGCCGCAGCAGGCCATCACTATCATCGTTGGATGACTTTATCGCCATTGTTGATACTTTGTCTTGGCATCTTATTCCTCATTTGGGCACCCGATTTACATGGTTGGGAGGCCGAGGACTGGGGCAGGTTAGACGTCGTCTAGATTGAGTGTTCTGTAATTCTTTCTTCTATGATGTATATTCTCAGGTTAAGCTTAGTCACTTAAGCTGGGTTACCTCGGATCACTACCCTCTATTATTATCTTGTCAATCTGATATGGCTGCCTCTCCACTCCAGTTTCGTTTTCTTGCTGTTTGGACATCACACCCTCAATTTCTTACCTTTGTTCGCCACAAATGGGCCTCCTACCCCACCACTGGTAGTATGGGTGGCTTTTGTCATAAGCTACGCTTACTCAAGCGAGATTCGTCCATATGGAATAAAGATGTTTCTGGTAATATATTTCACAAAGTAGCTTATGCGGAGACAGTAGTACAACGGACTGAGATGGAGTATGATCATTCTCCTACTAAGATAACCCGCCAAGCATATCATGAGGCACAAGCTGACTTTCGGCTCGCTTGTTCACAAGAAGCCGCATTTTGGCAAGAAAAAGCTCAAATAAAATGGTTGAAGGAGGGCGATGCAAATACAGCATATTATTAGGCAATAGTTCGGGACAGACACCACTGCTAATATATATATCAGGTATAACAGGCAGATGGTACACTTTGTGATACTCCACAATCTATTCAGCAGGCTGCTATTGAGTTTTATTCGGACATGTTTACAGCACAACCTACACAATCTCACCCTTCACTATTGGACGACATCCCCCATATACTTACGGATACTCATAATGCCTCTCTCATGGCTATGCCCATTGAGGATGAGGTAAAGCAGGTTGTTTGGGCTTTTGATCCACAAAATGCTACAGGTCCTGATGGGTATAATGGATGTTTTTATCGTACATGCTGGGATATTATTCATACTGATGTATACAACGCAATTCAGGAATTTTTTCTGGGCTTTCCACTTCTAAAAGCGGCAGCACATACTATGATCGTTCTACTTCCAAAAGGTACAACACAAACAACCTTTGCTGATTATCGTCCAATTGCCTTATGTACTTTTTAAAGCAAAATTCAGACCCGCATTCTACACTCCCGCTTGAGCGCTTTGCTTCCTCTTATTATCTCACCTGAGCAAGCAGGTTTTCAAAAGGGAAAGGGCATTGCTGAACATGTCCTTCTTGCCAATGAAATGCTTCACTGGCTCGATCATACTCCACGCTCCTCCAATTGTTTGATTAAGCTTGACCTGACAAAAGTTTTGATCGGGTCAATTGGAGTTGTTTACATACTGTTTTGGCCTGCTTTGGTTTCTCGGATTTCTTCATTAAACTTGTACATAACCATCTTAGTAGTACATTTTTCTCTATCCTTATAAATGGAGTCTCCAGTGGTTTTTTCTAGCTAACAAGGGGGGTGAAGCAAGGTGATCCCTTATCTTTGCTACTCTTCATTATTGTTGCTGAATTTGTTACGGGCGTCCTACAATCTTTTGTATTGTGCAACTATATTCAGCCATTCCCTCTAGGCCGACTCCCACTACACATATCTCATTTGTCGTATGCTGATGATCTATTACTTTGTGTGGCAGCCAATCAGCGTAATCTGCAGCATGTAAAACATTTCTTAACTCAGTATGAACAGGCATCAGGACAATTTATTAATTATCATAAGAGCACTGTGGTATTTTCTTCCTCTATTTCTCAACATCAGCGCAATGTCCTGCTTGAGATCTTAGGTATGCGCCAGTCTTCTTTGCCAATTAAATACTTGTGCTCTTCTTTGCATAAATGCATTAAGCGCACTTCACACTATGTAGATTTACTCTCTTATGTCGACAAGTGATTACAGAGTTGGAAACAACGACTTTTGAGCGCTGCAGGCAGAGTGGTTTTGATTAAATCTGTGTTATCTTCCTTACCGGTGCATTTTATGGCTGGCACACAACTTTCGAAGAGTGTTATTCATGCTCTTGAGGCTCGGTTTTCACGATTCTTTTGAGGCCCCAACAAGCATCATTGGCTATCTTGGAACAAAGTCTGCTTACCTACCCAAGAAGGGGGTCTTGGAATTCGGGACTTATCTTCTATTCAAACTACTTATTCCTATAAGATCTGACATCTTTATCATTGTGGTGACTCGTTATGGGGTCACTATATATGGGCGTGGTATAGTCATCGGGATAATTTCAGGCCAAGATTATATGATTCACCAGGATGGAAGTGTATATGTGATGTACATACTTTATGCTCAGACCTTACCATTGTTGCTTCTATACCGATATGGCCTACACCATCCGGGGCATTTACACTAGGGGCGGTTTACAATTTGTTGAGACCGTCACGTTCGACGCTTCTTTCCTATGACTACATCTGGCATCGCACACAACGTCCTGTTGTTCAATTATTCTTATGGCGGTATTATAACAGAGCGCTCCCTCTGCCTGATAACCTATGCGGTTAATGACAATTATGCCTTCTGCCTGTTTTGCCGTGCTGCTCTAGCAACTACCTTACATTTATTTTTTACTTGCCCTAAGGTTCGGATTATATAGTCCTATTTCTACTCTCTATTCGATATCCACTCCTTCGCGTCAGGTTCATGGCGTTCTTACCTCCTTTTCATATGGTGCTCGGCATCATCAACATTTTTGGGTGCCATGCAGATCATATCGCTGGGGGTTATACTCTGGAATATTTGGAAGCAGTATGCTTCTATTATTTTTGATGATCAAGATTGGTCTCCTCGCTTACTTATTCATCTCATTCGGCAAGATTTAGACACTTGGGCATCCACTATGTCTGGAACACGCATTGCCTCTACGATACCACAGTTGGTCACTTCCGGACTCTCACCTCTGTTACGCCTTTTTCGACCACGCCTTCTTCGTTAGATAACTCCACCAACTGGGCGATTGAAGCTAAATACATATGCAGCGGTTGGTAGGACAGATGCCAGTGGTGGCGCACTACTTCAGGATACTACGGGAGCTTTCATACATGGGATATCCTATCCGCTGCGGTTGGATACGCCCTTGTCGGTTGAAGCTCAATCTGCTCTCCTTGCGATTTTACACTATCTTCCCTGCTACGGAGATTTCATAGTGGAGGTTGACTATGTTGAGTTAGTTCGCCTAACCACGCAATCAGATCTTTCCTTGGCCCCGGATTTAGCACGATTACGTGCTGCACTCCTTTCACTGTCTCTCACCATTGTCCATACACCGAGAGAAACAAACATGCATGCTCATCTCTTGGCTCAGCTAGTGCTCGCCTCTCAGCGCTTTATGACCTATGACTCAATGGCTTCATTTTCGACGCACATTACGAGTGTCATTCATACGGATGTTACGCTCCCAACATTATGACAACATGATTCAGTCATACCTCATGAACCACGGCCATCTACAGTCTCCCATATGGGTTGGCCTTCAAAATTTTCAGTTGCCCGTAGCCTACTTGACTATGGGCAACATAGGTACGCATATATTTCCTTACATTCGCATCACTCCTTATATGCTTTTATTTTCAAAATCTAATTTGCTTGTTTATTCTGATCCTATCATCACATGGTTGTGCATACCTTGGATGTCTCCTATTTGGGTTGGCAGACTACATTGGATGGTTGCCTTGGTCTCACTAACTAAGGCGACGTAGGTACGTTGTTTTTTTCTGTGTACAATTTCTTCATTTCTATTATCAACTTATCCTGTTTACCATTTATTCATTCACTTTGCGGTACCGAGTATCTCTTTCCTTTGCTAAAGATTCGGCTGGACTTAAGACAATATGAAGAACAACTATGCATATGGCAAACATATAGCGACTTGTAGCTTTTACTATTTCTTGTACATTTACTTTTATGACTCATGTATTTACTTTGCATTTTCAATTTGGGAGAGACTCCCATCGATTATAGGGCTTTATGTACCACGGTATTCCTCCGCCATAGGTGAGGGCTAATTATATCAATAAATCCCCGGACTGTACCGCCCGTCCTTTATAAAAAAAAGCTCGCTTCATTATCTTTTTTTGTAATATGGTTTTCCTCTGCCATAAGTGAGGGTGCTTAATAATATATTGCGGTTCCATTATTATATATATATATATATATATATATATATATATATATATATATATATATTAACCTTAATATATATATAAGGGAAAAACGCTCCTGCGGCAATGGCGATCTCCGTCTCTCACTGATCAGCGGCTTCCGGCCGCCGTCGCGGTTGTCGGTGTGCCCTCTGCCACCGGCCCTTTTCATCTCTGCCGACATTGTATTCTTCTGCGATCAGTGATCTTTTTCTCCTACGACATGTCTACCGCGGCGCCGTCGTTCGCTGCTGTGGTAACCGGCGCCGTCACCGCTCAAACGATCAACATCTCCCCCAAAACGGTATCTCGGTATAAAGGTATTCCATTGATATCTTTTCTAGATTCGGAAATTGATGAACTTGCTGCTCCTTTCAAATATTCATTAGTGGGTACTTTTTGGTATGGGAGGCCTCCATTGAAAGTGATCAGGGAAGTTTTTGAAAAGATTGGTTTTCAGCCGGATCTCCGTATCACTCTTATTGATCAGACACATATACTTCTTAATTTTCGCAATGAAGCAGATTATTTACGTTGCTTTTATCGGAGATCATGGCATATCTCTGGATGTCATATGCGGATAACGAAATGGACAGTAGATTTTGATCCGTCCACTGATGTGCTGATTGTGCCAGTTTGGATTGCTTTTCCAGGCCTTCCTGTTCATCTTCACCGAAAGGAAGCTTTATTTGAAATTGTGAAACCCATTGGCAGTCCTATCAAACTTGATGTTGCCACAGCGGAGGGCCTTAGGCCGTCAGTTGCACGTGTGTGTGTAGAAATTGACATCTCCAGAGAATTACCGCAGAAAATATATCTAGAAGCTAAAGGACGATTTATTCTGCAACCTGTTACATATGAAGATTTGCCTTTGTTTTGCACTTCTTGTAGACGGTTAGGCCATGCAGCCTCCACTTGCCTGCCCACTTCAGAAAATAACATTCCTCCGCCGCCGCCACCCCCTCCACGTCGACCACAGGCACAGCGGTGGACACCTGTTAAATCGCGCCCTGCTGCTCCTACTAACCCATCACAGCAGGCTCCGGTGTTGTCCGATATGGTTACTTCATGCCCTGATGGTTCTAACCCTACAGAGCCAGTTACTGCTTTGCCCGATGACCCTCCCTGCGAGGTATCCCCCACACGCGACGCAATTCTCACGGAACATAACCCAGCAGATAATTTGGAACCATTGCGTGATTCCATGGAATCCGGGGATATTGGACATTCATCTGATACTGACCTTCCGGTTACAGACAACATTGAAATTACTATGGTGCCAGAAGATGTCGCTACTCGCATCCAGCAGTTGCCTGCTACTCCTGATACGGATATATTAATCTCTCGCTTACAGGATTCGTCAGATGATTTTATTCAGGTGGTACCACGTCGAAAACGTCGGTCAAAAAAGGATCTGCCACCCTTACCTCCGTCGTCTATTCTCACACGCAGCGCTTCGCATGCGATACAGGGAAGTAACACCACCCTTTCTCAATGAATATTATGATATGGAATACACGAGGCCTTCGTGCCTCTAAGCCTCGTTTGCATCATTTAATTCACGAACATCGTCTAAATTTACTTGTACTTATAGAGCCTAAGCATGCATCTACTACTGTTTCTCGGTATGCATTAGAGTTTGGCTTTTCCAATTCATATGCATCGCAGTCTGAACGTATATGGTTTTTCTGGCGTGATTCTTACTTCGAGTTGGTCTCAGTACAGGACGAAGGGCAAATAGTACATTTCACATTACTCTTTCGGCAGTTGCAGCGTATTTTTGTCCTCTCAGCAGTCTATGGCAGCCACACGCCACTTCTGCGTCGTGCATTGTGGGCTTCTCTATGTGATTTTTCGGAAAATACAACACTTCCTTGGGTTTTAGGGGGAGACTTCAATACATTCCGTTCTCTCTCAGATCACGCAGGAAGATCTCAGCCATCACTCTCAGTTTTGTAAGATTTCAATGATTGTATAGAATCATGCGGTTTGATGTCGCTGCCATTTCAGGGATCTAGGTACACATGGTCGGATGGTCGCGGACTCGGCAGGCTACGTCGCCGATTAGATTGGTTGTTTATCAATTCTGACTTTCATGATCTATTTGAAGACCAGCAGCTAACGCATCTCCCTCGAATTGCGTCAGACCACACGCCATTGCTCTTCATATGCCGACATACTATAAGCTCAAGGCGCCGCACATTTCGATTTTTGGACTCATGGCTGCAGCATCCAGATTTCACAGCTTATATACGAGATGCGTGGAATGCGTATCCAACAATGGGAGGCATGTATGGGTTCTATGATAAATTATTTAAGTTCAAAAAGGATGTGCAGCAATGGAATAAAAACATCTTTGGTAATATTTTTTCACGCATTCAACATGCTGAGGCTAAGCTTACACAAGCTGAACAACAGTGGGACATGCAGCCGACAGAGGAGAGTCGTATGGAATATCATCGCGCAAAGGCAGAATATCAACAAGCAGCCTCCTATGAAATGCATTACTGGAAACAAAAAGCAAGAGTCCGATGGTTGAAGGATGGAGATGCAAATACTAGTTACTATCATTCTATAGTCAAAGGTAGGCGTCTACATCTTAAGATTCAGCAAATACAATCATCTACTGGTCTTATTTGCTCTACCCCTGATGATATCATGACTGAAGCAGTATCGTTCTACACATCTTTATTTGCGAGAGAAGCAACGGGAAATTATGATCAAATTCTATGTCATATTCCATCTCTGCTTTCAGCAGATGACAACACCTCCTTAACTCAAATACCCATGCCTGACGAAATTAAGACGGCGGTTTGGCACTTGGATCCACACAGTGCGGCAGGGCCTGATGGTTTTGACGGTAATTTTTATCGAGCTTGCTGGTCCATTATACACAAGGATGTTATCTTAGCAGTTCAGGAATTTTTTCTTGGTGTACCACAGCCCAAAGTTATGGCGAGTGCTTTGATCACCTTAATTCCAAAGAAAGTTTCTCCTACCTCTTTCAGTGATTATCGTCCTATTTGTCTCACAAATTTCATCAGTAAAGTTTGTACCAGAATAGTTGCTAGTCGCTTGAGTAAGTTGTTGCCACGTCTCATCTCCCCCGAGCAAACTGGTTTTCTGCCGGGCATGGATATTTCACAATCAGTTTTGTTGGCTCGAGAGATGATTCATATGCTTGACCGCGGTGGCTCACAACTCTGTCTCAAATTGGATATGATGAAAGCATTCGACAGAGTTAGCTGGGAATACTTGGAACTAATTCTAAAGGCCTTTGGATTTTCAGATTTTTTTACGCGAATTATTGTGAATCATTTGAGTGCCACCACGTTTGCCGTTTTAATAAATGGACAACCCTCAACTTATTTCCGGCCGTTTAGAGGAGTAAAGCAGGGAGACCCTTTATCTCCATTATTATTTATTTTAGCAGCAGAGGGTTTTAGCAGAGGCTTAAAAGCTTTGACATCAGCAGGTGTGTTGCAGCCATTTCGAATGGGCCGCATGCCGTTTCCAGTCACACATTTGGCTTATGCGGATGATCTTCTCATTTTTCTTCGAGGTACACAGCGAAATTTAAGACAATTTCATATGTTTCTTAAACAATATGAAACTGCCTCAGGTCAGAAAGTCAACTTCCAAAAGAGCAGTATGATTCTTTCTTCGTCTGTTACTCCACATCAGCGTCAATGTTTCATGAATATTTTGGGCATGCGTCTTGCCACTCTTCCGTTTCGATATCTTGGATCATTTTTACACAAGGGTATCTCTCGCTCTCAACACTGTGTCTCACTGTTACAGCATATTGATGACAGACTTCAGGGGTGGCACTCTAAATTATTATCTGCTGCAGGCCGCCTCGTGCTTTTACAATCGGTCATTGCAGCACTGCCTCTTCATATTATGGCTGCGGGAGGAATTCCTAAATCGGTCATTAAAATTATTCATCGCAAAATGGCTACGTTCTATTGGGGTCATCGACATCATTGGGTCTCCTGGGCAAACATTACTAAGCCAACGTCTGAGGGAGGATTAGGCCTCCGAGACTTAACTGTCCTTCAAAAGGTATATCATTGCCGCCTTTGGTGGTCTTATCATCAGCATTCAACTTTGTGGAGCCAATTCATGCATGCAAAATATGGTCGGAGGCAGGATTACATCCCTCGGCTTACTGACTCACCGATCTGGCGAACAATCTGCAGTATTCATTCGTTCTGCTTAATGCACACGATCAGACAGGATGATCATCTCACATGGATACCAGCGACACTGGGAGAATTTTCAATCAAGAGTGCATATGATGTCTGCCGCACTTCATCTCCCACTATGCTGTCGTTCTCTTTTATTTGGTCCAAGCATCATTCACCCTCTGTTAGACTGTTCTTATGGCGTATTTTTCACTCCGCATTGCCTTTTCAGGACTATATTGGCCGATATATTGCGGCACAGCCAACACAATGCCCATTCTGCAGGAGCGATTCGGCCACGATAGACCATGTTTTCATCTCCTGCTCTCATATTCATCCTATATGGTCTTATTTTGCAAGTGAGCTGCATTGTCCCCCACCTTCATCCTTGCACCTACGCCATTATCTTCTCGCTTGGTGGTATCGGTCATCTTTTTCTTCTCTTATTGGGGTTTATAAAATTGTGATTCCTGCTATCATTGTGCACAACGTTTGGCGGGCTTATACATCCATTGTTTATGGGGACAAAACAACATGTACGACATTTTCTCTACAAGCCAACATCCGTTATGATATTACTCTATGGCACAAAAAAATAGCAGGCACTAAACTTTGTGCCAACCCTCGTCAAGTATTCCGATGGCTTCCTCCCCCTCGACCGCCTCGACCAATAGTAGTTCGTTGGGTCACTCCGCCTTCTGGCCGATTGAAGCTAAATGTGGATGCTGCAGTAGGCCAACACTTTGCAGCGGGCGGTGCCATATTACGTAACCATACAGGATCATGTCTAGGAGCAATTTCATTCCGGCTACCACAATGTACTCCTCTTCATGCAGAAATCCAGGCTGCGCTTTTTGGCCTTCTTTATTTCCTTCCGTTATATCGCTCAATTACACTCGAGTCAGACTGCGTCCAGCTAACTGATCGTATCAGCCAGTCGAACGCATCCCATGGAAATTACCACTTCCGTTGGCTTCTTCATCTGGTTCATTCTCATCGACTCTCTAGCAGTCATATCTATCGTGAAGCAAATATGGCGGCACATTATTTAGCACAGCAGGCCATGCTAAACCCAATTACGAAGTACTATTCCTCAGATAATCTACCGTCTTTGGTCAAGGCAGCTGTTACTTTAGATCTCACGTCAGCACACCTCCGATTCCCTTGACACTTGAGGTCTTCCATATGGATTGGCGCTATTCTGCCTCACCTGCCTGCACCCATTGGGCTGCAGGCAGGCACGGTATGTTTTCTCAGTCCACTTTTTTATACATTATGTGGTTTAATATATCAATATAACATGCTGCTTTGTTTCATGGGAGCGATTTGGATATCATATTGGCGCCTATATTGCACTTTCATTCTTGCATTGTCGCGTTGGGGACAATCATGCGATGACATGGAACGATATTTTATATTGTCGACTTGCCGAGTTGCTGGAATCTACACGTTGTCGCCTTGGCTGCCTAGTCAAGGCGACTTGGGTACGCAATTACACATTTGGTTTATGCTTCTTGCTCATGGACTTTCTCCTCTATTAATGTGTTCTTTTCATCCGTGCGAGACTACACATCCGATGAATCCCATTTATATGGAGCAAGTGCACCATCTCATCAGCCTGTCACGATGGCATCCTACTTTCTATGAAGACTTTGTAGCTTGCTTCATCTCCATACAACACATGTCCAAAGTCGGCGATAATCCTGATTGGGGCCTCAACTTCTTCTCCTATCCCCCTGCATCACATCTTCGGTTGTACATATTTTTCTACAAATATCATATCAATGACAGCCGTATAAATATGTACGCTTTTTCCTTCGCCAAGGTTTTATCCACAAGGGTGGTTTTACTTGGCAAGGTTTTAATGCGGCATATCATATACGACTGGAGATATGACATTATTAGTTCGTTAATTCATTTATTTACATTCACAGACTTTTGTAATATGGTTTTCCTCCGCCACAAGTGAGGTTTTTCGTAATAAAATATCCTTTAATAAAAAAATATATATATATTAACCGTAAAATTCAGTTTTATTGATGTAACCCTCACTTGTGGCGGAGGAAAACCGTATTACATGAAAGATAAATCATCAAATGTGAAAAGAGAGTATAGTGCTGTTACAACTTGCAACCTTCAATCATATATGATATGTCGCATTAAAACCTTGCCAAGTAAAACCACCCTTGTGGATAAAACCTTGGCGAAGGAAAAAGCGTGCATATTTATATGAGGAGAAGCTAGATGAAAATAGTAAGCATGAGTACTAAAGGGTCCAAAGATAAAGATCCAGCCTCTAAATGTAATGTGTTTGCAAGCTTCGCGGTTCTTTGTTCTACAGTATAGATGACGCCATTGAGTAGTATTTTTCCTCCAGCGAGTTCTGGGCAAAAACATGCACATGTCAAAGAGCAAAGCAAGGAACAGATCATTTAATGTCCAATTGTGAAAAAATATGAGTGATGAAGGTGGACTACCCGTGTTGTCTGTATAAAATGATACATACAACCATCCAACATGAAATGTTGCAAGAATACGATGAAAATGCGTACCCAGGTTACCCATATCATGGGTTGATATGGGCAACAGTCAAGATCAATAGCTGTAAAGTAGTTCTCATCCATGTCGAAGGTTTGGAACATGATCAGTCTTCACTATTGCACATACTAGAGGTGGAAGATCTTGAAGACTGTCGAATTGAATGAAGAATTGATGGAACTGACCGTATTGAGCTAGATAATGCGCAGCCATATTATTCTAGCGTGGAATGTATGCTAGCGTGACCAACGACGAAGTGAGGAGAGAATGTAGAAAAGTATGAGCTTGAACATGTGTCAAAACACTCTGCGCATCTACATCAACTTCCATATGATAACCAAGTTGGACAAAGTACATCACTGCCAATACTGTCGCCTGCATCTCTGCCCTATCCGGAGATGAAACAGGCAAAGGAAAAGAAATTGCTCTGATAACCACACCATTGCTATCTCTCAATATTGCTCCTGCTGCTGCTGAAGATCTCCCATATGCAGCATCTACATTTAATTTATGCCTCCCAGAAGGTGGTAGCAGCCATCGGATTATCCTACATCGTGGAGATGGTAGAACTGGAATTAGGCCTAGTTGAGCCAAAAAGGGATCTGGCTCAATGTATTTCCTCCCTTTGTGGTCCAATGTCTATTCATATGTGGATCTTCCAATTTGTTCAATCACCAACCGCAAGACCAGCGTCCCTCGCCAAATACAATAAACGCATAAGACTTCCATATTTCCCACATTATGAAACCTGGAAGTATAATATGGAGTTGACCCTTTAGTGATTTCCCTTGTGTAGATATCCACCATTGCAGTAAGTGTGAGCGAACGCTTTGCAAATCCCCCATTGGGCCTTCAAGACAATATGCAAAGTATCTCCATATAGGTAATATCTCTGGAATTTTAGGAACATATGATCATTAGTAATTGTATCCACCAAACAAAAGGGCATCGAGTTGGATACACTGTTGCAAATCTGGCTAGATTCTTGGGAGTTGGTAGAGCCCCATGATAAAATCTCCATAGATAAATTCGTTGCTTCAGATACATAAGCTTGTGCCAGATAAATTGATGAGAAAAGAGTCGAACACTAGCTTGTCTCACCTGAGTATAAGCAATCTTTAAACTAAACTCTTCATTTGGCATACCTATCCATTCAATGGAATTAGCATTTATGATCGTTTGCATGAGGCATAGGGAATGTGTGCGGTAGATTCTCTTCCAAATCGGTGAGTCTGTTATGCGCTGTGAGAAATCATGTCTCCCCCATATTTGGTGTGAAGAAAGGTGCAGAAAAATGTATGTTGCGTTTGGTATCTCCACCATAACCGACATGAATAATGCAGTCTGCAGATCATCCAGTCGCCTAAGACCTAAGCCTCCTTCCTCTGTCGGTCGAAAGAGCTTATCCATAGCTATCCATGCATGCCTTCAAGCGCCATCCTTGGCTCCCTAGAAAAATTTAGACATCATGCGATGTAAGATATTGACTGTGCTGGATGGCAACAAGGAAACTGCAAGAAGATGTAGTGGAATGGCCAAAAGCACATGCTTAATCAAAATTAATCTTCCTGCATGATTCAAACATTTGTTCTACCACATATTTAATTTGGTTTGAAAAGCGAAAATCAATTGTAAATAGTGACTGGTGCGAGCCTTTCCTTTGAATTGTGATATACCCAAGTACTTAATTGGTAATGAGACCGCTTGCATTTGTATTGCACTTTCCATTCGTCGTATCTGTGCAGTGTGAAGATACCCTAGAGCTACAAATTGGCTCTTTTGGTAGTTAACAGCCTGTCCTGTAGCTCGTTGATATAGCTGCAGAAACTCCCAAAATCGAGTAAGATTGCGGACACTACCATTAACAAAAATCAACAAATCATCGGTGAAGGCTAGATGAGATAAGCATGGACGTGCTCTGCCTACATTATATGGTTGAATAGCGCCTTGCGATATCAAATGATTCAAACCTCTTGAAAAGACTTCCGAAACAAGAATAAACAAAAGTGGAGATAATGGGTCTCCTTGCTTGACACCACAAGAAGGTTGGAAAAATCCAGATGGAATGCCATTGATGAGGATGGAAATGTATGTCCCTTGAAGATGGTTAAATATCAAGGTGATCAGCCGTTGTGAAAATCCAAATTGTTGAAGAAGTTTTGTTAAGAAACTCCAATTCACTCTATCAAATGCTTTCATCATGTCTAGTTTGATCATAACATTTGACTCGCCTACTTTTTTGTCTAAAAGATGGACCATTTCCTTCGCCAACAATATGTGATCAGATATATCTCTTCCCTTTAAAAATCCTGCTTGTTCCTAAGATATTACCTTGTCCAGAATTGGTTGTAGCCTGGTTTCCAGTACTCTTGTTGCAACTTTGGATACAAAGTTTGCCAAGATAATAGGTCTAAAGTCCGAAAACTTCCGTGGAGCAATCTTATTTGGAATTAATGTTAGCCAGGTGCTTCCCATTGCCTTTGGTAGCGGTATACCCAAAAAATATTCTTGTATGGCCTTTACTATGTCATCTTTGACAATTTGCCGGCACGATCGAAAGAATTGTCCATTATAGCCATCTGGTCCTGGAACACTCTTTGGATCTAATGACCATACTGCTTCTTTGACTTTGTGTAATTGTGGAAATGCACTAAGCATTTCATTATCCTCTGCAGTAACCAGTGTTGGGATCACATTCAAGAGTAATTCTGCATCTTCACTTTGTTCTGCTGTAAACAGTTGTGTGTAATAAGCTACTGCCTATTGCTGGATTGATTCTATTGTATCACACAATATTCTGTCTTCGGTGTATATTGAAGTTATGGTCTGTCTGTGTTGTCTATCTTTCACTATACTATGAAAATAAGAAGTGTTGGCGCCACCCGCATTCATCCATTTTAGCCTAGCCCGCTGCTCCCAGTATAATAATTCTCTTCTTGCTGCTAGTTTATACTGTGCCTGGGCTTGCTGATACTCTTGACGATTCTCTGGCGTAGGATGCATATCGTATATTCTCTCTAATCTGATAGCTTCTTGTTCTGCTTCCTGCAACTTATCAAAAATGTTACCAAATATGGTTGTATTCCAATCGCGTAGATCTTTTTTCAAAGATTGTAGCTTATCATACAAACCCCCATTCCCCCTCTTGTCTTGTAGGATTCCCATGTTGTTTGCACATAATGTAGGAAATCGGGATGATCTAGCCATACATTCTAAAAATGAAATGATCTGGGACCCTGCTGTTGCTGCTACACACATCGCAATAGTAGAGGTGCATGATCAGACGTGAGGCATGGTAGATGTTTGACTTGTAGAGATTGGAACCTTGTGTTGTATGATTCAGAGCATAAGATACGATCTAATCTTCTTCTAACCACACCTAATCCTTGCCCATTGGACCATGTATACTTAGGGCCATCAAATGGAAGATCAATAAAAGAACAATAGGAGATACAGTCATTAAATTCCTCTAGAGAAGAAACTACTGGGTCGATAGCCCAATATGTTCGTCAACTGTATGAAATGTGTTAAAGTCTCATCCTATCAACCAAGGTTCCATATGTTCATCGTGATGATGTTGTAGCGCTGACCATAAATGTCGACGATCCGTAATTGTGTGCAATCCATATACTGGGGTAAACCAAGATATGAAATCCCTTCAATCATATAAAATTTAAAAAGAACATTGTTCAGAGTGATTTGACTCTAGTAGTCAGAGTGAAGATGCGTTCCATAACACCCATATCTTCTCATTGCATATTGAGTCAGCATCAGTGTAAGACAGTTTGAGTCTGAATCTACCTAATTGAGAGACTGGCTTTTTTGGTTCAATAACTGCCAGCAAATGTATTTCGTGCGACTTAAGCATCCTCTTCAAACGCACTAACGAGGTTGATAATCCACCTACATTCCATATTAAACGATTCATTGAGAGTTTGACACTGAGAGTGTAAAGAGCGAGTGATCCTTCCTGCCGACAGTTGATATGTGCGTAACATCTCTTGCTTTGTGCGACGGCATCTTGGTTTTGGATGAGGGGACTCTATGTCAACATTAATCAGCTCCTCTATGGGTCGGATATCTTTGCCACGAGTGTCCATTATTCGTTGAAATTCAGCTGATGAGGCTTTTAAACCTGCCTTCCAAGCTTTTGTTCCCGTTTCTTCATTTATAGATGTAGATTGTAACATTGTTGTATGAGTGTCAGCTTCCTTAGGTCCTGAGGATTGAATCAGCTCTGTGTCTGAAACTGTAGTACATAATCGATTGTCACTTTCCTCCTCTAGTTGTTCCAAAGAAACACCTACATTTGGCAGTGTTTTCTGGAGCATATTTTCATGTATATTTACTACACATGTTGTTTCCTGAGCTGCCTGTGCATTTTCCTCAGTATGTTGTGAATCCAATATTTGTGTATCTTAGGGTGTTATATCTGATGGTAGAGAAGCCAGAGCATCGAATTCATTTCTAGGTTCTTCATTCCCCGTGTCTTCCTTGTTAGTGATCATAGTGGGATGAGGTATTGTCTGCGCATTTTTATTCTCTTGAGGAGGATTGTCTGCAATTGGTAGGCTTGGCATTGATGTATGCATCTGATCCTTCTGCAGCAATTGTGTGGTTGATTTTTTTGGTGTCCATCTCTTAGAATGTGCAGCAAGAGGCTTAGGGAGTGCCTCTGCTGGGTCTTTTATTGCCATACCAGTTGTTAACAATGGGCAATTCTTTTGTTCATGTCCTAATGTCCTGCAAGCAGCGCAAAAAGATGGGACATTCTCATATTCAACTGTCGGATAAAATTCGTTATCTCCTCCCTGGATATGCAGTTTAGAAGGCAAAGGTTTTGATATATCCAATTCCAAACGAAGGCGAACAACAGATGGTCGTAATCCTTGTCAAGTAGCAGAGTCCATCTTTAACGGATATCCAATCATATGGGCAATATCCCACAGTGCAGATTTGTTATGGAGATACAAGGGCAAACCTCGAATGGTGACCCATATTGGAACAATTGGTTTATCAATATGCGGATCAAAATCAGGTGTCCACTTTGTTAGTCGCGTCAAATATCCATTCAACGTCCATGTAAGCAAAAACGAAATACAAGATTTAGAATCAAAAGGATTAATGCAAAAATCAAGGTCTCCTTGGAGTTGTGCTGCTTTTTATGCAAATAAAAATGCAGAAATAGAACGAGGAACACCTAGATTAGTAATAAATTATAAATCATTAAATAAAGCATTAAAATGGATAAGATATCCATTACCTAATAAAAAAGATTTATTAACAAAGTTACATTCTGTATGGATATATTTAAAATTTGATATGAAATCAGGATTTTGGCAAATACAAATATCAGAAAAAGATAGATACAAAACATCATTCACAGTTCCATTTGATCAATATGAATGGAAAGTAATGCCTTTTGGATTAAAAAATGCACCTTCTGAATATCAGAGATTTATGAATAATATATTTATGGATTATTCTAATTTTTGCATTATCTATATAGATGATGTATTAATATGTTCCAAATCAATAGAAGAACATTTTGAACACTTAAAAACTTTCTTTTATATAGCAAAGAAAAATGGCTTAGTATTATCCAAATCTAAAATGTCTTTATTTCAGACTAAAATAAGATTCTTAGGTCATCATTTAACCCAAGGAACAATTTTACCAATAGAAAGATCTCTAGAATTTGCATCCAGATTTCCAGATAAAATATTAGATAAAAATCAATTACAAAGACTTCTTGGATCTTTAAATTATGTTGTTGATTTTATTCCAAATATAATAATAATTGCAAAACCATTACATAATAGGTTAAAGAAAAATCGACCAATATGTACTGAAGAATATACTTCAGTTGTTAAGAAAATAAAAAGTCTAGAATCTGATATACCTTGCTTACATATAGCAGATCCAAATTTATTTAAAATAGTTGAAACAGATGCATCAGATATTGGATATGATGGATTATTAAAACAATTACAAAATATAAAAGAGTCTATAATTCAATATACTTCTGGTCATTGGAATGATACCCAAAAATCATATTGTACTATTAAAAAAGAAATTTTGAGTATTGTATTATGTATTAATAAATTTCAAAGTGATTTGTTGAATAAAAAATTTCTTTTACGTATTGATTGCAAATCTGCGAAAGAAATTTTACAAAAGGATGTTAAAAATTTAGCTTCAAAACAAATATTTGCTAGATGGCAAGCTTTATTAAGTATTTATGATTTTGATATTGAATATATAAAAGAAGATACAAATTTTGTTCCCGACTTTCTGACCAGGGAATTCCTCCAAAACAGATATAATGCCGAGGAAGTCAAAGGACAAAGGAAAGTTACCAGCAAATAATGGCAATAATATCCCACGAAAAACGTGGGAAGATACAGTTGAAGAAGAGGAATAACTTCTTCAAAAAACCCCAATAGCCGCAGTTCCAATATTCCAAATATCTTCAAATAAAACACCAATATCCATTACTCGCATCAAATATCCTTTTGTAAAATTTCTTTCGCAGATTTGCAATCAATACGTAAAAGAAAATTTTTATTCAACAAATCACTTTGAAATTTATTAATACATAATACAATACTCAAAATTTCTTTTTTAATAGTAGAATATGATTTTTGGATATCATTCCAATGACCAGAAGTATATTGAACTATAGACTCTTTTCCATTTTGTAATTGTTTTAACTTTCCACCATATCCAATATCTGATGCATCTGTTTCAACTATTTTAAATAAATTTGGATCTGCTATATGTAAGCAGCGTATATCAGATACTAGGCTTTTTATTTTCTTAACAACTGAAGTATGTTCTTCAGTCCATATTGGTGGATTTTTCTTTAATCTATTATGTAATGGTTTTGCAATTATTATTATATTTGGAATAAAATCAACAACATAATTTAAAGATCCAAGAAATCTTTGTAATTAATTTTTATCCAATATTTTATCTGGAAATTTGGATGCAAATTCTAGAGATCTTTCTATTGGTAAAATTGTTCCTTGGGTTAAATGATGACCTAAGAATCTTATTTTAGTCTGAAATAAAGACATTTCCATCCAATATTTCCCATTCTCCCTCCACATTTCCATCCAATATTTCCCATCCTTTCTTCAATATTCTTCCAAACCAAGAACACTTTATTTGTTCTTGAATATCTTCAATAGCCTTGAAGCCAATAACCCTGAAGATCTCCAATCTTCAACAATAATTGTATCTCCATATTTTGAAGAAATATATATGGTATGAATTGAATTCTTTTATATTTGAGTTCTTTAATATTTTGTTCTTTATTTTATTTATTGCTTTTATATACTATATGTCTATATAATTGGGTCAGTATATACCGCCTAATTATAATAATAATATTATTATATATATAATATATATAATATATATATATTATATATGGCTAGAATTAGTTTCACCTAACCTTATTCCCTCTCCCTTTTTATTTACAGTTCTTTATTTATCTTCTTGGGGAGTTTAAACACCCCTATTTAAATTTTGTTAATTTAATTTTGTTTTACTTACAGTTTTTTACTTTTGTCTACATTTCTGTTTTGTTATTCTTGTTTATTATTATCTTCTTTTAGTGTCAGTAGTAAATATTCCTGTTTGTGAAGTGGTATCAGAGCCAGACGGTTCTGATCTACCGACAGCTAATTCAGTTTTATATATCTTTTAATTATATTTGTGTAAATCTTTGGTGAGTGTTTGCTTTGTACACGCTGGGTTATCAGTCTCATTTGAAGAGCAATAAATTCAGTATGTGTCAAAGTGTGTGTAGCCAAAGATCCAAACAAATATAAAAGAAAGCATATATAAAAATGGAGGATATGTACGAAGGATCTGCTTCATGCAGCTCGGTAACATGTGAAAATAAGAATAAAATTGTCAACACTGAGGAAATAATAATAGAGAATTTTGACAAAGCAGTAAATAACTAAGTCATTCCAAAAATTAAGAAGAATGAAATATATGAGTCTTCAATATTCAATATGTTAAAATCAGATTACATAATTAAAACGAAGGAAAGAGATATTCCACTCTCTAAACCGTTTGAAACAATACAACTTTTATCTCATAAATCACTTGAAAAACATAAAAAGAAAGGATATCAATATTTACATGTTGATTTAATACAAGTGGGTATCAAACCTTTAACAAGAGAAGGTTTAGATACATCAATATTAGTAGTTTTAAGAGATATAAGACATAATAACTTTGAACAATCACCTTAGTTCTGTCGAGTCCAGTCTATGTACTGAACCAATCTCTTTTGATTGTTATCCTAATTTTTCATGTTCTTTAAAAGATACACAAATAATAAAAACTTTAGTACTTCAAATAAATGTTAGGTGCAGCAATTGTCCCGTGGCGTAGGCCGGTGGGCATAGGCCGTGTGGGCCAAGTCACAGTTGAATGCCGTGGGCGCTTGTGTGCTGAATGCACTATAAGGCTAGGGTATGCGCATCTCCTGTCACCAATTGGTTTTGGGAGAGTTGGTAGCGCCTGAGGTCCTACAAGTGGTATCAGAGCGAGGTCACGGGTTCAATTCCCAGCAGGAGCAATTGCTGAGGGGGAGATTGTTAGGTGCAGCAATTGTCCCGTGGCGTAGGCCGGTGGGCATAGGCCGTGTGGGCCAAGTCACAGTTGAATGCCGTGGGCGCTTGTGTGCTGAATGCACTATAAGGCTAGGGTATGCGCATCTCCTGTCACCAATTGGTTTTGGGAGAGTTGGTAGCGCCTGAGGTCCTACAATAAAAACACATGGATATGATATGTTGCCAGGATCAATTCCATTGGCTTTAATATATCGGATTTATTACAAGGTAATGAGTTCCAGATTTATTGGTCCAAAACCAAAACACTCTTTGAAGAGAGGAGAAACAATGATTCTACATACAGATCTGACCAGATCTAATGCTGTAATTTCAAGATCTATAAAACGGAATGATGTAAATCTTCCAGAAGAATGGGTCTTAGAAGGAGCAGTAAAAGCTACAAATAAAATACATGAACCAAATACTGAGATCAACAGAATAAGACAATTAAATGATGAATCAGTTAAATTAAGCTTCGCTAGAAGTTTCTCCACTAGAGAAAAAGATAATGCATCTATTTCTAGCACAATAAATTTAGGAAGATTTTCACAAATACCATCTGTGATAGATGTTCCTTACCAAAAACAAAGATTTTCAACATCAGATGTTGAATATGCCAACTCTTCATTTAGAAAAGCTGATTATTCTACGGAAATTCCTAGACCAGTTTATTCTAAAAAAGAGTATTATTCTAAATCTGATATAAATGCACCTAGTACATCACAAAATATTTACACTTAAATCAGATTTTAGTGAACCTAATAGTCCAACACAATTAGCAATAACAGATAATATTGCAAATGAATTAAATGTTATAGAAAAAGAATTTACGGTAAATAAAACTATTTTACACAATGATTTTTACAGTAAAGAAAATACTAATAAAAGAGAATGATTTTTTAAACATTATTGTAATATTAGGAAACAGATACAAGACAAATATTATGAATTTATACATATTCATAAAATAAACATATACTTTTTTGATTGGTTTGAAATATATGCTTCACAGAATAATATAATATTTCCTTTTAAAACTTTAAACCCAATAATTGAAAAACCAAAAGAGTGGATAACCATCACATCACCAAAAAGATAGTGTCAAATCATCCACCTTTAGCAGGTATAAAATTGGATGTATCAGGGAATCCAATAGAGGCTATTCCTTATAAAAATATGACAGAAGATTCTCTTACTAATACTAAACATGTTATTCAACAAAATAATTATACAAATACACATCTACATACAATAGGAAAACAATTAGATAAGTTAGAAAAATATTACCAAACACAACCAATAAAATCTATGAGTGAAGAATTACCTAACCAAAAATTTAAACAACCAATATTCAAACCCTTTCAAATACCATCTTCTAGTATGCAACCTATATCTACTAAAGATGATTTCAATCAATTTATAAAACAACGATTAAATCGCATAGAAAAATGTTTGGAAAATAGTAATTCTATAACAAATGAAGTAGTAGCTGATTCACATGTTAATACTTATATAGCTAGCAGAACTAGAAATAAAGAAAAAGAAGTAACTTCTTCTAAAATTAATAATTTAGAAGAAAATTGATCTTCAAATAATTCTGATAGCTCAGATAGTTAAATAAGTAAAGCATATGAACAATTCCAGAATAATAATTCTAAAGGAAATAAAGTAGAAAAAATAGAATGGGATAAATCTATAGTACCAGTACAAATGTCTACCAATTTAAAAATAAAACCCATTTCCCAATATCGTTTTAATGCACAATTAATATATTCTTGGAATATAGATGGAATGTCAGAATATCAAATAATTAATGTATTACAACAAATGACAATGGCAGCAAATGCTTATAGAACTCAGTTAACACCTGATGATAAAGTAATTGCTGAATATCTTATTTCTGGGTTCTCTGGACAACATAAAGGTTGGTGGGATCACTATTTAACTCCCATACAGAGACAAGAAATATTAAATGCAATAAAAGTTGATGAAAAAAATAATCCTATAATTATTGATGAAGGAACAATATCTGATTCTATTGTCATCACTTATATTATGTATATCTTTACGTTTTATAGGTGACCAATCACATATTAAAGATAAAAATGCTGAATTATTAGAAAATTTAAGATGTAGAAAACTTATTGATTTTCAATGGTATAAAAATACTTTTCTAACCAGAGTTATGATTAGAGAATATTCCAATCAGCCATTCTGGAAGGAAAAATTCCTTGTAGGATTACCAAATTTATTAGGAGAAAATGTTAGAAATAAAATTAGAGAAAATTCAAGACAATGAATAATTTCTTATTCAAACTATACATATGGAGAATTAATAAGTTTTATACAAAAAGAAGGATTAAGATTATGCCAAGATATAAGATTACAATGTGGTTTAAAGAAAGAATTATGGCTGACTAAGTCTGAATTAGGAACTTTCTGTAAACAATTTGATTATGATCCATATAAACCTTATAATAATGAATGTCAAGGAGAATGTTCTAGAAAACCTTATAATAGAAATATTAGAAAACCATATAACAACAAATATAACAACAGATATAATAAAAACACTAAATATAATAAAAGATTCCAAAAATCCTCTAATGAATTCTATAAAAATAATTACAACAATAAATATACTAAAAAACCTTACAAAAAGACAAATTACAAGAAAAACAAAAATACAAAAGATTACAAAAATATTGAATGTTATAAATGTCATAAGAAAGGTCATACTGCAAATTATTGTAGATTAAAAACAAAATTACAAGAATTAAATCAAGAAGAATCTATACTAGAGAAGATTTCAAATCTACTTGTTGAATCTTCTTCAGAGACAGAAGAAACATCTTTCGAGTCTGCTGAAGATCCTTAAATTGATGAATTATACACATCTTCTTCAGAATCCTCTGATGAAGAAAAACTTATTTATGTCCTCACAAAAGAACAAGAAACAATATTAGAAATGTAAAAACATATAGAAAATCCTCAATTACAAAAAGAATATTTGGATAGAATAATAGATATAAATTCAAAACAGAAATGTAAACAAAAGTAAAAACTGTAAGTAAAACAAAATTAAATTAACAAAATTTAAATGGGGGTGTTTAAATTCCCCAAGAAGATAAATAAAGAACAGTAAATAAAAAGGGATAGGGAATATATATATTACGAAAGACGGGCTGTACCGTCCGACGATTTTATTAATAATATGCCCTCGCTTGTGGCGGAGGATTACCGTGGTTACAAATAATGTATGAGACTCTCCCACACAGAAATGAATGAAATGCATGATATTTACAATAGAACCTGCAACTATATGCGACACATATAAAGCGTATAACTTATCAACATAAATTCTATATAAATTCCTAAAATATAAGAACGATTAATGTCATGTCATGTTTATGTACGTACAAAATGTTTTCAAAAGTTTTATGATGCTTACATCACGACCATGTCTGACGAACCTCTAGTGCTCCTAAGTTATGACTCTCCAAGTACGATGTCCAGTATGATTAAGGAACAACAAGAAAAAAACCTAAAAGAACGCACACAAGAATGATACGGACTATATGCTAAGATAAGGATGATCAAAGGAGGAATTCTATTTGATTTATGATGCTATTTATCTAGGATATTTCCTGTTGAAGGTTCTTCTCCTACATGGTACTGTTGTCTTCTTAACTGTTACTTCTATGTATGTTGCACATATGATATCTATTCTATGCTTCACTGTATTATCTCCACTACCCCGGCCCCCATGCATGATCCACTTAACAAATCTTGGCAGAAATACTTGCTGAGCGACTCGTTATCGCTCACCCTTTCATTTTACCATGCAGACCCACAGGACCCTGAGCCAGAGTTCATAGAGGATGAGCCTCGAGACTAGGTGCGGAGAGCTGACTAGTAGCCAGCAGTGGCATCTTTTGTATTTTGTTATTCAGCTATGTACTTATGATCTTTTGTACCAGTGATGTACTCATGACACTACTTCGGATGTAATAGTATGTACTTATGTCGATGTTTATTTTTTCTTATGTTACTATGCTTCCGCTAATTGATACATGTTATGGCAATGTGTACATAAATGTTATCGACGTCTTGTACTTCTCGTAGCAGAGTACGATAGGTGCACCGTGCTGAGACCCTAGTCCCAGGCGGGACGCTATAGTTGGTATCAGAGACAAGGCTCTAGATCTACTACGAGCAACATAAGATAAACAACGACAAGTACGTAGGGTATGTCTTTAGAGTTTAAGATTGATCTTAGATGAGTTAGCCAGCTTTAGAATAGAGTTATTAGAACGGGTTACTAGGACCTAATCTATAAACATGTATAAATGTTAGACTAAAAACTTTTATTGACTAAGTAGACTGATGATGTGAAATAACTGTGTTGATAGAATGCCTTCAAGACCATAAGGTATAACACATATGGACAGATCACCACAGTTACCTCAACCACCACCAGGACCACCAGCTGAGGACTTGGTGCCACCACCACCGGAGAAAGTCCCACCTCCATAGGTGCATGGTCCCAGAGGTATTCCGCAAGCATTCTTTGACGCTATGATTCAGTTAGGACAGGCAGTTGGGAACGCATAGGCGGCATCGGCTCTGCCACCTCAGCAACCTCAACCACAACAGATGAGCACCAGATATTTCTTTGAAAAACTCAAGAGGTCCCATGTGCCAACCTTTGAAGGAGGGCCTGATCCAGATGAGACAGAAAAGTGGCTGGATGAGGTCGAGAACTATTTCGACTTATTACAAGTACCGAACGAGGTCAAGGCTCAGATTATTCATGTGTTTCTGATCGTTGAAGCAAAACAATGGTGGAAAACAAACATTCAACCATTGGCCATACTTGTTGTTTGGGAGACGATTTCTGGAAATTTTATATTCCACCCTCTGTGACCATCAGGAAGATCAGTGAGTTTAAATCTTTGAAACAGGAGGCTGGTACGACTGTTTCAAAATATGCAAATCATTTCACATTGGGTTGGAATGTTCCGTCGGTAATGGCAGATGAAAGACTTAAGATGATTAAGTTTGAAAAAGGATTGACCTCGAGAATCAGAACTGGGATCGTCAACGCAAATCCAAGTAATTTTGGATAGTCGTTAGATGCGTGTTATAGGGTAGAGCAGGATATTGCCCGGAGAGATGAAAGACACGAGGGAAGAGGCCTCGAGCAGCAGACCAAGTTTCAGAAGAGATCAGGAGGGAGACCACAGCCTCAACATCAACAACAGTCAGGACAGAGACAGTTTCCACCACAGAAACAACAAAATCAAACACAACCAGCTTTTCCTGGGTGTCAAACATGTCAGAAGAATCACCCTGGAGAATGTCGCAAGGAAAGCAGAGCATGTTTTTTGGGTGCTGCAAGATAGGACATATGATCAGAGAGTGCCCCGAGAGGCAGAAGCAGCAGCAGCAAGGAGGACGTCCCTGGGCTAATGCTAGGTTTAATATCATGACAGACGCAGAAGTAGAGGAGGAACCTGACGTCGTGACAGGTATTCTCAATTATGTGCTTTAACCTAATTGGTATGGCCTATTGTGTTATACAATGTTGCATAATAGAACTTCATGTCGGGATTTTAAGTATCTAATATAGAAATCCCATATTTGTATATGAGTGGATTCAGGTGTGATATTAGTAAATAACTTACTAGCGAACGTGTTGCTCGATAGTGGTGCAAGCCACTTCTTTATATCTAAGAGGTTCGCAGGAACCTGGACAGCTGCCCTACCTAGTTAGAAACCCCTTATAAGGTTCTGGCAGCGGGTGATCAGATTATCGTGTCACACCACTTCTATAAGAATTGTGGAATTGAAATGGAGGGTCAATAATTCGAGGCAACATTGATTCTGATACAGATGGGGAATTTTGATGTCATTCTGGGTATGGTCTGGTTGTTCCATAAACATGCCCAGATAGATTGTCAGAAGAACCAAATAGTGACCAGAACACGGAACAAAAAATCACCTATCAGGGAAATAACAAATTAAAGAAGGCCCCACAGAACGTATACCTGACCGTGGTACAAGCCTTTTGAGCATCAAGGAAAGGAAACGAAGAATTTTTAGTATATAATCTGGATGCAGAGATCGAGACACCAACCTTGGAGAGCATCCTGGTAGCTCGAGAGTTCCCGAAAGTATTTCCGAAAGATTTGCCAGGCTTGCCACCGGATCGGGAAATTGACTTTGAGATTAATGTGATGCCTGGAACAGAACCAATCTCTAATGCTCTGTACAGAATGGCTCCTGCAGAATTAAAAGAGCTGAAAGCACAATTACAGGATTTAATAGATAAAAAGTTTATCAGGCCTAGCGTATCACCATAGTGAGCACCATGCTGTTAGTAAAGAAAAAGGATGGCAGCATACGACTATGCATCGACTACAGGGAGTTAAATAAGGTCACTATTAAGAATAAGTACCTCCTGCCCCAGATTGACGACTTATTTGACCAGCTAAGAGGAGCCGCTATATTCAGTAAAGTCGATCTTCGTTCTGGTTGTCATCAGCTGGAAATTAAAGCTGAGGACATCCCAAAGACTGCTTTTCGCACCCAATATGGGCATCATGAATTTTTGGTAATTCTATTTGGAATAACTAATGCTCCAGCCGCACTCATGGACCTCATGAACACTGTATTTCGTGAACAACTGGAAAAGTTTTTTGTGGTTTTTATCGATAACATCCTGGTATATTCGCCAGATGAGAATACTCATGCTGAGCACTTGCTTGTCGTACTAATCATCTTAAAAAGAAAAACAGTTGTACGCGAAGTTCAGCAAGTGCGAGTTTTGGCTACAGAGTGCTGCCTTCTTAGGACATGTCATGTCAGAAGCTGGCATAGCAGTGAATCCCAAGAAGATCGAGGCAATTACAGATTGGTCGCGATCGATGAATGTTGCTGAAGTTCGAAGCTTTTTTGGGCTAGACGGCTATTATCAGAAGTTCGTCGAGGAATTCTCCAGAACAGAAGTACCACTGACAAGACTAACACAAAAGAAAACCAAATTTGAGTGGACTACGGACTACAAAAGAAGTTTTACTGAACTCAAGCAAAGATTGACCTCAGCTCCAATCTTAGCCCAACCAGTTGCTGGAGAAAGTTACACTATCTACAGCGAGGCTTCTAGAAATGGATTAGGTTGCGTTTTAATGCAGAAGGACCAAGTCATGGCATACGCATCCCAACAGCTTAAACCATATGAACAGAATTACCCGGTGCACGATTTGGAATTAGCCGCCGTAGTATTTGCACTAAAAATTGGGAGGCATTATCTGTATGGGGAACGGTGTGAGATGTACACCGATCATAAGATTTTGAAATACTTGTTCACCCAGAAGGAGTTAAACATGAGGCAAGGCAGATGACTTGAGCTGATTAAGGATTATGATTTGGCCATTTATTATCATCTGGGTAAGGCGAATAAAGTGGCTGATGCACTGAGCTGAAAATCCAGCCATGCAAGACATACACCTCTAGAGCGAGACATAATGTAGCATAACGTGTGTAGGTGTTACCTTAAATAACTTCTAGAAATTACTTAAGTAACCTAATAGGTGTAAGACTAATTAATTTATAAATAAAGAATTAGAACAATTTTTAGTTAGGAACTAATAAAAAGGGAAACGAAAATCACACATAAGGAAATAAGACAAGGCTAGGAAGGTAATTTCACACCCCACTTGCACCACACCCCATCCATCCCCCTTTTATTTTTTCCCCAAATTTTTTTTTACCTATTATAATTTTTGCCATCATTCTAAGTCTTACACCATGTAAGACAACCACCCTCTCATATTGCATGCAAACTCCTTTTTCTCCCACTATCATCACCATTCAAGAAAGTTCCATCATTGTTTCCCCCACTATACATCTGGCCAAGGCTTCCACCAAGCCATAAAAATACATTTCATCTTGAATTTCTACTTCATTCTTCACCCATCACTCTCTCTCATCTCAAATTCTTCCATTACACTCCCTTCCCTCACTAAACAAACTCTTTCATCCTCCAACCTCACTCTTACCCATGAAGTGCTTCAAGCACCAAGGAAGAAGAATTCTTCCATCTACCAAGTAAGGAAACAAGCTTCCAAGAGTAGGAATATTTAAGGTAAGGTGTTATAACATTCATGTTAGCAATTTCCTCTGCTTCTACTCTTCTAAAATTACTCAAATTTCCTTCCATCGTAGCCCAAAACTTAAGGTCCCTCAAGAGTGAAGGATACATTTCCTAAGTTGAGGAAAGCAAGAGATTTCAAGCCTTCAAGGTGAGAATCCTTTAGAATTGGTTCTAGTATATCCAAACTCTCATTTCATTCATAAAAATACTAATTCCTTCCTCCTTTTAGCCTGAAGGCTGTGTGTACCCCAAGCCAAACCAAAGAAGCAATTTTGCTCTTTTAGGTGTAAGATTCAAGTCTCCTAGGCAAGTATTCTTCTTAGCTTCTTCAAGAATATTTACAAGTGAAGCCTCCTATGTTCATATCCAAAGATGGATCATGCATGCATAAATTAAAATAAAGATCTTATGGTTAAGCTATAGAAAATGTACTTGCATGGACCAAACAATGTATGCTTGTGTGTTATTGTTTAGTTTCATGAATATCATTAGGATGATATTTAATTGTGACATGCATGGCATCGATCCAGTATGAACATCCCATTAAGGGGCGTGCATGACAATAGGAAGCAAGAAAAATCATGCATTCATTATCTTTATGTAAAGGATAGGTAGATGAGTACACTTTCTTGAGAAAGTGTACTAAATACCTCATCAAGTCATCAATTTCATATATGCAAGTTGGGAAAACATCATCTCCTTCATTTTCATATGTATAAGAGGGCATCTACATGGATATGGTCATAATATAGTATATTCATGGTGCATCTTAGTCTATGCTATAATGCATGCCATAAACACTACCATCTTTGATTATTATCATTTTATCATCACTTGCCTTCTAAAATGGGTTAGTTGAAGCCTTCATCAAAGACCATGAATTCATCACCACATCATGATGTGTATTTTTATGATCATAGTCTAAGGAGGTGTGATTTCATAGGGGTTACACTCTTATGTGCTTGCATGTCATTACTATCATGATCATGGTCCTTGTGATCATGAATATGCAAGATGTCATGTTGTATGAAGTTTAGCATGTCAAAATCATGAATCTTGATGTTTCATCATGCATCATTATGCATGTGATCACGGTAGGTAGGATATAAAAATCGATACCATCATTTTAGCATCATGCATGCAACTCTACAATTTGAAGAATCCATGTTAGTGTGGGTTCCAAAACCTTTGGCCAAGAGGCCAGATCATCACCCTCATGATATGCAAATTGCCTTTGGAATGTGCATATGTGAAGTTATATATGCTATGTATAATATATGAGAATAATTAGCACATTTGAACACCACACAAAATTTGGAAATCAAGATATGCATGAATGACAACTTTCGGCCCATAGGCCCATTTGAGTGCCTTATTGTGGACTAAATTTATTCAAGTATACACATGTAAATATATGTATAATGTATATCCTATGAAGTAGTTACATTATGTTTAAGGAATAAGCATAAGCATGACACTAAATAAAAATTGAAAGTCAAGAAGTGAAGGTATACCAGCTTTCGACCATAAGGCCATAGATGGTACAATCAAGAAGATATATATCTACTTGGACACACTCAGCTAAATATAGGTGTTATATGTCTAATATATGTATGCAATTAGCATAATTGTTGTACACATCAAGTTGAAGAATTCAATATATGCATGTCTTGTAACTTTTGACCAAGAAGGGCCATTTGGCATAACTAAGACAAACTAAGAAATTTGAATGAATTTAAGTAAATATACATATACAAAAAATATTTTACATAAAATAAATCAATGATAATCAAGATGCTAAATTCAAGAAGGAACAAGACATTTAATAAAAGTTGTTTGCGACCATTTGACCGAAATCACCTTCTAGGGTAAAATGGTAGATTCACATGAAACATAATAAAAATGAAAGACTTGGGAGCCGACCTGATTAGAGACCTATGTTAAATATTTCTTCATGCATGTTGCGATCACGTTTTTTTAAAACAAACGCGTTTTATTTACGGACATGTTTTTGAAATGATTTTTGCAAGCAACGTTTTAAAGTTTTCATGATTTAATGAATCGTGACACGAGACGAATGATTCCATATGACTTATGCATGTATCTATTAGCTGAGTATAACACCTTGTCTGGGACAAGGGATCTCTGCCTTTCTATTACGTCTACGACATTCTTTATGGAGAGCTGCCTGATGTCTGGTCCTGAGAGAGGATTTCAGGGGCGAAGTATGTTATTTCAGAGTGAAACACCGTGTCCAGGACTCGAGTTCTCTGTCATAACGCATCACCTCTGGTCTATGTACGTATGAGGTAACACCGTAGTTGGACCATCGGGATTCATAGACAGTACTCGTGACTACTGGGGAAATCATTCGGTATGTCGTAGGTACCATACTTATGTTACAAAAAGTGCTATAGCTAATTCATGTCATGTCATGTTTATGTACGTACAAAATGAAATGTTTTTCAAAAGTTTTATGATGCTTACATCACAATCATGTCTCACAAACCTCTAGTGCTCCTAATTTATGACTTTCGAAGTACGATGTCCAGTATGATTAAGGAACAACAAAAAACAAAACCTAAAAGATTGCACACAAGAATGATACCGACTATATGCTAAGATAAGGATGACCAAAGGAATAATCTATTTGATTTATGATGCTATTTATCTAGGATATTTCCTCTTGAAGGTTCTTGTCCTACATGATATTATTGTCTTCTTAACTATTAATTCCATGCATGTTGTACATATGATATCTATTCTATGCTTCACTGTATTATCTCCACTACCCCGGCCCCCATACATGATCCATTTGACAAATCTAGGCGAAAATACTTGATGAGTGATTCGTTATCGCTCACCCCTTCATTTTACCTTGCAGACCCACAGGACCCTGAGCCAGAGTTTATGGAGGATGGGCCTTGAGACTAGGTGTGGATGGCTGACTAGTAGCAAACAGTGGCATCTTTTGTATTTTGTTATTCAGCTCTGTACTTATGATCTTTTGTACCAGTGATGTACTGATGACACTACTTCAGATGTAATAGTATGTACTTATGCCGATTTTTATTTATGCTTATGTTAGTATACTTCTGCTAATTGATACATGTTATGACGATGTGTACATAAATGTTATTGACGCCTTGTACTTCTCGTAGCAGAGTACGGCGGGTGCACAGTGCCGAGAACCTAGTCTCGGGCGGGGTGCTACATTATAGTTGAATGGCACGCCCCTATGGCTGACCTCTCCCCTTGAAATTTGTCTTGAATGCCTTGGAAGATTGCCTTGTATAATATGGTGACATACCATTGCTTACTTGGCGAAATGTGATTGAACGAAAGACTTGTCTTCTCCTAGTTGTCACTTCATGATTGGCCATCGCTTATTCACCTTGGCACTCCATATAATGAGCTATAAATTCAACCAAAAATCTGAAAATCATTCTCAAATACACACAAGTTAAGTTTCAATCAATCAAGATGTAATTGCCTCACAATTTTGGAAGAAAATTGGAAGACAATTAAGGCCAAAAGTCGGCCAGCATTAGACATGTGTTGAAACTTCAACACTTGTTTGTTTTTGAAATGTTTCCATGTGTGTGTTGCCTTCTTCAATGTCACCAATCACATGTGGTTTAACCTCCACCATTCAAAGTACCAAACAAGCTCCACCTAGGCTCCAAATGATTTGTAAGAGGCATGTATACACCTGCACCATGTGCTTGAATTACTTTTGTAAACTTTGTTAAATAATGATGTATAATCTTTACACATACGGTAAATTTTAATTAACCCTTAATTTGTTTCTCTAGAACACTCCAATATGTCTTAGATGTATAAAAGGTGTTTAGATACATGTTACAATATGACCAAAGACGTTCTATGTATGCATAAGTGTCGAAAACCGAATTTTCGACTTTCGTCGATTACGCGATTTTTTTCTGATTAATCTCAAACTTCTTAGACATATGATATATGTTATGTCACATATAATATACATAAAATAAAGTGTATTTTCAGCTCCAATGGCTGAGGTTAAAAAGGCCCCGATGTGACAAAAACTTTGAGTTTGAATTTTCCACAATTCAAGCCAAAATGTGGGTGATTGATGTGTGTAAACATGGTATGACTTTAGGGCTGATTTTGACATGTGAAGCACGAATTTTATGAGTATCTTGAGTGCATATAGACTGGGCATCTATATATAGTAAGTACGTGACATGTCGGTGAAAGTTCAGTAGTCACCCGATACGACAATTTTCAGTATATGTCCTCGTGACATGTCGTTATAATTTTGATAGAAATATGACTTGTAATGTATGATATGAGACCTGTATACACTCATAAATATGACTGTTATGGTGGTGTGACATCGACGTATGTTTATGATGTGTATGACATGTTAGTAAAACGTCGGGATAGAAGTATACAGTACATTATTATACAAAATATGAATATATATATATATATATATATATATATATATATATAAAGATGTGAAAATTCTATGACGGCGCAGGCGATTGACTTGCGGCTTCAGCCGCCGCCGTTTGTTGCCGGATCGTCACCGCTCATCACCGGCACCTTTTTGCATTTCCTCCTCAGTTAATTACTCTCACTATTTTGCTCCTTTCATTCCATTCGCTCGGTCATCAAATCGGTAATCATGGCAACTTCATCACCGACTTTCGCCGACATTGTCGCTGGTGCATCCTTGGCTCAATCCATCAACATCTCACCCAAAACAGTTTCTCGTTATAAAGGTATTCCTTTAATCTCTTTTTCAGATTCAGAGATTGATGAACTTGCTGCTCCATTCAAATATTCCTTAGTGGGTACATTTTGGTATGGGAGACCTCCATTGAAGGTGATTAGAGAAGTCTTCGAGAAAATAGGTTTTCATCAAGATCTTCGTATCACTCTTATTGATCAGGCGCATATACTGTTAAATTTTAGCAATGAAGCAGATTATTTACGATGCTTTTATCGACGATCATAGCTTGTTTCTGGATGTCATATGCGTATCACAAAATAGACAGTTGATTTTGATCCATCCACAGATGTGCCAATAGTTCCGGTTTGGATAGCCTTTCCTGGTCTTCCCATCCATCTTCACCGAAAAGAGGCATTATTTGAAATCGTAAAACCGATAGGAAGTCCCATCAAACTTGATGTTGCAACAACAGATGGTTTGCGGCCTTCGGTTGCGCGTGTATGTATGGAAATTGATGTTTCGAAGGACTTACCACAAAAGATTTATCTCCAAGCGAAGGGAAGATTTATACTGCTAGCCGTAATCTATGAAGACTTGCCATTGTTTTGTACCTCCTGCCGTCGGTTAGGCCATGCAGTTGCATCATGCACACCACAGTCGACGACATCAATACCGCCACCCCCACCACCCTCTCCACAGCGACAACCAGCTCAGCGCTGGACACCAGTTAAGAAGCGTCCAGCTGCCCAATCGACCCTACCAGAGGCTGCGCCACCATCGACAAATCTCCCGGCTCCTCCAGGATCCCCCACCCCGGTTGCAGCTCCACCCACAGAAAATTTCGAGGAGCCAGTAGAGCCTCAGCGGGATAATCCTGACTCCTGTGACATAGGTCATTCGTTTGATAATGATTTACTAGAGACAGATAATCAGGAGATACCTACTGTTCCAGAAGAGGTAGCATGTCGCATCCAGTTGTTACCTCCCTTGCCTGATACAGACACTTTAATCTCGCGCTTACAGGATTCAACAGAAGATTTTATACAGGTGGTTCCTCGTAGGAAACGTCGAGCTAAGAAGGATCTTCCTCCCCTACCTCCATCATCCATTCTTACGCGCAGTGCATCACATGCGATACAGGGAAGTGACTCTACACTTTTACAATGAATATTATGATATGGAATATAAGAGGCTTGCGGGCCTCAAAACCACGTCTGCATCAATTAATACATGAACATCGATTGAACATACTTGTTATCATAGAACCTAAACATGCATCAGTAGCTATTTCTCGTTCTGCTTTAGATTTTGGCTTTTCTAATTCGTACGCATCACATTCTGAGCGCATTTGGTTTTTCTGGCGTGACTCTCACTTTGAGCTGGCCACAGTGCAGGATGAAGCACAGGTGGTACACTTTACATTGAAATATCGGCCCTTACAGTATACTTTTGTTTTGTCGGCAGTATATGGCAATCAAACTCCATCCCTACATCATTCTTTATGGGCTTCTTTATGCACTTTCTCTGCGAATACAGCATTGCCTTGGATACTGGGTGGAGATTTTAATACATTCCGATCTTTATCAGATCATGAAGGACGTTCGCGGCCGTCACTATCTGTTTTACAAGATTTCAATGATTGTATAGAGACATGTGGTTTGATGTCACCACCGTTTCAGGGCTCCAGATTCACCTGGTCAAATGGTCGAGGTCTCGGTCGGGTTCGCCGGCGTCTGGATTGGTTGTTTCTGAATACTGATTTCCATGATAAATTTGAAGATATTGAACTTACACATCTTCCCCGAATTGCTTCTGATCATACCCCGCTTTTGCTTAAATGCCGAATCATTGTAACTTCACCTCATCGATCGTTCCGATTTTTGGTCTCTTGGCTTCTACATCCAGATTTCTATAGTTACATGCGTGCTACATGGGCTTCATATCCTACAACGGGTGGTATGCATGGCTTCTATACCAAGTTATTCAAGTTCAAAAAGGATGTGCAACAGTGGAATAAAGATATATTCGGAAATATTTTCTCTAGGGTTCAACAGGCTGAAACTCTCCTTACACGTGTGGAAGAACGCTGGGATATGCAACCCACAGAGGAAAATCGGATGGAGTATAATCGTGCTAAGGCAGAATATCTTCAGGCTTCTTCTTATGAGATGCACTTTTGGAAGCAAAAGGCGAGAGTTAGATGGTTAAAGGAGGGAGACACAAATACTCGTTATTATCATACTATTGTTAAGGGCCGCAGACTGCATCTTCGGATTCAACAAATACAAACAGCTGATGGCTTAGTTTGTACTACCCCAGATGATATCAGCGCAGAAGCTGTGTCCTTTTATACAGCCTTATTTGCACATGAACCTGCAGTTAATTGTCAGCAAATTATTCGTAATATTCCAGCACTCGTATCTGCAGATGATAATGCCGCCCTGACGCAGATTCCATTGCCGGATGAGATAAAATCTGCAGTTTGGCACTTGGACCCCCATAGTGCAGCGGGGCCTGATGGTTTTGATGGAAATTTCTATAGATCTTGCTGGTCCATCATTCATAAGGATGTTGTTCTAGAAGTACAGGAATTCTTCCTTGGTGTACCTCAGCCTAAAGCTATGGCTAGCGCTTTGATCACATTGATTCCAAAAAAATCCTCTCCTTTAACTTTCGGTGATTATCGTCCAATATGCCTCACTAATTTTATCAGTAAAGTCTGTACCAGAATTGTTGCTAGCCACCTGTATAAACTCTTGCCAAGACTAATCTCTCCAGAGCAGACAGGCTTTCTGCCAGGTACGGACATTTCAACTCAGGTTTTATTAGCTCGTGAGATGATCCATATGCTTGATAGAGGTGGCTCACAGTTATGCCTCAAGTTGGATATGATGAAGGCTTTTGACAGAGTTAGCTGGGAATATTTGGAACTTGTATTCCAAGCATTCGGGTTTTCGGGATTTTTCACTCGTATAATTTTGAATCACTTGCGGGCCACAACATTAGCGGTGTTAATCAATGGCCAGCCCTCTTCCTATTTTCGGCCATATCGAGGTGTTAAACAGGGTGATCCTTTATCTCCTTTATTATTTATTTTAGCAGCAGAGGGTTTTAGCAGGGGCTTGAAAGCCTTGACAGCAACTGGAGTGTTGCAGCCTTTTCGCCTGGGCCGTATTCCCTTTACCGTTACACATTTAGCCTATGCAGATGATTTACTAATATTTCTTCGAGGCACACAGCGGAATCTACAACGTTTCCACACATTTCTTACGCAATATGAAGCTGCTTCTGGTCAAAAAGTGAATTTTCAGAAAAGCAGTATTATTCCTTCTGCTACAGTAACTCCTCAGCAGCGGCAGACATTTATGACTATTCTGGGTATGCGTCTTTCTATCTTCCATTCCACTATCTCGGCTCTTATTTGCACAAAGACATTCCATGTTCCCACCACTGTGTTACGTTACTGCAGCATATTGATGATAGACTTCAAGGGTGGCACTCCAAATTATTATCTACTGCAGGACGTCTGGTCTTGCTTCAATCAGTAATCGCTGCGTTACCCATTCACATTATGGCGGGGGGAGGTATACCAAAATCGGTTATTAAGATCATCCATCATAAGATGGCGGCGTTTTATTGGGGTCCTCGACATCATTGGGTCTCCTGGTCTAAGCTTACTAAGCCGCATTCAGAGGGGGGACTAGATCTTCGGGATTTGAATATCTTACAACAGGCTTTTTATTGTCGCATCTGGTGGTCGTATCATCAGAACTCAACGCTGTGGAGCAAATACATGCATGTGAAATATGGACATCGTCATGATTATCTTCCTCGTTTACCAGACTCCCCTATTTGGAAAATTATGTGTCGGATTCATTCATTTTGCTTGATGAACACAGATCGACAGGGTGACCAGCTTTCATGGTTGCCAACTCTACTGGGGAAATTCTCGCTAAAAAGTGCCTATGAGATATGCAGAACCGCATCTCCAAAGCTGCTCTCTACCTCATTTATTTGGTCGAAGCATCATTCTCCGTCTATAAGATTATTTTTATGGCATATTTTCAATTCTGCTTTGCCTTTTGAGGATTATATTGGACACTACATAATGGCTCAACCGACACAATGTCCCTTCTGCAAGAATGAGTCGGCTAGAGTGGATCATCTTTTCTTATATTGTCATTATGTGCGTCCGATTTGGTGCTATTTTGCAAGTGAGCTGCATTGTCCTCTTCCATCATCAATACAGCTTCGTCAATATCTTCTTTCATGGTGGTATCGATCATCCCTTTCCTCACTTATTGGAGTTTATAAAATCGTGATCCCTGCGATTATTGTTCATCGCATCTGGTGTGCTTATACTTCCCTAATCTATGGCGATAACACACATATTATAGCGTCTTCCCTTCGGTTCTCTGTACAGTATGATATTACTTTGTGGCATAAAAAGATTACAGGCACTAAGCTGTCTGCTACATCTCAGCAAATTTTCGGTTGGCTGCCTGCAGTTCGGCCACCTCGTCCACTGATTGTTCGCTGGGTCACGCCACCTTCTAGGCGATTAAAATTAAATGTCGATGCCGCTGCGGGTCGCAGTTTCGCATCTGGAGGCGCTTACAATCAGAGATTCAGGCAGCAGTTTTTGGGCTTCTTTATTTCTTTCCACTCTACCGATCCATCATCCTTGAGTCAGATTGTGCCCATTTGATTGACCGGGTGACACGGCCAACCATTGTACATGGTAATCCACATCTCCAAAGGCTTCACTCGCTTGTTCATTTTCATCGTCTCCCTTGCAATCACATTTATCGCGAGGCAAACATGGCGGCACACTATTTAGCGCAGCACGCAATGTTACACCCATGCACGGAACATTTTACATCGAACACTTTACCTTCGTTGGTCCGTGCGGCGATCACACTGGATCTTACTTCTGTTAATTTGCGGGTGCCATGACAGCAGACTTCCATATGGATTGGCCAGAGTACACTTCTACTGCCTGCAACCTTCGGGTGGCAGGCAGGCACGGTATGGTTGCACATCCACTACTCTATGTTTTATACATTATACTTCACATGTATAACGTGCCTCTTTTTTTCATGGGAGTGTTTTGGTTATATCATCAACTATCTCTTTACATATCGGTGATGGGCAAACTGGGTGGCTGGGTGCAACGCTGCGCATGGTTTACTCTCATGGTGGATCCTTTCGGACTTCATGTGGCAGGACTCTTACCATTGTCGCCTTGGCCCCTTGGTCAAGGCGACTTGGGTATGCATTTTCTCACTATGTTTGTGTTTATTATTATGACCACTAATGCTCTATTCATGTCCTATTCCCATTTGTGCGAGTTTCACATCACAATGGTGAGCCTTATTCCAGAAGTGGATCTTCCTGCATTTTCGGACCTCACAACATGGACGACCATGGCTCTTAATTATTCTTTGTCGCCTTGGCACTTCAACTGCCAAGGCGGCTCCGGTATGTGCTTGCTTTCCCTACCTCTGCTTGCTCAGTTACGCGCTTACATTGACCACCTCTCTCTGGACATCTTCTGAGGTTTGGGCTTTCAAGAAAATGACAAGACAAAGATGCGGCCACCTTAACACCGCCAGCGTTCTACTGTTCACGCCAACGACATTCATGGATTTGTACCCCATACTATGTTCTCATCATATCAATGACAGTCATATAAATATGTACGCTTATAAACATGTAAAGCATGTTTACCACATATGCATGTCAAGTATCACTTAATATATGCATTTCGTTAACACATAATATTTAAATCATGCATTTTCAAATCACTCAAACCCCGGTTTCTCAACAGGCTGGCCAACCCCACTCCCAAGGAAGAAAAAGTCTGCCCTATCCTTATACTCTTCCACTTTATTATTACCCTACAACCTAACATTCCACACCCATCATTCTACAAAATTTCTTTCTCCTCTTTCTCCCCCAAACCTCACATTGGCCGAAAGTTCAATAAGTGGGGGAAACCCTTCTCTTTCTTCATTCTACACATTATACAATTTCATCTCCATCGAAACTCCCTCTCTATCCACTAATGAGATATTGGCAATCTGTCTCGACCTCTAAATTATCATATTGTTGCACATAATACAGCAGTACCATTGTCATGGCATGAATCTCCGCCCGCAGCGGTCTTAATAGTGGGAGGGGGAGGGAAATGACTGAGCAAAAATGACCTTGATCCGTTCTTAGCACCGCTCCACCTATGGCCATGCTCTTCCCTACAGTGGCATCTACATTTAACTTCAACTTGCCCGATGGAGGGAGTTTCCAGCGAACTATTGTCATTCTCTTCATTCGCAGCATTGGAGAGAATTGTTGGGCCACAAGATGAGGTAATGTTTGAGCGAATGGCTTACCACTAGTTGAAGAACACCACGTATACACAGCGACCTTTATCTTTGCATACAGACAATCATAGTTAAAACGCTCCTCACCAAAACGACAAGCTGCATACATTTTCCATATTTCCCAAGCAACTAGTGATGGCACTATGGCCTTTAGCTGACCTTGCATCGAACGCTGTGTGGAGTCTCTCCACCAGCGAAGTAAATGAGATTTAATTGTGCGAGAGAATGGCATTGGACCAGAGAACGTAAGTGACATGGCTACCCAAAGTGGCCGAATTGCTGAGCAATGCAGAAATATATGATCTTGGTGGTCATGTTGCTGGAGGCAAAAGATACATTGCGATGGATAGGAAGCCATCCAATAACAAAGATTGTTTACCAGTGGGAGAGATTGTGTCCAAAGTCACCAAAGAAAAATCTTCTGGGCCGAATGTGAGCCTTTCCACCAAATATAACGAGTCTCAAGTCGGGCGTGGCCAGGAGAAGCTATTAACTTATAAGCTGAGCGTATTGAAAATTGTTCGTGTTCGTCGGGTAACCAATGAATCACATCATTTGTTGTATAAGTATGTAGCTCCATATAGGCATGTATGCTGCAGATTCTTTTCCATGTCGATGAATCATAGATATGTGAATAAATAGAGGAACGTCTACATTTGGCTCTACAAAATTCTGCCCATAATGTTTGAGAGTGAAAGTAGTTCCACCACAGCTGACAGTCATATGCTTTTTGGACATGTAGAAGATGTCGGATGCCCAGCCCACCCACTTCAATCGAACGGCATACAAATGGCCAAGACTGCCAGTGATGTCGTCCTTTCAATAGAAATGAAGCCATTTTCCTATTTAAAATGTTAATTACTCCCTTAGGCAATCTAGAGCTGGCTATAAGATGCGTAGGCAATGTGTTCAGCACATGTTTGATGAGAATTGGTCGTCCTGCCATGGATAAAAACTTTGTCGTCCATGCTGACAGTTTTGCGTCAAAATGACTAATTAATGCCGAACAATACGTAGCTTTATTGATCCCCTTATACAAAGACGAGCCGAGATATTTTATAGGTAAAGAGCTGGATCTCATGCCAAATACATCCATAGAACTTGTGGTTGAAACGCCACTGCTTGGGACAAATTGGCTCTTATTATAGTTAACCAGTTGGCCCGATGCATTTTGGCATGTATCCAAGAAATTCCTAAACTTTGATAAATTGTGTGCTGAACCATTTAGGAACACCAACAAATCATCTGCAAACCCCAGATGCGAGACACATGGCGTACGGCCTGCTTTAAATCCTGCGATTGCTCCCGTCCGTATGTGGTGTTTTAGGCCTCTCGAAAAACCTTCAAATGATAGGATAAATAATAAAGGGGATAAAGGATCTCCCTGCTTCACACCTCTACCAATGGAGAATGATGACGTTAGAGCACCATTTAGAAGAATAGAGCATCTTGTTACACTCAAATAGTTGAGGATTATGCGGACTAGTCTCTCATCCATACCCATGCGCTGTAACAACAATTAGAGGTATCTCTAACTTACTCGATCAAATGCCTTGGCCATATCCAATTTGATTATGACCTGGCCTCCTCTTATGCGTTTGTCGAATACATGCACCATCTCTTGTGCCAATAACACTTGCTCAGTGATGTTTATGCCTTTCATGAATCCTGCTTGTTCTGGGGAAATGAGTTTTGGCAAGATTCTTCCTAGCCATGTAGCTAGTAGTCTGGTGATGGCCTTGGAAATAAAATTAGTAAGACATATTGGGCGGTAGTCTGCGAATGTTTGAGGGTTACACACCTTTGGAATGAGAATTATAGATGCTGCGGCTGCCTCCCTGGGCATTCTAATACCCAAGTAGAATTCTTGGACTGCTTTGTGCACATCATGTTGGATCAATTGCCAAAAATGTCTATAGAAAGACCCTGTGTAGCCATCCGGGCCTGCTGCACTTGTGGGACTGAGGTCCCAAACGGCTGCTTTCACTTCTGATAACATAGGAATTTCTTTGAGCATGCTATTTTCTTTCGGCGTTATGAGAGAAGGGATGTGTTGTAGAATTAAATCGCATTCTATCACTGCCTCTTCAGCAAAGAGATGCGAAAAGTATCTAATTGCTTCAGCTTCAATGTCTTGTATCTGATCATACACAATTCCTGCTGGTGATAAAATTCTTTGGATAAGCTGCCTACTGTGCCTGTACTTTACAGTTTGATGGAAGAATGATGTGTTGGCATCACCTTCCTTCAACCATTTTATATTGGCCTTTTGTTTCCAATAAAGAAAGGCACGATTTTGTGCCAGCTTCAATTTTGCGATAAGTCTATGATATTATGATCGAGCAGCATCTGTTGGAGTGGCATCAAATAAGAGTTCAGCAGACTTAACAGCGGCTTCTGCCTGAGAAACCGCATCAAAGATATTTCCAAAGACTTCTTTGTTCCACTGTCGCAAGTCCTTTTGCAAAAGACTTAATTTATGTCTGAACCCCCACATTCCCCCAACTATAGAATACGATTGCCATCTATGAGCAACAAAGTCATCAAAATCCTCATGCGTTGCCCATACATCTAAACAACGAAAAAGAGAAGGCCCTCTAGGACTATCTGAGGCACATTTCAGAACTAACAGAGCGTGATCCGAAGTGGCTCTTGATAGATGTTGTACATGTGTGGACGAGAATATATCTGTAAATGATGTTGTGCTTAGAAACCGGTCCAGACGTCACCATACGCGTCCTAAGCCTCTGCCATCAGACCAAGTGTAATTTGAACCTTGAAACAGAATTTTCTGCAATTGACAATGTTGGATAAAGTCATTGAAATGTTGCAATGTGCGCAACGACGGCTGTGATCTTCCCCGATGTTCATCCAAGGACCTAAATGTGTTAAAGGCTCCTCCGATAAGCCATGGTAACGTGTTGGACATATAAAAATGTTGTAATGGTTCCCACAATATACGTCTCTGGAGAACGGAATGACGTCCATAGACGGCTGTAAACCAAAAACTGTCTCCTGTGGCCAACCGCTGAATTTAATCGAATGATGTTGATCGTCGGACTGGTCCTTTTCCATCTTCAGTAGGGATTCCTTTCAAAAAAACAGATTTGATCATGACAAGCAGAAATAGCTTTTGAATAACCAAGCTGTAGTTGATAAGAATGCAAAGCAGCGGGTAAAAGTTTGGGCTCAATGACAATTAGAAGATATGCTTTATGTGTCAGGACTAATGAAAGCAAACGATTCAATGAAGTACGGATTCCTCAGACATTCCACAACAAGATATTCATTGGGTTGAAACATCAAAGGAGTTAGAGAGGTGCGATGCACGTAACCTAGTTAAACGGGGTGAAGTGGGTTGACTCCGTCGTAATATGCGTGGCCCCTAGAACTGATTGAGATTAGCAGGATCAGCAGCTACATGCTCAGTAGCATTGATATCAATGTATGTGGCTTCAATTAGGTTTGCAGTCTGAGCACGATCTCTCTCATGTTGGTCATCGAATAAATTACCAACGAGTATAGGTTCTTGTTCACTGTCAGAGTGAGAAGTGATTACGGCTGACGTAGGTAGATCACCCAATAGGCAGTCGTCAACTCCTTTTAATCGTGAGAGGTCCTGCATGTCTGTTACTGCATGTGATGCTACCATGTCCGGTGACGCAGGGTTTATTGGTTCATCGCACATCTCAGCTGCTACAGACAGTTGTTCTATTGAGGTAGGGCCTAGCTTCTTGGGTGTCCAGCGTTGTCCTTTGTCCCTTTTAGAAGGCCGTATTTTTAAATTATTCTGTGGCGCTGCATTTTTCCCCTCAGTTTGTGCATGGGTTGAAAGCTTACCACATGCAGCGGATTCATGACCTAGTCGATAGCAGGTTGCACGATATTGTGGAAGATCTTCATATTCAACACTCTGCATGATAATTCTCGATGACGCCTGAATATATACGCGTTGGGGAATTTCCTTTGAGACATCAAGTTCGATGCAAACTCTGGCAACGGATGGCCGATTCAATGTGACAGTGGCGTTATCTAACTTCAATGGTTCACCTAACATTACCGCTATTTGAGAGAGGGCATCCTTTCGATGCATATGAATTGGGAGACCCAGAAACGTTACCCATATAGGAACAATGGGGACTTCAATGGCGGGATCATAATCTGATGTCCACTTAGTGATGCGCATTTGTTTACCGGATATAATCCATCCTCGTCGGGTAAAACAGCGTGTGTAATCTTGTTCAAGATCAAAATGAAGGAGAATGTGTGTTTGATCCAAAAGGCCAACCTTTACGGAACCAGCAAATCCAATTCTGTCAATGGCGGTGCGGATCGTTGCAATCGGAGGGCGGCCATACCAAAACGTGCCAACCAATGTGAAGCGGTATGGAGCGGCAAGTGATTGAATTTCCTCATCAGAAAATGAAATCATTGGACTGCCCTTATACTTCTGGACTGGTTTTGGGTGTATCGTCGCTGTGCGGGCAGCAAATAAGGACGCAAATGATCGATCCTGGGAAATATGTGGAGCCGTTGTTATGGATGCGGACGCTGCCATGAGTGATTAGAAGGTGTTTGCGTGTCAGGGAGTGTGAAAGAAAGGCGAGGTTTCGAAGGGGATGGCTGACGGCGGCTACGCTGCCAGCACTGCGAAATCGCACTTTATTATATATATATCAACATTCCATTGATATAAATATGTACGCTTTTTTCTTCGTCAAGGTTTTATCCACAAGGGTGGTTTTACTTGACAAGGTTTTAATGCGGCATATCATATATTCTATGGATGTTGATAATCATATACTGCTACTATCGTCATATTTTCTCCATGTAATATGGTTTTCCTCCGCCATAAGTGAGGGATTATGTCAATAAAATTTCCTTTTTAAAAAACAAATATTGTATATTTGTGTTTGTGAGTTCGGCCCTAAGGCCTTTTGGGGTTGTAGTTAATTTATTTACATTTATGTGTGTGTATATATATGTATATATTATAGGAAAATATATATGTAAATTTATGCACACACACGGTCATAAGTATTTCTTTGGGATTTTGTGATTTATTTTATGTTATGAATATATATATGCATAATGTATAAAAATATATTATGTTGGCATATATATACAAATGACACACGGCCATAGATGCACTTTTCGGTGCCCTTTTCTGACTTTTGTTTTTTCTTCTTTCTTAAATAAAAAAGACGTATTACCCTCTGGTTTAGAGCTACTAACCCTGCATTTTTTGGTGCCCGTTTCTTACTTTTGAGTACAGTTTTTTTTATAGTAAAAAATCATATCTTGATTTTGAGAGTTTTTATCATTTAATTTTAAAGAGAGTTATAGATGATGTAAATAAATTAGAAAGATCATCAATCTTATAGATATGGTGGTCATAGACAGAGGTGTCCACAAGATAATCATTGTAAACTGGCCAACGTCCTTATCCCTATTGGATCAAAAACTTCTGACTTAGATAACAATGAAATATCCAAGCTGCGGTTGTGTCTGGTTTCGAACCTGTACCGCTTGAAGGTTAATCTAACATTCAAATATCAACTGAGCTACGTCCAATTTTTTTTTAATGTATGTGTCCTTATGTCTTCTCGGAGAAAAAAGATGCGTTTTTTTTGGTTAAAACGATGATAAATTAACCAGAGAAATCTAAGCATCAGGGGATGACACCAATATAATAGCCCTATTACATGAGCTATTAGTCGAGCCTAGGCGTACTAGTCATGTGGATATTCCTGACTAACGAACACATCATTACTTCATCTTAATATATGACAGTAAAACTTATACATGACCCTGAAAGTATCCGTGCATATTTTATGCTTTATATCACTAGATACAAAAGATTATCCATGAAAAATATTCCTATTCCTAATCTACCAAATGTGATAGATCATGTCCGTTATTGTGATCTTTATGGACCCGTCTGTTTCGGAAATCCCTTTCACATTAAAGAACGCATACTTCCGGATGAGATCTGAAGAGGTAAAATATGAGGTAAAATATGAGGTCTCCAATCATGCGACGCCACGTGTACAAAAGGGTCCACTATTTACTTTTTTCTTTTTTAGAAAAAACCTCTTTTATACACGTGGCGTCGCATGATTGGAGGCTTCATATTTTACCTCATATTTTACCTCCTCAGATCTCATCCGGCATACTTCACCTTACCATTGAAATAAATCCTCGACAATCCATCTTGCTGATATATGATATCATTATATATTTTTCTTCTTTTATTGATTGTCATTTGATACCATTTGTACTCTTTACCCTTCGACTTAGGGTAAACCGACATAGTGCAGATTTAATACGTTAGAAAAAATTCGGATGGTAAGTGCCATATACGACAAATAAAAAGTTATCGAATTCAAGATAATAAAGAAGAACAAGAAATGTAACCATGAGTTTATTCCCACACTTCGAAAGATTGGGTTCAGAAAGGCTAAGGAAAAACTGGAGGAAAAAGAAAGCAAAAGTGTGCCATGTAATTCCCTGGAGAAATTTGTCGAAGAATTACATACAATTTCTGACATAAAACAAAGACACACCGTTGCCACCTACATTGTGTAATCTCTACTTCTTTATCCCAATCAGAGCCAATGACATACACCATAACATGCTGCGATAACATTAGTTAACCCTGCGAAAGAGAGGAGACCAAAAAAAGCATAGTAAAAATACAAAAAAGTTCCAAAAGGCTTGCCAAATTAATTGGTGAATTAGTGTGAATAGCAGAAAATCAAAGTGAATAATTACTTTGAGCAATCAATATTACGCGTAATATTGAAGTGATATTTGGTTTCACAAATTCCTGGAAGACCTGCGAGTCTGCCAACCTCCGCATCATCATAGATTGGAGTATTCTTATTGAAATATTTGCAAGCATCCTGCCAATCGGTTTTGGTTGTACATTTATCTGTGACAGATGTTACAGTGTCACAGCAATTTTGATCAGCTTTACCACCAGAAATCAAATATTCGCCACATTGTATGAAGACATTGTTCACAAGAGTCTCATCCAGAGCTTTGGCTTGGGGAAAATCCAACAGCAAGAAAAGGAGAATTGATAGAACAAATATTCTCAGGCCTTGAGGTTTTGCCATTGCTTTGTATTTATATAGATCGTCAATTCTTAATGAATCTTGGTACGGCTATTGGGGGTGGACGAGTAGTGCCAATATATATAGGGGTCCTGCGTAGATTTTAGGGACATAACTTCATTTTTCTAGCTTCCTAGATGGCAGGATATCTTAAAACGACCCCACATATTTGTATACTAGCTATGCTTCATTCGTTATTTTCTTATGATGACACTAGATTTGATGTAATATGGTTTCCCTCCACCATAATTGAGGACTTGCAATAATAAATTCGCTTCATATATAAAAAAAGAAAACGATGCTGCCCTTCTTCTCCGCCGATCTCGCCTGGTTGGCGGCGTAGCCGCCATCGGCTACCTCTCCTCCGGCCGTTTGATTCACCTCCCTCCCTCCCTCACCTCATTCGGCATTACTGTTTCCCCGTCCTTTCCATGACGACCAGTAATCCCACTGCGGCAGCGCCGCAAATCACACCCAACAGATCATTCGCATCATTATTTGCGTCTCCTGCAGCGCAAATACACCCCAAACCAATCCAGAAATTCAAGGGCAGTCCTATGATTTCTTTCACAGATGAGGAAGTCCAGTCACTTGCCGCACCATACCGTTTCACATTGGTCGGTACTTTTTGGTATGGAAGACCTCCGATCGCAGCGATACGTGCCGCCATTGACAGAATCAGTTTCACCGGACCCGTAAAGGTCGGCCTCTTAGATGCTACTCATATTATTCTTCACTTTGATCTGGAGCAAGATTACACTAGATGCTTTACCCAACGAGGATGGATAATCTCAGGAAAACAAATGCGAATCACAAAGTGGACGCCGGATTATGACCCTGCTGTTGAAGTGCCTATCGTACCTATATGGGTATCTTTTCCGGGCCTTCCAATTCACATGTATCGCAAAGATGCAATCTTTCAGATAGCGTCCATGCTCGGGGAACCATTGAAGCTTGACGCAGCTACGTCAACGTTAAATCGCCCCTCCGTGGCCCGGGTTTGTATTGAACTCGATGTATCCAAGGAACTGCCCCAACGAGTTTACATCCAGACATCCGCTAGAACGATCATGCAATCGGTTGAGTACGAAGATCTCCCCCGCTATTGCGCCGACTGTTATCGTCTAGGTCATGTGGCCGCCGACTGTGGTAAACAGAATGCCAACCCTACGTCACATGCCGAGAAAGACGCCGTGGAAATGGCGAACTCTAAGCAAACCCAACCTGACAAAGCCCAGAAGAAGCGGTGGACTCCCAAAAAAACTGGACCACCAACAAGTGCTCAACAGCCGCCTATGCATGAGGCAGTCCCAGCCTCGCCGGAAATGGCTATCACTCATGCGGTTTCAGCAGTACACGACATCTCTAGATTAAAAGGAATTGATGATTGTCTTCTAGGAGATCTTCCTGGGACAACTGTATTGGTCTCACATTCTGATAATGAACGTGAGCCTTCATTGGCAGATAATTCACACGATGATCATGAGGCGCGCGAAGGCCACGCTATTGCTAGTCTAATCGAAGCAACGTATGTTGATGCACACTCTTCCAAACATCCTGATAATGCAGACGTTGCAGCTGAACACACAGACGATGATCCGACTTCCCACAACCCTAATCAAGGGCCACGTTTATTACGACAAAATCCCCCCACGTCTCCCTGGTTAACCAGGTTACGTGCAGCACACCTCTCAAACTCCTTTGATGTTTTGTCTCAATGAAGATATTGTCGTGGAATGTACGAGGAATACGTAATTCTTTTCATCGTCTGCTTTCACTAGTTCGCACACATAAAGTATACCTTCTTGTTGTTATTGAGCCAAAGTTGCGTTCAAGTGCCTTGACATCTTATCAATTGCAATTTGGTTTTTCTAAAGCTATATCTGCTTGTAATGATCAAATTTGGTTTTTTTGGAAGGATGCACTCCTCAAGATGGATGATAAGCAGCCTGGACAGCAACATCATTCCATTAAGTTCCGTTGGATGTCCACAGGAGATTGCTTTTGGCTGACAGGTGTATATGGTCGACATTCAATAATACAACGACGCATATTATGGGATGAATTAGGTCAATTTTTCGAGTCAAACACAATCCCATGGCTTATCGGTGGAGATTTTAATACCTTCAGAACATTAGACGAACACCGTGGTAGGTCGCATCCATCATTACGCACGCTACAGGATTTCAATGACTTCATTCAGCGATGTCAGTTACAAGAAATATCATTCCAAGGCTCCTGTTTCAGTTGGTGTGATGGGAGGGGTTTAGGACGCGTATGGAGGCGTCTTGACCGTTTTCTATGCTCAACTTCTTTTTCAGAGATTTTTCCTACACCAAAGTACAACATCTATCACGAGTAACGTCGGATCATGCACCTTTGCTTTTAATATGTGACTCAGATGGCCCTCGAACCCCATCCTTTTTTCGATACCTAGACGTGTGGACCACGCATGCAGATTTTGATGCTTATGTCACTCACAAATGGCAATCTTATTCCATAGTTGGTGGAATATGGGGATTTAATCGCAAACTATCTCTCTTTCGCAAAGATTTAAAACAGTGGAATAGAGACACATTTGGAAACATATTTGATGTCGTTTCCCATGCAGAAACCGAAGCAAAAATGGCTGAGCAACTTTTTGATGGCAGCCCCACAGAAGCGTGCCTTTTTATACTGGAAGCAGAAGGCCAATGTGAAGTGGTTAAAAGAAGGTGATGCAAACACCTCCTTCTTCCATCAAACTGTTAAACAAAAGCGCTTCCACCAACTCATTCGAAGCATCAAGAAACCGGCGGGTACTGAACTCTTCCTTCCGGCCGATATTAAGGATGAAGCTATTCGATTCTTCTCAAATATCTTCACTGATGAGCCAGTAGAGAATTGTGACTTAATTTTACAGCATATACCATCTTTTATCAAAACGGATGATAACAGTGCCCTGAAGGCAATTCCTCTGCTAGCCGAAGTTAAGGCAGCAGTTTGGGATCTCAGCCCATCAAGTGCTGCAGGTCCGGATGGCTATCGGGGGTTTTTTTACAGACACTTTTGACAAGTGATCCAGCATGACGTGCACAAAGCAGTTCAAGAATTTTATTTGGGTATCCGTATGTCCAAGGCAGTTGCAGCAGCTACCATCATTCTTATTCTGAAGGTAAATAATCCCCAAACATTTGCGGATTATCGTCCCATATGTCTTACAAATTTCATTTCCAAGACCATCACTCGATTGTTAGCGACACGTCTGGGCAGCATCCTGCCAAAAGTTATCTCCCCAGAACAAGCAGGTTTCATGAAGGGCAGGGATATCACTAAACAAGTGTTATTAGCGCAAGAGATGGTACATGTCTTGGATAAACGAACAAGGGGAGGACAAGTTATTATTAAACTGGACATGGTCAAGGCATTTGACCGTGTGAGCTGGAGGTATCTTCAACAACTGCTTCAACGCATGGATATGGATGACCGTTTAGTCTGCATCATTATCAACAATTTGAGCGACACCAGCTGTTCAATTCTTCTAAACGGTTCTCTTACAGAATCATTCTCCATTTGTAGAGGTGTTAAACAGGGAGACCCCTTATCACCACTATTATTCATTCTATCATCCGAAGGATTTACACGCGGGCTAAACTATCACATATGGACGGGAAGTATAGTTGGCTTCAAGGCAGGCCGTGCGCCATGTGTTTCGCATCTGGGTTTTGCAGATGACTTATTAATTTTTCTTAACGGATCCCTGCGTAACTTAATGAAATTTCACACCTTCTTGGACACATATCAACAGGCTTCAGGGCAAATGGTTAATTATCACAAAAGTCAATTTATCGCAGGTCAAGGGGCCTCGGTCTCGGCCTCTACCACATCTTTGGGCATGAGGTCTACATCACTACCTATCAAATATCTAGGTTCTTTCTTGCATAAGGGGATAAATAAAGCCAGGTACTGTACTGCTCTTCTCAGTCATTTTGACACTAAATTATCATCATGGTCAACTGCTTTCTTATCCATGGCGGGAAGACTTATACTCATTAAACATGCACTCAATACGTTGCCTATACACCTCATAGCTAGCTCCAAACTTCCAAAAGAGGTAATCCACATTTTAAATCGGAAAATAGCTTCTTTTCTTTGGAAAGGACGCCATCATTGGCAGTCCTGGCCTTCGGTGTGTTGGCTTGTTGAATGTGGTGGCCTAGGAATCTGACACCTTTTGCACATTCAAAAAGCATATGATTGTCAAATATGGTGGAAATATTTTCACTCCAGCACATTGTGGACAGAATTCTATAGAACGAAATACGGTCGGTGTCAGTCTGTATATTTGCATATATACGACTCTCCAACATGGAAACGTATTTATAAAATAAATGCATGCATGGAGATGCATACCTACACCTATAATAATATGTTACATTGGGCTCCAGAGGAAAATGGCCAATTTTCCATTCGCACAGCCTACTCGCTGATAGTTCCTCTTGAAGAATCAAAGTTAGAGTCAGATACATTTGGTGGAAGAACACGCATCTGAGTCAAAAAATACTTTTGTGGAAACTTTGGTCACGCTCTCTTCCAATGGTGGATAACTTTCGCAAGTGGCTGGTGGCCTATCCCTCACAATGTGCTTTCTGTCGTCAGAATCATGATAATCAAGACCATGTATTTTTGCATTGTGCTTTCACTCGGCCTCTTTGGGTGGATATATCTATTACATTCTCTGGGCCAATGCCACATTCCTCCACCATCAAGGCTCATCTACTCTGTTGGTGGCGTATATCAACCCAAATTACAATGTCGGGCAACTTAGGTCGATTGTGCCATCACTTGTTGTGTGGGAAATATGGAAAATGTATGCAGCGTGTTGATTCGGGGAAGAATGTTTCGGCTATGAGAGGTTATATGCTCGGATCAAAGACTCTATATATACATGGTGCTCATCAATCAATGGGAAAAGATTTGCGCAGGCCATACCACATCTTATTGATCAACGATTCTCTTCGCCATTGCGCATGAAGAGACTATCTATAGTTAGATGGCAATGTCCTCCGTCAGGTAAGCTCAAACTTAACGTTGATGCTGCTACAGGAAAACATATGTCGGCAGGGGGAGCTATACTTCGAACAGCCCAGGGCATATTTCACACGGCTATATGCTTTCCATTGCCTTCCTTACGGCCTCTACAGGCATAAATTCATGCGATGACAGTCGCACTAATGTTCTTTGCACAACAGTATGATGGTTTGGTGGTGGAAACAGATTGTCAAAATCTCATCACCCTGCTGGCCAGTAATCGTCAGCTAACAGGTTTCTTGGCAATATACATCACACGCGCATCACAATTCCTCAGTCTAAACGGCTCTACTATTCAATTTTGTCCACGTGAAGCAAATTTAGCAGCGCATAGGCTCGCAAGATACTGGTATACATCAGCAGGTATGACAGTTTACAGGTCATCTCAGCAACTACCGTGTGAAGTACGCGGAGCAATAATTATGGATCATCAGCTGCCTACATTCAGAGCCTAAGACATGACGTCCAATTCTTTATATTATTGTCTGTGTTCCATGGCACAGACAACATGGGTGCGTACTCTTTACCTGTTTTTGTTATTTATGATTGATAGCCTTGGTGTCAATCTTTGCTACACTCATTACTGTTTGTTTCTTGCGACTGCGTTTGTTTTGACATGGTGGACAAATACTGGCGCTTCTAAGAGGAGAACATCTGCATCACATGCCAAGACATCTTCTACACCCAGTGGCGTTTATCAATATGAGTCGTCTTGGTTTCGCTTTGAGCCAAGACGACTTCGGTACGTACTGGGTTATTTTTATTTCATACATTTCATGTTGCCATTTATCACTCCTAACTTCAATTTCCATTCATCACGAGATACATGGATGCATCATGGCGGTTGGCCCGTACAATTGACAAACAGGGACGCGGACGCTTTATGCCATTATCGACATACATTCCACACAGCATTGTTCAACATTGGCGCAATGGCACCTTCGGCAAAACGAAAGGCTATTTGGGATTCGCCCCCAACAGTCTCTTATTTCTTCTCATTTACATCAATGTACGACGCTATTCCCAACCATATAAATATGTACGCTTTTTCCTTCACCAAGGTTTTATCCACAAGGGTGGTTTTATTGGGCAAGGTTTGAATGTGGCATATCATATATGACTGGAGACGCGTCATCATTAGCTATTTGTATCATTTATTTTCGTACTCTGACTTTTGTAATATGGTTTTCCTCTGCCAAAAGTGAGGTTTTTCAATAAAAGCACCCTTATATAAAAAAAATATGTATATATATATGATATATGATATATTTTTTGTTGCGCATGTTAAAAAAAGGATAAGGGCAGAATGGGGATCAAATCCCCTATTAACCACCATTTCCTTTTTATGCCCAACCCATCCTAGCCCATCTCCCCACATTCAGCTTACACACTATAAAAAAAATCCCTGTTTCCCCCACCATTTGTAGTGCCCCGCCTGCAACTAGGATTTTAGCCTTGTGCACCCGTCGTACTCTGATAGGAGAAGTACAAGGCATCGATACCATACATGTACATGTCGACATAATCGTGGTATGATATAGTAAAAGCAACATAAACATAAACAGAATCCAATCAACATGCATTACTTCACATTACCATTCAATAAAAATCATCTTAGACTAAATCCTGAAATCCTCTGGATACATGACAATCACATGACTAACATCTTGTAAGATAAACTCTTGGCCTACTGTGTCTATATCGATAATCTATCTAGAATCATCATCGATAAACCTGTAAATACATGTTCCCTGCAAAGTGATAAGGCAAGTATGAGCGATGACAATAATTGTCCAGCAAGTAGTCCGACTAGATACGTCATGTGGATCATGCATTAGAAGACGGGGTAAGAAATAATACCGCATAAATAGAAACATAACAAGTCGCCTCTCCAACTTTAATAAATAAAGTGCACAACATAAAGGTAAACAAATAACATGTAACACATGTTTCTCTATTAAGTAAACATTCTACACTATGAAGTCTCTAGAAAAACGCCACTATCATGTATATCTATACTTAGAATCTCAATCCAAGTCTAAGATGTTATCATACTTAACCTTATCACTAGATACATCAAGTTCTTATACAATTCATGTAAATGCAATATTCTTACGATGCGATTCCTTTAAAACAGTGTTATAGAAATTCTATGAACGATCAATCCAAATCGATGTCATAAAATTGTCCATGTACTGTATATAAAACATTATGTCCATATCCATTTCTGTAATCTGTCTGTACATATCATTTATGTAAAACATTTAAAATATGTCATTTCATATGATAGCTATAGCACTTATGATAACATAAAAACGATATCGCATGACATACCAAACGATTCCCCATATAGTCATCATGTACAAATATAAAACCTGATGAGTCCACATTGTGTTACATCATATTGTACATGGCATCTAGTGGTGACATCGATAGGATGGGGATCCCTTGTCCTAGACAAGGTGTTACACTCAGTCAAACGATAACTGTAACTGTAACTATAGTGTAAGGTACTGTATGCCCATGATACCAACATCTTCTAGGTTCTAGTATCATGCCAGCGCTTCGATAATCGATAACATAATTTATGCCCCTGAACACCACCAACGTCGGTCAGTATCAGGACGGCGCTCAAAAACATATCACATCATATCATAAACATGTGTCGATGTAATCAATCGTCTCGTCAGTATGGTTCGTTACATATGGAAACTTTTAAAGCTTTTCGTGAGATGTAAACGTGTATGCAATTGCCTCCATTTCTATTCTACTCAACACATATAAATACCCAAATAAGCCTCATATCATCATGTCCTTAAACCTACATATACGTGCACCTAATCCAACACTTAAGTTATGAAAACCACATTCCTTTTCCCCTTTTCAAATCTCGGCCAAACAGCCCCCTTTTTATACAATTTTATCCATCAACATTTTCTTAAAATATCCATCTTACACTCCCTAATTTAATATTCCTTTCTATATACTCTCATATTTCATAATAATATACATAAAGTAATCATATTTTCTATCATACTTGATTTTATACATCTTTATATTCATAACCATGTACCAAGTGATTTATTCCATGTCAATATATATATATATATATATATATATATATATATGCCGTGTGTATATATGTAAATACCAAAAATACCCTTTGGCCGAAATATGTGTGTATATATATCCATAATTTCCTTTTTCATATATTACACTTCTTTTTCCCCTATTTTTATATTATGACTATTTCTTTTCATGACATACATATTTATGTTTATACCATGTCATAATATTTATTCTTTCTCCTCTTTTTACTCTTTTGGCCAAATATAAGCACGTGTGTATATATATCACATAAATCTTTTTTTCTTTTTCACCTCTTTTACTTATATCTTTGTTTGACATTTCTTCCAACTATATACATAGTAGTTTCCATCATCATAATGGCTTTCAATAACATCATAAAATACATAAACATACAAAATGATGGAAACCGTGAAAATAAATTAACTAGGGTACAAAACCCTATTAAGGCCGAACATATATATACGTATATATATATGTGTGTGTGTGTGTATATAAACATGGAACTTATATAACTTTTCTCTCTCGCGATGCCGGCTTCCCTAGCGGCGCCACAATGACCACCATATTCGGCCTTCGACTTCTGTGTTCTGATCGAATTGCATTGCAACTGCTATGGATTTACCATCATCTGCACCAACATTTGCATCCATTATGGCGAGATCATCCAAGATTACCATTCCTCCTCATGATCCATTCAAATATAAGGGCGTTCCAGCAATTAGTTTTTCCGAGGCTGAGATTAACGCATTGACAGAATCATTAAAGTATAGCCTGGTAGGTACCTTTTGGTATGGAAGACCTAAACTGGAATCAATTCGTGCATGGTTTGAAAAGGTTGGATTTTTAGGCATGAAGATTACTTTAATTGACGTCACGCATATATTGATCACTTTTCAACGTGAATTAGATTATATCCGGTGTTTTGCACGTCGATCATGGAATGTAATGGGGTACCATATGAGTTTAACGAAATTGTCGTATGATTTTGATCCCAAAATAGATGCACCGATTGTGCCTGTTTGGGTATCGTTACCAGGGCTGCCTGTATATTTACATAAACAAGAGGCACTTTTTGAGGTGGCAAAGTTCATTGGCACTCCGTTGAAGGCAGATAGTGCAACAACCAATTTGCTACGGCCGTCAGTGGCCAGGGTTTATGTTGAAATAGATGTTTCTATAGAACTTCCTGCCCGCCTTTATATCTAAAGCCATGATTATGGGTTCTTTCAATCCGTGGTATATGAAGACAAACCACATTACTGTTCAAAGTGTCGAACTTTAGGACACTTGCAGCAAACTTGTACTCAAGACAAAGGGCCTGCCCCAACTGATCATAACCCTTTACAAACAAAGGCAAAACAAAAGGAAGCTATTTCACATCCTCAGAGATGGACGCCTAAAAAAGACCATCCGCTTAAACACCCAATTGAAGGGGTTGCTCAAGAAACACATGAACAGACAGCTCAAGAGTTGCAACCTCCATCTTTCCTGCAAAATGAGGAGCATCCAGATTTGCCAGCCCCACCTGCTCATGACGATCAGTTACAACAGGACGAATCCACTTTAGATCATCCTCATGATCCACAGCCACAAGAGACCATTTTCAGGAAGATCCAACTAGCTATGATCCTTTGGATATGGGAGGAAATGAGTTTCAGGTCACGTCTCAGACACGAAAACTTTAAACAACAAAATCCCCACAGTTGAACAAGATTTTCAGGAAGCATCAGAGGAAATAACTAGACGATTGACTGCTAATGCATTAACACATGATCAGCGGGATGCACAGGGAGTAAATTCTCTTGATGGAAACATTTTAGATTGCAGTACTAAATGTCATCGTACACGAAAGAATGACATGCCTCCTCCACCTCCTACAACGATGGTTACTAGATCAGCTTCAAGCTTGGATCTAAATATTTCTCAATGAATGCCATAACATGGAACGTTCAGGGAATTCGTACCTCTCTGAACAGACTCAAAACATTGGTACGTCAACATCATTTACATTTACTTGTTATAATAGAGCCAAAACAAAAACCACAAAAATTAGAATTTTATCGTTTGACCCTGGGTTTTTCTAACGCTATTTCATCTTTGGATGCAAACATTTGGATATTTTGGATGAGCTCAATACTGCAACATATTGATGTATATAATGGAGTTCAGCAGACCGCAGTAAAATTTCGATTCGTGTCAACTGGAATAAACTTCTGGTGGTCAGCAGTTGATGGCAAACATACAATTGCACAACGTCGTTTATTGTGGACGGATTTATTATCCTTTGAAGAGATGATAGATGATCCATTCATTGTAGGTGGGGATTTCAATACATTTCTGTCGTTAGATGAACACAAAGGTCGATCATTGCCTTCTCTGAGCTCATTGACAGACTTTAACAATTGGGTTCAGCAATCATCATTAATGGAGGTGCCTTATCAAGGATCCAAGTTCACGTGGACAAACGGACATGGTCTTGGAAGAGTATGGAGGCGATTGGATAAAATTTTTATCTCGAAATCCTTCTCAGATGTATTTAGCAATCAGATAGTGCAACATTTGAATCGCACTTCGTCAGATCATGCGCCCTTGTTGTTGTTGTGCCGCAATTCAACAAATAATGGTCCCAGCTCTTTTCGCTTTCTTGATGTCTGGTTCACTCATCCTGATTTTTTGACATTGTCAAACATACATGGAGCAGTTACCCTACGACTGGTGGAATGAGAGGTTTGTACCGGAAATTGTTCGCTCTAAAGAAGGATCTGCGTAAATGGAATAAGGATGTGTTTGGTAATATTTTTGATGCATCATCTGACGCGGAAGCCAGAGTGGTAGCCGCTGAAGCACAGTATGATAGTAATTCAAAAACACTTGTGTCAATTTTGGAAGCAAAAGGCTAGAATAAAGTGGTTGCAAGAAGGAGAAGTTAATTCATCATATTATCATGCGATAGTGAAGGAACGCCGATGTAAACAACATATTTCATGTATCATTTTGCCTGATAGTGATGAGTGTGTGACGGACGATGACATACAAAGGGCTGCTGTACAATTCTACACAAATCTTTTTGTGGAGGAGCAAACACGACATCATGATGACATACTAAAATTCATTCCACATACTATCACCGCTGAAGACAATGCCATGTTAACTGCTATGCCACAATCGACTGAAGTTAAGGAGGCTGTATGGGATCTAGATCCATCTAGTCTTGCAGGACCGAATGGATTTCATGGAAAATTTTTTAGACAGTGTTGGGACGTTATATGCTTAGATGTGTTAAAAGAAGTCCAAGCGTTCTTCTTAGGTGTGACAGTTCCACAAGCTATGGCAGCCTCGATGATCACTTCAATCCTAAAGATAAACAATCCTACATCTTATACTGACTTTCGCCTAATTAGCCTGACGAATTTTGTGTCAAAAGTTGTCACTCGAGTTATATTGACACGGATGGGTAAGGTTTTACCTAAGTTGATATCAAGAGAACAAGCGGGCTTTCTGCCGGGTCAGGGTGTGGCAGATCAAGTACTTTTAGCGAAGGAAATGGTGCATATAGTGGACAAGTCTAGGCGAGGAGGTCGCATTATCATCAAATTAGACATGGCGAAGGCTTTTGATAGAGTTAGGTGGGACTATCTTCGCCGTCTACTCTTATGCATGGGGTTTAGCCCATTCTTTGTACGTCTGTTGATGAATAATTTGCAGGCAACAAAATGTTCAATCCTAGTCAATGGTAAACCTTGTGAATTTTTCAGCCCTAGACGTGGGGTCAAGCAAGGGGATCCCCTCTCTCCCCTTCATGCATTTCTTCACCACATATCAGCAAGCCTCCGGTCAGAAAATTAATCTCAATAAAAGTCAAGTGATAACAAGCAGTGGCCTCTTGGGTGTAAACATAGCGGCGTCTCTTGGCATGAGGCTGTCCACTCTACCAATTAAATATTTGGGTGTCCCTTTGCATCATGGTATCTGTAGAGTATCTCACTGTCAAATGTTACTGGATCACATGAATCATAAACTGAATACCTGGTCAAATAGGCTACTGAGTGTGGCAGGCCGACTAACTCTTATTCGCTCGGTTCTTATTTCACTGCCACTTCATCTATTTGCAGTGACAAAATTACCTACTAGTGTTGTAGCTGAGTTACAGCGTAAGTTTGCTGCTTTCTTTTGAGGGTAACAAACATCATTGGAGAACATGGGATAGGATTTGTAAACCAGCAGATGAAGGTGGTCTTGGCATTCGCCAACTGAATTCAATTCAAAAAGCATACGATTGTAAGATGTGGTGGATATACCAACAACATGACTCACTTTGGGCGGACTTTATGCATAGTAAATATGGCCAACGGGATCATTTTAGAGAAATGTTGTATGATTCTCAACAATGGAAGCATATATGTCGTATCCATCAATTTTGCATGGCTCGTGTGGAAGACGATAGAGAAGGATTATCTTGGACTCCTGACAACCAGGGGCAATTCTCCATAAAAAGCGCTTACAATGAGTGTCATGTGGTGGGGATGACGTTAATATCTAGCCATTATATATGGTGGTCGGGAGTTCACCCATCAGCGAAGATGTTCATGTGGAAATTGTGGCATGGCGCATTGCCACTATCAGAGAACCTCGCCACTTTCGCGAATGCTTATCCAACTATGTGCCCGTTTTGCAGGAGAGCTAGCAGTGACATTGATCATATTTTCATTCATTTCCCAATTTCATCATTGTTGTGGAATAAATATGCTTTGCTTGTTAATGGGACACTCTCTTTCTGTCTATCCTTGCGCTCATATTTGATGAGTTGGTGGCTTAAGTCCTCTAACAGAACAATGCTTGGCAATTTAAAGGTTGTGATTCCTCATTTTCTATGTTGGAATATAAGGAAAGAATATATTGCAATAACCATTAGAGATGAACCCTTTGCCACTCACCGGCTTAAGGAAAGAATATGCATGGATATATATACATGGTGTGCTGCGGCTTCTGGGAAGAAATATGCTGCTTCCCTTCCCTCGTTAATTAATGCTCACCTTCCACCAATACTTCGAACTGCACGGGCTAAAGTAGTTAGATGGCTTACACCACCACCAGGAGTCAGAAAATAAATGTTGACGCAGCGGCTGGGAGACATTCTGCTGTAGCTGGAGCAATGGTACGAGATTCACAAGGGAGATTGCTCTCTGCAATTTCTTTTCCATTACCATGTCTATCTCCTTTACATGCTGAGCTTCAAGCGGCATTATATGATACGGTTTACTATTCTACACGGTATCATGGCTTCATCTTGGAGACAGATTGCATGGAGTTGATTTAAAAATGCTAGAGAAGAGACAATCTGTTATGGGAGTCATGCGAGCATATCTTGATCGACTCAGAATGTTTCTTCATCTCACGCGATCAACTTGGACCTACACTCCACGTGAAACAAATTCGGTGGGACATCATCTAGCTACAATGGGTTTGACAGCAACATCCTTGATACAATACACTTATCAAAGCAGGCTTCCACCGGTGGCTCGAGGATGTTGCAGCACAGACTGCACACTCCCTACTTACGATTTTGACACACATGATCCGAATCTATGTTCCTGCCCACGTTATAAATGTGGGCAGGTCGGGTATGCTTTTTCACATTGTTTTCTTCATTGGCATTTAATCCTTCAGCATTCAATACGATACTGGACTTAACTACCATTCTTATCTTTGTGCACGCTGGACTTTAACACGACGGAGGCTACCGCACATAACAGCCATCACCAACTTCGATATCAAACAACATCTTTGGAGGATCATGTTTTTCATATTTGTTTGTAACAATTCAAACTAAATAAATATGTACTCTTTTTTCTTCGTGCAGGATTTTATCCATAAGGTTGGTTTTGTCTGCCAAGGTTTTAATGAGGCATATCATATTCAGTCTGAATTACGCGTCCCTTATTGGCTTTTCCCATAGATTATAGGCCACATAGTTATTATTTGTTGTTATGCCGTGACTTGATTTGTAATATGGTTTTCCTCCGCCAAAAGTGAGGCTTCAAATAAATACATCTGGGGACCGGCCCGTTTATCTAAAAAATATATATATAAACATGTAGATCATCAAGAAACATATCAAAATCATAAATGGACATATAAGTGATGATCTTCATGAAAAACATATGAACACATACATAAACATGTCCGCTTAGTACACTTTTTCTTATATGTCATATGTCTTCATTTTCTTTCTTCACTTTATATATGGATCACATAAGAGTGTTCATTTCATTCCATTTGATACATATAAGTCCATTTACTCATGTTGGCGTGTATACTTATATATACTTATATATACCACATACCATCGTTTTCAAGCAAAAGTTTGCCATATAATTCATTTAACGAGGAATTTGTCGAAGAATTACATACAATTTCTGACATAAAACAAAGACACACCGCTGCTACCTACCTTGCCTAATCTCTACTTCCTTTTTCACAATCAGAGCCAATGACATACACCAAAACATGCTGCGATAACATCATCTAATCCTGCAAAAGAGAGGAGACCAAAAAAACATAATAAAAATTCAACAAAGTGCCAAAAAGGTATGCCAAATTAATTGGTGAATTAGTCGAAATTGCAGAAAATCAAAGTGAATAATTACTTTGAGCAATCAATATTACGCGTAATATTGAAGTGATATTTGGTTTCACAAATTCATGGGAGACCTGCGAGTCTCCCAACCTCCGCATAATCATAGATTGGAGTATTCTTATTGAAATATTTGCAAGCATCCCGCCAATCTCTTTTGGTAGTACATTTATCTGTGACATATGTGTTATGACCCGTGTGTAG
>AP025052.1:22399264-22530937 GCA_036186865.1 Eustoma russellianum | reverse complement strand
TGTTTTACAGCCGAAAAAAATTAGATTTTGTGCAAATCTTTCGGCCAGCAGGATATTTTGGACCTTATCACTTCTTAATAATTATATAATATCTTGTGTGAATGTTAATGTGTGATAGGTGTTTTTTTTGGGTGCACTGGCCGAATGGCCATTAAGGGAAAAAAAAGAAGAATTTGATTTATTTGAAAAGTTGTTATATGAATATAATATATGGTATTTATGTTAATATATATATATATACATATATATATATATATTGGTATGACAAAAAAGAAAAAATTTTATTAGAAAGAGATGAACTAATCATTTAAGTAAGCCAAATTAACCTTTATTGTTAGGTATTGATGTTTATACTACAATTGTTTAGATTCGAGCCTAGAGGAGAAGGAAGTTAATTCGTCAAAAAGGTAGGTGCCTCTTCCCCCCCTCAAACGGATATGATTCATGCATGCTTTGATGGTATAGTAATGTGCTTCGTTGTTTAATTGTTTAAGTTGTTAATTTTGTTTCGTTGTTTTTATTTGTTAAGTTGTAAATTTTGTATATGTTGGAAAGAATGAGATATATTGTATATGTCTGCTATGTGCGTGTATGTATGTGAAATTGGTGGTATGATTGAATCGAAAACAAAATACCCTTAAAGAATTGGGGGGGAGGGAAAGGGAAACTTTTACATTAGGATCCTTTAAAAAGTTGTGTTTTGGCCTTATAATAAGTTCCTATAGACTGGAAATATGAAAAAAATGGGGGTTGGGATCGAAAAAACAAATCACAGCGCCGGTTGTCACTAGTAGAGCAGCCATTAAATAAATAAATAAATAATTAAGTAAGACGGAGAATAGGTCAGCCAACGGACCGGGTCGACTGGCCAGCAGGTCGGACCGAAGGCGGCCTATTAACCTCAAAAAAAGAATGTATCGGGTCTGGCGGATCAGACCAGGAAAATATAATTAAATACCAATAAAATTCAAATAAATTCCAGAAAATATAAAAGGTTAAATTTTAAATTATCTTCACTTAATTTATGAAGTTTGGTAAATTTAAGTAATTAAAAATTAATAGTAATAAATAGAATTAAATAAGAGAAACATAGGAGGAATAAGTAGAAAATTTTAGTAATTAATACAGGCTAAGGAAAAAAATAAGGGGATGCTAAATAACAACTTTCTAATATTCGTAAAATTTATGAAACCAAATATTGAGTGCCGGAGATGGTGAGGATGGGCGTACGGGCCCCAGGCGACTTTGTTGTTGAGTGCCGGAGTTGGTGAGGATGGGCGTACGGCCCCAGGCGATTTTTGTTGTTGCATTCATGGCACGTGCATTGCATTTGGAGTGGGCTGAGATGTACGGGTCTCAGACGCTCGAGTGGAGTGGACCATGGTGTACGGGCCATGAGTATGTGGTTATGATGGATCATGGTGTACGGGCCATGGATACTTGGTTATGGTGGATCGTGGTGTACGGGCCACGGGCATCGGTTGGGGTGGATCGTGGTGTACGGGCCACGGGCATCCGCAAGGGTGGATTGTAGTGTACGGGCTACAGGCATCCAGTCAATCCCGGGATCATGCATTGCATATAGGTCTAGAGCATATTGCATGACATGATTCTTGTTGCGTGTGACACGTTAATTGAGCATGCATCACGTACTTGCGCATTTTTATGTGGAGTGCTTTACTTACCGCATTTACTTTATCTTATGCATGTTATCTTATCTTTATGTGCTATGTGGTTATATCATATCTATGTACTATGTGGTTATATCATTTCGGTATGCACGTTTTGTATTGGTTTGAGGCGGGCATCTACTGGGTGATTTCTGTTACTCACCCCTACTTCCCAGGTGAACCGGATGAGGACTACGAGCATTTCTTCGTTGAGGACGGGACGGACATAGCGGAGTGGGCTGGTTGATAGCTGCATCTAGGTTACGAGGGGGCTCTGCAGCTGTTTGTGTTTACTTATACTTTTAGGATTTTTTTCACAGACTTCTCTATTACTTTTATTATCAGAATTTTGATTCTGTAATGTAATGACGATTATTGGAGTTTAATTTAAGTTATGATTTACGTTTCTGCGAGAAAAATTTCTACGTCATTTCTGACACGTAAGAGATTAATGTGACGCCTTGTATTCTCCATAGTGAGATACGGCGGGTGCACTGTTCCCGATGCTAGGGCTCGGCAGCGGGGCGCTACAATATGTTACCTGGCCACAGCAATTTTGGATCAACTTTACCACAAGAAATCAATATTCGCCACATTGTATAAGATTTTTTTTCCTCAATTTTCCTCATCCAGAGCTTTTTTTTTACGAACGGATCGAAATTTCATTAATCAAAATAGTATAACTTTACATCAAAAAACACCCTACAACCAACCCAAAAACTAACTACTATTTACAGTAACAATGCCATTGGCAATTAGAGAAAGGCTAATTCTTTCCAGTATTTCCCTCTCGAAAACCCTAGGTGGAGGTCGATCCTTCCTCCGCCCATGCAAAATTTCATTATGGTCCAACCATATTGAGTAGGCGACCTCTCTAAATAAAATAATCCCATCGCATATTCAGTCCCGGTCGGCCACAGTTATGCGTCAAATTAAAGTCAACCCATCCAACCATATTATCACTCCCAAAAAAATCATTTCCCCATTTCCGATTGAGAAACAGACTCCATACCCTTCTCACCCATTGACAATCTCTTAGTTCATGAAGTTCCCCACTATTATGGTGACCACAACTAAAACAATCCAAGGAATGTACCAAATGACGCTTCCTCAAGAAGGTTACCGTCGGAAGAGCATTATGCCGAAGTCTCCATAAGAATAAATTCAAGCGTTCAGGACCTCGAAGGCGCCATATGCGATGCCAAGCCTGCCACTCCAAATCAATCATCTCATCCGTCAACATATTATAGGCACTCGTCACCGTAAACTTCCCAGATCCATCAGCCACCCACTTAATCTGTGGAGTATCCCTATCGGATGACGTGTATGCGATACCCCTTATAAAATCCGGGACACAACTACGAATGCTCCTCCACACAAAAGAAATATTCTGCCTCACCGAGTTATCCAAAGGCGACCCATATTTTTTCCATAACAAGCGTGCCCACAGCTGGTTTCTGTCAGTCAACAATGACCAAATAAGCTTCATCAAGACTGATGAGTTCATATGTCTTAACTTACGAAAGCCAAGACCTCCCCGATCCTTAGGTCGGCAAATCATTTCCCATGTCCCCACCGGTATTTTCGAAGTATGCATGACATAAACGGGCAAGGCAGAAAGGACCGACTTGATAAGTAGGCTACGAGACGCTTGAGAAAGGAGACGTGCCTTCCATGGTGACAGTTTCGCACGTAGTTTCTCAACTAGGAAATTATAAGTCCGGGTAGTGACCCGGCTATGCAACATTGACATGCCCAGATAACGGCCCAAATTGTCCGTCTCACTCATGCGGAGCTTTCTCTTCAAAAGACCCACCACCACCGACGATGTGTTCTTAGAAACAAAAAACTGGGACTTTCTAAAGCTCAATCTCTGGCCTGAGAAAGTACAAAAGTGAGAGAGAATACCCTCCATTACCTCCGCCTGCTTTTCTGAAGCCTCGCCAAAAAGCATGAGATCATCCGCAAAGAATACGTGAGAAACACCAGGACCCGTCCTCGACGCTTTCACCGGTATCCAATCCTTGTTGTAAACTGCTTTTTTGGATACTTCTGCTCAAAACATCTATGCATAAAAGAAACATATAAGGGGCCAAAGGGTCCCCTTGACGGATACCATGCATCGGTTTAAAACTTTCAAGTCGCTCACCGTTCCAAATGATTGAGAGGGTGGCCGACTCCACAGTAAACATGATAAGCTCCACCATATCCATGCTAAAACCCGTCGCACCCAATACAACTCGCAAAAACTTCCAATCAACTTTGTCATAAGCCTTCTCGAGGTCAATTTTCACCACCATAGCATCTCTCTTGCCCGCTTTATTTCTCATAGAATGGAGAAGTTCTTGGACAATGATAATATTCTCCGAAGTAGTCCTGCCAGAAGTGAAGGCACACTGTTCGGAGGAGACCAACTTTGGAATAAGAATCTTCAACCTATTTGCAATCACTTTTGAAATAATTTTCACAATCACATTGGTGAGGACGATGGGGCGAAACTGGCTAATACATTCCGGCTTATCAATTTTCGGAATTAATGTCACCAAAGTATCATTCAAAGAGGATGGAAATCGCTTCTCCCGGAAAGCTTGTAGAACAAATATACAAATGGACCCCCTGACAACATGCCAATTCTTTTGAAAAAACGACGGAGGCAGGCCGTCCGGACTGGGCGCTTTGTTCGACCCCATTTGAAACAAAGCCCTCTCAATTTCCTTTTCCGTCACAGGACGATTCAAAAGGTTCCGCTCCGAATGGGATAGAGAAGGAAAACTCAACTCAGGACATGGTTCGCTTATAGACTGAGTCTCCGAGAACAAAGCCACAAAATAGTTACGGACCCCCTCCTTCAGTGCCGTAGGTTCCGTAATAAAACTTTCAGAATTACATCTCAGAGCAAAAACTTTCCTCTGCCTTCTCTGACCCGCCATGATCTTATGGAAGAGATGTGTGTTCCTTTCCCCATCAGCAAGCCAATCAAGTCTCGCTTTCGACCGCCAATGCTGTGCCTCCAACATCGATAGAGAGTGATATTCCTGCACTAAATCCCCTTCCAGATTGGATAAAAAATGAGATGGACAATCAGACAGCGCCTCCTGAATACCCCAAATTCTTGCCAAACACCTCTTCTTCTTTTGAGTGAGACTGCCAAACACATCCACCTTCCAAACTTTGACCTGCTTAACAAAATTTCTCACAGTATCCCCAATGCCCCCGGGTGCATCAACCCAAGCCTTATCCACAAAATCCTCAAAACTGGCGTGGGACATCCAAACTTCCTTAAAACGAATCCCGTCAAACTTTGTAGGAGAGGTATGCACAGGTATCTCTAATGATAAAAGCATCGGATGATGATCCGAGTGCACGCGGGGTAAATGCAAGACACCCGCATTTGGAAACGAATCATGCCACTGATCATTGGCCCAACTCTGATCCAGTCGCTGCTGTATTTTTTGTCTGCCAAGATGATTGTTGGTCCATGTGTAACACGGCCCGGAGAAAGGCAGTTCCGATAGTCCACAGTGACTGAACATGCGTCTCATTCTTTCCACCGGACCCCCCTGGACAGGGCGTCCACCAAGCTTGTCATCCTGCGAAATCACTTAGTTAAAATCTCCAATCAACACCCATGGAATGTGGATCACTCTACTCATCCTCTCCACATAGTCGCCAAAGGTATCGCGAATAGAAGCCACCGGGGATGCATAGACAGTCGATAATATCCATGTTCTACCTTCAGTTTTGACTCTGAGATTAATCAACTGAGCAGTGTATCCAACAACTTTTATGTTATGATTTTAATAAGCGAAGAGAAACAGATTTAGAAAGTAACTCATATGTATACAAAGAATGATTCGAAAGACTTAGTCCTATACCGACGAATCGTAATGATTAACATATCGGAATACGCAATGGATACTTAGTACGTTTATTATCTATGTGAATGACTCAAGTAAAGCTATACTAAGTTGTTGACTACTTAGTACGGTTGTTGACTCATCCAGAGCTTTGACTTGGGGAAAATCCAACAGCAAGAAAAGGAGAATTGATAGAACAAATATTCGCACGCTTTGAGTTTTGCCATTGCCTTGTATTTCTATAGATGGTTAACTTCTAGCTTGGTTTTCTTAATGAGTCTTGGTACTGCTATTGGGGGTGGATGAGCAGTGCCAATATATATAGCGACCCTAAGTAGATTTTAGGGACATAACTTCACTTTTTAGCTTCCTAGATGGCAGGATATCTTAATAAGACCCCACATATTTGTATATGAAATTTAATAGCTTTTTTTGATGTAACTATAATTCCCCCCAACAAAATAGGGGAATACCAGGAGATATCTATTACAGTAGGAGAATACCAACATGAAAGCTTATTGCTCATCCAGTTCCAACAATATTTGTTACAGTTGATGTTTCTATATAGTATAAATTACATTATATTTTAAAATCAATTGTAACAATTTTTGTTGAAGGGGATTATATGTTAGGAGCAACAATCATGTACCAAGACGCAGTATTGGTGTGTGCGTATATAAAGACAGTAAGCAGTAGATCAAACCCAGGACGTGTCGAGAACTCTGTCCTTAAGACTTATTGCTCTGGTATAGTGTACCCAACCGACGTTAGCAATCGTGTCCCATGATACAATGGGTACCTGTTCAGTCGAGGGCACTGCTGCAACTTGAACCTTATAGACACTTCGAGCATTCCAACTTCTCACGGACTTGATGCAGAATGAAGAAAGAGAAGAGAGCAGAAGAGAAGATTGTGTGTGTTCTTAGAGCACCCAAGACCAGATTTATATAGAGGAGTTGGTTGGACAATTGGTTGAGCAGATTAATCTATGACCGTCGGATCAAAACTGCGTATCAACTAGAGCCGTCAGATCAAAACCGAAGCAGCATTTGTTGGGCAGTTTCTAGGCGGGTTAGCCCACGGCCGTTGGATGAAAACCACACTACAGGATCAATCCTGAGGCACGGATGAAAACAACATATTATTGGAGGTTTGTTAAGTTTGAATTACAGTCGTTGAATCAAAATCGACACCGTAACTGACACCGTTGGATCAAAATGGACAAACCGTTTGATCTTATCCGCAGGCGGTTTGGTTAGTTTAAACTACAGCTGCTGGATCAAAACCGACACCGTAACTGACATCGTTAGATGAAAACGGAATCTTATACGAGAGTAGTAAAAGGCCTGTGGGCCAGGCCAAAAGGACTGGACCGGACTACTCCTAGAGACGTTTCGTCAGCCCGCTGCACAGCTAGGCCTAGAGCCTTGTTAATCCAAAGCCCAAAGAAATTTTTTCCAAAAAGATATGAACCGGCCTGAGTCCGAGCCCGCACCAGCACCCGAACACAAACATGAGCACGAGCATGAACCGAGCTGAGCTGGACAGGAAAGCGGTGGCGCGCGCGCACTCGTATGGCAATCTTGTAGGTCTTCCCTCCAGTCAAAATATCTCATGCCCTAAGGGCACATCTAAAGTGACCCTTCTTTACATATATTTGGTGATAATTTTACTTCCTTTCACCAATGTGGTATTCCCTTCAAAAGAGCACATTATCCATTAAATAATGTTTAATGCCCACTTTGGGCATTAATTTCTCGTCGCATGGTATCGTAATTGAGTGATTCCAAAGCATAAAGTTATCTACTCATTACGTAGATAATTAAGGGCTCGTTAGTTTCTATTTGTCATTAATGAAAATTAATTATAATTAAGCTCACATTATGTTTCTAACCAAATTTTCAACTTGTCTTATTGGGCCAAAATCCAAGTTTTTCCAATTACACCAACAATCTACCATGTGAATGGAAATTAATGCAAATGCAGATGCAGACTCTGTAGAAAATTTAGACAAGGAAATGATGCATCGGAACAGGTAGCTGTTGGCTTTGAACCTTTCATAGTGATGTACAATCGGATCCACTCGACTAATTAATGACTTAACGTCTTGAGCTTGTCAGTCTTTACCGTTAACCTAGACAATAGTACTCATAAAACATTCCTTTAACACTCTTTTTGGTTCTCATAGGTGTGTTTGTTTTGAGCATGACATCCTGTTTTCAAAAAGTGTTTTAGAGAATTCCTGCCTCACAGAGCTCTCATAGAAACGGCCCTACTTCATACTTACATAGGTCTTTCCTATAGAGAGTATTCTGTCATACTCCAACTGATATATCAAGATATACGAAATAATTAAAAGCATTAGCTTATCTTGACTCTTTCTGCTGACGTCACTTTTATTCAACAGAATAGGTAAGCACTCTACCAAAACTTCATAACTTAGTTGTCCCATTGAACTAAGATTTGAGATCTCCAGTCAACGAGGTTAGGTTACCGTTACAAAGGTTCTTACATTTTAGGCTTTAGTCCCATTTCGTTTATCAAATTTGACAACTAATCTCTAGGCAAATATTTTGTAAGCGGATCCATAAAATTCCTCCTTTGATTTTATATAATCAATCAAAATCGCGCCATTAGAGATAATTGTTTAATGGTATTATATCTCCGACATATGTGTCGAGATTTACCGTTATATATGCTACTTTGAGCTCATCCTATAGCTGACTGACTATCACAGTGTATTCCGATAGGAGCGATTGGCTTAGGCCAGCATAGAACATCCTCCAGGAAATTTCGAAGACATTCAGCCTCTTCCCTAGCTTTATCTAGTGCTATAAACTCAGCTTCCACAGTGGAACAAGCTATGCACGTTCGCTTTGTGGATTTCCACGACACAAAGCACTACCAACTGTAAATAAGTATTCGCTGGTGGACTTAGAGTCTTTACTATCAGATATCCAGTTGGCATCACAATACCCTTCTAACACTACTGGATGTCTTGTGTAATCTAGTCCAAAGTTCATTGTATATTTCAGGTACATCATCACTCTATTTAGAGATTTCCAATGATCATCACTTGGATTACTGGTAAACCTACTCAGTTTGTTTTTTGAGCATGCTAAGTCTGGTCTTGTACAGTTTGTTATGTACATTAGACTTCCAATCACTAGTGAGTACTTCAACTGAGCTAGTGGTTATCGTCAGTTCTTCCTTAAGTGTATACTTATGTCAAGTGGATTCTTTACTGGTTTCACATGAAACATAATGAATCGTTTTAAAACAGATTCAATATAGTGAGTTTGTGACAAAACAAGTCCTTCAGCTACCATAGAAATTGTAATTCCTTGTATATTGTTGGCAATTCCCATATCCTTCATGTCGAAGTTTCACATCAGCATCTTTTTTGTACTTACGATGATATCATGAGTGCTGCTCATGATTAGCATGTCGCCTACATAGAGACATACTATTACATAGGCACTTGGAGTGTTCTTGATGTATACACACTTCTCACTCTTGTTGATCTTTAAACCGTTAGACAACATTGCTTGAACAAACTTCAAGTGCCATAGTTTCGGTGCTTGATTAAGTCCGTATAAGGATTTAACAAATCTACAAACTTTTTTTTCTTGTTCTGGGACAGCAAATCCTTCGGGTTGATCCATATAAATTTCTTCCTCTAAGTCACCATTCAGAAAAGCAATCTTCATATCCATCTGATGGATTTCTAAGTTGTAGACTGCATCAATAGCAACTAGCATCCTTATAGAGGTGATGCTAGTTACTAATGAGTACGTGTCAAAAAGTCAAAGCCTTCCTTCTGCCGGTGGCCCTTAGCTACCAACTGGGCCTTGTACTTGTCCATAGACCCATCCTCTTTCAGTTTTTTCTTGAAGATCCACTTGCATCCGAGTGATTTACTTTCTGGTGAAAGGTCAACCAGCTCTTAAGTGTTATTTTGAATAATAGAATCTATCTCGGTACTTATTGTCTCTTTCCAGAAGGGAGCTTCTGTAGTTGATATTGCCTAAGAGAAAGTTCTTGGCTCATTTTCTATTATATAAGTTAGAAAATCTGGTATAAAGAATGTTGGTATTATGACTCGCTTGCTTTGACGAGGTTTTTCAGTTTCTTGAGGGATCGTCTCACGCACTCGCTTACCAGTACTTGCCTCTTCATTGTTTTTATCTTTCTTTGGAAAGACATCTTCAAAGAACAATGCATTCCGTAACTCCGTGAGAGCATTTTCATGTGTATCAGTATTGTCTGATTTGTGCACCAAGAACCGATATGCACTACTGTTAGTCACATATCATATGAATATGCAATCAATCGTTTTAGACCCAATCCTCTTTTGTCTTGGTTTAGGTATAGCAACCTTTGTGAAACACCCCCACAATTTCAAGTATTTATAGTTAGGCATATGGCCTCTCCAAAGTTTTTATGTGGTTTTTGTTAGACCGTGCACCTGCAGTAAATACCACTAGAGGGGGGAGGGTGAATAGTGGTTAGTGAAAATTACACTACTACCCTTGGTTAAAAACCCCTTCGAAAACAGAATCTGAGACCCACCTCAGATTCAGGACCCGTTTTTAAAAAATTCAAACATCAGTGCACACAACTCCAAAAATTGTGAAACTTTTCAGATATTAACTTCAATGTCTTTACTAGACTCTGTCCAAAATCAGACAAATATAAGATCTTTTGACCCTTAAAACAAATAAAAAGATTTAGATGGTCAATCTAGACAGAATTGAACAGAATAGTGCTGAATTTTGAAAATGTGTTTCTCTTTGAATACTCGATCAAAAAGAGTGATATTTATTTCAAAACACTCCTTAGGATGTCTACTTTATTTTTCCAAAAGGCTCTAACTTTAAACAATTCTTTATGAAAACAGAATTTAAGTTTTCTAAAAACTGGTCAGATTGCAGCCAGATTGGAGCAGTTACCTTGCAACGACTAAAAGATTTTTTCTTTGCTCAAATCAAGTGATTCTTGTTGCAAATGAAAGCTAACAGTATAAAGTATAACTCCACTAAAAATTATGAATTTTGAAAGTTTTTTTCTATTTTTCAAAACGTGAATATTTGTGTGAAATCTGCAGTGAAAGCGGGCATAAATTTAGAAAAGGGTAAAGAAGACAAGAACACCAAAGATTTATCAAGGTTCGGTCAATGTGACCTACTACAGTCCTAAGGAACACATTTCCTTGGATTTTACTATGGTATGAACACAATTACACCAAGAACCAAGCTTGATCCTTGGGTTAAACACTAACCCTATTCAAGAGTTGGATGAACATCTGTATGCAACTCTTGGTTGCAGCACCTCTACCACTTACTGGTATAGCGTTATAGATTTGGCTAACCAATAATACAAATGAAACACAAGAGACTTGTAGCTCTACAACAAATATCTCAAGAACACCTTGACTACAAAGAATGAAGAGAAGAATATAGCAAGACAATGAACTTCAACTTTTGCTTTCAAGTGTGTGTTCTTCTTCTTCACCTTTGTCTCCTATTTATAGTGTGAAATAGGCCTTGAAGATAAGAACTCCAATGTGTCACCATCTTCATCATCAATTACTAGTTGTCTTCACATCATTGGTTGGCCACAAAAACACCTTGCACACTTGGCAAAATGAAACAACATAATTGGTCCACCTTTGAACTTGTAATGGCCGACTTTTTGGTCCTGAACAATGACTTGGAATTGCTTTGTAAAATGAAGATAATACCAAGGGATTATACCACCAAGAAACCCTCAACTCATTGGAAAGATAATAGGCATGTGATGGCTGAACAATTCAAACAAAAATCAGCTCCAACCACCATGTAGCCGTTGGCTACATTTTCAAATATCTTCTTTTTGGTTGGTCCACTTGTCACCAAGTCATAAAATGAGTAAAACATCATTTCCACCTGTATATAAAAGTTTTTGAGGCTTTATGTATGTATTCAACTCAGATTTATGAAGAAGAAATCAACAAATAATAGTTGACAAATTATGTCAACATATAACACCAAAATGCTCACTTTTTCTCCTTGTATGTTGTGATCAATTTCAAACCTTTAACACCTTTAAATTCTATGCAAAATGATGATTAATATCCTACAATAACATATACAAGAAGATCTTCAAGAAAAAAATAGAATGTGACATCACAACTCGTCACATATCTCGCTACTGTCGATAATATCATCAATTGAGAGAAATAATAGAAAAACACCAAATAATCTTCAAGATAATCATAAATGAGCTTCAGAATGAAGATGATAATATAGTCAAGAGATTCCTTGAGTAAAAATACCGAAGCTGCCCTCAGGGATAAAATGACCAAAATACCCCTGGTGGAAGAAAGCTTCAGAAATGACCCTGATGGTCAGAAATAGATATGATAACATCTTTGTGATGATAAATAAGATGAGAATAAGTCCTTGAATCATATTTACCATGTCAAGTACCTACACAAACTCAAAATGCCAATTTTGCCCTTTTTGGTAAGTTGTAGAAACTTCCAAGGCACATTAGTCACAAGACATTTATAATTATCAAAAACACATAATATCAACATGATAAACATATATGATTCATTTAAAAATGAAAACAACCATTTTATCACATTTTAGAAAAATATTTCTAAAAACCTTAGACATCGATCGATCGAAGTGCCTCAGTTTCAAAGATCGATGTCTCACAGTGAGTTTCAGAGTTTGTCTCTGACCTACATCGATCGATCCATGTATCTCAGTTTATAGATCAATGTCTCACAGTAAGGTCTTGGTTTGTCTCTGCCTTACATGGATCGATCGATGTGAGGGATCAAAGTGCAACAACGTGAGAGATCGATGTCAGTTTTCTTCACTTTTTCAACTTTTAATCATTTATAACATTATATGTGACATTTTTAAGTACTCACCACTTAAAATCATGACCTTGAAAATTATCCAAACATATTTCTCAACATTCTCGCCCTTTTGGATGATTTTCAAAATAACTTAACATGATTTTAATGTCACAACTCTTTACCAATTGTTTATCATAAATCTACCAATTTTAAACCAATTGAATTGTTTTGAAAACCTCACGAATTACCAATATTTTCACCAATTCTATACCAATTTTTTTCAAACTTTCAAAACTTATGTGTTTAACATATGTGTTCATGTGCTCCCCCTCAACTTATACTCTCCCCCTTAATCTATGCTCAAAATTTATACCAATTGAAACTTAACATATTATTCAACTCAAATCCAAATCATGACTTACCAAATAAAGTCACGTCCTTATTCTATCTCCCCCTTTATTTTGCAAATCATGCAAAAGATAGAATTACGCAATTGTATCGTAAGTCATCATACATAACTTGGCTTGTAATTTTTCAAAAGTTTATTGATTGAGTGGTTTGGTAAAGATGTCAGCTACTTGATGATCAGTTCTTACATGATCTATAGTTATGTCTCCATTTTGAACATGATCTCGAAGGAAATGGTATCTTACCTCAATGTGTTTGGCCTTAGAATGAAGTATCGGATTTCGAGAAAGATTGATTGCACTTGTGCTATCGCAGAAAATTGGAGTCTTATTCATTGTAATGCCAAAATCACTAAGTTGTTGTTTAAGCCAAAGTATTTGGTTAGTGCATAAGCTTAAGGCTATATGCTCGTCTTCGATGGTAGAGAGTGCTACACTAGTTTGGTTTTTAGAAAACCAAGAGATCAAGTTAGTTCCTATGAATTGATATGTGCCGCTAGTAGATTTTCTATCTAATTTGAAACCACCTTAATCAGCATCACTATAAGCATACAGTTATAACTTAGCGTTTCTATCATACCAAAGTCCTAAGTGAGGCGTGTGTTTAAGATATCTAAATATCTTTTTCACTGCATTGTAATGAGATACATTAGGACAAGATTGAAACCTAGCACACATACAAACACTAAACATTATATCAGGTCTTGATGTGGTTAAATATCACAGTGATCCAATCATAAACCTATAAAGTGTCATCAAAAGGTTTACCATTTTCATCCTTGTCTAGTTTAGTGCTAACACTTATAGGAGTAGGGGTTGGTTCCAACTCTTCAACCCCAAACTTCTTAATCATATCATTGATATACTTAAGTTGGCTAATATGGATTCTTTGAGGGGTTTGTTTAATTTGTAGTCCTAAGAAATAATTCAGCTCTCCTAACATTGACATTTCAAATTCAGACTTTATACACTCTTCGAAGTCTTTTATCAAGGTAGGGTTGGTCGATCCAAAGATAATATCGTCTACATATATTTGAACTATTAATAGGTCATTATCTTTTCTTCTTAGAAATAATGTATTGTCTATGGTCCCCCTTTGATAATTATTTGCAATAAGAAAGTTTGCAAATCCATCATACCAAGCTCTTGGAGCTTGTTTCAAACATATAAAGCTTTCTTAAGCTTGTAAACATGGTTAGAATTCTTTGGATCTTCGGATCCAGGGGGTTGTTTGACAAAAACCTCTTCTTGGATATATCCATTCAATAATGCACTCTTGACATCCATTTGGAAGAGTTTAATGTTGCTTAGACTTGCAATAGCAAGTAACAACCTAATTGCTTCTAGTTGTGCAACGGGTGCAAGTTTCTTCATAATCTATTCCTTCTTGCTAATCATAACCTTGTGCGACTAGCCTAGCCTTATTTCTTTTAATATTTCCTTGTTCATCTGTTTTATTCCTAAATACTCATTTAGTGCCTATTATGGATTTATGTTTGGGTTTAGGTACTAAATCCCACACGTTGTTTCTGGTAAATTGGTTCAATTCTTCATGGATCGCATCTATCCATGATATATCATCTAAGGCTTCTTTAACATTCTTAGGTTCTAAGTGTGAGATTAAGCTATGTCCTTCAGGTTGACTTATGTTTCTACGTGTTCTAACCTCAACACTTGGATCCCCAATGATTAATTCTTTAGGGTGTTTATGTTTATCTTTTATAAGCCACCAATTCCTAGGTTGACTAGGTTTACCCTCGTCTTGTTCAAATGTTTCATTTGTGTGAACATTATCGTATACTATTGGATCATCTTGCAAGTTAGTTGTGTTATCTTCCAATTGCAGAATTTCTTCATCTATTTCATCTAAGGGTTCATGCATGTCTTGGTCAGGGGGAGTTAGTTGTAGATGATCAAGTATAGGCTCAAGTAATACATCATCATCATCAAACATATTTTCAACATTATTCTCTTGTTTATGTTGAGTTTTATCACACATTTCAAGATATGCATTCTCATTAAATTTCACATGTATAGATTCAATTATTTTTCTACATGCAGGATTATAACACCTATATGCTTCTGAATTAGTTGAAACAAATATGCATTCAATAGAATTTTGTTCAAACTTGTCTAGATTATCCTTAGTGTTCAACATAAAACACTTACAACCAAAAACTTTAAGATTATCTACTTTAAGTTGTATATTGTTTAACAATTCATAAGGTGTTTTATTCAATTTGTTTCTAATAGAAAGCCTATTTATTATATAATATGCACAACTAACAGATTCAACCCGTAAATATTTTGGTACTTTATTTTCACATGACATTGTTCTAGCTATTTCTTGAATTGTGCTATTTTTACGTTCAACAACTTCATTGAGTTGTGGTGTTCTAGGTGGTGAGAATTCATGTTTTATTCCATGTAATTCACAAAACTTTATTACATCTTTGTTTTTAAATTCTCCACCTCTATCACTTCTAATTCGTTTAACATTTTCTTTGTAAAGATTTTCGAGTTCATTAATAAGAGTTTCTATTGCCAATGGAGCGTCGTCTTTGCGTGTTAAGAACAATGTCCATGTGTATCATAAGTAATCGTCTACTATGACACATACATAATAGTGTGCACCTAGACTTCTTGTCCTACTTTGACCAAATAAGTCTAATTGAAGCAATTCTTGTACATGACTAGTACTCACTTCATGTTTTGGTTTTAATGTTTCTTTAATATGTTTTCCTTTAATACAAGTTTCACACATTTGAAAATTATCTAAGTCTAACTTAAGCATGCCTCTAATTAAATTCTTCTTAGATAACTTTTCTATGGTTGAAACCCCTATATAGCATAATCGTCTATGCCATAAGTTCACATCTAAGCCACGTGATATTAAACACTTAACCGTAGCATGTAACATGTTATTTAGTGTTAGTGTGTAAATGTTACCTTCTCTATTTCCTTTTAATACAATTTCTCCTTTTTCATTTGTTATATCATAAGAATCAGGGAGAAAATAAACATAATAACCAGAATCTATAAGTTGCGAAATGCTTAATAAATTATAAGAAAGATTTCTTACTAACAACACATTTCGTATTTGAAATGTGTTAGGGTCCCTGATTGTTCCTTTTCCAACAACTTTTCCTTTGTTGTTGTCACCGAATGTCACCTTTCCTCCATTCTTGATATGTTCCAACTCGGTGAATAGTTTGGGGCTGCACGTCATATGCCTTGAACATCCGTTGTTTTAGATTCTTTGACTTTACTTCTTTCTTGCATTCCGTATGTTTTTCCTACAATGGAGACAAAGTTTTAGGTACCCTTTACTTGGGTCTTTGAATGTTAGGGGCACCATCCTTTTTTAGATATCCCTTAGGTATCCAAACTTTGATGTACCTTCTAGGCACATACTTGACATTAGTTGAATATAAAGGATTAACATGTATTTGACCATTCCATTTAAAAAGATGATGCATTGTCATACATGTTAACTCTTGGTTGATAAGTACTATGTCATGGCCGATTTTGATAATGAGTGAAAGGCATATGATTTTGTTTCTTGAATGGCGCTATGTATGCGTGTTCATATGCATTTCTATAAGTCTTATATGAATGTTTCCTTAGGTTCATAATAAGTTGGATGCATTTGATTTTGTCTAGATACATTTGTATACACATAGGCATAATTTCTAGGTTGTCTAGATGCAAAGTTTTGCCTATTTGAATGTTTATATGTGTGTGCTTTTGTGGGTGCATATTGCATTTTTCTTTAGAATATGCTGTAGAAGGACTAGAAGAAGGTGTAGCAGGCAAAGTTGATTTTGTTGTATTATATGACAACTTATACTTAGATGAATTAAAGTTAGTCTTTTTGCGTAACTTGTCATTTTCTTCTATATACCCTAAGCCCTTTTTATTATTTCCATATTTTTGAGATGATATAAGTGTGTCAAGCATATTCGTGCTAGATTTAAATTGATCTAACATTTTTTCTAAGTTTAGTTTAGAGAATTTAAGTTGTACTATCTCATTTTCACAACTTTCTAACTTAGATCTCAACATACTATTTTCAGTTTGTAATGTTTGTTCATTTTCCCTAGATGAGTCAATTTTAATCTCTAAAGAATCAAGAGTATTAGTAGATTCTTGTTTAAAAGATTCTAATTGATCGGAAAATTCCAAGTTGGACGTCTTCAACTTGTCATTTTCTTCAATTAGTTTCTTCATTTCTTTAGATAGCCGTTTACAATGAGCATGCATATTTAAGAACTCTTCGTACAGTTTATCAAATGTCATTTCACTATCAGAATCTATATCAGATGAAGTACTTACCTCGTTGGATACAAAGCAGACTTGAGCTTCCTCAGTGTCGGATTCTGAGTCAGACGCGTCACTCCACGTGCTCGCCTTCATTGCTCATTTGCCTTTCCTTGACTTGGTCTCCTTTGCCTTTGATTTTTGCATCTCCTTGTCTTGTTTATTGTTATTATTATTATTATTATTGTTGGTGTTTTTCTTTGTCGAACAATCATAAGAGATATGTCCTTTTTGACCACATGCATAGTATTTTAACTCTTTAGTATATCATTTGTTGTTATTAGAGTTATTTTTCTTAGGTTGAGAAGAAGAAAAAGAAGAAGATCGTTTTCTATTCCTATTAGGCCGTTTAAAAAACTTTCTATGTTTTCTAGCTATTAATATTAAGTCATCGTCTAATTTCATTATCACTATTACTATCATCATTATTTGAATGTGACTCAGTTGATTTGAAAGCTATACACTTATCGGATGATTTAGATGACTCGGACTTCTGTTGGTTTAGTTTTACCTCGTAAACTCTAAGTGAATTGATCAATTCATCCATTTTAGTGATTGACTTTGTCTCCTCGATCGCTGTTACCTTCGATCCCATTCAGCAAGAAGACTTCCTAGCGCTTTTTGAGCCTTTTCATTGTTGGTAAAAGATTTAGCTAAAGCTTCAAGCGCATTGAAAAATTGGTATACCTCAAATCCATAGATTTTATGGATTCGTTCGGCAACATTTTGAAAGATTCAAGTTCAGTTATAAGCATGTTTATTTTCGAGTCTTTTACACCGCTAGTACCTTCATGCTTTAATTCTAAAGATTTCCACATGTCGTGTGCACTTGTGCAATTTGAAACATATCATGCTTCAGAAGTTGTTTCTCATTCACATTTTCCTCATCCTCTATCATCCACATGAACACTCAAATCACCTCCATTTCTAGGCCATAACCGTGAGCCTCAATAAGGAAGAAAGAGGAGTTTCTTTAGCTAGACAAGTGGGAATCTTCAAGCCATCTAGGGGAAGAATCACTGTGATTAAGTATTGGAACCTCCATAACCTTGTTATATTTAAAAATGACTAACACACCCTTCCTTTTGGCCATTAAGGCCGTGTACACCCCAAGCCAAAACAAAGAAGCAATCTTGTTCTTCTAGGTTGCAGATTCAAGTATCCAAGGCAAGTATTCTTCTTAGCTTCTTCAAGAAAACTAAAAATGGAGGTGAAATCCATCATAGAATGGCCCACGCCCAAAACCGTGGGAGAGGTTAGGAGCTTCCATGGTTTGGCAAGCTTCTACCAGCGTTTGTTGAAGGACTTCTCTACAATAGCCGCACCAATAAACAAGATTATCAAGAAGGATGTTGGGTTTCACTGGGGAGAAGCTCAAAAAAAGGCATTTAATGAATTTTTAGGTATGTGGAATGCACTGAAAGATTCGAGTTCAGTCATAAGCATGTTTATTTTCGAGTCTTTTACACCGCTAGTACCTTCATGCTTTAATTCTAAATATTTCCACTTGTCGTGTGCACTTGTGCAATTTGAAACATATCATGCTTCAGAAGTTAGTTCATTTAATAATAATTGCATAGCCTTAGCATTCATGGACATTTTCTTCTTATCATCGGAGGACCATTCACTTTTATATTTTTCTACTTCTTCTGTTACACCGTTTACTTGTACAACTTTCATCAGAATGTATGGCTCATCTTCAACTATAGACCATAAATTGATGTCTATAGCCGTTAAGAATAACCTCATTCTAAGTTTCCAATGAACAAAGTTATTACCATCGAAAAGAGGAGGACGTTGTATAGACATACCTTCCAACTCACATTTGTGAGAAACAATAGCCATTATACGTACCTTTGATTTGAGATAAGCAGTCTACAATAAATTGTTGTTTTTTGACCTTGTATTGTTCGTATGGTGTTGAATCTTGCTTGATTGAGTGGTTTCAGCCTGGCTCTGATACCAATTGTTGGACCGTGCACCTGCAGAAAACACATTAGAGGGGAGTGAATAGTGGTTAGCGGAAATTACACTACTACTCTTGGTTAAAACCCCTTTGAAAACAGAATCTGAGACCACCTCAGATTCAGAACACGTTTTTGAAAAATTCCAAACTCAATGTACACAAAATCAATGTCTTTACTAGACTCTGTCCAAACATCAGAAAAATATAAGATCTTTTGACCCTTAAAACAAATAAAAAGATTCAGATGGTCAATCTGGACAGAATTGGACAGAATAGTGCTGAATTTTGAAAACGTGTTTCTCTTTGAATACTCAATCAAAAAGAGTGATATTTATGTCAAAACACTCATTAGGATGTCTACTGTATTTTTCCAAAAGGCCCTGACCTTAAACAATTCTTGATGAAAACAGAATTCAAGTTTTCTCAAAACTGGTCAGATTGCAGCCAGATTGGAGCAGTTACCTTGCAACGACTGAAAGACTAACTTTCTTTTTCTCAAATCAAGTGATTCTTGTTGCAAATGAAAGCTAACAATATGAAGTATAACTCCACTAAAAATCACAAATTTGGAAAGTGTTTTGCTATTTTTTCAGAACATGAATATTTGTGTGAAACATGCAGTGAAACTGGGCAGAAATTTAGAAAAATGTAAAGAAGACAAGAACACAAAAGATTTATCCTGGTTCGGTCAATGTGACCTACTCCAATCCTAAGGAACACATTTTCTTGGATTTTACTATGGTATGAACACAATTACACCAAGAACCAAGATTGATCCTTGGGTTAAACACCAACCCTATTCAAGACTTGGATGAACACCTCTATGCAACTCTTGGTTGCAACACCTCTACCACCTATTGGTATAGCCGTATAGATTTGGCTAACCAATCTTAAAAATGAAACACCAGAGGCTTGTAGCTCTACAACAAAAATCTCAAGAACACCTTCACTACAAAGAATGAAACAATAATGAAGAGAAGAAGATAGCAAGAGAATGAACTTCAACTTTTGCTTTCAAGTGTGTGTTCTTCTTCCTCGCCTTTGCCTCCTATTTATAGTGTAAAATAGGCCTTGAAGATAAGAACTCCAATGTATCACCATCTTCATCATCAAGTCCTAGTTGTCTTCACATCATCGGTTGGCCACATAAACACCTCGTACACTTGGCAAAATGAAACAACACGATTCGTCCACCTTTGAATTTGTAATGGCCGAGTTTTTGGTCTTGAAAAATGACTTGGAATTGCTTTGTAAAATAAAGATAATAACAAGGGATTATACTACCAAGAAACCCTCAACTCCTTGAAAAGATAATAGGCATGTGATGGCTGAACAATTCAAACAAAAATCAGCTCCAACCACCAATGTAGCCATTGGCTACATTTTCAAATATTTCCTAGTTGGCAATTTTGCCAACTAGCTTCTTTTTGGTTGGTTCACTTGTCACCAAGTCATAAAATTACACCATCATTCCACCTGTATATACACTTTTTTGAGGCTATATATATGTATATCAACTCCGATGTTTGAAGAAGAAATTAACAAATAATAGTTTACAAAATTATGTCAACATATAACACCAAAATTTCCACTTTTCTCCTTATATGTTGTGATCAATTTCACACTTTTAACACCTTTAAATTCTCTGCAAAATAATGATTAATATCCTCCAATAACATATAGAAGAAGATCTTCAAGAAAAAAAATAGAATGTGACATCACAACTCGTCATATATCCCGCTACTGTCGATAATGTCATCAATTGAGAGAAATAATAGAAAACCACCAAATATATTCAAGATAATCATAAATGAGCTTCAGAATGAAGATGATAATATACTCAAGAGATTCCTCGAGTAAAATACTAAAACTGTCCTCAGGGATAAAATGACCAAATACGATGACCCCGATGGTCCAAAATAGATATGATAACACCTTTGTGATGATAAATAAAATGAGAATAAGTCCTTGAATCATATTCACCATATCAAGTACTTACACAAATTCAAAATGCCAATTTTGCCCTTTTTAGTAAGTTGTAGAAACTTCCAAGGCACATTAGTCACAAGACATTTATAATCATCAAAAAACACATAATAACAACATGATAAACATATATGAATCATGTAAAAATAAAAACAACCATTTTATCACATTTTAGAAAAATATTTCTAAAAACCCTAGACTTCAATTGATTGAAGTGCCTCAGCTTCAGAGATCGATGTCTCACAGTGAGCTTCAGAGTTTGTCTCTGACCTACATCAATCGATCGATGTGTCTCGGGCTTTGAGATTGGTGTCTCATAGTAAGGTCTTGGTTTTTCTCTACCTTACATGGATCGATCGATGTGAGGGATCGAAGTACATCGATCGTTCAAAGTGCAACAACTTGAGAGATCGATATCATTTTTCTTCACTTTTCAACTTTTAATCATTTATAACATTATATGTGACATTTTTAAGTATTCACCACTTAAAATCATGACCTTGAAAAATATCCAAGCATATTTCTCAATAGTTTTACCCATCTTTTAATCGGAATTCTATTTAAAATGACGTTGGCAGAGAAAATTGCTTCCCCCACAAGTTCTGAACCGAAATTATAAACATAGCATTCAACATCTCCTTTAAGGTACGGTTTTTGCGTTTTGTAATACCATTAGATTGAGGTGAATATGGTGCAGCAGTTTGATGAATGATACCATGCTCTGAACAAAATTCATTAAATGGTGCACCATATTCTCCGCATCTATCACTCTGAATTGTTTTAATTCATTTGCTAGTTGATTCTTAACTTCATTTTTATAATCTTTAAAAGCGTCAACAACCTCATTTTTGCTACTTAGCAAAATAAACATAACAGTATCTAGTGCAATCGTCGATAAAATTTACAAAATACTTTTTACTATCTCTCGTTTGCACATACTTTAAATCACACACATCTATATGAATTAAGTCCAAACATTTAGTGTTCATTTCTATTAAAGGAAATGGTGCCTTTGCCATTTTTGCTTCAACACAAATTTGACAGTTTTCCTTATCAAAATCCAATTTGGGTAATAAGTCAAGATTAATCATTCTTTGTATTGACTTGAAATTTACGTGTCCAAAAGAAAATGCAATAAACAAGAAGACTCAAGTATGTAAGCAGAATCAGAATCATTATTATTAGCCACTGTGGGCAATTCTTTCTTGGGTAAAATCGTAATGACGTTTACATTGAAATTGTATCAGCTAAGTACCCCTTCCACCAAATACATACCATTCTTTGAAAGAATAACTTTGTTTGACTCTAACACTAGTCTAAAACCATGCATGACAAGTAGAGCCCAGAAACCGAATTCTTCCAGATGTCAGAAACATGCAGCACATTCTGCAAAGTCATATGCTTTCCTGAGGTTAGCTTCAGAACAATTTTCCCTTCTCCTTCTATCTTTGATGAGGCAGCATTCCCCATGTAGAGTTGTTCAGTGTTCCCGGGTTTGTACTCTGAGAACATTGCTCTATTGGCGCAGACATGTCTTGTAGCCACCATTCGCGCATGTTCCCCAGGCATTGCACTCCAAGACCACAACACACATATTCAAATCATCTATGGCATCAACGAGATTCGCTTTTGCTTTGTTATGCTTTTCTTGGGCTTACGATAGTCACAACTGCGGTGCCCCTGGATTCCACAATTATAGCTTATCCTAGTGAACTTCTTGGCACTCTCTTTGCTTTTGGAGTTCACTCCAAGAGGTTGGTTTTTTTTTCATCTTCACCTTTGCGACATGGATTTGGCATGACTAGAACTCAAATATGGCTTTCTCTGACATCTTCGATTATCCTCCTCTATGCGGAGTAGGACAATTAGATCTTCCATTGTCATTTCCTTTCGTGTGTGCTTGAGATAGCTCTTAAAATCCATCCATGAAGGAGATAGCTTCTCAATAACGACCACAACCTGGAAAGATTCACTAAGTGCCATGCCCCTCCTCTTCCACTTTGGCCACCAACAATCGTAGTTCCTCAACCTAGGAAACTACAGGTTTAGAATCTGACAATTTTAAAGTCCATGTGCTTACCAACTATAAAAATTTGTGTGCTGCCATATTCAGATCGATAATTGTTATCTAAAGCTAGCCACAAAAATTCTGCATTTTTTTAAGTACAATACACGCCATATAGAGTATTATCTTATCAACTCAAAGTTTGGTTCAAACAGACATCGTTACTGCAAGACCAAGCTTCAGCCACCAAGTTGTTTGGTATGTTCAAATTCTGGTCATCAACAGGAACCACCACCGAAGGGTCCTTGGTCAATAGCTTGGCCAATCCCAACGTTTTTAGGAAAAACAACATCTTCTGCTGCTACCTTTTCAAGATGCTTCCCCAAAACTTCTCGGCTTTCTCCATGTGACCAAGTTGCACATTTAGTCCAGCATTCACAGCAGCATTGGGCGCCAAGGGAACAGAATTCACTTCGGGTGCAGCACCAAATTGTGCACCGTTCATCCTATAAGATGAGCTTCCGCTTTCATTCTCCATCACTGTTCAGTCGAGAAGGAATAGATCAGAACAATTTCGGAAAGTAGAATGAGTAGGAAAAGACTACAAACCAGTGTAACAACACTGTTTTGAGTACAAAAATAAATTAATAAAGAATTGAATACAGAATAAGTCTTAAGATTGTAGGAGCAACAATCATGTACCAAGACGCAATAGTGGTGTGTGCACATATAAAGAGAGTAAGCAGTAGATCAAACCCAGTGCGAGTCGAGGACTCTGTCCTTAAGACTTATTGCTCTGGTATAGTGTGACCAACCGCGTTGGCAATCGTCTCCAATGATACAATGGATACCTGTTCAATCGAGTGGCACTCCTGCAACTTGAACCTTGTCGAACCTTCGAGCATCTCAACTTCTCACAGACTCGATGCAGAATAAAGAAGGAGAAGAGAGCAGAAAAGAAGATTGTGTGTGTTCTGAGAGAACCTAAAGCCTGGTTTATATAGAAGAGTTGGTTGGAGAATCGGTTGAGCAAAATATTTTGTGATCATCAGATTAAAACAGCAGATCAACTAAAATCGCCGGATCAAAACCGGAGCAGCGATTTTTGGGTGGTTTTTTGACATGTCAACCCACAGCCGTCGGATGAAAACCACAGTGTAGGATCAATTTTGAGGTGCCAGATGAAAACCACATATTGTTGGGCAGTTTGGTCAGTTTGAACTGCAGCCGTTGGATCAAAACCGACATTGCAACCGAAATTGTTAGATCAAAAGGGACGAACTATTTGATCTTATCCGCGGGTGGTTTGGTTAGTTTGAGCTACAACTATTGGATCAAAACAAATACCGTAACTGACACTGTTAAATGAAAACGGACGAACTGTTTGATCTTATCCGTGCGTAAAGAAAGGCATGTGCACTAGGCTGAAAGACCGGACCAGACCACTCTTAGAGACTTTTCGTCTGGCCGCTGCTCAGCTAGGCCTAGAGCCTTATTAATCCAAAGCCCAAAGAAATTTTCTTTAAAAAGATAGGAACCAAACACGAGCCGGCCAAACAGGCAGGCGGCTGCTACATGCGCACGCGTGTGGCAATCTTGTAGGTCTTCCCTCTGTCAAAATTCTCATGCCTTAAAGGCACATCTAAAGTGATAATTTTTTACATATATTTGATGGTAATTTTACCTCCTTTCAGCAATGTAGTATTCTCTCCACAAGGGCACATCATCCATTAAACAATGTTTTACACCCACTTTGATCATTAATTTCTCATTCACCGGTATCTCAAATCCTAAAATTATCTACTCATTATGTAGAGAATTAAAGGCCCATTAGTTTCTATTTGTTATTAATGGAAACTAATTATAATTAATCTCAAATATGTTGCTAACAAAGTGTGCAACTTGTTTTATTGGACTAAAACCCAAGTTTTCTCCAATTACTCCAATTTTATATGCTTATACATAGTAGTGAAATCAAACTGAGAATAAACCTAAAACAACAATAATCTAAAAAAAACAAAGTCAATTGTTGAAAACTTGTTTACGCATGTCTCCTATGGAGTTTCTATTTGTGATGCTTTATGTAGCACCCCACCCAAAATTAGGGTTTTGGCCAGATACATCCACCGTACTCTACTACAAGAAGTACAAGACGTCGTTATCATACATGTGCATGTCAACGTAATCATGGCATGATGTAGCAGAAGCAATATAAACATAAACAAAATACAATTAACATGCATTAATTTACATTACGATTCCGCACAAATCATAATATATAAAATCCTAAAATCCTCTGAATACATGATAATCAAATGACTAACATCTTCTAAGATAATTTCTTGGCATACTTCATCGCTATCGGTAATCTATCTAGACTCTTCTTCAATAAACATGTAAACTGATTCATATTCTATGCAAAGTCATAAGGCAAGTATGAGCAATGACACTAATCGTCGAGCAAGTAGTCCTACTAGAGACAACATGTGGCTCATACATGGGGAGAAAGGGTGATAAAATAATAATGAATCATAAATAACAAACATAATAAGGCACGTCTTTATTTTAAACAAGTAAAGTGACATACATAAGTATAAGCATATAACATAATACAAATGAAACTTAACATCGTAACATAGCGAACATCTCATTATACCTAGTCCATAACATGACATACATGTCCATACTTAGCTTCTAAACCATAACTTATACTAAGGTCACACATCTTACATCCACTATACTTTCATGCATAATCGCTACATTATCAACTTAATAACATCATAAGCTTAAGGATATTCCAACAATAACTTAAGGGTATCATGGTCATAAAATGATTTCATATTTCATGATAACTTAAAACATGCCTTTTCATAAAATCATAACATAAATTTCCATAAACATGCATAACATGACGTTTTCATAAACATATGGACATAAACAATTTTTCATCATGTGACTAAAACACTTTTCATAACATAAGAAAGATACGAAACAATATATCGAATCATCCTCATACAATCTAACAATATAAATCCCAGCATTGCAAACACGGTGCCACATCATATGTACATGTCATATAATGGTGATGTCGATAAGGCGGAGATCCCTTGTCTCAGACAAGGTGTTACACTCGGCCAACATAAGGGTAGGGGAACATATGCTCAGGACACCAACCTCTCCTAGATTACTCCAGTGTTATGCCGGCGCTTCGGTCATCAATAACATAACATATGACCCTGACATAACAACTCCGAAACTGTATCAGGATGGCGTTCCATGATCATAACATAACATAACATAACAATTTTCGATGGAATCAATCGACTCGTCGATATGTTCCATTACGCATAAAAATTTTAAAACACGAGATACGGTAGAAAAATAATTTTCAAACTTTTATCTCATGCAAACCCTAACTCTTGGCCAAACGGTAATTTGGTCATTCTACACTTTAATTATCAACATCCATCACGTATCTACATCCTATATGTCATAAAGAATATGTGATTTTTACCCCCAATAAAGTACCATTCGACCATCATCATAAAACAGTCCTTTTTTGGTAATTTTCACCCAACGCCACTTTCTTAATTTGTATTTTGCATATACAACTCATATTTCAACACTTAAGGATTTAAAACACTTATTTTATAATTTCTTTGACATGTCACCTAAAAATATTACATGTTATATATAAATATATGTATAAATAACATGAAATAAAGTCATTTATGTCACAAAAAGTATCTTAGGCCGTGTGTGTGTATATATATGTCTACTTACACACATATATATATTTTTATACAATATACATATAAGTGTTCATAATATAATATATCCTAAAAAGGGCCTTATAGCCGTGTGTGTGCGTGTGTGTATATATATATATGTATATATACATATATGTATCTCTTTAAAAGGTGAGATTTTATTGAATTAAAAAACCTCAGTTATGGTTGAGGTGACCATATTACAAAAGTGTATCTCAAACGAAAAAAGAAAATGTAAAGTGGCTATGATATGCAGTCTCCAGTCATATATGATATGCCGCATTTAAACCTTGCCAAGTAGAACCACCCTTGTGGATAAAACCATGGCGAAGGAAAAAGCGTACATATTTATATGATTGGAGTGAGTCTGCTGAGGTTGTAGCCTTACAGAAACTAATGTACAGCACAATATCACACTGAGGTTCAGGTATCCAAAGTAAACTTGTGAGCAGCAGAATAGTATGCGTTGCAAGGAGCTTTGCGTAGCAGATGAGATTGTCCAGCCCTTTAGGCAATGAGAACCGTTGATCCAGCATTGGGCAATGAGCGACATAGAGCAGTTTCCTCGCAAGAAAAAATGAAAGAAAGCAGCATTATCAAAATATTCAAAGATTATACATCTAAGATTGAGACATATAGCACAGCAACATACCCATGTTGCCCGTAGTCTTAAGACTGTGGGCAACAAAGTAAAGAATGCATGAACAAAAATGGCGATCCGAGGAAATGTTAGAACACATACCCGTGTTGCCTGTAACTTTAGATTACATGCAACAATATAATGTGTGAAGGTGTGGTATTTAGGTTCGAATGGCGTGCAGCAATCCATCTGTATGGTAAAATCCACGCACCGTTGATGGCAATTGAGCATGAGACGTGAAAATCCGTGTGTCTGCATTAACCGTGCAAACTGACTTAAATGATGTGCTACCATGTTGATCTCGCGAGGGATGAATAATAGCTCGTTGCCTATAATTTGCAAAAAAGATTGTAAGCGCGTGTATTCCAGTAAACTCAGCAGGGCCGTGTTTGGCTGAGTTACTTGAAGACAGTCCGTTTCTATGAGGAGGTTATGATGTAATTGTCCAATCAATAAGAGACTGAACAAGATGCCATGCGTCTCTGCTCGAAAAGGTGGTAGTGGTGGAAACCTAAATGAGAGAGCTACAATCATGCGGCCGGATGAGTCACGCAATATTGCACCTGCTGTAAAGTATGTTCTTGCTGCTGACGCATCTACATTTAATTTTAATTTTCCTGTTGGAGGCAGCTTCCACTTCAATGATAATACTGTTTTTGGCTGCAGCTTGGTTGAAAACCCAGAGTCGATAAAAGAGAGGTCATATTGAGCTAAGGATGTTCCATGAAGAGTAGTTGTCCAGTCATAACATAAACGCCGGGCAAGACTATATAAATTTATGATAGGAAAGTCTCCGTCTCCATGAATATGATTAGTGTAGATGCGCCATATAGACCAGCACAACATAATAGGACCTACCACACGCAGGTTTCCTTTGAGTGTTTTAGCAGAGGAGGAAAGCCACCATTGCAGCAAAAGTGATCGTAGTGATGCATGATTGGAGTGGGGACCGTCCAATATCAGAGATAGTCTTAGCCATGTGGGTTGCACCATTGGGCAGCCAAAAAACAAATGGTGAAGGGTAGCTGAATTTGTGCGACAGAATGGACAGATCGTAGGGCATATGGTGCAAAATCATTAAAATCCTGAAAAGGCCTTAGGCCGTGTGTTATATATATGTATATTATTTTCATACATCATACATATATGTATTCATAGCATATAATAAAGTCATTTTTATAGTAAAAAGGTCTTATGGCCGTGTGTGTATCTATGTATATCAACATAAATATATTTTCATACATTATACATATATGTACTCATAACATGTATATAATTCATTTAAACCCTAAAAAAGTACTTTATGGCCGTATGTGTATATATATATATATATATGTATATTCACCTATATATTTTCAAATATACATCACATAGAAACATATATTTTACATATTCTTGTTGTCAAAACTTGAACGTACTACACGAATGATCCAACCTTAATATAAACATATATACTTAAGCTTTAAAAATCCATGAATGATCTAGGAAGAAAGCTTGTCATTCTCACTTTTTCTTACACTTAAAGTGATGGTTTCTTCACTTGGTTTGGAAGAAAACACTTCTTCTTGTCCCCTTGATCACCATGGTTTTGAAGCCAAAAATGGAAGAGTTAGTGAACAACTTATGGAAGGTAGATAAGTGGGAAGATTTAACTTAGTCTACATGAAGTTCTTACCTTGTTCTTCCTTGGTTCTTTGTTCTACAACCTTCTTTGTTCCCTTCTTGGATGATGAGGGTGTTGGAACCTAATTTTTAATATGTGTAGATGATGTGAGGAGAAAACAAATTCCTCTTTTTCCTTGTGAAGCTCACGGCCATAATAGGAAGAAGAAGGGGTTAGGGGACTTTGTTTATTTTGGAGAAAGAAGAGAAAGTGTTGTGCTGAAAGTATAGAAGTGTTTATGTGTTGAATGAGGGAAGAGAATGAGGTTTTCCCACTTTGGTTTCCTTGTTGTTCTCGGCCATGAATAAGAGAGGAAGAAGATTTAGAGGACTTGTTTGCTTTGGAGAGGAAAGAGGGAGTGTTTGGACGATATGTGAGTTGTTCTTGAGCATAAATGAATGGAAGGAAAGGCTTTCCGCTTTTTCTAGCCACTTTTGGTCGAGGTGTGAGATGGGGGGAGGGGAAAAGTTTTTTTTGAATAAGTGCATTAGGTTTTAGGGTAATGAGTTAGTAGGAAGAGTGTATAAGAACAAGAAGAAATATTGTCTTCTTGGGGTTGGAGTGGCTGGCCTATGGGTAGGGAGGAAAGAAATGAAAATGGCTTGTCTTGTTGCCATGTAGGACAAGTGGGAGAATGTGATGATTGGGATAAAAGTGTGTAGGGTTTTGTTGTGTAGTTGAAAACAAAAGAGAAGAAAACTTTCTTCCCACTTGCATGGATAGGGGCGGCCAATAAGAGGATTAAGTGGGTAGAATAGGACAAAATATCATCATTTGGTTTCTACACAATTTTGTACACTTGTTATTTTGTTGGGGTATTTAGACCGTGTGTGGCGGAGCTTAGATCGCTTCATGTGCTCTCCGTCGTTTTTTGATATGTTTCCCATATTACATCTGCAACACCTAACTAGGGCAACATCGGATCATGCTCCACTTTATCGTACATGTGATGTAGAGAATCCAAGGGGCCCTGCTGCCTTCAGATATCTTGATGCTTGGACAACACACCCGGACTTTGATGCGTTAGTTCAACATCACTGGCAATCTTTTCCGACTGTGAGCGGTATGTGGGGTTTCTTTTATAAACTTCACCGTCTAATAGTTCACTTAAAGAAATGGAATAGGGAGGTTTTCAGAAACATCTTTGACCATGTAGCCCAGACTGAGGAAGATGTAGTTGTCCATGAAAGGGAATTTGACGCTGATCCCACTCTGGCTAAGCGAGAGCAATATCATTATAGTGTAGCGTAATTGAAGCTTGCTCAGTCTCGCGCATTTATTTACTGGAAGCAGAAGGCTAATGTTAAATGGCTCAAGGAAGGGGATGCTATTACCTCATTCAATCATCAAACAGTAAAGGAAAAGCGCCGACGGCAATCTATTCGACGAATTTTACTTGAGGATGGTACAGAATGTGTGCTTGATGCAGATATAGCAGCAGAAGCAGTGCGTTATTATTCATCTCTTTATATTGCAGAGCCAATAGCTGATTATGCGTCAATCATACGGCATATCCCAGGGGTTTTGACATCGGATGATAATCACATGCTACTAGCAATGCAGGAATTACAGGAGGTTCAGCAGGCGGTATGGGACCTCAGTCCAACTAGTGCTGCGGGCCCTGATGGATATCCAGGCTCATTCTATAGACGTTTTTGGCAAATCATACATTCAGATATGCATAAGACAGCTCAAGAATTTTTCTCGGAATGTTGATGCCAAAAACAGTATCGGCCGCCACCATTATATTACTTCCTAAAGTCCCGAATCCATAGACATTCACAGACTTTAGGCCTATCTGCCTGACCAATTTTATCTCTAAAGTTATTATGCACTTGATCGCTACTAGGTTGTGCCGATTGCGTTCGCGCCTTATCTCACCGGAGCAAGGGGGTTTTATGCAGGGCCGAGGTATCACTGAACAAATCTCACTCGCTCAAGAAATGGTGTATGTATTAGATAAGTGTAATAGAGGGGGTCATGTGATGATCAAACTGGATATGGCCAAAGCCTTTGATCGAGTTGGTTGGCAATATCCTGAGCTTCTTCTAAAGCAGTTTGGCTTTCATTGACGGCTGATTCGAATCTTGATCAATTACTTGGGTGCAACACGATGTTCAATTCTAATTAATGGTACACAGACAGGTTTTTTCTCCATAGGGCGCAGCGTCAAGCAGGGTGATCCTTTATCTCCTTTACTTTTTATCCTATCTTCCGAAGGGTTTTCCCGTGGATTGAACGCATTGATGCAGGTGGGAATGCTTAAGGGCTTCGTTGTGGGTCGGGTACCATGTGTTTCTCATTTGGGATTTGCGGATGATTTATTGATATTCTTAAATGGCTCCACTCGTAATCTACAGCGATTTCGCTCTTTTTTGGTTTCATATCAACAGGCATCGGGACAGCTTGTCAATTATCATAAGAGTCAAATAGTGGTCGGCCAAGGAGTTTCTGGAGATGCATCAGCTTCTACGTTGGGTATGCGTATGACATCCTTGCCCATTAAATATCTTGGCTCATTTCTTTATAAAGGTATCAACCGCTCTAGGTATTGTACATCATTACTTAACCACTTTGACGCTAAGCTCACATCAAGGTCGACTAAATTATTGACAATGGCTGGACGACTCGTCTTACTAAAGCATGTATTGAGTTCTATGCCTGCACATATCATCGCAAGTTCATCTTTACCAAAGAGCATCATCCATATTCTGCATCGAAGAATGGCAACTTGCTTATGGAATGACGGACATCACTGGAAGTCATGGCCGTCATTGTGCATCGCGAAAGAGGCTTGTGGATTGGGTATACATAATCTGCTGGATCTTCAAAACGCTTATGATTGTTAGCTATGGTAGAAATATTTCCAATCAAATACCTTATGGGCGAACTTCTGCAACAAGAAATATGGTACTCAGGCCACTTTATACTCTCATATATATGACTCTCCGGTATGGAAAAGATTATGTCGCATACATTTATGGAATCGAAGGTAAACAGCACCCAAGCTGGCATGCATTGGTTACCTGACTCTAATGGTCAGTTCTCCTTGAAATTGGCATACACTCTCATCTCGGCATCGGCTAATATTTTTGAGGAATCACGGTATGTTTGGTGGCCGCAGTCTCAGCCTGTCCTTAGTATTTTTCTATGGAGACTTTGGACATGCTCTCTGTCCCTGGTTGATAATTTGCGCAAATGGCAAACGGTGAACACTTCTCAATGTGTGTTCTTCCGCTGTAATTTGGATGAACAAGATCATCTCTTTCTACACTGTCCGAGTATTCGACCATTATGGACAGAAATATCTATCCATTTTTCAGGACCAATGCCTGGCCAACTCCGAGCTATAGTGCCCTCGATAGCTACTTGGACCATCTGGAAAGAGTATGGGGCAATACGTTTTGGGGAGGAAAAATTCAGTTATCACCGCCTATTTGATAAAGTATGCTCCACATCCTACACCTTGTGCTCTGCGATGAATAGTAAGAAGTTTGCATCAACTATACCACATCTAGTTGCCTTGTCCTTTTCTCCTCCTCTTAGGACAAAGCGAGTACGGGTAATTAGATGGAAACTACCGCCTTCTGGCAGGATGAAGTTAAATGTAGATGTAGCAGTGGGTCATTCGCAATCAGCAGGTGGAGCAATCTTACGCAATGATCAGGGACAACTGGTGTCGGCCATATGCTTTGCCTTACCAAGGGTGAGTACATTACGTGCAGAATTGATGACATTGACTCTGGCACTGATTCATTATGCCAGATTTTGGGATAACATCATTGTTGAGACGGATTGCTATTCAATACTCCAAATGTTGCAAACACCAGTGCACTAACAGGCCAATTAGCAATTGAGTTCACAAATGCAACTCATTTCTTGACACTCAATCAAGCCACCGTACAATATTGTCCACGTGAGGCCAACACAGCGTCACATGCACTGGCTCGCCATGGCTACACATGCGCAGGAAATCGACGTTTTAATACCCTACAAAGTCTCCCTTGCGAGGTACGAGGGGCTATTCATATGGATGTTCATCTGTCTAATTTGCGTCACTGATCCATACTTCTCAATGTCTCACATTGTTGTGTTGGCGAAATCAACTTTCTGTTGCCTGTGTGGTCTAACTACACCGGCAACATCGGTGCATTTCATTCTTTTTCTTTGGTACTTATTATTGGATTCACATGTTGCATGGCCTTGCTTATACTCACATCTTTCATTCTATCGTGGATTTATCTACCTCATGGTCACTCTACACTCTGTGTGGTTCATGATCTCTGGCAACCCCCTAATGCGCCACACGACTGAGGATCGAAGTTTTGCTCAACTAAGAGCCCACCTGGGATTAATGTTGTCTCCTTGGTTCGTACTGAATCAAGGTGACCTGGGTATGTGCTACATTCTACTTGATTCTATTGCATATGCTACATATATGATACTCACACATACCTTTTGCAATCTTTATTACGAGGTGAAATGTTCCACAAGCTCCGGAAGATTGCATTCCAATGTTACGGTGTACAAACCTATTCGCCATTTTCGTCGATCGATGATGGAAGCAACTGAAGCTAGATCTATAATCTTCAAACACTCTAGACAGCTTGACAATTCTGTATTGGCTAATTGCTCCATTAGTATAAATATGTACGCTTTTTCTTTCGCAAAGGTTTTATCCACAAGGTTGGTTTTACTTGGCAAGTTTTTAATGCGGCATATCATATACGATTGGAGATTCGCGCTCATTAGCTCATTGCATTACTTATTTTTGTACGATGACTCTTTGTAATAGGGTATTCCTCTGCCATAAGTGAGGCTTTTAATAAAAATATATATTTATAAAATATATATATATGTGTGTGTGTGTGTGTATTTCTTATAATGGAGAAAACATTTTCGGCCGCCTTTGTCCAGTAATCTCGGAACCCACACCGTCGCTGCCTGATCTTCGCCAATGGCATCACCGCCAGGCCCTTCGGCCCTAGCCTCCTTCACTGCCGTCCTCCGTAGTGACTCACCACCAATGATTCACCTGAAACGGCCATCGCGTTCCAAAGGCTGCCTGTCAATTCACTTTGCAAACGAAGAAGTTGATGCCTTGATCTCTCCATTCAAATTCACTCTCGTTGGTTCCTTCTGACATGGCCAGCCGGCAATGGTGGCACTAAGGAAAGCATTTGATCACACTGGCTTCACCGACACTGTTCATCTCGGATTACTCGACAAGACTCACATTTTGCTCTGTTTTGATCTCGAAAAAGATTATAGTCGTTGCTTATGCTACCGCACACGGTCCATTCTCGGCTACCCTATGCAGGTGACGAAATACACATTTGATTTTGATCCATGATATGATGCGCCCATTGTTCCAGTGTGGATATCTTTGTCGGGATTACTAGTCTATTTGCATAATCAGTTAGCTTTATCCGCCATAGCGTCTATGATCGGTACTCCAATCCATTTGGATACTGCCACTCACCGTCTTCTTCGGCCGTTTGTGGCTAGGGTATGTATTGAGGTTGACGTTTCGAAAGAGTTACCACCAACAGTGGCGGAGCCAGGAGTCCCTTCTTGGGGGGACACTGACAGGCTTCGCCACAAGAGTACCACCGGTCACCATTTCGGACCGGGGAAACTGACAAAATATTATAGACATATTTTTGTATTATAACGTAAAATGCATGAAAGAAAATACATCTACCATCCAATGTACAAAAAAATAAACAATACACAACAAACAATATACGGATCATAATTATCAAATGAATATAGTAATATACATCAATACATACCTTTTATTTGCCTATTGTAGGATGAGAAGGAGTTGCCAAGGGATGGAAAATGGTTCTTTGAGATGACATTGATTGAAATTGTTACATAATATCATCATCTTCAATTGTGCTAAAGATTTCATGCTCAAAGTAACACAATAAACAATCTGATAGTATGTCATCCCCCAACCTATTGCATAGATCAGTCTTGACGATATTAATTGCAGAAAAAGTTCTTTCAACACTAGCTGTTTCGATGATTAAGGTCAATGCTAACTCGATAAGTCGATATACTAAAAGAAAATAATTGTGATAATTTTTCTCCACCATCTTCTTTTCAAGATCTCGAAGATTATTTATATTAGAGAATATTTCATTTTATTTCATATCGACAATGTAATTGTGAAGTTGATGGTCAAGATCCATTCGTTCCAAGAAAGTGAAGTGATCTGGATATAACTCAGCAAGATGCGACAATTGACCATGATCAAAATTCGTAAAAGAATTTTGAGGATCAAGACACATTACACATTTAAGTAAATCCGTGTTTGCCTCTGTGAAGTGTTCATCTATTTCCATAGCAATAATGTCAATCACCTAAGAATTTTTATGAATAAAAATTAATTACGTTATAGTCTAGAGCCTGTCAACTTTGAAACAACTTTAGAGCAACCAAATAAAATCACAAATGATGTGTAATTGTAGCATCTTCCCCCTAACAGAGTGGCACAACCATATGCCATTTTCAAATTAATATGTATCAACTATCGAGCATCAGCCTTCATAGGATTCATAAGATTAGCAACCAAAAAAGAGAAACTTTAATCTTCATAAGCAAACTAATGCAAAGAAGTCTACTAGTTTTCAATGATTACCTTACATAGAACATACTAAACTAATATAAATTGCAAGGGAAAACCATCAAACCAATTGTAGAATCCAAACAGCCGACACTGGCCACAAAATTTACTGTTTGAAAAAGGAAAACACCATAAAAGAAAATGTGGGTTTGAATATTTACCTCTTAATGAATTGCAGGAAATCCTATCTAGAGAATAGGATCGCTGCCGCCAATGGATGATTCTGGGAGGAGAGAACAGGAGGGAGTAGAGGAAGAGTCAAGAGGGAGGGGAGGGTTCTGCACTTCTGCTTCTACAGGCTACGGCTCTGCCGATTCAGGTCAAGAGCAGGGGAGGTAAGTATTAGACAAATTTTAGTCACTTAGCAGAGAATTGCCGAACATTAAACACTATGAGACCACGCAACAGAGAGTTAGTGTTTTTTCAAGTAGGGGCACACTTTGAACTGAATGGCCAAAAATATAACTACACCTACCTATCGATAGGATTTTTTCAGTCGACGTTGGGGGCATGTGCCCCCTAGGCCCCCCTTCCCTCCGCCCTTGACCACCAAAAATGCATGTACAAAGCCATGATCACGAGTTCTTCCAGGCATTGGTGTATAAAGACGTCCCGCTATTTTGCTCCGAATTCTGTGTGCTAGGTCATAAGTACGGCAGTTGCCCTTCAGCCACCAACTCAAAACATCCTGCTATGCCTCAGAAGATTTGGAAGGAGAAGCTGACATCCCCTATTGTCCTAGAACCGTCAGCCGATGCTGGGGCAGAGACTTTGCCATAGCCACCCAATGCCACCCTAGCCCTGTTGGAGACCCCACATCCATCATATTCATAGGATTTGGATTTATTGGGTCATAGTAACCGGTGATCTCCAGCAGCCACATTGTTTACCTATATATATGTCTCATGGACACTCAGACACCAAAGTATACATTCTCATGCCCTCACGGTCAAATCCTCCTTAACTAGCTGATCTTCGCAGCATTTATCAATCTGTGTCTGATGACGTTGTGCGTCGTATGACATATTTCACTCATCCACTTTCAGATGAGACTCTACTTCAGCAACTTCTTCACCCTCCCGTAACTTCGGATGAGCACAGTTTTTGTTATGTATATTAAGAAGCGGCATCAACGACCCGCGGCTCAAGTATCTCACGCCCTTAGACAAGTGGTCACTCATAGCTTGGCTCGATCCTCACACTCATCATCTCAGTCTTCTTAATGCACCTCTTAACTTGGAATACTCGAGGTCTTCACACCTCTTTGTCTCGTCTGCGTTTATTATTACAGCAGTACTTGGTTATGTTTATTGTGATTATTGAACCTCAGCAACCTGTAGCACGGCCGCAGTGTGCTAAGATTCAGTTAGGATTTTCTTCTTGTATGGCTTTATGTGATGATCATATGTGGTGCTTTTGGCGTGGGGAGATGCTGGATTTGTTGGAATCTCGGATAGGGGAGCAGATGTAGCGTCAAGCCTTCTGGGCAGAATTAAAATCATTCGGTGACTTTACACAGGAACCGTGGCTAGTATGAGGGGATTTTATCACGTTTTTGTCAATTCATGATCACAAGGGGGTTGCTCGCCCCGCTTTGTCATCATTAGCAGACTACAATTCAGTATTTGATCATTGTGCGTGGCATGTACTTCCACATATTGGCACCCGTTTTACTTGGCTCAGTGGTCGAGGTTTGGGTTATGTTTGTCGTAGATTGGATTGGGTATTCTGTAATGCAGCTTTCTATGATATCTTTCCCCAGATTAAGCTCACTCACTTAAGTTGAGTTACTTCCGATCATTGTCCATTATTGATTGAGTGTGGCTTGGCCGGGTTGCTGGTCCAAAACAGTTTCGGTTTTTGTCGGTATGGACTTCCCACCCTCATTTCCTCTCTTTTATGTGTCAAAAATGGGAGTCATATTCTACCACTGGGGGAATGTTGGGTTTGTGTGCTAAATTATGTTTATTTAAGCGAGATCTATTAACTTGGAATAAGGATGTATTCGGAAATATATTCCGTCGGGTTGAATATGCTGAGCGACGTGTTCAAGGAGCAGAGCTTGCCTATGATAACGCCCCGTCAGATGATACCCACCTCGCATACTTTGCAGCATAGGCGGAGTTTAAATTAGCCTGCATTCAAGAAATGTAATTCCAGAAGCAAAAGGCACGTGTTAAGTGATTGAAGGAAGATGAGGCAAATACCAAATACTATCATGCGATTGTTGGGGATCGACAGCGGCGGAAGTACATCCATCACATCGAACACTTCGACGGTACTGTATTTGAGGCACAAGAAGATATTCAGTAGGATGCTATTGATTTCTATTATGCTATGTTCACTACTCAGCCTACATTTGATGACTCGGACTTGCTTGACAGCATCCCACGACTTCTGACAGCCTCAGACAATGACTCCTTGACCTCTATGCCAACTGAGGAAGAGGTTTGCCATGTTGTCTGGGCATTGGACCCTCAAAGTGCCGGGGGACTAAACGGCCACAATGGATGCTTTTACTGAACTTGTTGGGATGTCATCAATTTGGATGTTTATAAGGCATCCAAGAATTTTTCTTAGGATTTACTTTACCTAAGTCTATGGCTCATACGTTGATTGTGCTCCTCCCGAAAGGGTCTTCGTAGAGATCTTTGAGTGATTATAGGCTATTGCCTTGTATACATTTTTGAGCAAGATCCAAACACGCATACATGCATCTAAATTGAATACAGTCCTCCCCAAAATCATATCTCCAAATAAGGCAGGCTTCCAAAAAGGTAAAGGCATTGCTGAGCAGCTTCAAATAAGGCAGGCTTCTAAAAAGGTAAAGGTATTGCTGAGCACCTTTTACTTAGAACTGAAATGGTCCACTGGCTTGATCACACCCCCGCTCTTCAATTGTATTATTGAACTTGATTTGGCTAAAGTTTTTGATCGTGTGAGTTGTCATTTCCTGCGATTGGTACTCGTTCGGTTTGGGTTCTCTGACTTCTTTATCACTCTACTCCTCAATCATCTCAGTAGCACCTATCTCTATCTTGATTAATGGGGTACCCAGTGGTTTTTTTAGGCCTACACGTGGAATGAAGCACAGAGATCCCCTATCTTCATTGCTCTTTATTGTGGTGATGGAAGTTTTTTCTCGAGCTCTCAATGATCGAATCCGCAATGCTTTTTTCATTCTTTTCCTCTTAGATGGCTTCCAATCACCATCTCTCACTTGTCATATGCAGATGATCTACTAATTTTTCTTCCCGCTAATCGTCGTAATCTTCGACGGTTCAAACATTTTTTGACCATGTATGAATAGGCTTCTGGACAGGCAGTTAACTATCATAAGAGCAATGTTGTATTCTCCTCGCGCATCTCGCACACTTGGTAGCGGGACTTAATATCCATATTGGATATGCATCAGTCTTTAATACCGTTGAAGTACTTGGGTCCTTACATGCACAAGGGTATATCACGCATGGTACATTGTATCGACCTCTTGACACATACTGATGCTCGCCTTGGCAGATGGCAGCAAAAAACCTTGGGGGCCGCAGGTCGTATTACCCTTATTTGGTCTGTTTTATCCTCCATGCTGCTTCATATTATGGCCGGTGATCGTCTTCCTCAGGGAGTCATTCGATCCAACGAGCAACGATTTGTCAGATTTTTCTGGGGACAAGTCGCCATCATTGGATTTCTTGGCAACAACTTTGTCTACCCACACAGGAAGGCGGTCTTGGCATTCGTCACTTGAATGTCATTCAGGATGCCTTTGCATGAAAAGTGTGGCATCTATATCACTGCAGTGACTCTTTATGGAGCCACTACATGCGAGCTCGCTATGGTACTCATTCAGATATCCACCCATGCTTATATGACTCTGCTCGGTGGAAGAGTATTTGTGCAGTACATCCCTTTTGCGCCAAGGCTACCACTATCCAGTCTACTGTGCTAGTCTAGCCTACTCCATCAGGCGATTTTGCTTTGGGTGCAGCCTATACCTTGGTTCGTACATCTCGACCGACACTTATGTCACATGGCTTAATTTAGCGTCGGACACAGCGATCAGCTATTCAACTTTTTCTTTGGCGCCTCTATCATGGTGTGATCCCCCTTCTAGATAATTTAATTAAGTTTGCACAGTTTTTTCCATCTCGGTGCCCATTCGGTCATTTGGCTAGTGCTTTGACGCTTCATATTTTTTTCCTATGTCCTAAGGTTCACATGATATGGTCATATTTCTCTACTTTGCTTGATGTTTCGCCTTTCAGTGGTGGTTCATGGCGATCTTATCTGATGCTCATCTGGTGTTTCACTCCTACAACATTTATGGGGGAGATGCATCTAATATACCCAGGAGTGTTGTTATGGAATGTATGTAAGATGTATGCCTCCACAGTCTTTCATTCTTCCCTATGAACTCCACGCTCGGTTATTCGATTTATTCGCACCGATCTTTTTGTGTGGGCGAAGTCGATGTCTAGTACTAAGATTGCTGCGAATGTGCCAAGCCTTATACATGCAGGCCTTTTCCCACCATTACTTACTCTTCGGCCTCGAATTATTTGGTGGTCACCACCACCAATTGGTCGCCTCAAGCTGAAACAGATGCAGCAGTTGCCACTATGTAACCAATAGTGGAGCCATTTTTCGTGACTCAGCTGGATCATTTATACATGCGAGTGCTTTTCTCCTACGACTCCATTTACCAACGCAGGTGGAGGCACAGGCTGCCCTTCTTGTTGTTATGTATTATCTTCCACGATTTAGCTGCTTTACCCTGGAGATGGATTCCGCGGAGCTTTTGGATGTTATTGCCTCAGCCACATCATCACTGGCTCTTGATTTGCTTCGCTTGCGCGGTTTGCTGCACTAGCTTGCCCTGTCGATTATACACACACCGCGCGAGACAAACATGCATGCACATTTGCTTGCTCAGGTAACGCTCCCCACACAAATGTTCACTGTCTACACCTCGCTTCCCTCGTTGCCCATAGATGTTCGTAGACATGTCCTTGCCGATATTTCACTAGCTTCTTTTTGGCATCCCAATTGTGATACGTATCATGGCATGTAACCACCTTGAGTGCATAACTGCGACTGCATTTAAATGTCTCCCACTAGGTTGGCGAATTTTGACAGTAGTTGTTTGCGGCCGCCAAGGCTACAGGCAACTTGAGTACGCCTTCTGATATTAGTTTTTCATTTCTTATTTTGTTTGGAATTTCCTATTTACAAATTGATGTTGCTTTCTGGGTCTGTATTGTTTCCTGAGGTACATGTTCCTTCATTGGACCCGCTGCAGTTTAAAGTACCCCATTCGGGCCGGCACGAATTTTGGTCTGTTGCCTTGATCCTCTTTAGGGCAAGGCAACGCGGTATGTGGATGGTTATTCTTTCGCTGCTTTATTTACCACGTATGATATTCTGCATCTAATGCTTTCTGGCCTATCTTTTCTTGCCTGCTTGTGTCGAGAGAGGATGATTAGGCTGGTTCGGCGCTATGCTTCGCCATGATCATTGCGTGCACGGTTGCCTTAGTTGTGCTAAATTCATTGCTTCCATTGTATTCTAAAATAATTAGTTCCTTCAGGATATATAGTCTCGTACTTTGGTGGACTCGTGTATTCTTTTTTCTATTTTTGGGGGAGTCTTCCGTAGCCATAGGGCCACATATGTAACCACGGTATTCTTCCACTACAAGTGAGGGTTATTTATATTAATAAAACTCTGGACGGTACCACCCATCCTTCAATATATATATATATATATATATATATATATATATATATATATATATATTAAAAAAGGAACACAATGTCCCCTATTTTATTAGTTACTCTCACTTATGGCGGAGGAATACCGTTCATACACTATAAGTCAAAGCATAAAAAAATATAACTACTATATGGCCTAAATTTGAAGCTCTGAGGAGGGCGATATAGGGGAAGGTAATGTCCAAATAGAGTATGATATGCCTCATAAAAACCCTGGCAAGCACCCTTCTGGATAAAATCTTGCACGAAAGAAAAAGAGTACATATTTACCCCATTAGGAAAATACAACATACAGTGAGAAAAATGCCCAAATACAATAAAGTTGCAACGTCGAGTCATTGCGCGTAGATCAACAAGTTCCTCCATTGCAGTCCATGCAAAGCCAAACACGAAGAAAGCAAACACCAGTGTGTGCCAACCAAAATAATAACATACGTAAACCAATAAGTATAAAGGCATACCCAGCCTACCTGCATCCATCAGAATGCAGGCAACATCCGTATAGCATAGCCAATCCATATGGAAGACAATGAAGGTGTGGTTTCTTATATTGTCAAGCATGGCAAAGGTATCCTGTGGTAACATCTAGCGTGAAGTAGCTGCGAACCAGGGGAGGAAGAGTATCCCGTGTATAATAGGTTGTTCTAGGCATCCTTAACCCGTGTTGTGCTAAGTAATGAGCGGCCATGTTCGTCTCTCGAATAGTGTGCTGTATCACTATGTGTGTTTGCCAAAGAAGAGAATGCAACATCCTGAAATGAAAATGTCCTACAACATCGGCTTGTTGACATTGGATCCGAGAAAGATGTAGACTATCTGTTTCCAATATAATGTCCCGATATAGTGGCAAGAAAAAGAGTAGGCCAAATAATGCAGTTTGAGTTTCTGCAAGAAATGGTGCGCATAAAGGTAATCGAAAAGAGAGCGCTCCAACACATTCTCCCATAGCATCCTGTAGAATAACATTTCCAGTATGGGTCTCTTTTGCGTCCACTCTTGATGGCCTCTTACCTAGCTCTAGACGATTATGACCTTATTTATTATCTTGGTGGTTCCGGTCTTCCTCAAATAATCTTTTGGGTGATCTACGTATTGTGGTTCTAGGTATTATTACTTTTCAGATATGGCGTACTTATGCATCGCTAGTCTATGGAGAGGACACCTCTTGCACCACAGAATCCATCATGGTTGTTTTACGCACAGATATTTATTTATGGACTAAAACTCTTGATGGTAAGAAACTAGCTTTGGGATTTCGGTCGGTCCAGCATTTGGGCTTTATGCCTCCACTCCGAATCAAGAGAGCTCAAGTCGTACGATGGTTAGTTCCTCCCACTGGTGGATTGAAACTAAACACGGATGCTGCAGTAGGATGAACTTATATACGTAATCCTGCAGTGGGATCACGCGGTGATAGATGCGCCAAAGAAAGTTGCTGATTACCGCCCGATGTTATTTGTGCCAAATAAGATGTGCCGACCAAATAGTAGGATGTGACATTCAACGAATGTCATAAACTGAGCTCAATGTGAAAGCTCCCGAGGATGTGGCTATCCAGGTCAAATGAGTTCCATCTAGGAGACTATGTGATTGACAAAGCACATGGTAGCGACAAATAAGTTTCCAGATGGGAGAGTCAGGTAAACGCGGATAATAATCCCCCCCAGAGACCATATTTGGCATGAAGATATTGACTCCATAGCGTACTGTTTTGTTGATAATGCCACCAAATACGACAAAAATACGCTTCCTGCAGCACTCAAATATCGCAGAGTCCCTGACCACCTTCGGAGCATGGTGTGCGAATCTTGGACCAAGCAACCCAATGCTATTTTTGTCCCCGGTAAAAGTTAGCCATCTTGCATACAATGATTTTCATATCGGACTGTAGAAGTCCTCCATCGGCAATACTATGTAAAGGAAGGGAGGAGAAAACAAACCGCAATAAAACTAAACCACCCGCTTGTGAAAGCAGTTTATTGTGCCAACCATTTAAACGTGCATCAATATGCTCCAAAAGAGATGAACAGTAGCGAGCACGGCTGATACCTTTATGCAACATTGATCTAAGATAGCAAAAAGGTAAACCTGTTGGACCATGTGGAGTATGTCCTCATAGTGCTGCTTGCGTTGCACTGGTGTGTTTGAGGAAGGTATAAATCTACTCTTGCTGTAATTAACTTTCTGACCAGAGGCTTTCTCATACCAAGTCGAAAATTCTTTAAACATTCGTAATGTACGAATCGTGACACGCAGGAACACCAGCAAATCATCAGCATATGCAAGATGTGTAACACATATTAGCACACGGCCCAATCGAAAGGGTTGTAAGCGTCTAGCCTCCACATGAGCCTTTAATCCTCGATTGAATCCTCTGAAGACAGTATAAACAATATAGGAGATAAAGGGTCTCCTTGATTAACTCCACGATATGGCCTAAATATATCTAACGGGACTCTATTTATGAGGACCGAGAGTATGGTCTACGTATGTGAACATAAAATGTTGAAAATCCAAAGTTTTCCCGTAGTAATTCTAAATACTCCTAACTCACCCGATCAAAGGCTTTCTTCATATCCAGCTTTAAGCATAACTAATTTCTGCCTCTACCAATCATATGTATCATTTCTCGGGCTAATGAAACCTGAGAAGAAATTTCATAGCCTCTTAAAAAACCTATTTGTTCCGGCGATATCAATTTTGGAAGTAAAGAGCTAAGGCGCATCACTATAACACGAGTACAGATCTTGCTCAGGAAATTAGTCAAACATATCGGCCTATAATCACTAAAAGTGCGAGGTGCCGAGATCTTTGGTATCAAAGTGATGAGAGGGCTAGCTATAACCGAAGGTCGTGGAATGCCAATGAAAAATTCTTGGACTGCTAAAATAACATCTATGTGTATGATATGCCAACAGGAACGAAAAATGCCTAATGAAATCTATTTGGTCCTGCCGCACTTTGTAGAACTGAATACTGAACAGCCTTCTTAATCTCAGCAGCATACGAAAGTCGTGTACGGAAGATGTTATCCTCCGTTGTCACTAACGGGGGAATGTGCTGTAGTATACGATCATAGTCACCCATTTGTTCCTTCACAAATAAAGCTGTATAGAAAGAAAATGCCTCCGCCTGAATGTTATCCTGTGTATCGCATAAATCATCAGTAGATGATGAGGATCGGGCACCCCATTAAGCGGTCACGGGAACTATGACAAGAAGGAGGGCTAGAGAACTTGGTCATCAAGATGAAACCTTCTTGTACAAACCTACACTATAAACCTAAGATAAACCTAAGATAAACTATGATTAGGTTTATCTTCTTGTTCAAGATAAACCTAAGGTTCATTGGGTTCACCTCATTCAACCCACTATGAACGTGTTTGTGTGTGCGTGTGTGCGAGCATTCCTTGTTTATGAATTTTGTCTAGTTTTCTTGTGATCCTTGTTTTATGTGCTTGCTTTATAGATAAATTAGGTACATGGAAGTTGCAAGAAAAATGAAGGTTCAAGTGGCATAATAGGCGTGTGTTTCAAAAAAGGAGACAAAAGGAGTGTTTGTCATGAAGAGAATGTTCGTCTCAACAAAGACAAATTCAAATATGGTCCAAGATGGAATTCATGTTCAAAAGAAGCTCAAGAATATTCCCAATAACAAGAGAAGGGGGCGGCTAGATTTGAACTCAAAATGGAAGATCAATTTAAAGTTAAACTTGAATTCAAATTCAACCATGATTTGAATTCAAGTTTCAACCAATTTGAGACTCAATATTTCAAGACACAAGATAAAAGATTTCAGCCACCTTTCAAGTCATCCACACGCCAATCTTGAAGCAAGAATGAGGATAGATCACAAATCAAATTTGAATCCAAGTTTGAATTCAAATTCAAACTCAATTTGAATTCAATCTTCAACCATCTTTTGAATTCAATTCCAATCACTTTATCATCATCAAATCAGATTTCCAAAACCTCATTACTCATCAAAACACGACTGGAAGGAGGTGGAGAAGATGATCAACAAACCAATTCAAATTCAAACTCAATTTGGATTCAAAATTCAACCAACCTTTGAATTCAACTCCAACCACTTTATCATCATCAAATCAGGTCTCAAACACTTTCAAAGACTCATCATACACGGCTGGATGGTAGAAGATGGCAATCTACAAGCATTTCAAATTTTAGCTAGAATTTGTTTTACTTTGAATTCAAACAATTTTCAATTTTCAAACACTTGTTAGCTAGCTTATTTGAAATAATCTCTAGTCATCTTAAGGCTGATAAGGACGAGATTTGCAGCCTATAAATAGAGCCTTTGGGTGCATGGAAGCAACAACTTTGGATGAATAAAAATTCTTGATATTTCATTCACTTCTTGTGAGACTTTGTTTTCTTGGTTTTGCATTAAAAACCTAAGTTAAGATCCTTCAAAGTTGATCATTTTGAAGGTGTTTCATTGCTTAAAGGTGCCGTCCAGGAGGGCCATATTGGTTTGCCTGATCAACGATCATCTTGAAGTGTTGGTCTTGCTTGTTGCACCACACGTTTGTATCACTTAGGAAGCAGGGGAAAGTCTTCTTCCTTGTGCCCAAACCATTGTGAAGGACATTTGGAAGGTGGAATTGTTGGAGCTCACGCCTTGCACGCATCAAATTGGTATCAGAGACAGGTTACTCTATTCCACCGTATTCTATCCTTTTCTTTTCGTTTGAGTCTCTTCATTTCAAGCTCAGTTGTTTCCTTTTTCTACCCCTCATTCTACACGTCATTTGTCTATCATAAAAAAACGTCCAATAATTGCTTTGAGTCTTTGCATTTTGCTGCATCTTGCTTTTCATCATTCAAGTGTCATCTTTTTTTTGGTGTCACATCTGATTTGAGTCGTTCAAACTTGAACAAATTAGGGTTTCTACATTTAGGTCCCATTTAGCTTTCTTTTAAACGTTACAACCATCAGCCTATAAAGCTACCTCGGTTTCAAATCATCTTGTTGCTACTGAAGCTTTTAGTTGGTGATGATTGTATGCATCTTGTGATTCACATTGTGATTGATTTCATGCTTTAAATCAATTTAGTCCTATGTGTGTTTGTCTTCACAAGCCATTTTCAACACCAACAAAACCCTAAATCCATCCCCAAAACCCACGGCCCACACAAATCCACCCAAACCCGACCCTAAAACTCACCAACCAAATTCCAAACTACCTTATTTACACTCTTAACAAAAATCTCTAAACCAATTTTGCCAAACAAAATCAGAATCAAAAGTTCCCAACTCATTCAAAAAAAATCCTAACCCTAGAATTTGAATTTTGTTCGATTCTGTCCTACACCGATCATTATCCAAATTGACCACACAAATCATCAATTAACAACCCAAATAGCCATATATAACATACATTCAATTTCAAAAATCTCAATCCCACAGATACCCAAAAACGTCCAAAAACCCTAAATTGAAAACCCTAACCCCAATTCCACCCAACCTTAATTTCCCACACTTTCCAAGGTTATTTTGTTGCAATTAAAGGTTGCAAACTGCAATTTAAAGTCATTGCACTATTCTGCCCAAAAACGAAAGTTCTGAGTCCAAAACGCATGAAATTCCAATTCTGCCGCTAGTAAATAAAGAATCTGAACCTTGCGTATGTTGAAATAGCAAGGGAAGGAAAGAAAAACAAAAGAACAAGAGAAAAGAAAAAGGCAAAACATTTGTGCATTACTTGAAATTTTTTTTTGGTGCAATTTGACAACCTTGGATACTGTATTTTGTTTTTGCCACACACAACCGTCCTCCCACATCTCATTCTCTTATCCTGCTCTTGTTGAACCAATCACACACTTGGTTGCTCTATTATTGCATGACTTGAACCATTTTGTGGATAGTAAGTGCATAGAATCAAAATTAACTAAAGATTGCCCATGGCAACCCTTAGTTCAACTTTGGTTCAGCCTTATACATCAATTTTGGTTGCTTATTTTCTTTGAATCTTAGTAGAAAGTTCAAGTTTGTTCCATTTCACTTGATTCTATTTTGATACTATTTGATGCAACTTGAAAGCAAAAGAGAGAAACAAGTGTAGACCGTTGTGATTTGGAGAAGCATTGGCAAAACACTTTCGTAATTGATTGCTTTGAATCTTATTAACTTCAGGTTATCCAAGAAGCGAAGTGGTAAGAGAGTGAAAATAAGAGAAAGAGGAGTGTTCATATTTCATTTCTTAATAATTACTTAACGTTTGTTTGTCTTTGTGTTTGTTTGGTTCTTTCCTTTTCTTTTTGTTTTCGTTTAATCTCTTTAGGTAAAACATGGAGAGAAGCACTCATTCCGCTTCTAGTAAGTCAAAGGAGGCCGAGACTTCGGACAACACGCAACAACAAATGTTGGAGATGTTAAAGTAACTCATGCATGACAATGAGGTAATCAAACATCGATTGGAGGATGTTGAACGGAGCTACAAGACGAGTGACGGCCAAGGCACAAGCAGGGCCGTTCCCCTACCCTAACCAAGGCTTCACCCCCCCCAGAAGAAGTTGAGGATGAAAACCTTAGACCACCACACATCGAGCCAAGAAGGTTTGTTCCTCCAACGCAACCAAAAAGGTACGCTCCAAGAAGGTACAATGATGATTACATTCCATTTGAGCATGATGATTATGACTTTGATGACCACCCTCCCCATGGTTACCAAAGACACCAAAATCCCCTTTTCCTGCAAGATGACAATTTTCTCAAAACAAAAATAAACATCCCAACGTTTAATGGTAAAAGTAATGTGGAGGAATATTTGGAATGGGAAACGAAAGTGGATCTAATCTTTTCTTGTACCAACTACAGTGAATTACAACAAGTGAGATACGCTTCTATTGAGTTTTCTAGTTACGCACTAAATTGGTGGACAAATTTATGTCGAAATAGGACTAAAGACAATACAACCTCCAATTGCCACTTGGGAAGAAATGAAATTTGAAATGAGACAATGTTTTATCCCAAACAATTTTGAGAGTTCTATTTTCACAAGTTTGCAAAACTTACGACAAGGTTCCAAGAGTGTAGACGAGTATTACAAAGAGTTAGAAATTTTGTTGGAAAGGTCTAACTTGCAGGAACCCGAAGAAGCCACCAAGGCTCGTTTCTTACATGGTCTAAACCAGGAGATTGCGCAAAGGGTTGAGCTTCAACCTTACCTCGACCTCACAACCATGGTCCATATGGCTGAGAAGATTGAACACCAACTAAAGGTACGTAGTTCCTCCAATTTCAATTCCACTTATCGTACTAATCAGTCTTCATCAAGGTTTTCCAGCAAGCCTTCAGGAACGGGAAGCTCACGGCCTACAGGAGGCCAAACACGTGACCAAGGTGCGTCACAAAGGATGGACAACTGTGTGCAGTCCACACAAAGGCGAGATGACTGCGGCCAACAAAAGACTCCTACCGGAAATTCTTCTGATCTCTCAAACAGGTTTAGGGACATTAAATGCTATAAATGTCAAGGACATGGTCACACAGGAAAAGAGTGTCATAATGCAAAACGAATCTTGTTAATTGAGGAGACTAATGAATATGTGACTGAATCCGAGCATGAGAACGAATCTGAGCATGATAATGAAACTGAAACTGAAGAGGATCTAGGCGCACTAGATGATTTTGACACTATGAAATTTCTTGTTGTGCGTAGAGCTCTAAATGCATATCCGAAATTAGATGATTTTAGTGATGATTTTACTATTGATATTGCGCATGATTCTTATGATGATGATGCTGAAATTTCAATTGATACACATGTTGTTCATGATGATAAAGTTGATATGCCAAATGAACATGACTGTGTGAAGTTCTTAGAACGTAATTTTGACATTCGTAAGAGACTTCTAGCACAAAAAGACCGTAACTTTGAGATCCTTACAGAAGTAGAAGAACAAAAGGTGCGCAGAATAGACATCCTTAATAAATTGCAGGGTCTTAGGAGACTTGTTGATGTTTATCATGTTCATATGAATGAGACTGACTTGCTTGCTGAAAATGATGAGCTTGAATCTAACGTTGTTTGTGTTACACATGATTCACAAGATTTGCTTGATTTACATGCTGATTTACAAAATGAGTTGAGTGACATTTCAAGTGAGAATAGTGATATTTTAGGTCCTAAACATGATAACATTGAGAGGCATGAATGGTTTGTCCATAATAATCCTTTGTTTGAGTGTCTTGATAGTGACCTTCCATATGATAGTGCTGAGACTTCTAATTTTGCGTGCGTATGAATTTGAAATTCCTCTTGACGTTATGTTGCAAACTGATTTTGAGGTTGATAATATGCATGTTAGTACTGATTCGTGCATTGTTGAGCATGATAGCTCAAATACATCTGATTTAGAAGTTCTAAGGAGCGTATAAGGTACGTTGCTTATTCCCTATGTTTTACATACATTCTCTTTCATGCATGACAAGTCTTATGTGAGGAGTCTTCTACCTACCATGTTAGTGCATCCTAAACACATTAGGAAGAAGTGCTTCTTATTGAGTGTCCATGTAGATATGTGCTATGATGTGTCGTTATTTGCATATGTCATCATTCATTTGATTGCTCACTCTAAGCATGTAAGACTTAAATTATGTATGACCATTGCACTTGGTTTGCTTGAACTTATATCTTACATAGTTTATGAGTCATTTGTGGAGTATCCCTCTTATCCAATTGTGTGTTTAGATTTGAGGTCATATCCTTTTGCTGACCACACCTTTCCCTCATGAACCCGTCGATTGGAGGACGAATCTTCTTGAGGAGGGGGGATTGATGAGGATCGGGCACCCCATCAAGAGGCCACGGGTCCTATGACAAGAAGGAGGTCTAGAGAACTTGGTCATCAAGATGAAACCTTCTTGTACAAACATGTTCAAGATAAACCTATGGTCATTAAGTTCACCTCATTGAACCCACACTATGAACGTGTTTGTGTGTGCGTGTGTGCGAGCATTCCTTGTTTATGAATTTTATCTATTTTTCTTGTGATCTTTGTATTATGTATTTGCTTTGTAGATAAATTAGGTACATGGAAGTTCCAAGCCAAATGAAGGTTCAAGTGGCATTATAGGCGTGTGTTTCAAAAAGGGAGACAAAAGGAGTGTTTGTCATGAAGAGAATGTTTGTCTCAACAAAGACAAATTCAAATATGGTCCAAGATGGAATTCATGTTCAAAAGAAGCTCAAGAATATTCCCAATAACAAGAGAAGGGGGCGGCCAGATTTGAACTCAAAATGGAAGATCAATTTCAAGTTAAACTTGAATTCAAATTCAACCATGATTTGAATTCAAGTTTCAACCAATTTGAGACTTAAAATTTCAAGACACAAGATAAAAGATTTCAGCCACCTTTCAAGTCATCCACACGCCAAGCTTGAAGCAAGAATGAGGATAGATCACAAATCAAATTTGAATCCAAGTTTGAATTCAAATTCAAACTCAATTTGAATTCAATCTTCAACCATCTTTTGAATTCAATTCCAATCACTTTATCATCATCAAATCAGATTTCCAACACCTCATTACTCATCAAAACACGGCTTGAAGGAGGTGGAGAAGATGATCAACAAACCAATTCAAATTCAAACTCAATTTGGAATCAAAATTCAACCAACCTTTGAATTCAACTAAAACCACTTTATCATCATCAAATCAGGTCTCAAACACCTTCAAAGACTCATCATACACGGCTGGATGGTAGAAGATGGCAATCTACAAGCATTTCAAATTTTAGCTAGAATTTGTTTTACTTTGAATTCAAACAATTTTCAATTTTCAAACACTTGTTAGCCAGCTTATTTGAAATAATCTCTAGTCATCTTAAGGCTGATAAGGACGAGATTTGCAGCCTATAAATAGAGCCTTTGGGCGCATGGAAGCAACAACTTTGGATGAATAAAAATTCTTGATATTTCTTTCACTTCTTGTGAGACTTTGTTTTCTTGGTTTTGCATTAAAAACCTAAGTTAAGTTCCTTCAAATTTGATCATTTTGAAGGTGTTGCATTGCTGAAAGGTGCCGTCCAGGAAGGCCATATTGGTTTGCCTGATCAACTACCATCTTGAAGTGTTGGTCTTGTTCATTACACCACACGTTTTTATCACTTAGGAAGCAAGGGGAAGTCTTCTTTCTTGTGCCTAAACCATTGTGAAGGACGTTTGGAAGGTGGAATTGTTGGAGCCCACGCCTTGCACGCATCAGTAGAGGTATAGACTTGCAGAATACGAAGGAGAGTGTGTCGGCCCTTTACAACCGAATGAAAATAACAGGTATTGGCATCAGCGTCTCGGATCCATCGAACAAGGGCCTTTTGTTTTGAAAAATGAAACTCATAGTTAGCAGCTTGGATGTATTCTTCTTTTGCTCGATTATATAAACTACGATTATCCTCCGTCAGTGATTGGTCCCATGCAACCTCTGCATGTCGGACTTTGGCTTCGGCCAGCTCCAAACAATTAAAAATATTGCCAAAAATATTCTTATTCCAACATTGGATGTCCTGCTTAGGCCGAGACAATTTATTATAGAACCCATACATGCCACCAGTGGTTGGGCATGACGTCCAAGCTTCCTTAACATATGTATGAAAGTCCAGATGGGATAACCAAGCATCTAAGAATCGAAAAGTGCGTCGGCCAGTAGCCCATGACTTATTACATACAAGTAAAAGAGGAGTATGGTTGGATGAGACACGAGGTAAATGTGTAAGCCGCAAGACATTAAAAGAATCCTGAAATAGATAATTAATGAATACCCAATCAAGCCGGCGCTGCACTTGGCCAAGGCCACATCCATCTGTCCACGTATATTGCGAACCCTAAAATGGTGTATCCATCAACGAGCAATCACCGATACAATCATTAAAATCCTGTAAAGCTGCTAATGTAGGATGGGAGCGGCCCCGATGATCATCCAAAGACCGAAAAGTGTTAAAATCCCCACATACAAGCCAAGGAATATCCAATTGTTGTGAACGATCATGGAGTGATTGCCAAAGAGGCATCCGAAAGGAGATAGAGTGCTGGGCATAAATGATCGAGCAACTGAATAATAAATTAAATGGTACATAACAAAATTGAAGATGGACCACTTGGCTATTGTCATGTGTATCAGCAAGCTGAAAGATCGAATCTCGCCAGAAAACCCAGATCTTACCAGACGTAGATGAAAATGATTTGAGAAACCTAGATCCATGCCATACCGTGTGATGCGGCCAGGTGGATGCTTTGGCTCAATAATTGCAAGAAGATTAATTATCCAAGTGAACTAATTGATGCAAATGGGATAGAGAGGGTCTGATTCCCCTAATATTCCAAACCATAATATTCATTGAGAAAGGATAGTTTCACTCCCATGGACCAAACGCACAGCACTACGAGTAAGAATAGTAGAGGGTGGTAAAGGTGGCAATTCCTTACGAGTTCTTCTGCGCCTTCGAGGTACAACTGGTATAAATCCCTCATCTGAAGGCAGCACCTCAAGACGGGATAACAAAATCTCTTCTGAGGGTGACTCCGGCAGTGATTGCATTCTACGAGCAATATCTTCCCCATGTATCTCGGTGTCTAAGGAATGACCGATGTCTCCAGCATCATTTAATTCTTACGGTGGAGGATATTCTACATCTTGACCTAGTCGCGAAATATCTTGTGCATGGTAGGGGGTGGCAACTGTACGTCAGCAATAATAGGATTATTCTGTATTTGAGTATTCGTAGATGCCGAGGATAGCATTATAATCAGATCTTTGAGAATTGGGGGAGACTTTGCAGAGGATGAGTTGTGTGGAGGGCCAGATTTTTTTTGGAGTCCACCTGGTGGTTGGCTTATGACTTGGAGCTGCATGAGATGAAGGCTCCTCACATTTTCCTGCTGCATGCCCAAGCCAGCGACATGTGGTGCAAAACATTGGTAAATCTTCATAAACAACATGTTGCAATAATGATCTTGTGTTTTGTCTGCAAATAAATCTTCTTAGGCAGATCATGCGAAACATCCACCTCAACACAGACGCGAGCTACAGAGGGCCATAAGCCTTCTAAAGTAGCGATACCCAATTCGATTGGGGCTCCAATGGGGCGGACTATCTCAAATAGCGTAGCTTTTGATGGAAGTGTATTGGCAATCAAGGGAAGGTGATCCATAATAGAACAATCAGTACATCGGCGGTAGGGTCAAAATCGACTGTCCTTTTAGTAACACGCATATGACATCCATATTTATTCCATGATCGACGATAAAAACATCTGACATAATCAGGCTCATGTCGAAATTCAAGAGAATATGTGATTGATCAATCAACGTAATAGGTAAATCATTTTGGAAGCCAATTTTCTTAAAGACATCGTGAATTACCTTCAAAGGTGGCCGGACATACCAAAAAGTACCCACCAACGAGAAACAAAATGGAGTGGCTAAAGCGTCTATATCTTCATCAGAAAAAGTAATCATCAGAATACCTTTATGACGCGAGACTGTTTTGTGGGAGATAGCGACTGCGGCAGCATTATTATCGGATACAACTGCTACAAAAGAGGGTGACTGCGATGGCTGTGGCATTACGATCGCAGTCAAGAGAAGCCTATAGCAGAAATAAAGAGAAAGATAATAACCCTGATGCAGGTCAAAATCGCAAGGAAATGCAACAACGGCAGGCGAAAGGGCGAGGGATTGCAACAGCAGCAGCTACTGCCGCCAGAGATTTTCATCGCCAAAGAGCATTTTTATATAAATTATATGATATATATATATATAGTTATATGATATACACACACACACATATATATATACACATATATGTGTGTGTATATATATGCATATATATATATTTTTCTTTTTTCTTCTCTCCAAGACATTTGTCATATCTTATTTTGTTTTCCTTTTAGTTTAAGTGATGAAAATTATTGTGCCACGTATTTTTATTTGATTTAATTTAGCCTAATACTTAAGTCGTTAGGACTAATTTTATTTAAGATTTATCGTGAACTCGTAACGGTTTGTTATCTAGTTTTCTCATCTACTGCTTTATTAGCTAGCTTATCGTTCAATTATTTTTTAAACGTTTCTATCCCCAATATTCTATTTTATTCTACCGAAATTTTATCGATGTCGCACTTTTATTTTCTTTTCAATTATTTTATTTATTTTTCTACCGACCAAGAAATGCGGGTCGTAAGATTCTCTCCCTTATAAAAAGTTTCGTCCTTGAGACTTGGGGATTCTATCGATCCTATTGTTAGGAATTTCAAATACTTAGATTTTATAGCCATCATTTATCGTATATCTTTCATCTAAATATACAATATCCCCAAATTTCCAGTGAGTCCCCTAATACATTAACCGTACTTTGTTCCACTATAAAATTGATACTTGAAATCCATTCTCGTATATTGTTGATCTTATTCTATGATCTTATCCTTATTTATTCGGGTACCTTGCTAATTTAATATCCATTTACTTATGATAAGATCTTCCTTAATTTCCTATTAATGTACACATCATATTAATCGTCTTATGGTATTCTACATCCCCATGCTTCTACGCGCTGTACTAACTTCCGTACTTATGTATTTCGGACGCTAATCCTAATCCGGTTAAATCTTACACGGATATCAACCACTATTTAGTCATGCTTACCTGATTTCAGCTTAAAGCTCACGAATTCCAGTCAAGTAATATTATGTTACTAGGAATCGATATCTAATCCACAATATGCAATAATTTATTACTTTACTCATATTAGTGTACGCTTATCGCCATGGATTTATATCTCTATTGCGACTAATATTTTTTGACCTACTCTGCAACTTCGAAATTCATCATCTTAACCCAGACTGTAAACCCTTTATCAAATTTTCTCTATTAGTCTTAAGGCTAATAAATCGTTTATTAGTGCTTCTCGTTATACTACATATCATAACTTAGGTAAAATAAGTAATTCCAATTTTAATAGTATACCCTAGGTATATGTTATTTGATCCTTCATACGATCATATTTTAAATCTAAGATCATTACTTATTATTAGGGTTATGCTTATTTCTAAAATAATTATTAAGGTAATAATTTAATATTGTGGCTTTAAATTCTAAAAATCATTCCCTATGGCTAATATCAATACTTTAGTTCAAGTCATCTTATCAAAACATTTCCTTGGGTTCGTATGGGAAATTTTCATCTTAATGATCTATCCATATCTTTTATAAGATAGTTTTATTGGGTAGGGTTCCAAGATAACCCTCTATTAACTAAAGATAAGGTTCATTTGACCGTTTGCATATCCACTGTTCTATTTGACTTAGTCTAAGGCTGTCACTCACGTCTAAGATCATTTCTTACATCTACGATCATTACTTAAATTCCAAGATCATTTTTTAAGTTCATGTCGTTGTTTACTTTATGTGTCCGCAATAGATCTAGAGCCATCGCTCTAATACCATCTGTAATGCCCTGCCCAAAACTAGGGTTTCGGCCCGGTGCACCCGCCGTACTCTACTACGAGAAGTACAAGGCGTCGATACCATACATGTTCATGTCGACATAATAATGGTACAATGTAGCGGAAGCAACATAAACTTAAAAAAATACAATAAACATGCATTAATTTACATTATAATTCTGTACAAATCATAATGTACTAAATCATGAAATCCTTTGAATACATGATAATCAAATGACTAACATCTTCGAAGATAATCTCTCGGCATATTTCGTCTCTATCGGTAATCTATATGGACTCCTCTTCAATAAACCTATAAAATGATTCATGTTCTGTGCAAAGTGATATGGCAAGTATGAGCGATAACACTAATCGCCCAGCAAGTAGACCTACTAGATACGACATGTGGATCATATATGGGGAGACTGAGTGATAAAATAATAATGAATCATAAATAACGAACATAATAAGGCACGTCTCTATTTTAAACAAGTAAAGTAACATACATAAGTATAAGCATATAACCTATAATACAAATGAAACTTAACATCGTAATATAGCAAACATTTCATTCTACCTAGTCCATAACATCACATACATGTCCATACTTAGCTTCTAAACCATAACTTATACTAAAGTCATACATCTTACATCCACTACACTTTCATGCATAATCTCTACATTATCAACTTAATAACATCATAAGCTTAAGTATATTCCAACAATAATTTAAGGGTATCATGGTCATAAAATGATTTCATATTTCATGATAACTTAAAACATGCATTTTCATAAAATCATAACATGAATTTCCATAAACATGCATAACATGACGTTTTCATAAAGATATGGACATAACATTTTTTTCATCATGTGGCTATAGCACTTTCATAACATAATAACGATACGAAACGACATGCCGAATTATCCGCATACAATCTAATGCACAATATGAATCCCAGCGTTCCAAACACGGTGTTACATCATATGTACATGTCATATAATGGTGACATCGATAAGGCGGAGATCCCTTGTCTCAGACAAGGTGTTATACACGGCCAACATAAGGTTAGGGGAACATATGCCCATGACACCAACCTCTCCTAGGTTCCAGTGTCATGCCGACGCTTCGGTCATCGATAACATAACATATGCCCCAGACACAATGACTCCGGGACTGTATCAGGACGATGCTCCATGATCATAACATAACATAACATAAAATGTGTCGATGGAATTAATCGTCTCGTCGGTATGTTCCATTATGCATAAAACTTTTAAAACATGCGATGCGGTAGAAAAATAATTTTCAAACTTTTATTTCATGTAAAGCCTAACTCTCGACCAAAGAGTAATTTGGGCATTCTACACTTTAATTATCAACATCCATCACTTATCTACCTCATACATGTCATAACTTAAAAAAATACCATTTTTACCCCTAATAAAGTACCATTCGGCCATCATCATAAAACAACCCCTTTTTGGTAATTTTCACCCAACACCACTTTCTTAATTTGTTTTTTCCATATACAAATCATATTTCAACACGTAAGGATTTAAAACACTTAATTTCTAATTTCTTTGACATGTCACTTAAAAATACATAACTTATATCATAATTTACATCTTATTACATGTTATACATATATGTATAGTCATTTATGTAATAAAAAGTTCCTTAGGTCGTGTATATATATATATGTGTGTGTGTGTGTACTTAGATACATATATATACATATATATATATATATATATATATATATATATATATATATATATATATATATATATATCTGTGTGTGTGTACTTACATATATATATATATATATATATATATATATATATATATATATTTATACAATATACATATAAGTGTTCATAATATATAATAAAACTATATTTATCATAAAAAGGGCCTTATAGTCGTGTGTGTGTGTGTATATATATGTATGTATGTATATCTGCATATATATTTTTCATACATTATACATATATGTATTCATAACATATAATAAATCATTAAAACCCTAAAAAGGCCTTAGGCAGTGTGTTATATATATGCATATCAACATGAATATATTTTCATACATTTTACATATATGTATTCATAAAATATAATAAAGTCTTTTTTATCATAAAACGGCCTTGTGGCCGTGTGTGTATCTATGTATATCATCAACATAAATATATTTTCATACATTATACATATATGTATTCATAACATGTAAATAATTCATTTAAACCCTAAAAAGGTACTATATGGCTGTATTTATATATATGTATATTCACCTATATATTTTCAAACATACCACATATATACATCACATAGAAACATATATTTTACATATTCTTGTTGTCAAAACTTGAACATGCTACATGAATGATCCAACTTAATATAAACATATATACTTAACCTTTAAAAATCCATGAAGGATCTAGGAAGAAAACTTGTCTTTCTAACTTTTCTTACACTTAAAGTGATGGTTTCTTCACTTGGCTTGAAAGAAAAATACTTCTCCTTCTCTTCATCACCACGGTCTTGAAGCCAAAAATGGGAGACTTAGTGAAGAACTTATGGAAGGTAGATAAATGGAAGGATTTAACTTAGTCTGCATGAAGTTCTTACCTCGTTCTTTCTTGGTTTTTTTGTTCTACAACCTTCTTTGTTCACCTCTTGGATGAAGATGATATTGGAACCTAATTTTAAATGTGTTTAGATGATGTGAGGATAAGAAAAATTCTCCCTTTTCCTTTGTGAAGCTCACGGCCATAAAAAGAAGAAGAAATGGTTTGAGGACTTTGTTTATTTAAGATGGATGACAAAGATATTCTTTGTATCTAAGTGAGATACAGAAATGAGGAATATTGCTTTAGGCTATGGATCCAGAAAAGAAAATAACCGTTATAAGTGGAGATGACTTGTTCAGAACATGAAATGTTCAACGGTGCAGGAAAGAAGTCTAATACAGAAGATATTACATAGGCAACACCTTTGAACAATGACACAAATTGAGGAAATGTCTAAACTGAAGAAGCAACTGATGATGCTGATAGTGATGAACATGCTTTGTCAAATCTACATGTCTTTCTATTGATTAACATTGAAGTCTATTCTATAGGTAATCAAAAAGAGAATCTTCAAAAATATTCTAGATATGATTTTTTAACATATCAATATCTTAATTCTGAAAATGGAAAAAAAATAAAGGAGACTTATCTAGTTATTGATCACCTTTTGAGTTGGGAGCAAACCTCTTCTCCTCCTGAACTACAAGATGTGGGTCATCAACCAACAAGGTATGTTACAGAACATGCATCTTCTACTGGGTATCCTAGTTCTTAATATGTTCTTATAACAGATGATGGAGAACCGGAGAACTTGAAAAAAAAATCTCACAGACACAAAGATTGTTGGTCAAAAACATACAAGAATATATGGATTCATTGGAAAAGAATCTCACTTATGATCTAGTTTAACTTTCAAAAAGAAAGAACGCTTTGAAAAACAAATGGATCTTCAAGATAAAGAAAGATGGTGATAAGCTGCTAAAGTACAATGCTCGGTTGGTGGTGAAATGTTTTGGTCAAAAGAAAGGTATGGACTTTGATGAAAACTTCTCACCAGTTGTTTGAATGAGTGCTATTCGACTTGTACTTGGTTTGGTAGCTAACTTGAATTTAGAGATAGAACAACTAGATGTAAAAACTACTTTCTTGCATAAAAATCTTGATGAGCTACATGGAAGAGCCAAAAGGCTTCATAGCCAAAGGCAAAGAATACATGGTCTCCAAGTTGACAAAAGTTTGTACGGATTGAAGCAATCTCCGCGATAATGGTACAATAAGTTTGACTCATTCATGTTGAGTCGGAAATTCAGGAGAACAGTTGCTAATCTTTATGTATATATTCAAAGATATCCTGATGGTAAATTTATCATTCTTCTCTTGTATGTTGATGACATGCTGATTGTAGGAGAAGATGACAACATGACCCAACTCTTAAAAAAGAAACTGTCAGAGACATTCGAGATGAAAGATTTAGGTGTTGCAAACAGTGTCATGAGAATGGATATCATTCGAGATCGAGCAGTAGAAAAGCTTCGGTTATCACAAAAGGCATATATTGAACGAGTGATTCGGCAGTGTTATCACAAAAGGCATATATTGAACGAGTGATTCGGCAGTTCAATATGGACAAAGCTAAGCCTGTTTCGACTTCACTTGTTGATCATTTCAAGCCACAAGAGAGAGTGACCTCCAACAAAGAAGGAGGAAGAAGAAATTTCATTGATATATATTCTTCTGCAGTAGGAAGCATGATATATATCATGGTTTGTAACAAACTAGACATTGCTCACATTGATAGGATACAAGCAGGTTTCTCTCAAATCCAGGAAAGATGCATTGAGAAGTAGTTAAATAGATTTTTTGATATCCCAGAGAAACATCAAAATTATGCCTAAATTTTTGAGGTTTCAGATCAATTCTTGATGAACACACAGATTTATAAGTGACTGAACATCTACATAATGGAAAATCTACTTCTAGTTATCTGTTTACATTTTTAGGAGGAGCTATATCTTGACAGTTGAAAATTTAAAAGTGTGTATCATTATCGACTATCAAGCAGAGTACACTGCAACTATAGAAGCATGCAATAAGATGCTTTGAACGAAATGATTTTTACAGCAGTTGGAGTTCAAACACAATGATACTTAGTATACTGTGATAGTCAAAGTCCTATTGACTTGAGCAAGAATACGATGTAGCACGTGAGAACCAAACATATGGATGTGTAATATGATTAGATTCTAGATGTAATTGAGGAGGAGCAATTTAAAATCAAGAAGATCCACAAAGACAATCATCCTGTTGATGTGATTACAAAAGTTATTATAAAGGAGAAGCTTAATTGATATGTCAAGCAAGATAGGATGAACTCTCAATAAGAGTCAAGAGTATGCCCCTACTCTGGATGGAAGATTTGAAGGGTCTAGAGGCTTTGTTCACTTTGGTCAAAATATACCTTTGAAATAATGGTTGGACGGTAGGCAACACTTTTGGACAAATCAACAATTTCTGTAGGAAATCACATGCCCCTTTTTCATCTCTGATTGTCATTTCAATTGCCTATAAATAGGTATATAACCTGCATAAGAAAAACACACCAAGAGAAACACATCAACCAATAAGTAATTCAAGAGCTTCTTGAGAGAGAAGTGAGTAAAAAAAGTAAAAAAGAAAAAGAAAGTTGTGATGTTATACCAATTTGGTATAAAAAAATATTAAGTGTTTCAATCTTTTATATTTTTCAAGTTTAAGTCTAAACTTGAGTTGTCTCATATATTACTATTATTTTGAATAGTGAAAATTGTTTTCATTTTTTGCGGTTTTTTCCCTCTACATAGAGATAGTTTTTTACATAAATCTTGTTGTTCCGATTTTATCTGGCATTTATGGTGAAGTCGTGATAATAAAATGTACACACAATTTCTGTCTAAAAACGTCAGGTTTTGAGTAGGACCGTGTGTGACCCCTCCAGCTAAACCTAAAATTTTACGTGGAATGGTAATATTGTATAAGATTTACGTATGCTACACAAATACATTAAAAACCCTTTGTTCAAGTCTGCAACTTTCGTTTCGGCATCAATTGCAAGATAAATTTTTTTTAAGTCTTATTGCAATGCACTGCATGTATGTTCCCTTAAGCTTACTTGAATAATAGTTGGCTTACCATTTTGGTCTTGAGAAATATTGAACCGTAAAAAACAGCATCAAGTAGTGCTAGAAATTGCCGAAACTTTCTGTTCATAAAATAAATTGTATTCGTAACAAATTGGAGATATTATATACAGTTCGTCTACCATAGTTTTATACAAAACTGTCATTTTTTTATACAAAACCGTCATTTTTCACTTTAAACATGCTATCCAATTTAATATATAAAAATTACAGAACAAAGAAACTAAATATGACAGTAAGATAACACCATTGAGTGTAAAACTTATAAAATATAACTAATAAAAACATACTTGAAAATCAATTTAAAATTGCGTTTGCCAAAAACCAAATATAAAAGGATGAGGAAAATGTCAACAAATAAATTAACAGATATAAAATAAAATATCTTGACCACTCCGCCGGCTTCCCCTCAAAACCCACACAAACTTCCCGTCATATCTGTCTCTGCTCTCTACCTTACCTACTCAATTCATTATCCTCAATTTCTCACTTCCATTTCTAAACCCTCAAGAATTTTTCAAACTACAATCCACAGTTTTCAGCAAATAAGCGGCGAAAAGAAATGTCTTGTGCAACAAAACCTTTAGTAACAATGGCCGGAAATGGAGGTTGCTGTTTAGCAGCAGTTTCTTCCGCCAAGATTTCATCTTTTCACCCTTATCTTGCAATCCCACAAAAACCCTTCAAGTTTAATATATCTTGCTCCAATTCCTACTGTTTTTCACCTTTATCTGTTTCTTTGACATATGCAAGAAGGACGAAATTTCCTACTGTTGTGTCTGTTATCGCTGCTCACCAGGAGGAGGACGATACCTTAGTCCTTGACCAAGAAGATCAGGTAGAAGAGGAGTTGCTTGATTTTGAAGGTGCCGCGGGAGATGTTGGGGATAGCGAAGAGGGTTCTGGGGAAGAGGAGTATCAAGAGCCTCCTGAAGATGCTAAATTGTTTGTTGGGAACTTGCCTTATGACGTGGATAGTGAGAAGTTAGCCCAGCTTTTTGGACAGGCCGGTGTTGTGGAAATTGCGGAGGTATTTTGTTAGTCTGGATTTTTCTTTTCGGTTAATAGGTGGACTTTTTTTTTTGGTTAAGTCTGACCGCTGAATTTGGGCAAATGTGTGGGATTTTGGGAGAATTTAGTATGTTGTTTTGTTGTGGTTTTGCAGGTTATTTACAACAGGGAGACTGACCGTAGTCGCGGATTCGGGTTTGTGTCAATGAGCACAGTGGAGGAAGCTGAAAAGGCTGTGGAAGTTTTCCATCGCTATGTGCGTTTGTGAACTTGTTTTCTCTAAATCTGTGCTGCATAACTAGGAATTCTGCAATATTTGTTCTCTTTGTTGCTAATGTTTGTTTTGCTTGTTTGTGATATGGAATACATTGGCAATGACCGGTTATGTCTTAAAATGATATTGTAATTGAAATGTTTGTGATCATTTTCATGATGCACGAAATTTTAAATTTGTCAATTGTTTGACAAGTGCTACTAGTTGCTTAAAATTCAGGATTTGGAAAATTGCTAAAATGGGGAAGAATGAGTGGAATACCTAACTTTTCTTGAGTTTGTTATACTTTCAAGCTGGGGATTTCCGGTTTTGGGAATCTTGGAGTAAAAAGTATATATGGTTTGTTACTCTTGCTTACTACAAAGATCAAAATAATGAAGTATGCCAGGTTTTGAGATGTTCTTCTGATGTAAAATGTAAGGTTGACATGGTTCTCGCACAGTTTTCTTTATTCTATAAAGGAAAAGTGAAGAAGCCCATTTCATGAGACCTTGAAGAGATAGATTGTAGATTATACATCTTAGAGAAGGAATGTCAAAATGCATGCTATTCTTATACGATAATATTCATAAGCTGTTTTTGGACCATAGTGGTGGTTCTATTACTGCAGCCCTATCTTCAGCTGGTTACGTGGATTTCTATTTGTATTGCATACTTCTGAGAGTGTTGAGTCAGTATGCTTATTGACTTGACTCGTGCATTAAACCGTGAGAAGTAGATTGTGAAGGGAATGAGTTGAACTCTGTTTTTTTCCCCCTCTCATGGGTCCTCTCCTTTTTCTTTTTCAGTTGGCTTCTTATTGTGTGTCGGGGGAGGGGGTTTGGTTTGATTTGTGTCTATGCTTTTTAAATATTTGCATGAACTGCTTGCACCATGCAATTGTAGTTGGCCTGAACTTTTAAGTTGGAAACTGGCAAAACAAGAGTTAGAAATGCAGTGTCTTCGTGTATAACATGGCAAGGGAAGGTTGTGATTGGAATCATTTGTATCTGATGTAGAAGAAGATAAGGTCTCCCTGAACCCCCTCTCCCCCCTCCCACCACCACCACCTGCTTTCTCTCTCGTTTGTATGGCCTTTTATTTTTGTTTGAACTATTGCAAAAAAAGGGATGTTATTCCTAACCCTTAAGCTTTTAGTGCTACTGTTCCCCCCCCCCCCCCCCCTCTCTTTTCTTTTTTCCAACTGCACATAAGGATGAAAATGGGCCTTGAGATGCACCACCATTCTGTATGGGTGGGAATTCAGGATCGGAAATGAGTCCACCTCAATCAAGCAGTAGTAGTCTTTGAGGGGCCAAGGTGTCAAGTTACAAAAGCCTTCTAATGGGGCATGGGTTGTACCTTCGTAATGAAAAAATTCTTAAACTATTTTAGTGCGAGACTTAGGATATGATGGTTCATGTTGTTGCCCAACGGTGTGCTGGGTTATTTTGTCCAATCACCCACGTACTGGGGTGTAATTATAGATTTCTATTATTGCTTTTTCTACCTGCAATCAGTTGAGGTTGTTTCTTGTCCTCTTGCTGTTTTTGAAGCTCCCTTGGGTTGGGAGTTATTTTGTCCTTTTGCTGTTTTTGATACAATATATCTTGTTAAACCTTTTGTTTTTAACTGGTGCCCTCTATTATTAAAAATCTTTTTATGCTACAGTTGATTTTATTTATCTGTGTATATATCTCTTATAGATGGTTAACCTTGTTAGGGTTGTGAATGAGTCTTTTCTATTTGCGAATTAATCTAATGGGACTTTCTAAAAACACCGTTCACAGAATTTTGTTGATGATTCTGTGGTTTTTTTTTCTGTTTTAAGAACATTCTGAATACATTAGTGTCTATTTTATGAGTCATTGCATGTGGTGGATAATAGCTCTTTTGAGATGAAGCTTCCCTAAAGCTTTTTTTTTAGAGCTTCCCTAAAGCCATTTACCAATTACCAGAATATGAAATGATATATAAATGTTTCTTGAAGATTAGGTCCTACTCTTGCATTTTGACTCGTGCTTCTAAAAGCTATTCCACCAAGCACAATTTTGCAAGTGATGCTGACGCATAGAGTCACCGAATTCTTGTTGAGGTGGAAAATTCTTTCCTGGTTAAGTTCATCTTTGATATGAGTTCAAAACCAGTCCAAGCCTACCTGCCTTAATTAACTATGCCTCTCGGTAATGAATTAACTTCACAATAATCACGGATATTATGACTTTGAGTCCAAATGCATTTGCATGTCTGGTCACGTTACCTTATTGCTTTAGCTTTCTAGTGTTCATGTATTCTTAAAGTTCGATAGGCATAACATCACTTGAATTGGGTTATGCATGTTAACCATATTCTCCAAGTTAAAGGGTCCTATTCAGAATATTTTGACTAGAAGGAAAGACCATCTTCTGCTTCTATTGTTGGCATTGTCTGTTGTGATCCTTCTTAGTCTTCAAGGTGCCTCTCTGATAATAAGATGAGGGAGTTTTCCTGTGAAACAGTGAAATGACAACATGTGTACTGCAGCACACTTAAAACTGATTTTTTTTTTGTTTGCTGAACCAGATATAAGAGCTCTTCCAATGGGCTTATTTAACTGTAATAGATTGAACTCTTGAATAGGTTTAGGCATTTCAAAGTTGAAGAGAATGCGGTCCATTGGTGACCTGAGAGCCGAGGCTCCCCGGTACATGTTAGATGTGGCCAGACTGGCATTAACCCTTGTACCTCTGCTTAATGTTAAGTGAATCCGTCAAGCAGCTTGTTGTTGATGATCGCTTGCACTGATTCATGTATTTTGGTGTCCTCTGCATGTATTTATTGCGGCTATCACATCTACTTTGTTGCTTTTTGATGTGGCATAACTATGATACATGTTAGTTACTAAATTGAGTTTAGGGCTTGCTGTGATTTGGGGGGTTATACTGTTTTCGTGCATTAAAATATTGTTAACACTATTTTTGTTCTTGACAGGATATGGGTGGCCGACTCTTGACCGTTAACAAAGCTGCTCCAAGAGGATCAAGGCCAGAGCGTCCACCACGTGAATTTGAGCCAGCCAACAGGATCTATGTTGGCAACTTGCCTTGGGATGTAGATGATAGCCGTCTTGAGCAGCTTTTCAGCGAACACGGCAAGGTAGTGAATGCACGTGTAGTCTATGACAGAGACTCTGGCCGGTCACGGGGGTTTGGCTTCGTGACAATGTCAGACAAATCCGAAATGGACGACGCCATTTCTAATCTTGATGGCCAGGTAACCCCCAATCTCTTCTTTTTTAACGAACCCAAAAAAATTCCTTCTGCTAGATATCATTTTGTTGATTTAAGTTGGTTATGATTGTTTGTCATGATCAATATGATCCACACATGATTTGGCTTTTTGTCTAAAGCTTATTAAGAAGCTTGGGATGTTCAAACAAGAATCATCTTGTCCTTGCGTACAGATTTCGATTTGTTAACATCACGATAGATTTTAGTGTCATTCAGGATTTGGGCGTCGCAAATAAAACTTATGATGTATCTCTTGATATGATCTTTTATGATTTTCAATTCTGGAGCTGGTGATAACGAATTTATAACAATTCTGCCTGTTGATATTCATTGATTATGATGATAATTTGTTGCTGTAGAGTCTGGATGGAAGATCCATCAGGGTGAATGCCGCTGAAGAACGACCACCCCGACGCGCATTTTAGCTTGTTTGATTAGATCAAATGTACTTGTGGGTTCCTGTCTTTGTACTTTAAGTCTTTTTTATCATTATAGACGGATTGCATTGATAGGTTTTGCCTACATTTTGGAAGATTTTGAATTGTTCTGTGAGTTGACCTGCTTATTTTTGTCATGTTCCAGTGAATTTCTTATTGTAGGAATTTGGGGTATGAAAGTTGAACGAAGGTCCTTAACACTAGCTAGGCAAAGCGCATTATTTTCTTTTCACGGTCAAGGATGCCTCTTGAGTCGCTGTATCTAGACCAATTGGTATTTGCATCCTCCTATCAGATAAGAGAGTAATTCTTAGAGTAACTGTTAAGGTTGTTTTTTTTGATCTTGAGGTCACGAGTTCGAGCTGCGTAAATAGACTCTTGCATAAAATGTGCATAAAGTATTGGGTAAGACTGCATGCAGATTGCGAAACGATCCGGCTTTTTTTCCAGACCCAACGCGGGAATCCTTTAGCTTTTATGATTCCGTCTTTTATACAAGTTAAATGGAACTTGAATTGAAGTGCATATTATCAACTTTTATTTAACTAATACGGCATGTAAGCTCCTGGAACTTGTAACAATCGGTTTTTCCCTGTCTTTTTTGTTTTGAATTTTCGTCCTCTTTTATTAATGTAACACAAGCAAAATTTGATACATGAATCCATGTTGACTTGCTTGCTTAGGGACTTGCAAACATTTATTTTTTTTCCAAACACTCGGTGTCATGGATCAATCAAAAAGGATAGCAAGTGTAGGGAGGGCCAAAATTTGTTCTAATAGGAATGTTGAGTATTATTTCCTAAATAATACGCTCTGTTTTCAGAAACAGCTTGGCAGATAAATAGTTAAATATCTATTAAGACCAAACATCGCATAGCTTTGGAAGATTTACTCTCTTGATTTTTTATAAGAATGGGAACGTAAATACAAATACTGAAAATTTGTTATCATTTAGTCAAACATGTATTTAATTGGAAATAAGCTAAACTGTGTAACCATAAGAAAATTAAAACATGTATTCGTTTTCACTGCCTTGCACTCTGTCTTTTCCTCTTTCTTTTATTTCTTTCCCTTAAATCATAAGGTAACAACTTAGGCAAAAATGCCGGAAATCAAGGCACCCATTGGCTTGTAAAATTTTCAGATAAAGGCCACAACAATACCCACCGAGCCGTGCAGGGCAAAATAGATTGTTTGAAAATGTCAGCAGTCAGTCTTATCACAATTCCGGCACATGGGTGTGGATTTCAGTAATCCACAAGTTCAATGCAGTGAAAAGTATCATGCCCCAAAATTTACAAAAGGAGAAATTTTCATGCATGCTAGATATTTAATTACTTAAAAAAATTGCTCATGAACTTTGTACATTATGCTTAAGAGAGACTTAACCGCATCTACAAACTAACAAGGACGTGTATTAAATTCTCGCATTTGAGTAGGGTCTGGAAAGAGATCGGTTCGCTTCGCGATCCGCGTTTGTATAGGGTCTGGAAGGGGTAATATACGCAGTCTTACCCTACACTTTGTGCAAGAGGTTGTTTCTGTATCTCGAACCCGTTACCTCAATGTCACCAAGTAGCGACCGTAATTAGTTGCTCTAAGACCCGCACTCTATTTACAAACCAACAAGATCACAGCAAATATCAACAAACATACCAGGAGGGTCAGTGAGAATGAAGCTGCTGCTAATTTCAACAAAACCTCAAAAGTGAAACACTCTGACAGCAGTAGGCTATAAAGTGGAAATAATTACCAAAGGCAACAAATTGGATCATGTCGCGTTCCACCAATTCCCTGTCTCGGAAACCTTTGTATTCCATTAAAACCAGGAAATCTACTATTATTCTTCCTTGTCTAGTAACCGCGCAGCTGAGCTTCTCGTCAAATCAGGGGAACATACCGAAGAGATGTCGTTATATCCCGTGTAAAAAGAAGGAAATAAAATAATGTATAATGTGTATGCATGTAGTAACCGGTAGGTAGAAAAAAGAAGAAGAAATCGCTAGGAAGGAAAAATATGTTTATACGTATAAAGTAATATATATATATACACATAAATAAATCAAACAACAACAACAACAACCATACCCAGTATATCCCAACGACAGCAAAAGCTATCACTAGGGTCTGGGGAGGGTGAGAGACAAACAAACAATAACTCCGTCCCATGAGATAAAGAGTTTGGTTCCAGTGAGACCCCCGGCTCTATATATAGCTTCATAGGAATATGTACTAGTGAAAGGATTTTATTAAAAATAAATCAAAATCTTCCGATATAAAAATAGTCAACAGTGTATATGCACAAATAGTTGAAAGACAAAGACCAAACAAAAAAGTGCAAAGTCAACCTAAAGTGTAGAGACTATCTAATCCTCTAATTATGCTCTAAGGTTCCCCTATATCATCTTTGCCCCTCCTTAACCTTAATCCTCTGCCTCCATGAACTCCTATCCTAGACCATGTCCTCAAAGAGGTGCAACTCTAGTAAGTCATGTCTAATCTGCTCATCTCACGTCAGTTTGGGCCTGCCTTTACTCCTCTTCCCTTCTACAGTGAGGCTTTCAATTGCTCTCATAGACACCGTTGTCTGTCTCCTCTTGACATGCCCAAGTCATCTCAGTCTTCCTTCTCTGATCGTATCCGCTACACTAGCCACCCATAACCTTTTTCTGTATACCTCATTTCTTATCCTGTCTAGCCTTGTATGCCGACACATCCACCTCAGCATCCTCATCTCTGCCACTTCCATCTTCTGCGACTGTGTCCTCTTGATGGCCCAGCAGTCTGTTCCATATAACATTGCTGGCCGCACTGCCACTCTAAAAATTTTTTCCTTTAATTTAGTTAGAAAATTCTTGTCATACAGCACCCCTGAGGCTGCCCTCCACCTACACCAACCTGCCTGAACTCGGTGTGCTACGTCACTCTCTACGTCCTCATCTTGATGTACAAATGATCCTAGGTACTTGAAACTTACTTACCTTTGGGACCACTTGACCCTCGATAATGAGTTGGCTATTCTCATCGTCGGCTGCACCACTGAAGTAGCAGTGTAGATACTCAGTCTTAGAACGACTAATTCTTAGGCCTTTTCTCTTTAAAGCACATCGCCACTCCTCTAGTCTCATACTCAGGTTATGTCTACTTTCCGCGACTAATACAATATTGTCAGCAAAAAACATACACATGAGATTGTCTCTTGGATCGGTTTTGACAACTCATATAGGACAATTGCAAAAAGAAATGGGTTCAAAGCAAACCTTGATGGAGGCCTACCTCACCGGGAAGAAGTCCTTATTCACTACAGGCGTATGAACGGTTGTTTTCGTCCTAACATACATATCCCCAATTATGTATACATATTTCATAGGAACCCCTCTTGCATCCAGACTATCTCATATCATTATGGAAATACAAATCTTAGGATAGGAGCTATCCTAACTTGACTAGGAACCTTACTAATCTTAAAGATGTATATGTTAACTAACTAGGAAGCTTACTAATTTTAAAAACCTACCTAGTTATATATATGTATATCACCTAATTCTAACCCTAAATAGTCCTCTACCCAGCTGGCCGCCCACCCCGGTTGGAAAAAAAATACACACCCCTCTTGGACAGCAATCGGCCGGCAGCCTTAGGAAGGAACAAAAAGCCATTCCAACCAAACCATAGCTTTTAATATACGGTATAGTATAGAAGGATTGATGTAAGTAACCTAATTGTATTTACTATGATTTTGTAAAACATATGTTTATATTTTGGCATTAATCCATAGATCATGCGTGATTATATTTGTCTTCATTGATATGTGGACTTATATGTATGTATATGGGTGCGTCTGCCGATCTTTGTATACGAACATGTATATACATGTCAATTATTGTTTTGATGGTTTTGGCCGAATAACTTTTTTGGAAACAGAGGCCGAATAATTGTGAGACAGTGGCCGTGTATATATACGTGTGGATAAATGAGTTCATATGGTATAATAATATATGTGTAAATCGTGTGTATATATTATTCATGTATATATATGGTTTGCATTTGTGTAATCTATGGACGATTGTATGGATAATTTGGGAGAGATGAACATTCAGCCGGGGGGCTGGTGATGCATAAATTGGGGGTTAAATTTGGTAAACATATGAAGTGTGGTGCATGATGTTATGTGAATTGGAATTAGGGTTTTGATTTGAGATTGGAGTAAATTTGGAATTTCTGAAAATTGAGAATTTTGTACAGTTTAACGGTGGAATAGAGTTGGAATTGTAAAAGGACAATTCTGATGGTCGGAGAGGGTGACAAGCGGCGGCGCATGCGCTCTGTGTCAATTTTTGGACAGTGTGTTAGGCATGAATCATGCTTGCTGTCTGAGGGGTTAGAGTTTGTAGAGTGGGAAAGGGAGCTGGGCCAAGAGAGCTGGGGGTGGGATGAGTCTGGCGGTGCTAGGCAGTAGGGGGCTGATGGTGGTGGATGTGAGATGAGGTGAGTTGGGTAGTGGCTTCAGGGAAAAGTGAGTTGAGAGAGATACGCATATGTATATACGTGTATATACACATGTATGGGCGTGGACATATATATGTATATATGTATGCGGATGGAATGAGGAAATTTTGGTACGTTGGACATATTTGATTATTTGGCCTATTTGTATTTGGTATATTTGATCTTTGGAGTTTCCATTTCTAATGCAGTCAAGGGCACATTTTTTCTTGACTTTGAAATATGATGGAATAAATCAAAATGACTCACTAAATTAGTTGCGGTTCTTATATTGTGAAGTAGCAGTTGATCGACACACCTTGATGCAATTTTCATCATGGGTCATCGGAAAGCAGCCTTTGTGTGTTTCTAACACATGGGTATAGTTGCGTACATCCGACCCTCTCGTACCCCGTCATAGGCAGGAGCCTCTAAGCCAATAGGGCAATATTGTTGCTGTATATTTGATCTTTGGAATTTTGGGAATTTTTGGAAATCTTGGAAAACATTTGGACTTTGGAAAATAATTTTGGAAATTGCATTGCATATTTTGAAAATTCACGCTTAGAAGCTGAAAATATCGTTAAGCCGAATTGATTCCAAACAAACAAAGCGTCCGAGCATATTGGCTATTTGGTATAGAGTGCTCGAACATATTGGCCGCTATTAAGGAGCTCCGGCATATTGGTTATTTTGATATAGAGCGCCGTGTTATATTGGCTATTGGAGGATTCGTAAGTATTACGGTATAATTCACTTGTAAGGAAAGTGCTATATCCATTGCATTGAATTTGGAATTTGGACTTTGGTTTTGGTATCGAGTTGGACTCGAATTTGGTTATTTGACTTTAGACCGGTTAAACCGGATTTGGTATTGCATTTGGTTTTGGAACTTTGAAAACTTTTGTTTTGACTTGGCATTGCTTCGATTTTTGAAATTGCATCATGTTTTTAACTTGGACTAACTTTCAATTTGATTATGATATGTTGACTTTGATGACTATATCTGTTGACTTTGTCATCGAATGTTAAGGGATAAATTGGTAATCTTATTTACGAATTGGAAGCATGTTATTTCCTATATTGTTATTTATTTTATAACACTTGCTTCTCTATGTATGATCTCATGGTAAATATGGTGATGTTACTTGCTTGGCGATGTGTCGCTCATATTACACTTGCTCATATTTTTTTGCAGATAGCCAGAACTATGATTTAGTGTATGTTGAGGAGGACTCGGAGTGGGGATACTGATTGCTTATGGCTATTTCGAGGATATTTCAGATGATTCAGTTTAGATGACTTATGGATTTCGGTTTTACGTATTTCATGGAGACTTAATTTATTTCTATCCCTTACGTTATAACATTATTTGGTTTTAGTTTTGTCTAGACCTTATACATCTATTATCAATGATTATTTCGAGGTTTTTATTTTATTATTTCTGCTGACATCGATTTGCCTTACTTTGCTAACGTGTAATTGAATCGTATTGGCGCTTTATATTTTCCTTAGCGAAATACAACGGATGAATCCTTTCGAATACTAAGACTCGGGACGAATCGCTACAAAAGTTCCGTCACGAATATTAATAGAGCTATCCATACCCTTGTCCACAACCTTCAAGTCCTGGAAAATGTTTTCCACTGGGATCACAATTCTTCCTCCAGGCTTTAGCTGATCTATTAGATGTTTTGCGATTTCTGGTGTTGTAGCTCCAACATAAATGCATCATAAGGTGCAAACTTAGGCCAACCTTCCGGTCCGTCTGTCATTATGTAGAAAAATTAGAATAAGACAAAGAAAAGGGAAGCAAGAACCGAGAACACCATATTCAAAGAGGCCATAGTCTGTGAAGGGAGTTTATACTCCAAGTTAGCAACTGCCTATTTCTTCCGTAAATGTGACAAGACACATCTTTGTCTGTCTTTTGTTCATTTATTAGTATTTGTTAGCAAGTAATTAGGGATTTCTTTGTAACGTATATTCTATTACCATGTATACTGCTGATTGTATAGGAAAGAATCAATAGCCATCAATAGGGAATATTTTGTACATTAAAGGAATATTTTATATTCCATAGATAGACACATTGTAAACTCTTAAATAGGGGTACAAGAATCATTTGGAATAAATAAAAAATTCATTCATTGAAATTGTGTCTTGCTCAACATGGTATCAGAGCATGGCACCGTTCCTTTGATTGTAAAAATCTGGGCATAGGCTCAGAAAGATTTCATCATTGCCGTTCCCTTTCCCGGCCAAGTTTCCGACCACTTACCCTTTATTACCTTTCCCGGCCTACTTGACTTACTCACTGTTCCTCTCAGCCATATTCGTGGTCTGCTTAAACGAATAGTTCATCATCATCGCATACCGAAATCACACCATTACCGCTACCCTGCAAAAACCATCAAACACAAGATGTCAGACATCCCTGAAACCTCAAAAACCTCCAAACCGGAAATATCACCCAGTCCAGGGGAGTTGGCCATTCAATTTGCTAACATCCTCAAAGAAAGCCTCACACAGCCCACACCATCACCTTCTCCGTTACCTGACAATTTAAACATCGCAGTTAAATTAAATGGCGGCAAGTATGCATTATGGTCCAGAATTATCTACAGAGCCATACTTGGCAGCGGACGAATTTCACATCTCACGGGGGTGCCTCCTCCTCCAGTACCCACTGACCCACGGTTTGAGCGGTGGGGGCAGGAGGATAACTCTGTGTTTACCTGGGTGTTGCAGAATGTTGACCCAACAATGATTAACAATGTGTCTAGGTACCCATCAGCCAAAGCCCTGTGGGATGGGCTGGCCCTCACCTATGGATCTAGAGGGGACTCATTGCAAGTGTTTGACTTGCACAGACGAGCCAACGCTCTCAGACAAGGAGAAGGAACCCTTGAAGCTTGCTGGAATGGACTCCAGGATTTGTGGGTGTCAATCTACAACAACCCAATGAAATGTTCAGATGATATCAGTCTGTACAACCAAAAAATGCAAGAATTTCGGTTGTACCAATTTTTGTCTGCCATCAGTGACAAATATGAGGCAGAAAAAAAGGAACTTTTGAAACGCATCCCCTTACCCACAGTGGAGGCTGCCTTTTTCGAAATCAAGAGGGCAGAATCACAGTCTGGATTGATTAAACATGGCCCCTCAGAATCTGGTTCATCACTGGGGATAGGACAGGGACTAATCGTGAAGGCACCCGCAGGACGTGGATGTGGTCGAGGAAATCAACCAGACCGCGGTGCAGGGATGGACAGAGGACAGCAACCACGCTCCGGGCAACCCTCTTCCAAGACGGACAAAAGCCATCTACAGTGTGAGCACTGCGGCAAGAAGGGTCACAGCAAGGATAGCTGCTTCCAAATTCTAGGGTACCCAGACTGGTGGGAAGGAAAAAGGATCACCACCGGAGCAAAGGCTGCCGCCACCAAAGTGCAAGAAAAAGGAGGCAGCAGCAGCCAGGAACTCAACAGTGGCGGACCAAACAAGGAAGAAGGCGCCGAAGGAGGTACAAGGGGGTTGGGCTCAAACCCTAACCCCCTCTCTTATTACCTCCCAGAATTTAACCATTTTCCCCCTCCACATATTATTGCATACCCCCCCTCTGTTTCACATAGTATTAATATGGTCCATTCAAGGTCTGAAATTGCGCCCCAGCCCCCCCACTTTTTCCCCCCAGTCAACAGTTAGCCCCTCAGTTGTCCTATAAGGCCCAATCCCGTCCCCCTATTTCGGCTGACACTCCATCTACCCCCTTCAATTCCTGTAAATTGCATATAAGCCCCTCCAACCCTAAATCCTGCGCATACACCACGACATCTTTACCTAATACACAATCTTAGATCTTTGATTGCGGCGCTACTGACACGATGACCTTTGACCCTCGTGATTTTGACTCCATTTCACCCCCCACTAAAACCCAAGTCGAAACTGCTAATGGTGAGACTATCTCCGTTCAGGGTGGTGGTTCTATTACCATCACACCTAACATTACACTAAAAAATTGTCTTTTTGTACCTTCTCTCTCAACCAAATTACTTTCCATCAGTCAACTCACTAAAGAATTAAATTGTGTGGTTCTTATGTATCCCTCGTTTTATGTGTTGCGGGACATTCATACTCAGGAAATCATTGGACGTGGTACTGAGCGAGCAGGCCTATATTATGTCGATGCGGTGGTGCAACAGGGTAAGTCTAATCTTGCCACCGGATCGGTTACCCGTCAGTTATGGTTATGGCACCGTCGACTAGGCCATCCATCATTTAGTTATTTACATAAACTTTTTCCAGCCTTATCTTCTGTTTCTTTAAATACATTGACTTGTGATACTTGCCTCCGGGCCAAACAACCACGAGCGACTTACCGCTCAAATAATACCTGTGCGGGACACGCTTTTTCATTAGTACATTCTGATGTTTGGGGCCCATCCCCTTATCCTACACAAATGGGTTTTCGTTACTTTGCTCTGTTTGTGGATGATTTCTCTCGTATGACGTGGCTGTACATTCTCAAAAATAAATCTGATCTTGCCGCAAAATTTATTGAGTTTTACCATATGGTCCAAACACAATATCACTCAACCATACAAATCCTCCGTACCGATAATGGTGGGGAATACCTTGACGGGGCACTAAAAAATTTCCTAAGTACACATGGCATCATTCATCAAACTTCCTGTCCCGACACACCTGAACAAAATGGTGTGGCCAAACGGAAAAATTGGACAATCCTTGAAATGACCCGTGCAATGAGGTATCAACTGCCACCTACCTTACCAACCGCCTCCCTACCTCCACTCTCCACCATAAGACACCCTTGGAAACCCTTTCTCAATAAGTCACCATTCCCTCTCTCCTCACCTTACCCCCTAAGGTCTTTGGATGCACTGTTTTTATCCATATCCCTCCTGCACAACGCACCAAACTTGATCCTTGTGCAGAAAAATATGCCTTTATGGGGTACGCATCCACCCAGAAAGGCTACCGCTGTTACAACCCTCGTACTCGCCGCATACATACAACAATGAATTGTACTTTCTTTGAAACATAATTTTTCTTTCACAACCAATCTCGATCTCAGGGGGAGATAACTAGTGATGGTGACCCTCCTGATTGGTTGTCTAACCCAAACTGGTGGCAGACTAGACCAACACGGCAAGTAGATGGCTCCGAATGTGCTATAACTCCCGGTGATAATATGGGCCTTGCTACCTCTGCACCCACCAGTGATCCTCCTCAGATGAATGCACCACAACCGGAAAATAATGGTATGCATAACAACCCTGCAACTTCTTCTCTTAGTGATTTTACTGAAACTAATATGCTTGATAATAAAATCCATGATAACACAATCACTCACTCCTCTGACACAAACACTACTGACTCACCAGAACTTCTTGATTTGGATCATACTAATATTTTGCAAACAGAACATGGGCGTGTGTTAAAAGAATAGGAGAATCCCACCAGAAAGATATTCACCCACAAAAGTGACTCGTGCCTCTAGATACCCTATCACTGAAAGAAGACACAATCTAAGTGATACAGCAGCAAGCTTTCTCACTGCAGTCTGTTCAGAAAAAATCCCCAGAAATATAGAAGAAGCTTGTACACAACAGGAATGGAAGGAGGCAATGTTAGTCGAAATGAACGCACTTTAGAAAAATGAAACCTGGGAACAATGTGCTTTACCACCAGGCAAAAGCCCGTCGGGTGCAAATGGGTGTTCACTGTTAAATACAAAGCTGATGGGAGCATTGAAAGACATAAGGCATGCCTATTAGCTAAAGGTTTTACACAAACATATGGCGTCGACTATTCCGAGACCTTCTCACCGGTTGCAAGGATTGATACTATAAGAGTGTTGTTCTCCATCGCAGCTACTCAGAATTGGCCCCTACACCAGTTTGACGTTAAGAATGCCTTCCTACACGAGACTTTAAAAAAGGAGGTATACATGGACCCACCACCAGGGTTCTCAGATGATTTTAAACCAGGGCAGGTATGTAAGCTAAAGAAGGCTTTGTACGGTCTGAAACAATCTCCTCGTGCGTGGTTTGGACGGTTCACATTAGTGATAAGACGACGGATACAAACAAAGCGATGCGGATCATACGCTCTTCATTAAAAGACAGGGAAGTCTCATTACTTGTCTCATTATATATGTTGACGATATGATTATTACTGGAAATGATACTAATGAAATCTCTCGTCTCAGGAAATATTTATTCACGGAGTTCGAGATGAAAGACCTTGGTGGGCTCAAGTACTTCCTGGGAATCGAGGTGCTAAGATCCCATGCTGGGATTTATATTTGCCAACGAAAATACATCCTTGACTTATTGACAGAGATTGGGATGCTCGATGCAAAGCCGACAGACACCCCAATGATCCAGAATCACAAGTTGGACTATATACAAGGAGCACCTTCAGCAAATAGGGAGCAGTACCAGCGATTGGTAGGAATGTTGATATATCTCTCGCACACAAGGCCTGATATTGCGTATGCAGTAGGAGTGGTTAGCCAGTTCATGAACAATCCACAAAAACAGCACTTCGATGCAGTGATCAGAATTTTGAGGTACTTAAAAGGGACTCCTGGAGTTGGGCTTCTCTTCAAGAACAATGGACATCTTAAAATTGAGGCATACACAGACGCTGATTGGGCAAGAAATCAAGTCGATCGTCGCTCTACTTCTGGATATTTCACCTTAGTCGGAGGGAATCTAGTGACTTGGAGAAGTAAAAAGCAAAAGGTGGTGGCATTATCGAGTGCAGAAGCAGAGTTTCGAGGTATCGTGAAAGGTATCACTGAGATTCTATGGATATGCAAATTACTTACTGAACTTGGTTTGATGACATCCGAACCGGCCTGTCTAAGGTGTGACAATAAAGCTTCCATTAGTATTTCAGAAAATCCGATACAACATGATCGAACCAAACATATTGAAATAGACAGGCATTTTATACGAGAAAAGCTTGATGATGGGATTATTTCGCTTCCGCATGTGAGCTCTAAAGACCAACTTGCAGATATTTTGTCTAAGGCAGTAAATGGGCGAATATTTGAATACGTATTGCGCAAGTTGAATATTGGTAATCCCACTGTTCAACTTGAGGGGGAGTGTTAGCAAGTAATTAGGGATTTCTTTGTAACGTATATTCTATTACCATGTATACTGCTGATTGTATAGGAAAGAATCAATAGTCATCAATAGGGAATATTTTGTACATTAAAGGAATATTTTATATTCCATAGATAGACACATTGTAAACTCTTAAATAGGTGTACAGGAATCATTTGGAATAAATGAAAAATTCATTCATTGAAATTGTGTCTTGCTCAACAGTATTCACAGGGTCATTTAAACTCTTCATTATGTTAAATTACATTCTCCTAAATAGTGAGTCCCATCATGAAAATCCACCATACCATCACAAAATACTAATAAATGATAAGCTATCTCAGCTGAGAAGACCTCATCAATCCCCACTGGCAACATAAAGAGAACTACTTTGTGTCCCCTCGGGAAAAAAAGAAAAAATAAGGGAGGGTGAAAAAGGAAAATCAGAAAGAAATGAACACTCTGTGTAGAAACAAGCTCAGTCAAGGTGTGTCGAGCTCCGCCGAGGTGCGGCGACCTGAACTGACGAAGTACTACTGCCGTGCTGTGGTGATCAAGACAGAGGATTGAAGAGATGATGTGAAGAAGAGCACAGAACTAAGATTAGCCGAGGTGAAGAAGGATAGCAAAACAGGACTGAAATAAAGATGTGCTGAGCCGAGGTGATAAGGTGAAACACAAGTCAGGCAGCAAAGCTAAAGCAGAGCTGCAACACTTAGTCTACTATATAATAATTTAGGACTTTTGCTGTACATATGTATGAACAATCCAGGTAACTAGTTGTTACCTTTGTAACCGTTAGAAACGAATTATATATGATTTCGTTACATCGATACGTGTTTAATATCATATTTAAAAATGTCTAAATTTTGCACGATTATTAAAACATACGATATATCGATATGCAACAAAATTCGATAACAAACATTACGATCGCATGATAAAATTTAAAACAAGACTAATGGGTATAACTAAAGTATTATGATAAATTAAATCAAAACAAAAACAAATGACACAAGAAATAGGGTTATTTAAATAAAAGAAAAAAGAAAGCAAGATATGATTAGATATTTTGGACATGAGGGGAGAATTATATAATGTATATATAAGTAAAAGTTTGGGGCGGTCAAGGGTACAAAAAGAAAGAAGAAATTGTGGTTAGATTAATACCCCAACAAAATATCAAGTATAGAAAATTGTGTAGAAACCAAATGATAATATTTTGTCATATTCTACCTACTCCAACTCCCATTCGCCGTCCACCCCAAGCAAGGAAGAAGACAAGATTTTTGTCTTGCTTTACCCACATGAAGCAATCATATGTTTATAACAAAAAGCCTTCCAACCCTTACACCTTTTCTTACACTTCTTAAACTCGCAACCAAGCCAAAACCACTCCCTTCCACTCCATTTTGGCTGCCCACTCTATTCAAGGAGGGAGAAGATTTTTTCGTCTTCATTCACTTCATTGTCTTGCACTTTCAAGACAACAACTACTCTTCCATCTTCTCCCATCAATCTTCCAACTTCATGATGAAATCTTCCTCCCCACTCCAACCTCCCTCACCCACCCCCTCTCTATAGAAAGAGGAAACTCCCTCTTTCTTCACACTTCACACGTAGTAAAAGTTACCCATCTTCTTACAACTCTCTTTCCTCTCATTGAAGAAAAACAAATCTTCCAAGCCTCTATTTCTTCTTCTTTGGCCGAGAGTTACAAGGGAAGAACCAAGAAGGAAATTTCTTCTCTTCGCCTCACACAATCATCAAAGACAATATCTAGAACATCCATATTCATCCAAGAAGTAAGTAGGCCGAATTTTGTGGGGCCAAGAACTAAGGAGTAGCAAGGTAAGAACTCCATGTAAGATGAGTTTAAGCTCTTCCATTTATCCATTCCATAAGTTGCTCACTAACTCTTCTATTTTAGTGTCTGAACCGTGGCTACACAGAAGGTAAAGGAGAAAGTTTTCTTCAAGCCAAGTGAATGAATCTTCATTTTCATTCTAAGATTAAGTGAGAAAGAAAAATACTCTTCCTAGATCCTTCATGAATTTCCAAAGATCTAAGTATATATGTTCATATAAAAGTTGGATCATTCATGATGTATGTTTAATGTTTTAGTATCAAGAATATGCAAAAGCAATGTTTCTAAGTGATGTATATAGTGTGATATATGAAATATATAAATTTGGCCATTATAGAAAATATGGACTCATATGCATAAATAAAATGAGATGAACACTCTTATGTGATGTATGTAAAAGTTAAAGAAAGAAAATGAAGCCATATGATATGTTAGGAAAAGATCACTAAGAAGACATTTTGATGCATGTGTCCATATGCTTTTCTATGAATATCATCACCTATGTGTTTGTTTATGAATTTGGATTTCATGAACTTTTGTGTCCTTGATTTAGCATGTTATGAGGCAATCATATTCATGGCTATGATTATAGCTCACAAAAGTTGTTTCTTGACGATCTTCATGTTTATTTACACATATATACACAGGGCCAAAATAGGCATTTTTAGCATCCTTACTTCGTTTTCATGGTTTTCATCATCTTGTATATTGTATGTATTTTATTATATCTTCAACCTTGAAAGTCATTATTTTGATGGAAACTAGTATGCATATAGTTGGAATAAATATCAAAACCAAGATATAAGTAGAAGAAGTGAAGAAGAGAAAATTTATGTGACATATATGCCACAACTTAAGGCCAAAAATGAGAAAGAAATAAACTTTGTTACATGTTGTAAATGAATACATGTATGTCATGTAAAGAATTGGTCATAAGGCTAAAATATAGAATAAAGAAGTGTGTTACATGCATGTGAAAAGTTACATATGTATATGTATATATATTTCGGCCAAAAGGCCCTTTATGTACACACACAGATATATATATATATGTATGTATATATATGTATGTATATATATGTATGTATATATACATATATATACATACATATATATGCATATATATACATACATATACATATATATATATATATATGTATGTATGTATGTATGCATATATATATATGTATGAAATAAAGTAAGATAGAAAATATGACTACTTTATATTTATTCTTATGATATATGAAAGCATGTGAAAATGAATATTGAATTAGGATTTTTGGCCATTTTAACTTGTGTAAGATGAATACTTTAAGGAAATATTGATGGAGAAAAATTGGAAAAAGTGGGCTATTTTGGGGAGGAATAGCCGAGAGTTTGGGGGAGAGAAATATATAGTATATGTTAAGTTGTAAAACGTTTTGATGATAAAAAGATGTTTTGAATGAATTAAATTTATGTTTGATATTTGATGCATGATGGGCAAAACACATTATGTCCAAAGATGGTTGAGATTGGAACTCACTGGCTGACATCGATCTCTCCCTCACAGGACTTCGATCGATCGATGTTGAATCAGAGAACATGGATCTCTCCCTCCCAGGACTTCGATCGATCGATGTTGAATCAGAGAACATCGATCTCTCCCTCCTAGGACTTCGATCGATCGATGTTGAATCAGAGAACATCGATCTCTCCCTCCCAGGACTTCGATCGATCGATGTTGAATCAGAGAACATCGATCTCTCCCGTCCAGGGACTTCGATCGATCGATGTCCTCCAGGATTCAAATTTTCTGATCGTTAGAACAAAATCCAAGGCAGATTTTTGAGGTTTTCTCTTTCCAATCTTCTTCAAACTTCTTGTGGACTTTAACCCAACCTAATGCATGCTTCCTTGACTATTGTATACATGTCTAAGATTCTCTAGGGTGGCTAACCAAGATCAAATCACTCCATAGGGTGGCTAGAGACTATTTGGGCATTATCTTGACATTTTTGAAGATGAAGACTTGGTGGAGAGCCTCAAAAACATGGTGAACTTCATCTATAAATAGAGAAGGCTTGGATGAAGCAAATACACACTTTCAACATCATCTAGCTTCATCTTACATTGTTGTATATTTCTCTCATACTTGTAAATTTGTTTAAAGCTTGTCTAGCTTTTCTTTGATCTTCATTATTGTATATTGAGAGAAAGAGAGTCAAGCACAAGAGGAACCATAAATATTTGATCTCTTGCTTGTGCTTAGACTTGTGAGAAAGTGTGAACCTTACCATATTTCTTCAACCCACTGTGAGAAGTTCTTGAGGGAACTTTTGTTGAAGTTGTGAGGAAGCAAGAAGTTGTTCTTGCTAAGAGCTGTAGTTGCTGTAGTTGCACAAGTGAGTTTTGTGCAAGAAGTTGTTGTTATTGTGGCTTGCACTAAAGTATTAGTGTAAGTATTGCTGTGGTTGTTCTTATTGTTCATAATAAGAAGAGTAGTTGTTGAAAATCCACTTTGGAAACAAAGTGGTAGTGGAGTAGAATCATTTACGATTCGAACCACTCTATATCCGGTGTACTCATTCACTACTTCTCATCTCCCATTCTTGCTCTGATTTTGAATATCTTTTTGAGTTGAGCAAACAAGAAAATTCCGCAAAATCAGCCAAACACTCTATTCACCCCCCTCTAGAGTGTATTACGGACCTAACAATTGGTATCAGAGCCTAACCTTGATTGCTTGGCCTATCTTTGCAAGTAGCAAGGTTAAAGATCATGGCAATGACAACCTCAACCTCAACCTCAACCTCAACCTCTTCATCTCCTAAGCCTACTGCACTATTTTCTGGATCAAACACTAAAGCACCTATGTTTGATGCCCAAAATTATTCCTTGTGGAAATTTCGAATGATCAATCACTTGAAAGCCTGTGGATTCAATATATGGAGAGCCGTTGTCAAAGGAATTGAAGTTCCTATGATTACCAAATCAAAAGGAGAATCAATATTCAAAGATGAGGATGACTACACAGATGAAGAAAAGATAAGATTTGCCATTAATGGCAAAGCATTTGATATTCTCTCAAGTGCTCTCACCACCACCGAGCTTATAAGATTTCAAGGTCTTGAAACAGCTCATGAGGCATGGAAAAGGCTTGAAATGATACATGAAGGAACTGAGCAAGTAAGAATGGCCAAACGACTTATGCTCATGAAGGAGTATGAGATGTTCGGAATGAAAAGCGGTGAGAAGATTGAGGAGACAATCGATCGATTCACACGAATAGTGAATCAACTCTCCATGGTGGACAAGAAAATCTCAAATGAAGACCTTGTCTCAAAACTCCTCAACTCTTTGCCAAGAGAATGGACACCCAAGGTCACCGCCATCACCGAATCAAAGAATCTCAAGACTCTCACTCTTGATGAGCTATCCGGTAATCTTCTTACTCATGAAATTCTTATTGATTAACAAAATAGGATGAACCCTATCAAGCCCACACAAACATCACACAAAGGATTGGTGGTAGAGTCCGATGACTCGGATGAGGAAGTTGCTCTTCTAGTAAGAAAATTTAGAAGAATGGCAACTAGAAACAAAGCACAAGCAAGAAAGTTTTTCAAGAGACCATCTAAAGAAAAGGAAGCAAGTGAAAATTGCTATAGATGTGGTCGACCCGGTCACTTCATTGCCGATTGCCACGTAAAAGAGCCGCAAAAGCAAGAAAAGAAGGTCTTTCCTCAAAAGAAGAAAGCCCTCAACGCGGAGGTAACCACGTGGGATGATCTCCTTTCGGAATTGGAAGGAGAAGAGAGTGAAGATCAAGGTGTTGGACTTGTGGCAATGGTTGACAATCCAAAGTTTCAACATACTTGTTTTATGGCGATTGAAGATGACCTTGAGGTAAATTATAACCCTTCAAATTTGCATGATGAAATAGGAGATTTGCAAGATGACTTTGAGAAATTAAATTTGAAATATAAGCATTTAAAGAAAGAGTTCAAGAAATGCATTTTAGAAAATAAGAGCTTGCATGACAAATATATTTTAATGTTTCAAGAGCATGATATCATACTTACCATGCATAAAACCGTAGCTCTTGAAAATGTAGAAATTAGAAAAGAATGTGAGAAACTAAAGTTAGACTTACAAAAACTAACAAATGGTAAAAACAATTTAGACATACTACTCGGAAATCAAAGAATTGGAAATGATAAATCCGGTTTAGGATTTAATTCATCATCTTCTTCTATTAAACCTAAGTCCTTAAAGAAAAATGCAAATAATAGAAAAACAAAACAAAATTCATCACCAAAGCATGTACCCACTTGTTTTTATTGCAACAAACTAGGACATGTGAAGAAAGCATGTAGAGCTAGATTTGAAAACACATATGTTTGGAAGCCTAAGGGTCGACAAACTAACCCTAAAGGACCCAACCATCAAAGGGTACCAATGCATACATCTTTTGGTTTTGTAGGCTCTCAAGATAAATGGAGCAGCCAAAGAAGAAGGAACCAAATGGCTTATGGACAGCAGATGTTCAACTCACATGACCGGAGACAAGACATTGTTCACCAAGCTCAAGCTCCAAGATGGTGGAATGGTGCATTTTGGCAATGGGAGAGCCAAAGTCCTTGGATATGGAGAAATTGGTAATTCTTCTTTTACTATTAATAATGTATTATATGTAGAAGGGCTTAAATATAATTTGATAGGTGTTAGCCAACTATGTGATGCTAATTTTCAAATTGAATTTGTGAAAAGAAAATGCGTTGTGAAAAAGAACGATAAGATTGTTTTTGAAGCTATACGTAAAAATGATGTTTACAAATTTAGCACACATGATTTGATATCTCAAAATGTTTCTTGCCTAGTTGCCAAAAATGATTTGACTCAACTATGGCATAAACGACTTGGACACATTAGTTTTAAAATTTTCAAAGAGATTTGCAAAAATGAAAAAGTCCAAGGTCTTCCAAAATTAAATTTCGAAAACCATGGCTTATGTGACACTTGTCAAAAGGCAAAACTTGTTAAAACAAGCTTCAAGCCCAAAAGTGAAATCTCCACCACCAAACCTCTACAATTGCTTCATATGGACTTGTATGGGGATATTGGTACAGCAAGTCTAAGTGGAAAACATTACACCTTTGTGGTGGTAGATGACTTCTCTAGGTACACTTGGGTAATGTTCTTAGCTGAAAAGAATGATGCATGTCAAGAATTTATAAAGCTTTGTAAGAGATTAGAAAATCAAAGAGAAGACACAATTAAGGAAATTAGAAGTTATAGAGGTGGTGAGTTTGATGGAGAATTTCAAGAATTTTGTGTATCCAAAGGGTATGGACACAATTTTTCAGCTCCAAGAACTCCTCAACAAAATGGTGTTGCGGAAAGGAAAAATAGAACACTTCAAGAAATGAGTAGAGCCATGCTAAACGAATTTGATCTACCCAAATACTTTTGGGCCGAAGCGGTAAATACCGCTTGTCATGTGATCAACAGAGTTTATTTGAGACCATTTCTCAAAAAGACTCCTTATGAGCTTTGGAAAGGTAGAGTACCAAATATTGGTTATTTCAAGGTATTTGGTTGTAAGTGTTTTATACTTAACACCAAAGACAACTTGGATAAACTCGACTTCAAAGCGGATGAAGGAATCTTTATGGGTTATGCTCAAAATAGTAAAGCATTTAGAGTATATAATAAAAGAAGCATGAAAGTTGAAGAATCAATCCATGTCAAGTTTAGTGAACTCACTGAGGATAAATCAAACATTAATGAAGATGATGATGATGAAGAAATAATTGAAGTAAGTCATATAGAGAAATTTGAGAATCCAAAAGGCAATATCGTTATTGACCTTAGGATTGATCCTCTTGAATCTAAGGTGAAAGATGAATACCTCAAATTTACCTGATTCATATAAGTATAAGAAAGATCACCCTAAAGAGTTGATATTAGGTGAAACTAGTCAAGGCATAATGACTAGGAGAAAATTCAATGAAAATGCTTTCATTTCACAAGTTGAGCCTAAAAATATAAAGGAGGCAATAAATGATGAAGATTGGGTATTAGCTATGCAAGAAGAATTAAATCAATTTGAAAGAAGTGATGTTTGGGAATTAGTTGCTAAACCTAGTGATCATCCCGTAATTGGCACTAAATGGGTATTTAGAAACAAAATGGATGATAAAGGAAACATCACTAGAAACAAAGCTAGATTAGTAGCCCAAGGCTATAGGCAAGAGGAAGGCATAGACTATGATGAGACCTTTGCCCCCGTAGCTAGGTTAGAAGCTATCAGAATGCTATTAGCATATGCATGCTATAAGGATTTCAAACTATATCAAATGGATGTGAAATCCGCATTCTTGAATGGAATAATTCAAGAAGAGGTCTATGTAGCTCAACCTCCGGGGTTTGAAAGTCATGATTATCCAAATCATGTTTTTAGACTCAAAAAGGCCCTTTATAGACTTAAACAAGCCCCTAGGGCTTGGTATGATAGATTAAGTAACTTCCTACTTGAGAATGAGTTTTCAAGAGGAAAAGTCGACACTACTCTTTTTATTAAAGAACAAGGAAACCATCAATTGCTTGTTCAAATTTATGTGGATGATATTATATTTGGTGCTACTAATGATTCTCTTTGTGAGCATTTTGCAAAATTGATGGAAGGAGAATTTGAAATGAGCATGATGGGTGAACTCAACTACTTTCTTGATCTACAAATCAAGCAAACTCAAGATGGAGTATACATATCTCAAACAAAGTATACAAAGGATTTGCTCAAGAAATACAAATTTGAGGATTAAAGAAGTGTGAGCACTCCGATGAGCACAAGTACAAAGCTTGACAAAGACGAAAAAGGAAAGCCGGTTGAGGTAACAAAATATAGGGGTATGATTGGTAGTTTACTTTATTTAACCGCTAGTAGGCCGGATATTTTGCATGCTGTGTGCTTATGTGCTAGATTTCAAAGCATGCCTAAGGAATCGCATTTAGTTGCCATTAAACGTATCTTTAGGTATTTAAAAGGAACTTTGAACTTTGGGTTGTTTTATCCCAAGAATGGTTGTTTTGATCTAAGAGGGTATAGTGACTCCGACTATGCCGGAAATCTTGTTGATAGGAAAAGCACATCCGGGACATGTCAATTCCTTGGAGATTGCTTAGTTTCTTGGTTTTCTAAAAAACAAAATAGTGTGTCACTTTCAACGGCGGAATCCGAATATATATCGGCCGCTTCATGTTGTGCACAACTACTTTGGATGACAAACACGTTGAATGATTACAATGTTAAGTTTGATAAAGTTCCCATCCTATGTGATAATACCTCAGCCATAAGTATAGCACAAAACCCGGTTCATCATAGTAGAACAAAACACATTGAAGTGAGGCATCACTTCATAAGAGATTGCATTCAAAAAGGATTGGTATGCATTGAGTTCGTTCCAACAAATGACCAACTGGTGGATATCTTTACCAAATCCCTTCCCACCGAGACATTCGGATCAATTAGAACAAGATTAGGGATGATAAACCATGGATAGAAGGTTAAAAAGGTCAAAAATACAGATTCCTGCATACATTGATCGATCTATGTGGCAGTCTCAGAGACTGCTGTAAAAACAGACATCGATCGATCTATGTCTAGGACATCGATCGATCGAAGTCCCAGACATCGATCGATCGATGTCTATACGGACAGGGTTATTAAACCTGCAATCCCCTTTCTCCTCTTTCACTTTCATCTTTCCCAAACACGAACCCTAACCCCCTCTCTGCAGAAACGAAAAATCATCTTCACCAAAATCCAAAATCCATCTCTAAATCTCAAATTCTTTTCAAAATCTCTCATCTTCACTACTGAATCTCATCATTCCATATACTTCTTTACAAAATCCGAACCCTAACTCAAAAAAATGGCACCAAGAACGAAACAAACTGCAAAAAGACAACGAACCTCTGAGGAAGAAGATGTTACGCCACCCTAATCTAATCCTCAAGTGCCAACGGGGTCTAGGACACAAGGATTGAGGAAGAAGGCCACTCCCTCTCATAGCACAATGTTGACTGAAACAAGAAGCAGGCTAACCATCAACAACTTTCCCTGGCTCAAATCCTCAGAATTCAAAGATGCTTTGAAAGAGCCAACTGGTACAGGTAAATTTGCCTATATAAATCTTAGAGCTCAAATGGTTTTCACTGGATGGTAGCGCAAAAAGAGGGCTACCATTCCATTAAAATTGCTCAAAATTGAGGATATTTTGAGCAGTGAAGAATTAAAACCAATTATTGATTGGTTTGATGTTCAAAAATGGAGACCTGTCTGGGAGGTCTCACAGATGACCACTATGTCTACCCGGTATACTAGAATATTTTATGCAAATATGTGGGTAGATTATAAACATGGGGAGCCTTATGCATTGAATACAATAATAGAAGGAAACTTGTTGATGTTTACATCTAAAACATTCAACGAATTGCTTGAGGTTCCGGATGATGGGTTAGAAGACTTTGATCCATGGAAGTGGGATTCCTTCAAGTATCAAATTTCTGAAAATGAGGTTAAATATTTTCTTGGCTTTCACCCCACCAAAAATACAAACGACATGCCTTTGGTATATAGAGTTTTGCTTGCCATTGTCACTTTTTGTATCAATGGAAAATCGGCAAAACTCCCGAGCAATTTAGATTTTTACATTGCGTATCGTATTGCTATGAAGGAGCCTTTAAATTTTGGGGAGATTGTGTTTGCAAATATGTTGGAAGCCGCCACCAAGAAATCAAAAGCGCTTCCATATAGCAATCTCATATATAGATTGCTTAAAACGGCAAATGTGGAGTTGAATGATGATTTCACGGATCAAATCACCAAAAAAGACTACTATACAAAAGCCAACATTCAACAAATCCACAAATCACGGAAAGAGGCTCAAAAACGGGGTGGACAACAAGAAGAAGAAGAAGAAGAACATGAAGATCTCATTCCTCCACCATCTCCTACCGAACCTCCAATGGAACCCTCGTCTCATCCATCACCACAACCACCCTCAAAACAAACCTCCACATCCCAACAGGCCAAAGGAAAAGCTCCAATGACAGAAGGGAGCGATTCTGATGACGAGTTTGATGCGGAGGCCGAAATTGCCGACGTTCGTCATACCCTTGGTCAATGGGGAGAAGACTTGGCCACAGAAGCAGTCCGTATTGATGAACTACAAAAGGAATATAAGAACTTTCAAGACCGTGTAAACATCCTAGAAACAGAGGTCAACAATCAAGTTACGGCACTGCAAACAGAGATGAACGTGCAAAAGACCAAGTACCAGAAGTTGAAAACAAAGCTCAAAGCCGCTCTCTCCGGATTGTGTTTCTCCTCCGATGAGGAGTAGTTCTTCTATGATTCCCCATTCCCTCGTAGTCATGCGTAGTTTTTCAAAGTTTGAGTTTACGTATGTATCTCAAAACTTGATATTTCTTGATGGTATTTATCTTATCGTTTTTGGTATCTCTCATTTTTTTGATGCTTTCAAAAAGAGGGAGAAGTTTTTAGTATCGTTGGCATGATGTTTTTGGTCTTGGTAGTAGCATTTGGTCTTGGCATGACTTGTTTTGGTTTGGTTTAAATATAGCTTCATGCATATCTAAGTTGATGAGTTGGTGCTAGTTGATGGTTTGATATTGTAGCATGATTGGGCATTAGCATGGCATGTTTTGGCATAGTTGGTTGGACATGTTGGCATGGTTTGGTTAAGCATGGGTATCCAAATGGCTAAACTTATATTGGTTTTTTTGCATCACATAACTTAGCTTGAGAAGTTGAATTTGGTATAGCATGACATTAAGTTCTTTGATATGAAACATGATGCATAGGTTGAGGGGGAGCATGTTGGCATTGATATTACATGTTGGGTAGATTGAAATTTTCTGATATGTTCATATGATGAGGGAGCATGAACTAAGGGGGAGTTGTAAAATATCAAATTTAATTGAAAAAGTATCATGTAAAAACATCTTTTGAATCGTGGTTTTGAAATCATCAAAAAGGGGGAGATTGTTAAGTTGTAAAACGTTTTGATGATAAAAAGATGTTTTGAATGAATTAAATTTATGTTTGATATTTGATGCATGATGGGCAAAACACATTATGTCCAAAGATGGTTGAGATTAGAACTCACTGGCTGACATCGATCTCTCCCTCACAGGACTTCGATCGATCAATGTTGAATCAGAGAACATCGATCTCTCCCTCCGAGGACTTCGATCGATTGATGTTGAATCAGAGAACATCGATCTCTCCCTCCCAGGACTTCGATCGATCGATGTTGAATCAGAGAACATCGATCTCTCCCGTCTAGGGACTTCGATCGATCGATGTCCTCCAGGATTCAAATTTTCTAATCGTTAGAACAAAATCCAAGGCAGATTTTTGAGGTTTTCTCTTTCCAATCTTCTTCAAACTTCTTGTGGACTTTAACCCAACCTAATGCATGCTTCCTTGACTATTGTATACATGTCTAAGATTCTCTAGGGTGGCTAACCAAGATCAAATCACTCCATAGGGTGGCTAGAGACTATTTGGGCATTATCTTGACATTTTTGAAGATGAAGACTTGGTGGAGAGCCTCAAAAACATGGTGAACTTCATCTATAAATAGAGATGGCTTGGATGAAGCAAATACACACTTTCAACATCATCTAGCTTCATCTTACATTGTTGTATATTTCTCTCATACTTGTAAATTTGGTTAAAGCTTGTCTAGCTTTTCTTTGATCTTCATTATTGTATATTGAGAGAAAGAGAGTCAAGCACAAGAGGAACCATAAATATTTGATCTCTTGCTTGTGCTTAGACTTGTGAGAAAGTGTGAACCTTACCATATTTCTTCAACCCACTGTGAGAAGTTCTTGAGGGAACTTTTGTTGAAGTTGTGAGGAAGCAAGAAGTTGTTTTTGCTAAGAGCTGTAGTTGCACAAGTGAGTTTTGTGCAAGAAGTTGCTGTTGTTGTGGATTGCACTAAAGTATTAGTGTAAGTATTGTTGTGGTTGTTCTTATTGTTTATAATAAGAAGAGTAGTTGTTGAAAATCCACTTTGGAAACAAAGTGGTAGTGGAGTAGAATCATTTACGATTCGAACCACTCTATATCCGGTGTACTCATTCACTACTTCTCATCTCCCATTCTTGCTCTGATTTTGAATATCTTTTTGAGTTGAGCAAACAAGAAAATTCCGCAAAATCAGTCAAACACTCTATTCACCCCCCTCTAGAGTGTATTTCGGACCTAACAGTATATTTCATGATCTAAGGCATGGATTATTTACATATATGTGGGGTTTTATGACATGATGATATGAGAAAGTTTATGAGCATAAATAATGTAGAACGACCTAGTAGGCCAAATGCATCCATGTTCATCGCATGAAATGTTTTTAAAAAGTTCACCCGTGCATATCGAATTATATCGTATAGCCGGATATCTCATAACTTGTTTATCGTATGTATATGATCATTCGGAGGCCGTGTTACTATCGGTTGATATTATGGGCATATAGTATGTTATCGATGATTGGAGACCGGCATAACACCGGAACCCAAGGGGGTTGATGTCATGGGCATATAGTATGTTTCTTTGTAGGTCCGAGTGTAACACCTTGTCAAGGACAAGGGATCTCTGGCACATCGAGTTGTTGGACCGTGCATCTGCAATAAACATCACTAGAGGGGGTGAATAGTATTTAGTGGAAATTACACTACTACCCTTTAATAGAATCTCCTTTGAAAACAGAATCTGAGACCACATCAAATTCAGAACCCATTTTTGAAAAATTCAAAATTCCTTGTACACAACTCCAAATATTATGAAACTTTTCAGAACTTAATTTCAATGTCTTGACAAGACTCTGTCCAAACATCAGATAAAAATAAGATCGTTTGGCCTTTCTAACAAATAAAAAGATTCAGATGGTCAATCTGGACAGAATTGGACAGAATATTGCTGAAATTAAAAAAACGTGTTTCTCTTTCAATAATTAACCAAAAAGGTTGATATTTATGTCAAAACACTCCTTAGGATATCTAGTTTATATTTCCAAAAAAGTCCATGACCTTAAAAAATTGTTGGTTAAAACGAAATTCAAGTTTTGTCAAAACTGATTAGATTGCAGCCAGAATGGAGCAGTTATCTTGCACTGACTGAAAGACTAACTTTTCCTTGCTCAAATCAAGTGATTCTTATTGAAAATGAAATCTAACAGTCTGAAGTGTAACTCTGCCAAAAATCACGAATTTTGAAAGTGTTTAGCTATTTTTTCAAAACGTGATAAATTGTGTGAAATTCAGAGGGAAAAATAGACAGAAAACAGAAAAATGTAAAGAAGACAAGAACACCAAGGATTTATCCTGGTTCGGTCAATGTGACCTACTCCAGTCCCAAAGAACACCTTTCCTTGGATTTCACTATGTTATGAACCAAGTTCAACAAGAACCAAGCTTGATCATTAGGTTAACCACCAACCCTATTTAAGACTTGGATGAAACACCTCGATGCAACTCTTGGTTGCAATACCTCTATCGCCTATTGATGTAGCCTTATAGATTTGGCTAATCAATCTTACAAATGAGACATAAGAGACTTGTAGCTCTATAACAAATATCACAAGAACACCTTGGCTACAAAGAATGAAACAAGAATGGAGAGAAGAAGATAGCAAGACAATTCAACTATTGCTTTCAAGTGTGTGTTCTTCTTCTTCATCTTTGCCTCCTATTTATAGTGTGAAATGGATCTTGAAGATAAGAACTATTATGTGTCACCATCTTCATCATCAATGCTTAAGTGACTTCACTTCATTGGTTGACCACATAAACACCTTATACATTTGGCAAAATGAAACAATATAATTGGGTCCACATTGGAATCACATTTGGCCGAAATTTTTGTCTTCAAAATGACTTGAAAAATGTGAAGATAGTATAGTAGGATAAGATGGCATCACTCCTCCACTATCTCCTCAACCTTTTGCCATGAGAATAACAAAAAATCAGTTTCAATTACTCCAATATAGCCGTTAGTTTTGAATGTAGAATTTCCAATTGCCAACTAGCTTCTTTTTGGTTAGTCCACTTGTCACCAAGTCATAAAATAAGTACATCATCATATATGTGTATAGAAACTCAGATTTTTGATGAAGAACTCAACAAATAATAGTTGATAAGATTATGTCAAAATATAACACCAAAATTCCCACTTTTTTTTCTTGTATGTTGTGATCATTTTTACACCTTTAACACCTTTAGATTCTCTATAAAATGATGATTAATATCCTCCAGTAACATATAGAAGAGGGTCTTCGAGAAAGAAATAGAATATGACATCACAACTCGTCACATATCCCGCTACTGTCAATAATATCATCAGATAAAGAAATAAGATAGAGAACCACCAAATAATCTTCAAGATAATCATAAATCAACTCCAGAATGAAGATAATAATATACTCAAGAGATTCTTTGAGTAAAAATACCAAAAATGCCCTCAGGGGTAAAATGACCAAAATGCCCCTGGTGAGAGAAAACTCCATAAATGTCCCGTATAGTCAGAAATAGATATAATAACATCTCTATGAAGATGATATGAATGTGTCCTTGAAACATTTTCACCATGTCATGTTCCTACCAAACTCAAAATATCAATTTTGTCCGTTTTGGTAAGTTGTAGAAACTTCCAAGGCACATTAGTCACAAGACATTTACAATCATCAAAAACATATAATATCAACATATATAAATCATGTACAAATGAAAACAACCATTTTATCACATTTTAGAAAAATATTTCTAAAAACCCTAGACATCGATCGATCGATGTGCCTCTGCTTCACAGATCGATGTCTCACAGTGAGTTTCTGTGAGACGTAGATCGATCCATGTGAAGGACTGACGTACGTTGATCGATCCATGTGAGGGACTGACGTACGTCGATCGATCCACGTGAGAGATCGACGTCTCACATTAAGTTTTTGGTTCTATTCTGTCCAACATCGATCGATCCATGGTAGGGGATGATGTACATCGATCGATCCATGTGTCTCCACCTGAGAGATCGACGTCATTTTTCTTTACTTTTCAACTTTTAATCATTTATAACACCATATGTGACATTTTTAAGCATTCACCACTTAAAATCATGACCTTGAAAATTATCCAAACATATTTCTCAACACGAGTCACCGTTAATTTATGTACATTATAATATAACACCATGTCTGGAACATCGGGATTCATATTTATACATATGGCTATATGGGAGATTATTCTGTTACTATGATGATATCATTCCACTCAACCCACTTTCTCCTCCAAAATCTTAATTCCTCTCGACCCACTTCATACCCCTCATTCTCCCTCCAAAATGCACATCGCCCATATTTTCTCACATATAACTCCTCAGGCAGCAAGAATAATTCATGCCTAACACACTGCCGCAAAACTCACCGTCAAAAGAGCCCGCACATGCCCTCAGGAGCCTCTGCATGCGCCGACCATCAGAAATCTTCTTTTCTTATTTCTAACCTATTTCCACTATCAAACCATACAAAATCCCTTCTTGTACCACTATCAAATTCCTCCAAAATCATTACCGATTCACCAATTTATTCTCACATAAAACCATACAAAATTCTTTTAGTACAGTTCATATCCTTATCAAAGTAGGACATAAACTATGACAAAAACAGCCTTGGTCGGACGTCTCCTCAACCAACCCAGCCATTCGGCCATCTTACATATTTCACACACGATTTACAATTTAATTGCATAGATATATACAAATATATAAATATTTTCGTATACTTATATCTTGCGCATAAAACTATACATTCTTTTATACATTTATATGGTCAGCCGAATATAAGGTAGATATTCAGAAGATTAATTTCGGTTCTTTCACATAAAATATCAAAATCGCATACATACATATATATACACATACATACATATATATATATATATATGTGTGTGTGTGTATCGCACGACCATCATATATACAAATATATATTCATCTATCCAGTGGCGGAGCCAGAAGTTCCTTCTTGGAGGGGCACTGATAGGCTTCGCCACATGAATACCATAGGTCGCCGTTTCAGACCAGAAAAACCGACAAAATTTTCTAGACATATTTGTTGTATTATAACATAAAATACGTAAAAGAAAACACATTTACCAACCAATGTACCAAAAAAAAGCACAACAAACAATATGCGGATCATAATTATAAAATGAATATAGTAATTTGCATCAATACATACCTTTTATTTGTTTATTGTAGGACAAGAAGGAATTGCCAAGGGACGCAAAAAGGTTCTTCGAGATGACATTTATTGAAATCGTTGCATAATATATTCATCTTCAATGGTGCTAAAGGTTTCATACTCAAAGTAACACAATAAACAATCCGATAGTACGTCATCCATCAACCGGTTGCGTAGATCAGTCTTGACGATATTTATTGCAGAAAAAGTTCTTTCAGTACTAGACGTTCCAACGGGTAAGATTAATGCTAACTCGAATATCGATATACTAAAAGAAAGTAATTATGATAATTTTTCTCCACCATCTTCTTTGCAAGATCTCCAAGATTATTTATATTAGAGAATATTTCATTTGATTTCATATCGACAATGTAATTGTCAAGTTGATGTTCAAGCTCCTCGTATTTTGGATATCTGATTTCTCGCCATCTTCGTATTTTAGTAAGTTTTAGACACATTTTAGTCACTTATCAGAGAATTATTGAACGTTAAACACTATGTGACCACGTAACAGAGAGTTAGTGTTCTGTAAGCAGGGGCACACTTTGAATTGAATGGCCAAAAATACAACTACGCCTACCTATCTGTATAATTTTTTCCGTCGACGTTGGGAGGCACGTGCCCCCTCAGGCCCCCCCTTCCCTCCGCCCCTGCATCTATCTATGCAACCACATATATACATGTATGATCCAAGATTTGATATCAAAGTATAATTACGGATTTCACAAAAGCGCAGTAAACACAGTTAGGATACTTACTTTGATTCGCATATACTATACCGAATTATCGTGCTAGGCTTTGTTTGGTAAAGTTTCTCTTTTTCTTCCTCCATATGAGGGCTGGCCGATTGATGTAGGGGACAAATATGGCTCGCCGAAATTCATGTAAGTGTGGATGGGGTTTAAGATTTGTGTGTGTGTGTGTGTGTGTCTATATATATATATATATATAGATAACAGCTCACCAAGGCAATCTTGAGTAGAGGAGACACTAGCTCGTTATCCTTCCACTGCAAAGAGCGGGAGGTTGTCGCTGCTCTGTGAAACCAGCCTAACACGCGGAGCCCTCCACTCTAGAAACGTCGAAGCCTCGGCCTTCGCCCAGACCACAACGCCCAACTCCCAGCTTGGAACGGGCAAGCCAGTAGACGCCTCCTCCGACCCTACCTAGTGGGGCTGAACCAATGTCCCATCACCTTAATGCCCTCGCTCGAGTTACAAGCTGTGGCAACACAGCTCGGCTATATATATATATATACATATACATATATATATATATATATATATATATATATATATATATATATATATATATATATATATGACCAAGGCTTTATTTTGTTGACAAAGAAAATCTCCCTCTTTACCCCAATGATGGCCGGCTGTTGTGTTGGTATGGGGGCTGCCGAGTTGTTCTTGTGTAGGGGGGTGGGCGGCCAAGCATTGGGTAGAATTAGGATTTTTGTGTTAATTGCGTGTATATTTATAGGGAAATATGGATGTAAGTTTAGATATTTCCTATTAGGTTTAGGAAATTATTTCTATGGTTATCTTCTAATTTCCATCTCCCTCATAAATCTCCTTCCTAGTGTCATCCAAATCACCTGCGTTTATCTTTTATTTTCCTTTTCCACTAATAAAATTTTTGTTAATTTTCTTTTATCTTACCCTTCAAAACCTCGGGATGTAACACATATGCAGATAGAAAATTTTAAAATACTTCAAAGAAGAAATATATTAGTTGTTTTAAACCAATCAAATGTCTAGATTTATATGGCTCTTTTATAGTGACTGATCATGATCTCTTTTGTTAGCATGTGAATCTTTTTATAACGTTATACTATTATGTTATTAGGCTTGACGTATATTTAGGCTCGGCGACGTTAAAATGAAAAAGTTCTATCAATCTTTTTCATCTTTACTAATTCGAAAATGATTAATCTTTCCTGTCATTTAGTATTTGATATATAAATTTATACTAAACCACCGTCTTAATCTTTTTCAAATGTGGGATGTTTTAGATCTTTGCATAAAGAATTCATTATTAAACTGAAGAGTGGGGATGAAAGTATGTAACATGTTTACTGATATTTTCTCCGTTGCGTGTTATATGGCTTTATATTAAAAAAAAAATTGACCAACTGGCGGTTTAATTAGTCCACTTGACCGAACGGTTCACTCATATATTTGGTTGAATAGATATTTGTGTTAAATAATGTATTGTTTTCTTCAGATATTAAGTCTAATAGTTATCTTTTTTAATTAAAAAAAGTATAATAGTTGGTCCGGCGACTTACCAGCAGGGGCGGATCTGGCTTAGGAATATTAAAAGTAATTAAAAATAAAAGTAGTGTAGAGTAAATATGATATGTTGGTAAATATTAAGCTTAATTATAACAAGAAAGTAAAAGAAAAATCTTCCATGAAGAAAGGTTAGTAATTTAAGTCATGACATTCTCAAAACTTGAATAGGACTTCTAAAATTATGTTTTGTTATGTGTAAATTAATTAAATTAGTAGTTAAGTAAAATATAAATTAAGTTGGTTTCAGATTTTTTTGATTCATTGATAGTTTAAATAAGTTGATATTAGTATCATATTGTGTCGTAGATAAGTTTTCAAATGTCTAGTTGTTTTGCTTTTTTCCCCCCACTAATTCGCACGAATGCTTGGTTTATTTGGGTTTTTTGTATAGCGTTATGATGCTTTATGTCAAAGAGATATTAACAAAACTTAGTAGTTACATAGAATATAAATTAAGTTTCTTTAATGATAGTTGTTGTTGTATGATGATACCAGAAAATTCACCCGTCAGTCAATGACAGTCAACGTTAGAGCAAGAGTACAGAAATGACTAAGGGCCGCAGGTCGGCCTGATGATTGACCAAGTCCCACGCAGACAAGTATTCCGCCTCGGCCACGGAGGCCCCACGCCATCTCGGCTACATGGTCAGTACCCTACTGGAACTAAGGGTTCCACCTCGGCCTAAAGGGTTCCACCTCGGCCTAAGGGTTCCACCTCGGCCCAATGGCTTTATCACGGCTAATGGATCTTGTCTCGGCTACAGTTATCAACTGGAAAAGCCCGGTCAGAACTTTGGCCCAAGCATTTTACCACAAGACCGGCATTTCTGCCCTTTAAAATGGCACCTCGGCCATAATAACGAACATCTAGAAGAGCGGATATACATCCAGCTCGGCCAAAGGAATCCGAGTTCTCCACAGTTTCATCTCGGCCTCGGATCAGCTTTCGACCACGGCTCTGATTATTGATCTCGGTCAAGTTACAACAGTCACAGAGCTGTATGCTACGTGGCCTACATGCAATATCTAACTTTCCAGATGTCAACCATACGAAGGGAAGGTGCCAATACAGCAATCCTTAGCAGCTGCACGGTTACCATGCAAGCGGGCCAGACGTCGTCATCTCAACCATCTGAGACACGCAGCTCCCAGCTTCGCCAACTATAAAAGAGCTTCCCCAACAGTAAGAAGCTCCAAGTCTAAATTCCTAGTCCACATCACAAGTGAGAAACACCCCGTTGTTCTCACCTCAGCTCGGCCTGCACTGTAGCCGACCTCAAACAGGTTTCATCAAACCTATATTTCAGTAAAAGCCATACGCTATAATGCCTAGAACTGACTTGAGCGTCGGAGGGTTTCCCCGGGGCAGCGCCCTGGGACCCGTAACGCGTTCTTTCCTTTCTCAGGCTTCCTAAGAAGACAAGTGACGGAGGGTTGACGGCTTTAGACCCCGGATATTTCGACTTTTACCTTGGCGAGACAATCCGACCTCGTCATTTTGGCGCTAGAAGGAGGGCCTGAACCTTCGGGTCCCTTGACTTTCGAAATATCAAGTCATTTCCAACAACTCTTAGCTGACTTAGGAAGCTATCGAGAGAAAGATGAGCAGAGAAGGCAATCAAAGGCTTTCTTTGCAACCAACCGCTCCAACCCAAGTGGTAGCTCTGAGTTGGAAAAATAGCTAGGCTGCCTAGACTGTTAATTGAGCTCGAAGTGGGGATCAATTTTCGTATACATCTGAAAACCCCCAGCTCGGCCCTGTAGTTGGCCTGTACAAGTCACCTCTTGGTGCATGAAACTTCTCAGCAATAAAAAGTGTTCATTCAACTCAGTGTTGTAGACAGCTCTGTGGAACTGAAGTTTCTTACCAAAAAAGACCTCGGCAAAGAACGGGGCAAATGCCCGCTAAAGGGTGAAAAAAGACCTCGGCTAAGTCCCAGGCACCTGCCCGCTAAAGGGTAAAAAATTTCTCCTCAGCAGGTTCTGGGGAAAGAGCCCGCCAGAGGGTTAAATTTTTCCTCAGCAGGTTCTGGGAAAAGAGCCCGCCAGAGGGTTAAATTTCTCCTCGGCAAGTTCTGGGGAAAGATCCCGCCAGAGGGTTAAATTTTCTTCTCAGCAGGTTTGGGAAAGATCCCGCTTGAGGGTTGAAGTTGCATCTCGGCCAGCCCGGGACACCAACTTGCTCAAGACTCGTATGACCTTGGCAACTCTGGATAAGGTCGGGGCATATCTCTATAACTCACCTCGGCTAGTGTACAAAGGATATGTTCCAGAGTTATTCTAAATGAGATCTCGGCCAAGGTTTCACGAGATTCTCTTATTCAAGTTCAGCAAGACAAGGTAACTTTTATTTTGTCTATCTTTTATTAAAGTTGAGCAGGTTTAATAAGACCGACATTCAATCTCGGCAATAATGAACTTGAAAAGTTCAATTACGCTAATCAGCGGGCAGAGATTTGTTCAAGATTAGTGGGTCCGATGTGTGACCTCGGCAACAAAAAGTATGAAGAAAACACTGAAAAATGCAAAAAACTCGGAAACAAACGAGAATTGCAATTTAAGAGGGCAGAAGCTTTCATTGATGATAAGAGTACATTCAATACAATCTAAGTTTAGATTTGCTCATCATCATCACGCAAGTCTGCCCCATCAGTGAACTTCTGAAACTGGGCTTCGAACTCGGCCTCAGCATTGATATTATAAAGCTCAGCCAGCCTGGGGTCATCCTTATTCAGCTGGGGGCAGACTTCAGCACAGACATCAATGGCTTTTGTCTGGCCCATCTGCATAACTGAGCCCTGCAGCAGCACCATATTCTCTTCGAACAATTCAGACTTCTTAAACTCGGCCACTGCTTCAGACTTGGCCGCAGCGAGTTGAGCAGAAAAGTCTGATGCTTGCTGCTCCAGTTTTTCCTGCAGAGATTTGATTACGGCATCTTTCTGCCCAGACTCGGCCATGACTTGATTATAGCATGCTTCCAAGTCGGCATTTCTTTTCCCCAGCTCAGCTACTAAGGAGTTAGCTGTGGCCCATTTGACCTCAGCCTCTTCTCTTTGGCCTTGAATCTTGAGGAGATCTGATTTTAGGGAAGCAATGTTTTGGGACTTAACATCAGACTCCTGAGTCTTAGTTGCCAGTTGACTTTGCAACTCCTCACCTCGGCTAATGAGCTCGGACAGTTGCACCTTTAGCTGTTTCACAGAAATGGAGTTAGAAAAACTTTAGCATGTGAAACAAACAAGAGATAGGTCATACCATGGCAGAGTTGATATGGACAGAATTGACCAAGCTGCCCCAAGATGCAGTTGAGAAACGCTGTTTGTCAATGGGCAGGTTCAAACTGTTCATCTTCTTGGCTACGGCAGGATTCATTACGGTGTCCGCTTCATCAAATTCGCACACTGTTACATTTTCCTGAGCAGGTGCCATCTCGGCCTCAGGAATGGGGGCATCGTCTTCTCTGGGCCTTTTTCCCAGAACAGAGCCCTCAATTGGCTGGGTCAGTCCAAGATCAGTTGGAGGGTTTATAGGGGATACATCAGCCCTAGCTCCTATACCAGTATTTAGAGTTAAAGACTACTCAAAAAATAATATTGCAAGTCTACAAAAATACCAGATACCTGGATTGGTCGACCCAGAGGCGATTGTGATGGCTTGATTCACCTCGGCTTCAGCAATGTCTTCGGCTGGGGGCTGACCTTGAGCCACCTCGGCCCTTGCTTTCGCGGCCTGGGCCTTCTTGCGAGCTGCGGCCTTAGCAATCTTTGCCGCAACATCCTTCCCTCCAGGAGCCATGGAGCCTGCATAGAGTGCACGAGGTTAAGTGAGGAAAGTTAGAAATGAAAAAGAAGCACAAGTACCAGAACATACCCCGGACTATTGCCAAATTGTCTGGAGAAAGGGGTTTGTAATGGGGACCTGAAGCTAAGGAGCTCAGGTCAGCCGCCTTCAGAACGAATTCATTAACTCTGTGCCAGTCAATGATCACAGGCAGAGAGTACAACTTGGCCGCCTCGTCACAGTATTCTGAGCTCGGCTTCATGTTGTCAGCTCTGCCCGACTTCCATATATCAAGTTGGGGTAACCCTAACTTCTTAATATAAAAGAACCTACCCTTCCAATTCTTCTTGAAGGAGGGAATATGTACAACATAATTAAAATCTTCAGGAGTCACTCTTTTGGTAAAATAATACCAACTCTCTGAAGACCTACAAGCAAATAGACTCCTAAAGATTCTTTGATCGAAGGGGAGCTCAGATGCTCTAAGGAAGAGCAGAAAAGAAAGAATAATTTTCAAACTGTTAGGCTTGATTTGGGGAAGCCTAAGGTTGTAAGAATGAAGAATTCGAAACAAAGAAACTGGGATGGGAAGACGGAATCCAGAATGGAAATATTCTTCGTAGATGGCTTCATATCCCGCAGGAGGGTCATAAGCCGTTTGATTGGGTAAAGGAAGGATGGGATCGAATTGCTCAACGTCAATATCGTACATCCCGCATATTAAAGACACGTCCACCTCGGATAGAGTACAAAAGGACTCTTGAACCTCGGCTGAAGGAGACCCCCTATAGACAACTCCAACCGGCAGAGTTGAAACCCTAGATCTACTAGGCACTGTTGCCGTGCCCGGAGGAGGAATGGTTTCTGCCTGTTCTGGAGAAACCTCAACTACTCTAATAGCTCTGCTCGGCGGAGCCCTGTCCGCTAGGACCAGCACCATCTCCAGCGCCACCTAATGGCCGAGCTGGAAGATGGTTCTCAGAGACAACCGTCTTCTCCGATGATGAGCTGAGGATTCCTACGTTTCCAACGTAGGAAGCTCCCTCAGAAAGATTTTGGGAATCTGAAGCCGAAGACATGAAAGCTAGCAGAGAAGACTTACAGGCGATTAGCCAAAAAAGAAAGAAGATCGCCGAGGTGAAAAGGACGTCGGAGCAAGGGGAAACGCCGGAAGAGCTAACACCGATGAAGAGTAAGAATGAGGAGAGCAATTGGAATGCAAAAGGGAAAAAAATGAGGAACGAAGCCTTATTTATAGGCAAGTCTCAGCCATTTCAAAGGTCACCTCGGGTTAGGTTAACCTCGATTCCCGTGCCACCATCAAGGCTGATTGGCATTGAATCCTGAACCGACGTGAATAAAAGCTGAACCGTCGTCACCTCGATCTGCGAAGATATTAATTGTGCAAGACGAACCAACCCGAGATGGACACGTGCCAATAAGGATTATCCACCTGGTCAGTTTGATCCAATCAGTACAGCTACAAACTGATGCTTCGTACACCGCGCTTGATAGGTATGGAGTAATTGGCCTTAAGAGAGACACCTCGGCCAAAGGCAACGATGTCAACAGATCAGCCTGCCCTCAGCTCAGCTCGGCCAAACTAATCTGGGGGGCAAATGATGATACCAGAAAATTCACCCGTCAGTCAATGACAATCAACGTTAGAGCAAGAGTACAGAAATGACTAAGGGCCGCAGGTCGGCCTGATGATTGACCAAGTCCCACGCGGACAAGTATTCCGCCTCGGCCACGGAGGCCCCACGCCATCTCGGCTACATGGTCAGTACCCTACTGGAACTAAGGGTTCCACCTCGGCCTAAAGGGTTCCACCTCGGCCTAAGGGTTCCACCTCGGCCCAATGGCTTTATCACGGCTAATGGATCTTGTCTCGGCTACAGTTATCAACTGGAAAAGCCCGGTCAGAACTTTGGCCCAAGCATTTTACCACAAGACCGGCATTTCTGCCCTTTAAAATGGCACCTCGGCCATAATAACGAACATCTAGAAGAGCGGATATACATCCAGCTCGGCCAAAGGAATCCGAGTTCTCCACAGTTTCATCTCGGCCTCGGATCAGCTTTCGACCACGGCTCTGATTATTGATCTCGACCAAGTTACAACAGTCACAGAGCTGTATGCTACGTGGCCTACATGCAATATCTAACTTTCCAGATGTCAACCATACGAAGGGAAGGTGCCAATACAGCAATCCTTAGCAGCTGCACGGTTACCATGCAAGCGGGTCAGACGTCGTCATCTCAACCATCTGAGACACGCAGCTCTCAGCTTCGCCAACTATAAAAGAGCTTCCCCAACAGTAAGAAGCTCCAAGTCTAAATTCCTGGTCCACATCACAAGTGAGAAACACCCCGCTGTTCTCACCTCAGCTCGGCCTGCACTGTAGCCGACCTCAAACAGGTTTCATCAAACCTATATTTCAGTAAAAGCCATACACTATAATGCCCAGAACTGACTTGAGCGTCGGAGAGTTTCCAACGGGCAGCGCCCTGGGACCCCTAACGCGTTCTTTCCTTTCTCAGGCTTCCTAAGAAGACAAGTGACGGAGGGTTGACGGCCTTAGACCCCGGATATTTCGACTTTTACCTTGGCGAGACAATCCGACCTCGTCATTGTAGAATTTTTAACGCATCAAGCCATGTGTGTTTATTGTGTGACTAATTTTTATGCAGTTTGAACATTGCCCATTTATCGTTATAATTGATATTTTTTATGCAACAAATTATATAAGGGTTTTTCTTTTTTTCTTTCTTTTCTTTTTTGCTTTTGCTTCTTTTAAATTATGCAAAACCTGTTTTAGAATTCTGGAGCCGTCACTACTTACCGGTTGAACTATCAAATTTAACGACACTAAATAAAATTGAATATGAACGCATTAGTTTCATCTGCAACATTTTTCTGTATCCTTAATTTTAGAGCGACCCAATATTGAATTGCAAATTAAGATATCCTAAGATACTAGTTACCATCCACCCCCATAGTAAAATTGTAGCCTGAATCTTTCTCCAAATTATTTTTCTAGTCATAACAACAACATATTAAATATATCTCAACGACAGCAAAAATTATCGCTAGGGTCATAGACAAACAATACCTCTATTCTAAATTATAAAAAGTTTGTTTTCAGTGAAACTACTAACTCTATAGTACCTGCTTTTTAGTCGTAACATGTTTGCCATTTAAAAATGGCTGAGTGCTTGTTCAAGTTTGTAAAAAGGAAAAAAAAGAAAAAAAGATCTCTTTTACCCTCAATTACATTCTGTTATACCACCACCTATACTTTCTTAATTTAGGAAGAAAATTTTCTTACCAATCCAAAAGACTATGTTTGTTTATAACTTCAATTTTGATAGAGTGAGTTCTCATTATTTCTTTTCTAACACAAATGAACGAAATATAAAAAAAAATGTAAAAAGGAAAACAAAAGACAAATATTGCTTGCCATTTCTAGCTGTGTTATGTTCTTCTTACAAAATAAAATAGATATTCTCTGAATTAAAATAAAACCTAAATTGTGGGGTCATTTCAGAATTAAGAACCCCAAACTAAACGCCTTCAATCTCCAATTATTTGGGCATTGATCTAGACAAGCTTTTTTTTCCCTTTTTTTCTTTTTGAACAGGCACACTCTACTAGTATTTTTATTACGCATAGACAAAATTACCCATTTATGGATTATTACTCTTTTTTTTTTTAATGAGAAGTGATGGTTACTCTTTTTAGATGTAAAACACAAGCCAGGTTAAGTACTTACATAATCAGTTATTCAAATAAATAAATGCAACTGACAGGCATTTTTTTTATAACAATTGCTCGTGCCATCTTTATTATAACAAGACAACTGTCATAACATTACTTATTAGGGCTTATCGTCGCATCAACTTTATGATCTCTATGGAATCAAACTCTATCAATTGAGATGTAGCTATTGTTTGAATGTCTTTCACCCTTTTCAGATCCTAGCAATAATTTTTACTGTCGGTGGGATATAGTGTATATGATTGATTGATTGAAGAGTACCTAAAATTTGCACTGTTAGGATATAGTATATATGATTGACTGATTAAAGACTACCTAAAATTTACATTGTATCATTTCTCACATTGTTATACCAAAAAATAAAAGAAAATAGTACACAAATATTTTTTTGAAGGAGGTTATCAATTAGAAAATTGATCTTATGAGATGTATGTTTTTCAATGACTACGAAAATAAGGTAGGAAGGAGAAAATTTTACAAAAAAATTGCCGAGAAATATGATGAAAAATAAAAAACAAAACTCCAGAGAAAATAATTTACAGAATTCAAAAGTGAAAAACAAATGAGATTAACAAAATGGTTAATAGCTTAAAAACGATCAATGCATTGCGATCCTCTTCTGCTGCAATATTTCATATTGTTTAATTTCCAGTGTAAGAAAAATGGGTTGTGCACTTTCTTTTTCTTTTTTTTTTTTTGGTTTTGTCGAGGCTGCAATTTTTAGGTTTAAGTATGTGTGGTGATGGATGTTCAAGAAATTGTGACAAAAATGGGAACGCTTATGAAAAATATGACTTTTTTGGGTTTAATGAACGATAAATTAGTCTGTTTAAAATATAAATAGTCAAAGAGTGTGTATTTAAAAACAATGACTATGCATTTGTTATTGGTCGAATCTTTCTCATAAAATCTTTTAGTTATTTTCTGATAAAAGGTGCTGAATGAATAAAAACAACAAGGTTATAGTGGGAAATTCACAAGTCAAACAAAGAACAAAGTCCCGCCACTCTTTTCTGCCTGTCCCCACCCATATTTTCCTTAAGTTGACTTGAGAATTCCAAGTCTATCGGTCTTTGCCGTGTGTAAACAACATCATGTGATTTCCACATAATCTATATGTGGGCTGATGAGGATTATATCCCATTAATATAAACTTCCTTTGAATTTAGATGTTGAATTTGATATTTGATTTCATTAAAATGAAAATGAAATAAAAGAATAACGCGGAATAAAAGTACAGCTTTAATACGCTGATTTTTTATTTTTATTTTTTTGTAGTTTTGATTATTGAAATACGACAACAACATTACTCATTATCTTAGAACATATGATGGGATATGGATGGTCGGATGAACGCAATCATAGGCATGTGTTAGAAACACGCAGAGGTTATTTTCCGATGATCATGCTACTCTACAATATAGAAGCACGACCAATTTAGTGAGTCATTTTGTTTTATTTCATTATATTCCAAAGCTAAAAAATAGTGTCTCATTGACTCTATTGGAAATGGAAAGAATTTCTATTGAAATACAATCTCAATTTGTATTTAGACAGTATCAAAGAATTTCTATACATTTCAGCTGATTTTGCTGATGAAACGGTGTCAAAGTTGGGTTATTATTCGGTAAACTCATATATATAGGTATTAATATATATGTCTCCGTTCTTTTGTGTAGACTTGCCTTGTGTAAGCTTATCCCTTCTGATTATACATATGTTTCTACCGGCATAACCAAGTCCCACCTACATGTGCATTACAGTTTAGCTTCCACCCACACAACCACCACAACCCACCGGGCCGCCTACCAGACTGCGGCCGCCAGTTGAGGTCCACCATGGAAAGAACACAATCAAAATCCCATCTCAAAATACTCTTTCTCTTAAGTCTTATACTTCTTGTTCAATCAAAGTTGGGTCTTGACCATTCTGACCAAGAAGCATTGCTGATTGTTCAGAAACAGTTGGGGGTCAAGGCCAAACCCCTTGGTGTTTGCAATTCTGCTGGAATATTATGTGAGCCCAGAGGAGAAAACAGTTCCTACGTGCTCAGAATTACTCGTATTGTGTACAAATCTCAACAGCTAAAAGGGAGTTTGTCTCCAGCAATTGGTAAACTATCCGAACTCAAACAGCTTTCACTTTCAAGAAATCAACTTCTTGGGGAAATCCCACCTCAAATTGCCAAACTGCAGAGGCTGGAAATTCTTGATCTTGGAGAAAACAGATTCTCCGGCAATGTTTTTGCCGGATTATCAGAGTTGACCAAGTTAAGAGTTCTGAATCTCAGTTCAAACAAGTTGTCAGGAGACTTGAGTTTCTTGAAGTCGTTGACAAACCTGGAAGAACTTTCTTTATTTGGTAATCTTTTTGTTGGAAAAATTCCTTCATCTTTGAAATCATTTACAAATCTGGGGAATTTAAATGTTTCCGGCAATATTTTGATTCAAGATCAAGAATCAGCTCTAAGTGAAGTTGAATATTATGAGAAGAACTTTTTGCCAAAACGTTTTTTATTTGCTGAAAATTCATTCATAAGAGAAGGCAAAATTACTGCAATGGCGCCTTCTTCTGAGCCCATCAAACATAAGAAGAAAAAGAAGAAAGCGGAGTCATGGATTTTCGGTTTCCTTGCTGGAAGTGTCGCCGGACTTATTACAGGATTGATTGCTTCAGTTCTTTTTAGGATTATTAAATTGATTATAAAAGGAGGTAACAAAGAAACCGGTTTAGCAATTTTTAGTCCATTGATCAAGAAACCAGAGGACTTGGCCTTCTTAGAGAATGAGGATGGATTAGCATCATTAGAAGTGATTGGAAGAGGTGGATGTGGAGAAGTTTACAAAGCCGAATTGCCCGGAAGCAATGGGAAAGAGATTGCTATCAAGAAAGTGATCCAACCCTCAAAAGACGCAGCAGACTTGACAGAGGAAGATAGCAAGACTATGAACAAGAAAATGCGTCAGATCAGATCGGAGATTCAGACCGTCGGACAAATCAGGCATCGGAATCTACTTCCGTTAGTAGCCCACATGCCGCGTCCTGATTGCCATTATCTTGTGTATGAATACATGAGGAATGGAAGTCTGCAAGATTTGATTGTAAAGGCATCAAAAGGGGAAAAAGACTTGGATTGGTTAGCAAGACACAGGATTGCATTAGGTATAGCATCTGGTCTTGAGTACTTACATATTAATCATACGCCGCGTATAATCCACAGGGACCTTAAGCCAGCCAATGTGCTTCTTGATGATGATATGGAAGCGAGAATATCTGATTTCGGGCTAGCCAAAGCAATGCCAGAAGCATATACACATCTTACATCTTCAAATCTGGTGGGAACACTTGGATATATCGCGCCAGAGTACCATCAAACGCTTAAGTTCACGGATAAGTGTGATATATATAGCTTTGGGATGGTTCTGGCTATTCTTGTTATGGGGAAGCTGCCTACGGATGATTTCTTTCAGCATACAGATGAGATGAATTTGGTGATGTGGATGAGGAATGTGATGACTTCTGATGAACCGAAGAGGGCCATCGATCCGAGGCTGATGGGGAATGGATATGAGGAACAGATGCTTTTAGTCCTCAAGATTGCTTGTTTTTGTACTTTGGAAAATCCCAAGGAGAGGCCTAATAGCAAGGATGTTAGGGCCATGTTATCTCAGATTGCTCATTAGAATAACTGCATATGTAGTATGTAGCTAAGTTACCTTGTCAAGGCAGAGTAATTCTCTATCCCCAGAATTGCATTTGATCTACAACTAAGAAGTAATTTCCATTTGTTAAGATGTGGCTTTTGTATGCATATTGTAGAAGTTAGTATAAATGTTCTATACATGCTTTGCCAATAGATTGTCTAGCATATTTTCAAACTAACAGATGCAACAACAACCATAACAGTAACTCATTGCCTTGGAGGCTACACCTATAGCAGTGTATGGAGGTCGGATGTGCGCAACCATACCGAAACATGCAGAAGTTGTTTTCCGATGACCCATAATGAAAAGTGCGTCAACCTATGTCGATCAAATGTTACTTCACATTATAAGAAGAGCAACCAATTTAGTGAGTCATTTTGTTTTATTTCATCATATTCTAAAGTCAAAAAACAACGTGTCCTTGACCCCAATGAAACTGGAAATATTTTCAAACTAACAGATAACCTTGTAATAATCGCAGAATTGTCCTATACTCGCTTCTTTGTGCCAGTACATCAAACAAGTGAAAAGTAACCTCGTATCCTACCTTACCAAATCAAGTGCATTCGATGTGTGAAAGGTACCGCTTGACAAGAACAAACAAAAATGCAGATCACAACAAGGATTCCAGCAACGTCTGCGAATTCGATCTTGAAATTCCTGTTAACGTGTAAGTACATTTTTACTGAGTTACTGCTTATTGTTTGTCAAGTTTTAGCAATTTACCAACTTATTGTTTGAGATAAGTGGATTAATGGTTCACTTGATAGTCTATGCAAATCTAGATCCAAGAGAATAGTCGAAGTTTTTGTTTGACCCATTGAAGGAAGCAAGATGTAAAGAGGACAATTCAAATAGACATGTTTGCAGCTTAACAATGAGTAATACTCTTTCTGTCTAAAAATATAGTGACTTTTTAACCTATTGTTATTGTACTATGCTGAACGACAATATTTTTGGAACGAAAAGAACATACTATACTGTAATTTGTTATCCTTAAGCATCAATGTGCACAAACTTTGATCCTGTTTTGTTGGACTGGTCAACTCCCAGGTGGAGTTAATATCAAATAATCTATTAATTCATAAAGGAAAACATACATAGTTTATCAATTAGTCTATTGTAAGCTGACAATGAAATGATGTTCCTTATTGTTTTAGATAGTTGGGTTATTGAGATTGAATTTTATACAAACAAGCAGTAGGTATCCGGAGGTGGAATCAAATAAATTGAAAATAATCCAGAACAGAATCAGTCACAATCAATTTGTCAGACTCTTTAATGCTTACCGAATAGAACTTTACAGGAATTTAGCGTCTTTCGACTTGAGACATTCAAGCAGCAAACAGAAGAAGAAAATATCACTTATTACACAAACAAACGTTGATTAAATTTTCTAATTAATATTTAAACATTGTCAAATCTCACTGATCACTCAAAGATAAGCTAACGTGACTTAATTAACACTAAAATACCGACGGTAATCTTAGACTTTCTAAATGTAACCTTAGATTTTTTAAATGTAACCGTTGACCGACGCAAAATTAAGTTTAACCCGTATGAATTACTGCTAATACCCCTGGTTACTTGGATTGCCGCTAAAATGGCCAAACTGTCTGCCATGCCGAAGAAGAAATCGGAACCAGATCAGAAAACTAATACTTCAGAGTTGCCATCAATGCCAATTCAGAATACTTCTGTCTGCGAGGAACCAACTGTACATTCCTCCATCTCTCAGGCGATGAGGGGGCAAAATGGTATAGAAAGACAAAGCCCTCAAACCACAGGGAAGAGCTCATTCCTGTACAAAATGGTTTTGTGAAGAGATTTGTTCATACTGGATGTCATTGCAAGCTTACGCATTTTGCTTTTAGCCCTCACTAGCCTGTTTCTTCTTCTGGTGTGGTTTTTATTCTGTTTTTTTAGCAGATTCTTTGAAAATCCTGAAACGGCTAGTTATTGCCAAGTCGATTGGGCAAGGCGCCTGATTCTAATTGATCAAGCAAAACAGGGAGACCAGCAAAAACGGCTATGACTGGCGGATGAGGCGACGCGCCGCCGGCTAATGGCGGAGAATTTCTACTTCAGCTCCTTAAAAACTCCTCCAGCCAATCGCCGCAGCTCCTCCCTCACGACACCGCCTTCGCCGCAATCGGCCCTTCTACTCCGATGCCCTTTCCCTATTCTCTTCAGCCCAATAGGTTTCCTCCTCCTCGGTCCCATAATCACTATCATCAGTCCCCTCCTCCTCCGATCCCTTCGCTCCCCACGATTTTTTTCCTCCAAAACCTTAATAATAGTGGTGGGTTCTTGAATGATGGTAGGACACTAGGACTTCCTCAGGCGAATTTGAGGGCAACTGAAGCTAATCTTCAGGAGCAAAAAGGTTCTTGGTAGGCATGGTGAGGCAAAGGGGGAGTTTTTGCAGGCATTGGAAGCAGCAAGGGTGGGGGGTTTCAATTTTGGCGCCAAAATGCCTAGAAACCGGTGCAGTAGGTCGGTTTTTGGTGTTAATTGAGTCACGTTGGGCCACTGATCAATGAAGTTTGACAACATTTAAATAGTAAATTGAAAATTTGACCAACGTTTAGACAATAAGTGTAATTTTATCCAAATAAAAGTTAAAACCAATATAATCCAGAAATTTTATAATATGATGGAGTTTTAATAAAAAAATTTTAAAATATCAGACGTTTTAGGAAAATTCCTAAAATCACTAGAGCACACTTGACAGTACCATCGTTAAAGTTCCTGGACGCACTTGTCAGTATCGTCCATGAAGTCACCATTGGACGCACTGTCAAATGTATCTAAGGAAATAGGCAAATTTTAGGCCAGAAAGGCTGTTTTAGGGAGTGCAAAAGCCTGCAACATAGAAAAAATTTAGAATCCAACAGTGTTAAAACATATGAAGCTATCTATCTATATGATTTTTAAGAACCAAGTGGAATTTCGATGGTACCCGAACGATTCTCACATAGGGCGCCAAATGATACAGATAATCTAAAAAGAGTGTTGATATATACTATTTTATAACACCAAAAGGTGCTTTTAAGCCTGCAACATAGAAAAAATTTAGAATCCAACAGAGTTAAAACATATGAAGCTATCTATCTGTAGGATTTTTTTTGTCGACGTTGGGGCACGTGCACCCCCAAATCCCGCTCCCTCCGCCCCCTGTATACATTTACTCTCACAATGTTCAATGAAGTTTGTTATAAGAAGCCAAATATTGTAGACAATATGTATTATCTATTTGCCACATGATGATCGAAATTTCCGTTGTTACCACATGATGATCGGAAATTCACGCTAAAAGAATTTGATTTTTGATGTTTGGTGGTACGCCCTGTCAAAACATACCAGATATCCGACATCCGAATTCGAATTCGGCTGTCCGAATCGAATATGGTAAGAGCTGTACATTCGTTTCACCGTATTCGAATTCGTATCCGAATAGTATTAGAAAAACAAATACGAATATGGTATAGTCATTACCGTATCCGAATATCCGTATCCGAATAGATATTTTTAAAATTAAATAAAAATATATAATAAAATATATAATAATATATAAAAAAATATGTAAAAATATTTATTTTTAAAATTTTAAAAAAATATATATGAAAATATGTATACAGCACCGTTGTAAATTTGCTGATTTCGAATTCGGATATCCGGATTCGGATATTCGAACAAATTTGAAATAGATATAATACGGATTCGGATATCCGGCACCGAATTCGAATCCGAACAAATTCGAATTCGGATGACTTCCTAAATATCCGTCCGGATTCGGATACGAATTCGGATATAGTTAGACAAAAACGAATTCGAATACGGATACTGTGTTACCGTATTCGTTTTATCCGTTTTACATCCCTATTTGGTAGTTACCACATTATGTTCTACGACCCATCATTTTTATGAAGTACCTGACATTACTAGTTAAACTAGTTAAATGTGGGCTTTTGTCAAAACTTGGGCCTATTTAAGTTCATATCCATTCAAAACTTTAAAGCAATGGATGTCAGATGATGGTACTTTATTCTTATTATAACCCATGTATTTTTTCTCAAACCAATCAAAATTTTAAGCCAATAGCCGGTAATATTTTATTCTTATGTAACCATATTTTTTCTTAAATTGGCCAATGTATGACAATAATATCAACAACAGTTAAATTCAACGTGAAGGTGGGCCTCCTTTAAAAGTATAAAATAACTAATCAAAAATACAAGCTAATTTCTCTACAAAAAGTTTGCCCTAAGATGTTATATTCAACGTCTAATGCAAGTTGAATTAATTAAGATTATCTTCCATTTGACTATTCCTAATTACGAGTATTGAGTCAAAGGGAAGGGGTCAGATCAGAAGAGGTAAATTTGTAGGTAAAATATGAGGTCTCCAATCACACGCTGCCACGTGTACAAAAAGGACAAATGTTTAAAGTTTCTTTGTTTTTTTAAAATAATAGATTGTACACGTGGCAGCGTATGATTGGAGACCTCATATTTTACCTACAAATATACCTCCTGTGATCTGACCCGCAAAGGGAATATTCATAAGACCCGTTTAAGAGGTTTTAGTACGAGACCCCAACAAGAAAACAACACATTACGTAGTCTTAAATAATCGTCTATCGTGCGCCAGCATGGCTGTAGAAGAGATACAAGCTAGCATCTTTAGTAAATGAGAATGAACAGAAAGCAATACACATGGAATGGATTATCATGTTGCAGGGCGTGACAAATTTTTAAAAAAGAAAAAACAAAAAAGACAATCAAAAAATAAATAAATAGAGCAATATGTTGCTCCCGTTTTGTAGGGTGAAAAAAATCCCAACCATGGCAGTGTGTAATGGGAAAACTGCAGTCCAACCTTGATGAAGCCGGATCTTCACCAAGGGTCTAGACGACCTCAAATTAGCTCCGTCAGTTAACTCGAAGAGTTGTTAACTGGGATTGAAAGTTTGTAGCTGAATAGCCTCTAAAATATCCTGCACAAGGAAGCACAGGTCAGAGGTCCCGGGGGGTTGGCCCCGGGAAAAACCCTCCGACGCTCAAGTCAGTTTGGGTCATATCTCACTGAGATTATAATTTAAGGGATGAGTTAAGAGTTTCTCACAGTATACGCCGAGGAGCAAAGTGTATGAACTTGCTTTAGAGTATGGATGTTTGAAATCCGGATCCTCTTCTTTGTCTTGGTAGGCTTGCTTTTATAGACCTTTTCCCGCCTTTATCCCCTGATAGTGGAGTGTGGATAGGACGTTTGCTTGGGGAAGAAGGCCTAGGATGCTGTAGGTCTGCTGATGTGATCAGTAGTCTGACTGATGTGACTAATAGGTCGGCCTGGTTGATGTAACTAGTATGCTGGCTTGGCGTGTTCAGGAAGAATACCCAGCCATAGTCACTATATTTGAATTGCACTTCTGTTTGAGGGTCCCATGAAGTAATGTCGTGCTGGGTTCCTTTACCGAAGTGCCTAACTGAACTTTGCCGAAGTGCAAGATCAAGTCTTTGCTGAAGTGCATGATCAATCCTTGCCGAAGTACATGACTTGGCCTTACCCAGCTGAAGTGGTCTGAAGTGTGGCATTTGTGTAGAAGCTGAAGTTGATGCCGAGGTGCAAACCTTGGCATATTCTTTGATATTATAAAGGCGTCATGATGCCCCGCTGAGGTGCAGCCGAGGCTGAACAGCCATGTTTGGGCGCTATACTGCTGAACTGTAGTACTTGGAGCGCTGAACTACCAGAGTTGAACCGTTGACTGTTGACTATCAGACGATTTAATTATGGTTTATCATTTGCCCCCAGATTTAGTATGGCTGAGCTGAACTGCGAAGGCGGACAAATCTTGTTCTGATGAACCTGTGACGTGGCAGACTTTCATTGATCGTGCGGTTATCCTTTCAGTAATCCCCGCTTTTAATGTAAGCGCTAATTTCGACACCTTATCATTACTTTTTCGGCGGTTTCATTCCCCGAGGAAGGGAAATGCGTGAACCTTTGCCTCTTCGTATTTCAAACGAAAAGGTGCAACCTTTCGTTTTCTCTTACTTATAACTAGGGACAATTTCTACAATTCATTCTTTTCTTCTTTCTTTATCCTGCTCATCTGACTATTTCGCTGTCCTGTCGCGCTGCTCTTCTTCATCGTCTTCGAAGCCTTCCTTCCGATATTACTCCAGCTTTTTCAATCTTTTGTAAGCTTTTCTGTACCTTACTCATGGCTTCTTCTTCTTTTACTTCAAAATCCATGGAGCCCTCTTCTTCGGTGCACAACTTAATGTGCACCTTGAAAACCAATGACCTCTCTGAGCTATGTCAGCATTATAATGTTGACAGGAGTACTTTTGCTCCCATTTTTCTCCTTCCTCATCAAACTGCTAATGACCCTCCAGCCGGCTACAAAGCAGTTTATGAGGAGTATTTTAGAACTGGCTTCACTTTACCCATTCCGGCTCCCTTACTCCAAATACTGTTTTGTTATAAGCTTAGGCTTCCCCAGATAACGCCTAGTGGGCTGAGGGTTATTCTTAGTTATCTGCTTTACCTAAGAGCATATGAGAAGAACTTCTCATTTGCAGTTTTTAGGGAAGTGTTATTATGCAATCAGGAGGGTAATTGGTATAGTTTTGATAGGAGATCTCAGAGTAGTGGGGGGTCTTTTGTCATAAACCTTCCCTCCTCTTTCAAAGATTGGAGGGGGGAATTTCTTTTTTGTTAAGAGTGTAGGATTACTTGAAGGAATCCCTTGGAACACTGGTAGTGTAAATAACAGGAGGCCAAGCGAACAATTTCGCAATGAAGCCTCTCAATTGTTACTTTTGCCTCAAGTTGTAGATTGGAAGAGAGTTAATAGGCAGATTGTAGAGGTTGCTGACCTGGAACATTTGTGGTCGTAATATAATTTTCGACCTCTTATTCCTCTTACTTTGTGGATAGCTCGGGGTATATGGCAACATTTTTGAAAATCTTTGACTGATTTTGATATTGCACCTGTGTTCTGATCGTTTTGTTCCTTGTATTTTGCAGAAATCATGGTACGTGGGACCCTTGAGAGGCTGAAGAACTTGGTCCTCCGGAAGAGAACATGGTCAGAATGCCAACCTTCTACTTCAGAGCAAGCCTCTGCCAGCTCTTCATCTGAAGTACATACACGTCCAGGTAGAAGTTTGCCCTACACTAGTCTTGGACATGTTTGATTCTTTTGTAATCATTTGGATACTTTTTCGGTCGAAACTTCTTATAACCCTCCCCAAGCCGAGGTCCAGGTTCCTGTTTCAACCTTGGCCCAACCTGGGGACGGGAGTGGGGGAATTGATGCCTTTCAATTTCTTCATCTCCTGCTGCTGAAGAGGAGAATGTACCTACTCCAGGTCGGGTTGCTGATGAAGTCGTGCCTTCCTTCGATCTTTTAAGAGAGGCCCCCGAGGTAAATGCTTCCGGGGAAGGGCCTTCTGAAGTGAAAACATTGGATGGAGAGCCCATCAAAGGGAATAATTTTGAAGGGGAAACATCCGGGGTGAACGCATCTGAAGGAGAGTCCTCTGCAAAGAAGACAACGGAGGGGGAGCCCTCTCCCCGATCTCAACGGGGAAAAAGGACGATAGAATTCAGCCTCAACAATTCTGCCGAAGGTCCTGAAATAGCTAGGAAATTGACAGAAATGTCAACACTTCCTAAGGATTGGCAGACATATGACTGTCTGGACTGGAGTACTGCCTTCAACTTATTTGCGAGGAATATGGCCCTGGTTTGACTTCCCTCTACTTTCCATCCTTTAACTTGATCCTTCATGGTTTTCTTAACCAGTTTGACTTTTGCAGTATCGGGCCCAAGAATTTAACATTCTTAGACGAGCTGAAGAGCTCTATTCCAGATTCCTCAAGCTTTCTGAGACCAGTGCCCACCTCAAAAAGGCCTATGATGAGTTAGCTGAGGTGGCAAAGCCTAACAGCACAAAGTTGTCCGAGCTGGAGGCTGAGGTGAGCAATCTGAAGTCTCAAGTTGCTACACTTACTGAAGACAATTCCAGGCTTCAGATGGTAAAGCGGGACTTAGATTCCAAGCTGACCTCACTTTTGGAGGAGAACTCTAGGCTTCAGGCTAAGAAGCAGGATTCTGACGCTAAGCTGGCTGATGCCAAATCCCAAGTGATTGAGCTGAAGGAAACGTTAGCCAGTACTGAGTTAGTTTCTTCCAAAGATCAGGCTGAACTGGAGTTCTACCAAAAGGAACTCAGTATTATTGATGAAGCGTTGTCCAACAGCAAGGCTGAGCTGAACCAGCAACTGGAGGCCGAGAAGAAAAGTAAGGCTCATCTTCTCCAGCAATTCGAGCTTCAAGCTGAGGAGATGAAGGATAATGATGTTGCTGAGTTCAGACAATCTGAGCTTTTTACCGGAAATTTTTTGAAGATTCAAGGCTCAGCAATTGCTGTTGGACAAACTTGGGCAATTGATGCTTGTTCGGAGGTCTGCCCCAGCTTGGACAAGAACCATCCTCGTATCGCCGAGCTGTATAACCCTGAGGCTGAGAACCTACTTGAAAACCAAATTGCTCAGTTCCAAAGTGGGGTTGACCTTAGAGAGGATGAAGAAGCTGGAAAGTAGAATAAGATTTTTCCTGTAAATGACTGTAGTTGTAATAGATTTTAATGAAAATCTATTTTTCCCAACATTTGCTCTTCGGCTTCTCTCAGCTTCTTTAACTGTCTGTCTTCAGCACGTGAAGTTTTATTTGCTTCGTCTCAATAGTGAATGCAAATATTTGTCCTTGGCTCTACAAGCCTTACTTGCTTTTTCTTCCGTAGTTTGCAAGTGTTTGTCTTCAGCACTGCGAAGTTTTATTCGCTTTGTGCAAATACTTGTCTTCTACTCGCTCTATGCTGATAGTTTGCAAGTATTTGTCTTCAGTTTTGCCAAAAGAGTATCTTTTGTATGCTGGCTCTTCGCCGAAGTAATAAGCTTCAGCTTTTGTACTTGGCTCTTCAGCTCTGATGCGCCTCAATGAATTTTGAGAGGTGGAAAAACCTTTATCCCTTTTTTATCAACCCTCTCAGCTTTCCTGCGTTAGAATATAGGTAAACTTGTCTCAATTATTGAAATTTGCTCAACATCTCAGTCCTGCTGAGGTGAAGATATAGGGAACTTATCCTGCTATTGAGACCTGCTCAACCTCTCAGTCCTGCTGAGGTGAAGATATAGGGAACTTATCCCGCTGTTGAGACCTGCTCAACCTCTCAGACCTGCTGAGGTGAAGATATAGGGAACTTATCCCGCTGTTAGGACCTGCTCAACCTTTCAGTCCTGCTGAGGTGAAGATATAGGGAACTTATCCCGCTGTTGAGATCTGCTCAACCTCTCAGACCTGCTGAGGTGAAGATATAGGGAACTTATCCCGTTGTTGAGACCTGCTCAACCTCTCAGTCCTGCTGAGGTGAAGATATAGGGAACTTATCCCGCTGTTGAGACCTGTTCAACCTCTCAGACCTGCTGAGGTAAAAGATATTGTTGAGACCTGCTCAACCTCCCATACCTGCTGGGGTGAAAGATATTGTTGAGACATGCTCAACCTCCCAGACCTGCTGGGGTAAAGATATTATTGAGACCTGCTCAACCTCCCAGACCTGCTGGGGTAAAAGATATTGTTGAGACCTGCTTAACCTCCCAGACCTGCTGGGGTAAAGATATTGTTGAGACCTGCTCAACCTCCCAGAGCTGCTGGGGTAAAAGATATTATTGAGACCTGCTCAACCTCCCAGACCTGCTGGGGTAAAAGATATTGTTGAGACCTGCTCAACCTCCCAGACCTGATGGGTTAAAGATATTGTTGAGACCTGCTCAACCTCCCAGAGCTGCTGGGGTAAAGATATTGTTGAGACCTGCTGGGGTAAAGATATTGTTGAGACCTGCTCAACCTCCCAGACCTGCTGGGGTAAAAGATATTATTGAAACCTGCTCAACCTCCCAGACCTGCTGGGGCAAAAGATATTGTTGAGACATGCTCAACCTCCCAGACCTGATGGATTAAAGATATAGTTGAGACCTGCTCAACCTCCCAGAGCTGCTGGGGTAAAGATATTGTTGAGACCTGCTCAACCTCCCAGACCTGCTGGGGTAAAGAATATCGGGAAACCTATCCCATCCTGTTGAGACCTGCTCAACCTCCCAGACCTGCTGGGGTAAAAGATATTGTTGAGACCTGCTCAACCTCCCAGACCTGCTGGGGTAAAGAATATCGGAAAACCTGTCCCATCCTGTTGAGACATGCTCAACCTCCCAGACCTGCTGGAGTAAAAGATATTGTTGAGACCTGCTCAACCTCCCAGACCTGCTGGGGTAAGAATATCGGAAAACCTGTCACATCCTGTTGAGACCTGCTCAACCTCCCAGACCTGCTGGATATGCCCCCACTTTCGTTGTGGGTGATAGATAGGCATAAATTACTGCTCCATGCACCATATGGTCACTTAACTTTCCTGCCTTGAATGCCAAATAAGAATACCCATTTGAATATAAGAAATTGATCCCTTGATAACATAAGGCTGAGCCAGAAGATATGGGATGAGCCCAAGAAGAAATAAACCATGATTCGATTGAATCAAGGACTGTTGCGTTATGTCAGCCTTATATACTCAGGAACCCGTAACCCCCTTTCATCAGGATCTGAATCCTCATCACTTAGAGAACCTTGACGAGACCCAGGTTTACAACTCTCATCTGGAGAGGGTTTACCAAAGTCTATCCTGTTGTGGAGCCTAGACCTCGGATTATAAAAACGTTGTAGGAGGCCCAACTCGATAAGACGCCCAATCTCTTGCCTGAGCTGCCTACAATCTTCTGTATCATGCCCAATATTGTGATGATAAAGACAGTACAGTCGGTGGTTTCTTATGTGGACTGGTCCAGCCAGGGGCTGGGGTTCTTTTGCCAGAGATTTTTTCCTCATGCAGGAAAGGATATGGGCTTTTGAAGCCAGCAGAGAGTTCCTTTCCTTTCCTCGGCCTCCTAACCGAATCTTGACAAAGCACCTTTCCTGCAACGGTGCTTTGCCTTTATTGTCAACTTTTCTCCCATGTTTAAATGGCAAGGAGGCTTTCTGAGTACACTTTAAACTCTGGTGGCTAGACTTTTGTTCTGGCCGTCTCGCCTCGGCCATAAATTCAGCCTGATGCCTGAGATAATAGCCAGGCCGAGTGAGAGAATACTCCATGAGTTCCAGTGGGTGAGATTTACTGGAATGGGGCCCACTGGACTTTGCTGCAGAGGCCTTCCCTTTCATCTCCCTCACTACAGCTTGGAAGACCTCTGGGTTTTGAGCCACATAGCGAATGGCTCGCATGTGCTCTTCATATGTGAAGGCAATGGTGGGAGTTGAGGATTCTCCCTGCTCCGTAGAGCATTGATCAGTTTGTCGCTGAGAAGACCTTTGGCTCCTCCTTGATGTCGTAGGTTGCTTGGACCCTTGACCATCTTTTTTACTCAACTTTCTCTCAATAGCTTCCTAAAGATATTGGAAAAACTCTGAGTAATCATTAGAAGAGCTTTGAGTAACTGTTTTCTGGGTTAAGGGACTAAGGGGCCCTCCTTCTAGCGTCAAATGATGAAGCTGAATCTTCACCAAGGGTCTAGACGACCTCAAATTAGCTCCGTCAGTTAACTCGAAGAGTTGTTAACTGGGATTGAAAGCTTGTAGCTGGAATAGCCTCTAAAATATCATGCACAAAAAACACAAGTCAGAGGTCCCGGGGGGTTGGTCCCGGGAAAAACCCTCCGACGCTCAAGTCAGTTTGGGCCATATCTCACTGAGATTATAATTTAAGGGATGAGTTAAGAGTTTCTCACAGTATATGCCGAGGAGCAAAGTGTATGAACTTTCTTTAGAGTATGGATGTTTGAAATCCGGATCCTCTTCTTTGTCTTGGTAGGCTTGCTTTTATAGACCTTTTCCCGCCTTTATCCCCTGATAGTGGAGTGTGGATAGGACGTTTGCTTGGGGCAGAAGGCCTAGGACACTGTAGGTATGCTGATGTGATCAGTAGTCTGACTGATGTGACTAATAGGCCGGCCTGGTTGATGTAACTAGTAGGCCGGCTTGGCGTGTTCAGGAAGAATACCCAGCTGTAGTCACTATATTTGAATTGCACTTCTGTTTGAGGGTCCCACGAAGTAATGTCGTGCTGGGTTCCTTTACCGAAGTGCCCAACTGAACTCTACCGCAGTGCAAGATCAAGTCTTTGCTGAAGTGCATGATCAATCCTTGCCGAAGTGCATGACTTGGCCTTACCCAGCTGAAGTGGTCTGAAGTGTGGCATTTTTGTAGAAGCTGAAGTTGATGCCGAGGTGCAAACCTTGGCATATTCTTCGATATTATAAAGGCGTCATGATGCCCCGCTGAGGTGCAGCTGAGGCTGAACAGCCATACTTGGGCGCTATACTGCTGAACTGCAGTACTTGGAGTGCTGAACTACCATAGTTGAACCGTTTACTGTTGACTATCAGACGATTTAATTATGGTTTATCAATAGTCTTAAATAATCGTCTATCGTGCGCCAGCATGGCTGGAGAAGAGATACAAGCTAGCATCTTTAGTAAATGAGAATGAACAGAAAGCATTACACATGGAATGGATTATCGTGTTGCTGGGCGTGACAAATTTTTAAAAAAGAAAAAACAAAAAAGACAATCAAAAAAAAAAATAAATAGAGCAATATGTTGCTCCCGTTTTGTAGGGTGAAAAACCAACCATGGCAGTGTGTAATGGGAAAACTGCAGTCCAACAAAGATTAATTCATATTCATATAACCAACCCGAAACAAAAAAGCCATTTTTGTGAGTTAAGAAAATCCAGGCTAAGTGGCTCATTGTTAAAAGTAGAAATAAAATAGCAGAGTTAATGTTTGGCCTGCTGTCTAAATTCGCAATCTATAATCACACAATTAGTATTTGCATGAGAACAGCCACTTTTAATGCATGATGAATGTTATGTATGGAAGACAAATGACATATACGACATACACACTACCGATGACAATAAGGATGATCAAATTTCACTATTATCATTTCGAATCATGTCAACATGTGATGAAATACAAAAGTTTGTATGTCGATAAGTGGTTGAGCGACCTTTGACGGGGTGTTGACCCAGCGTTACTGCAGGTGTCGACGAGATGGAGTCGATGGTAATCCGGCCATTCTTGACAGGCGAGACCGATAAATGGTTGGCCACTGCGATGATAGATGTGCCATAGCAAGTCAGTCGGACGCGTTCAGAGAAGAGTTTAGAAAGTTCTATACTCCGCCCTCTGTGACGTTACAGAAGATTGGGGCCTTTGAGTCGCAGAGACTGAGGCCAGGCATATCAGTGACGGAGTATGCCAATCAGTTCAATGCACTGGAGAGGTTCGTGCCGATAGATAGGCAACATGCGCCTCAAGATGGTGAAGTTTTAGAGGGGTCTGAACACATACATTCGTACCAGAGTGGTGAATGCAAATGCCAGAGATTTTGGGGAGCTGTTGGACGCATGTTACAGTGTCGAGAGCGATATACAGCAGCGTGATAAGGAAAACAGAGGCAAGAGATCCCGGGAGATGACTGGAGGTAGACCTAGAAGATGGGTCAATGTCTCGAAGAGGTGTCCGACAGGTTAGCTGCGACCTCAGCAGCAGCAGCAGCCGCCCAGGGCAACTGCCGACGGTGATTCCTAATTGCCCTACATGCAACCAGCATCACACTGGTGAATGTTGGAAGAGGTCGGGAGCATAATTTTAATTGCAGGAAGGTGGGTCATCTGAACAAAGACTGTCGAGAACAGAGGAGATTGGCCTAGAGACCTGCCCCATAGCAAGCATAGAGAGGTCAACCATGTTCCAATGCTCGAGTGCACATGATGACGGGCACCGACATTCAGGGGACGAACGACGTGGTCACATGTATTTTTAAATTCTAAGTTTTTAATTGATAATATCTGAATCCGTGTGACTCTGTATTTGAACCCCTAAACCTGATAGGCGCCATATTAGTAAACAAAGTACTGGCAAACATGTTGTTCGATAATGGTGCGAGCCACTCATTCATTGCCAAGAACCTTCAGAGCTGTCCTGAATGGCTAGACACTCCTTATCGTGTCTTAGCCGCCGGAGATCATGTGATTATTTTCCATCATCTGTATAAGAATTATGAGATGGAGATGGAGGACCATACCTTTGATGTCACACTAATACCAATCCAGATGAGTGATTTCGGCATCACACTGGGAATGAATTAGTTGTACATATATCATGCGCACATTGACTGCCGTCAGAAGCAAGTGGTTTTTAAAGACCCCACTAAGGAGGAATTCAGGTTTCAGGAGAACACTAAGCTGACGAAGTTGCCTCGAAATATTTATCTGACAGCAGCACATGCTCACAAGGCGCTAAGAAAAAGAGATGAGGGATTTCTTGTATATGCACTGAATGATGAAAAGGAAGTGTGCTCTATTGACAATACTTCGATGATGAATTAGTTTAAAGATGTATTTCCTGACGAGTTACCAGGTTTGCCACCCAGCCGGGAAATAGAATTCAAGATTAATCTGATACCGAGAGAAGAGCTGATATCTAAAGCACCCTATAGAATGGCACCAAAGAACTGAAAGAATTGAAGGAGCAGTTACAAGAGCTGCTAGATCGGAAGTTCATCAGACCCAGTGTTTCGCCTTGGGGAGCACCAGTCTTGTTCGTAAAAAAGAAGGACGGTAGCATGATGTTGTGTATCGACTACCGAGAGCTGGACAAAATCATGATCAAGAACAAGTGTCTGCTAACGAGGATCGATGACTTGTTCAATTAGTAGAAGGGTGCAAAGGTGTTCACAAAAATCGATCTCAAGTCATGATATCATCAGTTGAGGATTAAAGCAGATGATATTGTGAAGACGGTGTTCCACATGAGATATGAGCATTATAAGTTTTTGATGATGCTTTTCGGATTAACGAATACCCGAGCAGCCTTCATGGATCTGATGAACACCGTATTCAGGGAGCAGTTGGACAAGTTTGGGGGGTAGTGTTCATCGATGATATTCTGGTGTATTCACCAGACGAAAAGACTCACACTTTACAAGAAGTGTAGGAGATTATGAGGAAGAAGAAGTTGTATGCTAAATTCAACAAATATGAGTTCTGGCTGAAGAGTGACATTCCTGGATCATATAATTTTCGAGGAAGGTATCTCAACGGATCCGAAGAAGATTGAGGCGATTATCGAGTGGCCGAGACCTACTAATGTTATTGAGGTGAGAAGCCTTGGGTCTTGTTGGTTACTACATAAATTTTATTGAAGGATTCTCGATGATTGTGGCTCCATTGAGTAAGCTGACTCAGAAAAAGACAAAATTCGAATGGATTGCTGAATGTGAGCAGAGTTTCGCAGAATTGAAGAAAAGACTGACCATTGCTCCAGTTTTGTCACAACCGTCCAGTACTGAAGGGTTCGTGATATACAGCGACGCATTTAAGAAGGCCTAGAATGCGTACTAATACAAGGCGGAAGAGTAAATGCTTACACATTGAGGCAACTGAAGCCGCATGAGCGAAACTATCCTACTCATGACTTGGAACTTGCCACAGTACTATTCGCCTTGAAGATATGGTGACATTACTTATATGGAGAAAAGTGTGAAGTCTACACTGATCATAAGAGCCTCAAGTACTTATTCACATAGAATGAGCAAAATATGAGACAAAGGGGAAGGTTAGAGCTGATCAAGGACTACAATCTGACTATCAACTACCATCCGGAAAAGGCAAATAGAGTGGCGGATGCATTGAGCAGAAAGTCAGGCTGCTCGAAACAAACTCAACTAGAAAGAGAGATCGAAGAGTTTGAGCTGGACATCGTCGACTCCACGGCGAATGTGCTGGCTGCATTAGTGATTACGCCTACTCTAGTGGATAGAATCAAGACAGCTCAGAGAGATGATGTGAACCTTCAAGGTATTCGAAACAAACTCCGGAATGAACAAGTTGAAGGGTTTTAAGTGCTGAACGGTGAGAGTCTTTTGTTTCAGGGGAGATTGTGTGTGCCGAATGATGAAGTTCCCAGAAAAGAAATATTGAAGGAAGCACACAATTCGAGACTGTCGATTCATCCCAGAGCCACCAAGATGTACAATGATTTAAAGAAGAGTTATTGATGGAGTGGTATGAAACGTGAGATCATTGAGTATATTGCCAGGTGTCTAGTATGCCGTTGGAGAATGGCATTGAGAGCATATTACAATGGATTTCATAGTACGACTCCCTAAGACGAGAAACAGTAACGGTGTCATTTGGGCGATTGTAGATCGACTGACAAAGTCTGCACATTTTCTTCTAGTGTCGAGTGAAGCTACAATGAAAAAGTTTGTGACGTTATATGTGGACAACATCGTGAGCTTACATGGAGTACTAGTGAGTATTGTGTCAGACTGAGATCTAATATTCACCTCCAGGTTCTGGACCGCATATCAGAGAGCCATGGGAACTGAGTTGAGAATAAGTATCACATTTCATCCCTAGGCAGACGGACAATCATAGAGGACCATTTACACTCTTGAAGATATGCTGAGAGCTAGAACGTTTGATTTCAAGGAAAATTGGGGCAGTATGGTGAAACTGATGGAATTCTCTTACAATAACAATCACCATAGCACGATTGGCATGGTGCCATTTGAAGCTCTATACGGAAGGAAATGTAGATATCCATTGTACTTGACAAAGTGGGGGAAAGGACAATCACTGGACCCGCGTTAGTTGAGCAGACATTGAAGAAGGTAAAGATCATTCGTGAAAGGCTCAAGGTAGCTCAGTATCACAGTAAAAGTTGGGCAGATTCCAAGAGATGGCTGTTGGAATTTGTAGTGGGTGAGAAAGTATACCTGACGGTGTCCCCGACAAAAGGAGTGACGAGATTTGGAAGAAAACGCAAACAAAGCCCTCGCTATATTGGATTGTATGAAGTGCTTAAGCGGATTGAGACATTGGCATATTGATTAGTGCTACCTCCGACGTTATCGTAAGTGCACAATGTTTTCCATGTGTCGCAGCTGAGGAGGTATGTTCCTGACCTAAGTCATGCATTGGAAGCTCGACCGCTGAAGGTGAGAAGTGATGCGGCATACAAAGAATTGCCAGTGCGCATCGTGGATCGGAAGGATCAAGTTTTGAGAAGGCGAGTGATTTTATATGTCAAGATTTAGTGGACAAACCATACGGTACGAGAAGCGGCTTGAGAGGTTGAAGAAGAAGTGCGGCAGAGGTGTCTGCATTTATTCGTCTAAGGTACGTAAGTTTCAAAAAGAAAACTTTTTATAAGTAAGAGTATGTTGTATCCATTGAATATATATATATATATATGTATATATACATACATACATACGTAGATATATATATATATATATATATATATATATATATATATATATATATGTGATTGGAGAATATGGCAGCGGCGTTCTTGAACGGCGATCATCATGGAATGCCCTATTGACGTAGACGACGACTTGCCGTTCAGATTTCTAATCTCCTTTTCATCGTCCTCATTGCAGACTTTCTTTGTTCCAGAAAAGCTGTGATTTTTTCCGAGTTTCATGCATGCTCGCGGTGGTTTTATGCCATGGACCAGAAGCGAACGTACGCATCAGTCCTTCATCCATCATCATCAACACCTCTTCCTCCACGTGAGATCACAAGATTCAAAGGTGTTCCTGCTATCAAATTTACAACAGAGGAGGTAAAGAAGCTATCCGCCCCATTTCAACATTGTCTTGTAGGCACGTTTTGGTATGGTCGTCCAAGATTAGAAGCTATTCGAAAATGTTTCGAAAAGATCGGATTTTCTGCAGCAGTGAAAATCACATTGCTTGATCCTACACATATCTTATTAAATTTTGACGCAGAAGTAGACTATTATCGTTGTTTTTCACGTCGAACATGGACTGTCCTAGGTTATCACATGAGGGTTACTAAATGGACATATGATTTTGATCCGAAAATAGATGTTCCCATTGTGCCTGTTTGGATTTCATTGCCGGGGTTGCCTATTTATCTACATAGCCACGAAGCACTATGTGAGATTGCAAGAATGATTGGGACACCACTGCGGCCTGATACAGCAACGTCTAATTTACTGAGACCATCGGTTGCTAGGATCTGTGTTGAGATTGATGTCTCCCAAGAACTTCCACAAAAATTATTTATTCAAAGTGCGGATCATCAGTTTTTTCAACAAGTGGAATATGAAAATTTGCCACTGTACTGTACCACATGCAGAACATTAGGCCATGCTGCAAGCTCTTGCAAAAAAGGTAGTACAACAGAAATGGATGCTCCTGCTCCACCCCAAGCCCAGCTTCCTGCCAAGCCAATCTCAAAACGTCCACAGTGCTGGACTCCAAAAAAAGGAATATCCTCGAGGTCAGATTTAAATCCACAGTTGATTCCTTCCACATTCACAAGGTTGGAGGAGGATATAGAGCCCGCTGTAGCTACGGATGACAATGCTGAAACAGTAACAGAAGCTCTGCATGCCGATATCCATGCTGACACAGTCACTGGCCCAGACTTGCCACCACACCCAGATAGTCAGATCCAAATTACAGATAAACAGGATGTCACACGCCTAATTTCAACGTCGGTGGAACCTTTACCACGAGATGACTATCCGGCCTCACCAATGTCAGGTCATGCTACAGACACAGAAGAATATTTATCCCAGCCTTTAGAAGATGTCTCTAACCTCATGATTGCGGCTGAGAATATAGCTTCGAGATTGCACTAAGAGGGTGTTCCACAACATGACCCACATCAATCAGAACGCACTTTAGAAACCATGGTGGTGGGAGGAATAATTGAAGGTACACAGAAAAGACATCGTACGAAGAAAAAGGATGTGATCCGACCACCACCTTCTGGTATGATCACAAGATGTTCCACAAGCTTGGAGCCTCAGTCTCCAAAATGAACTGCATAATATGGAATGTGAGGGGTTCGCGCACCTCCTATAATCGTGTGCAGTATTTGGTGCGTCAGCATCACATTCATTTACTTGTTCTCATTGAGCCCAAGCTACCAGAATCAAAGTTAGAATTATATCGGCTTAAACTTGGTTTTACAAAAGCAGCAATATCGTCGGATGGAAATATCTGGGCCTTCTGGATTTCAGCATTGCTGCTTTCTTCTGAAATTAAACAAGGATACAGAAACATTTCGTTTCATTTTAACTAGAAATATCCCAAGTAACACACACTTTTGTTGGACAGCCGTGTATGGTCCTCACACGATGTCCGCACGTAGGAATTTATGGTCTGACCTGCTAAATTTTTCAGATAGCCTACAGGAACCGTGGATTGTAGAAGGATATTTTAATACATTCGCTGCCTTGGATAAACATAGAGGAGCATCGGTGCCAACTATACGTCAAATAACTGACTTTGCAACATGGATCAACACAGTTGGTTTGGTAGACATTCCCTATCAGGGATCTAAATACACATGGTCGGATGGAAGAGGACTAGGGAGGGTAAGTAGAAGATTGGATAGATTACTATGTTCGACATCGTTTCATGATACATTTGGCACAGTGCAGATTCAACACTTAAACCGTGCTACTTCAGACCACGCTACTTTGTTACTCACGTCCCGCGATACACAAGCAACAGGCCCACGTTCTTTTCGTTTCCTTGATTTTTGGCTGACTCATCCGGATTTTATGCATTTTGTGAAACATACTTGGACATCATATCCAACAACTGGAGGTATGCGGGGTTTATATACCAAACTTCACCGTTTAAAAGCTGATCTGAGACAATGGAACAAAACGGTCTTTGGAAATGTGTTCGATGCTGTTGTGGACGCCAAACTAAAGGTAGTTGTGACAGAACAGGAGTATGACAATGATCTTACTGATCATAATCGGGAACAATATCATCAGGCAAAGGCTGTGTTGCAATTAGCGCAGAATAGAGTCTGCCAGTTTTGGCAACAAAAGGCACGAGTGTCTTGGATGAAGGAAGGGGACGCTAACACTGCCTATTTCCACAACATTGTCAAAGACAAACAGAGAAATCAGAAGTTAGTGCGCATCTCTTCAGTGAATGGACAAGTATATGATCAGGAGGATGATATCCAAAATGAAGCGGTCAGATACTTTGCTGCAATTTTTCAAGCTGAGCCTACATCGGGACATGACAATGTGTTGCAGTACATTCCGTCTTTACTATCAGACTCAGACAATGATGGTCTGCTTGCCATCCCACAGCTTTTGGAGGTGAAAGAAGCTGTCTGGAAGCTCAGTCCGACTAGTGTTGCAGGCCCAAACGGGTACAATGGTCGTTTTTACAGGCATTGCTGGGATATTATACGGACGGATGTTCTTAAAGCTGTACAGGAATTCTTCACTGGGATTAAGGTACCTACAGCTATGGCAGCTGCATTAATCACGTTAATCCAAAAGGTGCACTCGCCGACAACGTTTGCGGATTTTAGGCCTATATGCCTCACTAATTTTGTCTCAAAGGTCATAACTCGTTTGATTGCTACTCGTCTTGCTCCCCTCTTATCAACATTGATTTCACCAGAGCAATCGGGTTTTTCTGCCAGGGCGTAGCATTACAGAGCAAATTCTTCTAGCCAAAGAAATGGTCCATGTCATTGACAAACCTCAAAGGGGAGGCCGTACAATTATTAAACTTGACATGGCTAAAGCTTTTGATAGAGTATCATGGGAATATCTAAGTCTTCTGATGTAAAAGATGGGATTCAAACCTTTCTTTGTGCGGCTGATCATCAACAACTTACACGCCACTAAATGTTCTATACTAGTTAATGGCAAGCCATGTGGATTTTTTGGCCCAAGTAGAGGCGTCAAACAAGGAGATCCGTTGTCTCCAATTCTTTTTATATTGGCATCCGAAGGCTTTAGTAGAGGACTCAAATCATTGATAAATTCTCAATGGATCAAAGGTTTTCATGAAGGGAGAATACCTACGCCATCTCACTTAGGTTATGCTGATGACTTACTAATATTCTTAAACGCAGCACCAAGGAATCTGCGTCGTTTTATCTCTTTTTTACAAACGTACCAGCAAGCATCAGGCCAGCAAGTCAACTTTCATAAAAGTTCGGTTGTAGTAAGCGCAGGACAAAATGGCCATGGCACAGCAGACATTCTGGGTATGAGACTCGGTGCATTGCCAATGAGGTATCTTGGTGCACCAATTCACAAGGGCATATGTCGCAGTACACATTGCTCCACTCTAATGCAGAATTTTGATAAACGACTTTATGGATGGTCAACCAAGCTACTTAGTACAGCAGGAAGACTAGTTCTAATTAATTCGGTATTATCTTCTATCCCATTGCATCTCTTTGCAGCATCTAGATTACCTGTGAGCATAACAAACGAGCTGGAAAGGCGCATGTCTGCTTTCTTTTGGGCAAATAAGCATAGTTGGCGATCATGGAAGGACTTATGTTACCCAGTATCAGAAGGGGGCGTAGGGGTTCGCTCCCTACAGGCGTTGCAAAAGGCATTTGATTGCAAAATTTGGTGGGCATACCACCAAGGATCCACATTATGGGCAACATATATGCAGCAAAAATATGGCAGGAGAGCACAATACGGAATTCTATTATATAATTCTCCAGTATGTAAACGAATCTGCCAGATAAATGATTTTGGTCAGGAAAGATCCCAAATAGGACTCACAGGATGGACTTGGTTACCGGATACAAATGGACAATTCACATTAAAGGGAGCATATGAACAATGTAGAAGCATGAAAGTCACCTTGCGAAGCTGTAAGTATATTTGGTGGCCAGGTGCCTCAGCCTCTTGCAAGATATTTATATGGAAACTTTATAATGGAGCACTGCCTTTACCAGACAACTTGTCCCACTTTATGCACGCATACCCTTTGCAGTGCCCTTTTTGCAAAAACCACAGCAGCACCATTGATCATTTGTTTTTGAATTTTCCCATTATTGCACGAATATGGCAGAAATACACGGTTTTGATTGACGGACCGTGCTACTCTCGCACTTCTTTGCGTTCCAATCTATGGAGTTGGTGGCTACGATCCTCTTCCTCCTCTATGCAAGGTCATCTGAAAGTAATAGTCCCTCATTACATATGCTGGAATATATGGAAGGAATATGCATACATAACATTTGGACTGGAACAACCACAACCATATCGATTGGAAGAACGCATCCGTATGGACATATATAGTTGGTGTGCGTCCATTTTGGGGAAAAAGATTGCTTGTCCTGTCCCCTCTTTAGTTGCGTTGGGTTTATCTCCCGCAATACGATCACGCCGCCTAATTCTGGTAAGATGGCACACTCCACCCCCTGGTACACTAAAACTTAATTTCGACGCTGCAGCGGGACAAAGAAGTGCTGCAGAAGGAGCTATTATCCGAGATTCTTCTAGCCGTTTTGTTAAGGCAATTGCGTTTGCATTGCCCAGATTATCTCCCTTGAGAGCAGAGATACAGGCTTTGTTGTATTCCCTAATATACTTCTCGCAACAACATTCAAGCC
>AP025052.1:22386409-22399254 GCA_036186865.1 Eustoma russellianum | reverse complement strand
TTCTCGCAACAACATTCAAGCCTTATTATTGAAACTGACTGTTTACGCATACGGTCACTGCTAGCTTCACAGGGATCCACTGGAGATATACAGATGGATCTAAATCGTTTGGGTCGGTTTTTGTAACTAACTCGATCAGATCTTCAATACACGCCTAGGGAAACAAATGCAGCAGCACACCATTTGGCAGACTATGCGATGCAGCACCTAACTTTACATGTTTTCTCATCTTCAACGCAATTACCACCGGTGGTCAGAGGGTGCATTCTCACGGACTTATCAACTCTATATTTGCGTCCTGATCATGGCTAGTTTGCTGCTATCTGCCTGTATCTCAGCATGGATACAGGCAGCAACGGTACTCTGTCGCTCCTTCAACTGCGTACTTCTACTACATCATTATATTTCTTACATACTTTATTGTTTGCTGAACTTGCGAAACACATGGTTTTGCCACATGGATTCAATGTTGGTGGAGCTACTGGACTATGCATATACAGCCAATTTCGCATTCTTTGTTGTCTGTGCTTCATTGGAGTGCAGACAACGTCGGTACGTCCCTTATACGCCCAAGACTCGATGACTTACCGATCTATTATTATGTCTTTAACGTATGTTTTCTTACCTGCATATTTCATGGGTTATGATGGCATGACTAATATGGTCCCGAGGGCTTTGGATCCGTCAGCAACAACCACATCAACATACGTATACTGCAATCCTCGAGCAAGAACGTCAACATCGAGCTTTACATTCATACTCCTGCTTAGATTTCACTTTGCCATGCACAATCGCTCCAATTATATAAATATGTACGCTTTTTCCTTCGCCAAGGTTTTATCCACATGGGTGGTTTTACTTGGCAAGGTTTTAATGCGGCATATCATATATAATTGGCGAATGGCAATACTTACTTTTTTACATTATCTTTTCGCTTACGATGACTCTATTGTATAAGAGATTCACTCCACCTAAAGTGAGGAATTATGTCATAATAAAATTCTATTTTGGCCAAATATATATATATATATATATATATATATATATATATATATGTGTGTGTGTGTGTGTGTGTGTGTGTGTGTGTGTGTGTGTGTGTGTGTGTCTATAATAAAAAAACAAAATATAAGAAAATAAAATAAAGATCCATAACTTCCTACTTTTTTCCCTATAACTCTCTCATACTCCCTATAACCCACCATACCTTATAACATTCCTATACTTCCCTAGTTTTTCCTATAATCCCCACTATACTAAATAGGTTATATTCTCTCCCTCTCCCATTTCTACAACCAGCCTACCCATAGGAAAGAAAAAAGAGTGACAACTGAGTGCTAGAAAAAAGAAGAGAAAGAAGAAGAAAAAAAGAGAGAAGAAAGATAGAGAAGAAGGTAAGTATCCTACCTGTACTCGTTATGTTTTTGCAAATCATATATGTGTACTTTTGTATAAATTCAAAGATCATGTATATGTACATTTGATTGCATACATGGATGTGCATATGTGTATGTTGCCATGTGTATATATAATTGTATTTGAATTGTAATTTTTGGTGTGAAATATATATAGATGCCGAATGGAATATTTGGATGAGGGATATCAGCAAAGCTGATCTTTGGCTAAATAACGATATAATACGATAAATATATGATTTATAAGTCAATAAATGTGTGTGATTATATTTGATATGTATTCGGAAAATTGTATGGATTTTGGAAGAATTTGATAATGGTGTAAGTTAAGATTTTGCATGATTTGATGATGGAATAAGGTTGGATATAACATAACATGAATTTCTGGTGGAGAGAGACGGCAGTCAATACACGCCGGCGAGTGGCAGCGAGTGACGACGCGTGCGTAAGTGCAGCGTATTAGGCGTAGACTGTACTTGCTGTCTGTGGTATTGGATGAGAAAAAATACGAGCGGTATGAAATTTGGAGCTGGTTCGAGGGGCGTAGAGTGTGGGGAAGTGAAATTAGGATTTTAGGGGAGTAGGGGAGGGGTTGGCCGAGGGAGTGGGCTAGGGATGGTGGTTCTGACGGTGGGCAGTGGGCTGGTCGAGGGTGTTGGCAGTGAGGTGAGGTGAGTTGGATAGTGGGTTGGGGAAAAAGTAGACCGAGGGAGGTATGCGTATCTATATGCGTGTATATACATATGTATGAGCGTGGACATGTATATATATAGATACACGTGAGTAGTAGTATTTGAGATATCATAATTGATAATTTGATAATTGATATATTTGTATCAGAAATGGAAAAACGTGAATTGATTATTTGGTATATTCATGATTTTGTGATATTAAATGTTTTGATTAGTATTTGAAAATGACCGAAGTTGGAATTGCATTTGGAATTTATCGATAATTGAAATCGTTTTGTAAAATATATATTGAAAAGCGTTTTAAAATCGTGCATATTTGACTATTTCGATAGAGTGTCTGGGCATATCCTTATGAGGGAAATGTATCGGTGAGCCGAATTATTCCCAAATAAACGGAGCGTCCGAGCATATTTGACTATTTCGATAGAGCGTCTGGACATATTTGGCTGCTAGTCCGGATGATGACGATGAATCGAAGCTTCCAGGCATATTTGGTTATTTCGATAGAGCATCTGGGCATATTTGACCATACGGATGATCAATTTGTAAGACTTGAGTCATAAGTCACTTGTAAGGAAAGTGCTATAGCCGTCACATCGAAATCGTATTTAGAGCCGAATATCGAAAATCGCATCGTATCGTATCGCATCGAAACCAAATTGGGATTTTAGAAATTTGAAATTGAAAATTGACTCTGACTAGCATCGCTTCATTTGAAAATTGCATCATCAGATTTTGATCGTGGCTAACATTTGGCTGACTCTGGATGGTTATTTGATTTGTAGATATCATTCTCTTGATTGTTGTGTTATCATAAGGGTATCACTGTAATTTTACTTGTGAACTAGAAATTTGATGTTTTTATGTTGTTATTTATTTATAACATATGTTTTCTCGTGTATGATCTATAGTGAGTGCTGGAAGGTTACTTACTGAGCGATGTTTTGTCGCTCATTCTTTAATTTAATGACACTTGCAGATAATCAGAGCTATGACCTAGAGTTCGTAGAGAACGTGTCGGAGTGGGGTTACTGAGGACTTGAGGGTTGCCGAGGAGATTTATCTATGTATTTATTTCGGGACTTGTAACTTATGGAACTTAATTTGATATTTCGAGATGTTAAAACTATTATGTTAAGTTTGATTTTGTAATAGACTCGAAATTGTCTAGATATTTCATATTATTACTAGTGTTTACTTTGAGGATATTTATTTTATTGACTTCTGCTGACATCAGTTTACGTCACTTTGCTGACGTGTAATTGATTTGTACCGACACTTTATATTTCTCTTAGCAGAATACGACGATTGAACCGTTCGAATACTAAGACTCAGGACGGGTCGCTACAGTTATACTCTTTCAACATAATTGTAGGAATGCGTACTAGATTCATTAATAAATCACTTGTTTTATTTTGCAGATACTACAGGGTGTTGTGTTGAGTCAAATTTTCAAGGTATGCTTGCTTCTGTTTTGCAGTAGTAAATATATTGAATAGATTGAACGTTTTGAAACTTTGATTTACATATCCGTAATTATTGAAGTATGACGATGGCTGAAGATGGTTGTTAGAATTGCGAAAGATTATTCTACAGTAAATGAAGAGCTTTGTGCTCTTATTCTTGCATAAAAGTTGTTATGACTGGTGGTTTATGATAAAAGTCGTTAAAAACTATTATAGAAAAATGATAAAGAAAGTAAGATCACATTGATCCCAACAACTACATTCTCGTGCGCATCCTTCTGTTTCTTCATTCACATGGTCAGCACTTATTGCCTTTTGTTTGAAAACATCATTGGACTTAAATGTACGTAAACACCATAGGTAATTGATTCACCTACCTTTTAGGTTTTTCATTGTGAGACATGACTATAGAATTGTTGTGAATAGCTTAATAATTTCATTTTATTGATAAATGCTTACAAATGTGTACATATATGGTTTAGTCTATAAGATGAATTCTATAAAATTTCTATAATTCTAATTTCTTATGCTAAAGAGGACTATCATATACATAAAAACAATCATATCAATCATATCACCAATATGTCCTCTCAAGATGGAGATCAATATGGGTCCAATCTTATATGTCAGCCATGTGAAGCGAGCCTGTGGAAGAGATAACGAGAGAATATCGTTAAGCTAATCCGTAAATGATGCATATCGGACATGTAAGGCCAATCACATGGGACATGATGGTGAATAAACACAACGCAATAGAACACCAGTAAAAGGGAAAACAAAGAGAAACGGGAAATGAGAAAACCTAGGAACAGTAAAACAAGACTCTTTCTAGCTTTTTTTTTGAATTTAATCAGAAAGAGGACTCTTTTTTTTTTTGAGGCTCTAGAAGGACACGTGATAAAAAAATTTAGAAAGACAGACAACCTGATGCTCTACAAAGGTTAGCAGACGGAACCTCATCATATGGGAAACAAGGGGATTGTGCGGTTGAGATTTAGGCTGCTCTACAGAGATGTGCAAAGAGGACCTCTGCAGAGGAAAATAGAATAAGAGGTGTTATGTCTGTAACAAACACTCTAGAGGGGAGGGGGTGAATAGAGTGTTAGACAATTTTGCAGAATTTTTCTTGTTTTGGCTTTCTTCGACTCAAATGGAATTTAAAATCAAAGCAAGAATGGGAGATGAGAGACAATGAATGAGTACACCCATATAGAATGATTCGAATCATAAATGATTCTACTCTACTACCACTTTGTTGCCAAAGTGGATTTTCAACAACTACTCTTCTTATTATAAGAACAACAACAGCAACACTTACACTAGCAACTTATTATAAGCAACTACAACAACTACTTCTTGTATAAAACAACTTTGTGCAACTACAACAACTTCAGCTCTAATCGAGAACAACTTCTTGCTACCTCACAACTTCAACAAATTTCTTTAAAGCACTTTCTCACAGTATGTTTAAGGAAGTAGTAGGGTTTACACTTTCTCACTAGTCTAAACACAAGCAAGAGATCAAATATTTATGGTTCCTCTTGTGATAGACCTACAATCTATCAATATAAAACAATGAAGAACAAATAAAGCCTTAACAAGCATTAAGCACTTTTACACAAATGAGATAAATTTATAACAATGAAGAATGAAGTTTGATGATGGTGAAAGCGTATGAATGTCTCATCTGAGCGTCTTTTATTTATAGGAGGTGTTAACCACGTTTTTGGAGCCTCCACCATGTCTTCAAGTCAATACCAAGTCTTGATAATTTAAAAATAGCATGTAGCCACTCTATGGATTGATTTGATCCTCCAAAGCCATCTCAGAGAATCTTAGACATGAATACAATAGTCAAGGAAGCATGTATTATGTTAGAGAAACATACACAAGAAATTTGAGCAAGGTTGGAAAGAGAAAACACCATGAATCTACCTTGGATTTTGTTCCAAAGATCATAAAAATTTGAATTCTCGGGGACATCGGTCAATCGATGTCTCTGGGTTGAGAGATTGATGTCCTCCAGAGAGGTTCTAATTTCGAACCTGCCATACATCGATCGATCGAAGTCTCTTCTTGAGAGACTGATGTGACACCGATCGATCGATGTCCCTATGACTGAGAGGTTAATGTCTTCCAGAGAGGTTCCAGTTTGAAACTACCATACATTGATCGATCAAAGTCTCTCCTAAGAGACTGATGTGACATCGATCAGTCAATGTCCTTCAGACTGAGAGATCGATGTCTTCCAGAGAGGTTCCAGTTTGGAACCTCTTCCACATTGATCGATCAAAATCTCTACTTTTAGAGACTGAAGTCACATTGATTGATCGATGTCCCAGCCTTTGAGAGATCGATGTTGGGCAGAAAGGTTCCAACCTTGGACAACTCCAACATAGATCGATCAATGTCTCTCTTTGAGAGACTAATGTATACATAGATCGATCTATGCGAGAGATCTATGTCCCATAATGTGCTTTTCTCATCTTTCTTCAAATTCCAAGTGTGAATTTCCTTTTTAACTTATTCAAAACATCTTTTTACATCATCAAAATATTTTATATCCCAACAATCTCCTCCTTTTTGATGATTTCAAAACAAAGGCTTTTAAAAGATGTTTTTGCTTGTACTTCTAGTTAAAAGTTAAAAACTAGAAATTTTACGTCTCCCCCTTAGTCCATGCATTCTATGCACCCTCTAAAGACATGAAACATGTGAGCATTTCCAAAACTCCCTCTCAACAAGTAATCTTCCTAAAACCAATGAATATGATGAAATTTTCAAGAAACTCCCTCTCAACCAAATCATGCATCAAATGCAAGTGTAATGTGTACATCATGCTATATTTTTCCATTTACTCAACTTATGTGCCAAATATACCAAAGTTTTCATTTTACCTCAAAAGAGCAAGCAATCAAGTATATCCATCAAGTTATCAAGCAAGTACAGCATCAATATAAACATTTTCCCAAGATGTAAGCAAACAATGAACAATCCACAAACAATGAACAAGCCAACTTAAACGACTTCTCCCCCTTTTTAAAACATCAAATTTGAATTAAATATAAACAGAGAAGTTTGAATACAAAATAACCACGTAACTATCCTAAGAGGGATAAAATGGAACGGGACTCGAGCTACTCCTCATCATATGAGAAATATAATCCGAAGACGGCTGCCTTGAGTTTCTGGTATTTGGTCTTTTAAACCTTGAGCCTTTTCTCAAGTGACGTGACCCTCTTTTTGTGATTTTCATTGTCCTTCTCAAGATCATTTGTGCGAATTTGTTCTTTGGTCAGGTCTTCAGTGGATTGATTTAAGTACCTATGTAGCGCGTCAACTTCAACCTTAGCATTGAACTTGTATTCCGAGCTGCTGTCCTCCTCCATTGGGGCTTTTCCTTTATCTACTCTAGAGGTAGGGCTGGGTTGAGTTTGATTTTGAGGTTGAGGTTCAGTGGGATGTGTTGGAGGGGCTGGTTCTTCGACAGGGATGTTTTCAGCCTCTTCTTCTTTGGATTCATTCTGAACACCCCTTCTTTAAGATTCCTTTCGGGATTTGTGAATTTGTTGGATGTTGCCTTTGGTATAATAGCCCTTAGTGATTATTTTCTCTTCATTAGCCTTATGCAACACCACATTTGCTTTTTTCAGCAATCTATATATTAGATTGCTATATGGAAGCACTTTGTACTTTTTAGTGATTGCTTCCAACAAATTCACAAAGAAGATTTTCTCGAAATTCAACTGCTCCCTTATGGCTATTCGGTAGGCTAATTAAAAATCTAAGTTGCTAGGTAGTTTGACCAACTTACCATTGACACACAAAATAACAATGACAAGTAGCACACGATAAACCAAAGGCATATCGTTGGTGTTTTTCGAGGGTTGGAAGCCAAGAAACGTTTAGACCTCGTCTTCAGTCACTTTGTACTTATAGTTGTCCCATTTTCAAGGATCAAAGTCATCTAAACCTTCATCAGAGACACCCAGAAGTTCATTCATTGTTTTCGTATCAAATTCAACTAGTTGACCGTCTATAACCGAATTTAGGGTGAATGAGAGGCCATTTAAATATTATACCCAAAATTGGCATAAAATAGACGAGTATAATGAGTACACATATAATACATTTCCGAAACCTCCCAATTAGATCTCCATTTTTATCATCCAACTAATTGATGATCGGACTTAATTCCTAATTGCTCAAAGTATCTTTAATTTTGAGCAATTTCAATTGAGTGGCAGTCCTCTTTTTATTTTCCCATTCATCCATTAACACTTGAGCCCTAAGTGAAATGTATACGAATTTACCTGGACCCATGGGCGCTTCTAAAGCATGTAGGATCTGCAAGGCACCACTAGAAGGGAGGGTTGAATAGATGGTGCGGAAAGTGTGCTTTTTAAAACTTCTTTAAACTTGAACAATTCAAGTTCTGAAAACAGATTCTGTTTTCAGAACCAGTTTTAAAACGTTTTTAAAACTAGGTTAGAGGTCTCCAAAAATTATGAAATTTTGAGAGAACTTAGCCTCAGATGTTATGAGGGTCCCATAAAAATTTCAAATTAAAATTCAACCTTTAACCCCTTCAAAAACCGTTGATACTCAGATTGTGCAAATCTGCCAGAAACGGTAGATGGTTTTGAAAAATTAATTCCTATTTGTGTGAACGTCTAAATGCTCTGAAAATTTGACCACTAACTCCTTATATACTATATTTAAATGGGTTGAAACAGTTTTGGAAAATTCTTTTGGGAAGTAGGTCAAATATAATCAAAGTCTCAACCTTTGCAAGTCTGAAAATCAGACTGCACTAGTCTCAGAACTTTTGATGTTTGATTGACTTATACTTATCCAAATGGGTTGAAACTTGTGCCAAATTAACCCTAGAACGTGTAAGTATGTTTTTGAAAATTTTCGTAATTTTTGAAAATCGTTTACTATTTTTACGGATGCGAACAAGAAGGATAAACAGTGCAGTAACTGAAAAGTAAATGCAGAAAGTAAATGGCACCAAGAATTTTATACTGGTTCGGTTATAAACAACCTACTCTAGTCTTCAAGGAATACCTTCCTTGGTTCACACTAATCACACACACGCAGTACACCTTACCGCAGGGTTGATAGAGTTACACCTAACTCCAACCCTTTACAAACCTTGTATTGTAAGTACAATTCGTACGAACACCACCACCTTGTTAGAATGAAGATTGATCACACATTGATCAATCTTTTACAAAGATGTATGAATGGTGGTTTATCTCAAGCCTTTTCAAGATTGAAAGAATATGAATACAATAGGCTTTTACAAGAAAAGAGAAAGAAAGAAAATGTAGGAGAAGAAGAGCTTGGCAATTTGATCTCTTTAGAATGCAATGCTTGTTGTAGTATTTTGTTTGCTCTCCTCTTCTTTCCTTATAGTTGCAGCCGTCCCCCCTTAGGGCTTCTCCCCTCTTGAAAATTGTCTTTTAAGTCCTTGAGAGAGTGTAAGACATCATTGTGACAATGCCTTGCTTACTTGGCATCTTCCTATTGGATCATCATTTAGTCTTCGCTTACTTGGCACCTCCTTATTGGCTCAATGTTGTCATCAAGATGACATGGAAAAAAATCTGAGATATTCACTTTAACATGTGCCAAAAATCAATCACAAAATCATACCATAAATCAAGAATTTTCTCATAAATTGCAAGACCAAAAATTCTTCCATTTCTATGCCAAAAAATCGGCCAAGACAATCTTGCCATGCTGAATTTTTCAGCATGTGCATCATGGGGATAAACTTTAAATCATTACCATTTTTCTTTAAATTTTCATCATCAAAATGAATCAATAATATATGGTAAGTACTTATACCAATTAAAAGATGAACTTGGACACATTTTAGTACTAAAATTCGGCCACACCATGTACACATGCTGAAAAAATTTTCAGCATGTGTGATATGTGAAATATCACCATTTATCTTTTTAATTATTATTCAAAACTTTACTATATCTTCTTCTAATCAATCACCTAATAAAAGATGACAAAATAGTTCCCATTGAATAGCAAAATTCGGCCAGCTCAAGTTTCATCATGCTGAAATTTTCAGCATGTGACATAAGTGAGATATATTAGAATTCTTACCTTTTGTAGCTTTTCTCTTTAATTCACCAACAATGTATGATTGATCCTTGACCAATCAATATGCCAACAAAGCTCCACATTTGCTCCAACTCAGCTGTATGTAACGTTATATGATGTGTAACATATGCTGAAATTTATTTTTGCTAACTTTGTAAAATAGTGCACATTTAATAATACACACATGTAATATTCCAATCAGCCCTTAATTTAATTTTCTAGAACACTTTAAGATGTATATCATATGTAAAAAGTGTCTAGATACGTGTCACATGATGTACAAGAAAAACGTTCCATGTTATATGCGTAGAAAACCGAATTTTCGATATTTATCGATTACCCGATTTTTCTCTAATTTAAATTCCAACTTTTGCACATGTTATATATATTATGTTATACATAATATATATAATATATACTTTAAATCTCAGCACTTGGCGGGTTTAAAGTGGTACCATTAGCATGTGACAAAATTAAACTTGGAATCTTCACATTTTGGCCTTAATGTGGAGTAATTTGTGTGTGCCAACATGGAAAGTATTTTTGGCTGAATATGTCATGTGTAGCACGAAATTTACATCATTTTTTGATGTATATGGGCTGGCCATTTATTTATGGCAAGTACGTGACACGTTGGCGAAGTTTCGGTATTCGCCCGATACGACAAATTTCGGTTTAGAACCTTTTATCGTGTTGTATTTGATTTGTCATCACCATATCTTATATCATATGATATAAGACCTGAATATACTCATAAATATGAGTTAAGTATAGTGGTGTGACGTTAACGTACGTACGTAAAATATATAACGTGTCGGTAGTACGTTGGAATACATGTGTATGTGCCTTTTTCAAAAAAAAAATCTGAAAATATATAATTTTTTATGTATATGTGGCGTGTACATTAAAGATGGAGAGGAGGAGAAGACTTTCCTTCCTTAGCCTTGTTGCCTTTGTGTCCTTTTCCAAATGAAGCTTCCTTTAATGAACTACTTAGTTTATTAAACTAAGTACTTCACTTAATGAACTAATTTAGTTCATTAATGGTGGCACCTGAAAATAGTATAAACACAACAAATGTTTGCCATATGATGTAAGCTTTAATGCTTCATGGCTCGTTAGTACGGCAACATAATATATAAGCTAAATAAGGCAAGTAATGGCAAGTTATCATGCATACATGTACACATTTATATATGTTTATGCACGTTTATATATATGTATACATTCAAGACACTTATTTTGAAATCACTCAAACCCCCTTATCTTTACAATCTCCCCCTTTTGATGATTTTCAAAATAATTTGTGTACATGATTTAAATGCTATCTCTCCCCCTTGAATTGTGCGCAAATTTGAAATTTGAATTTCGAATTTCAAATCCGGCTCCCCCTTGATTTGTGCAATTAAGATCAATTAAGATCAATCAAGATCAATCAGTGTCTCTCTCCCCCTTAAATCATGCTTTTCTCTCCCCCTTTATTTTGGAAAGTTAATCAAAAGATTCCTGTCAAAAAGGAAAGTAAATCAAATAATATCAAATCAAATCATATCAGCGGGAATCATGCCTAATTTAGAACGAAGAGATTCATATGTGGCTTGATTTAAGGCCTTTGTAAATATATCCGCTACTTGTGATTCTGTGCGTACGTGATCTATGACAATATTACCATTGTTAACGTGATCACGAAGAAAGTGATAGCGTACTTCTATATGCTTAGCCTTAGAATGTAACACGGGGTTCTTAGACAAATTGATGGCACTCATACTATCACAATATATAGGAATCTTATTTACGATAATTCCAAAGTCCGAAAGTTGTTGTTTTATCCACAACAACTGTGTGCAACAAAGGCTAAGAGCCATGTACTCAGCCTCAGTAGTGGACAAAGCAACACTTGCTTGCTTTTTGGAAAACCATGAAATAAGAGAATTTCCTATAAATTGGCAGGTTCCGCTCGTGCTTTTTCTATCTATTTTGCAGCCACCATAATCTGCATCAGTGTAAGCATGTAAGTCAAATGTAGAATCCTTATCGTACCAAATACCTAAGGTGGGCGTGTGCTTAATATAACGGAATATTCTTTTTACCGCATTTAAGTGTGACACCTTAGGTTGACTTTGAAAACGAGCACACATGCATACGCTAAACATGATGTCAGGCCTACTAGCAGTTAAATATAGCAAAGAACCTATCATAGATCGATATAATCCATTATCAACGTCTTTACCATGTTCGTCTTTGTCTAATTTAGTAGTGACACTCATAGGGGTGGGGGATGGTTTCAAATTTTCAAAATTAAACTTTTTGATCATGTCATTAACATATTTCGCTTGGCTTATATGAATTCCTTTACTCGTTTGCTTAATCTGCAAGCCAAGAAAATAATTAAGTTCACCAACCATAGACATTTCAAATTCAGATTTCATGCAATTTTCAAAATCTTTAACAAGTCTATGTGAGGTAGAGCCAAAAATAATGTCATCTACGTAGATTTGAATAATAAGTAAATCTGATTTTTCTTGTTTCAAAAATAGTGTACTATCTATAGTACCACGTTTAAAATTATTTTCTAAAAGGAAAGTAGCAAAACGATCATACCATGCTCTCGGTGCTTGCTTTAGGCCATATAGTGCCTTCTTTAGTTTGTACACGTGATCTGGATGTTTCAAATCTTCAAAACCTGGGTGGTTGCTTCACTGTATACTTCTTCTTGTATGAATCCGTTTAGGAAAGCACTTTTTACATCCATTTGATATAATTTAAAATCTTTCATGCAAGCAATAGCAAGTAATAGTCGTATAGCTTCTAGACGTGCTACGTGTGCGAATGTTTCATCATAGTCAATTCCTTCTTCTTGATTATATCCTTGTGCTACAAGTCTCGCTTTATTTCTAACAACCTTTCCTTCTTCATTCATTTTATTCCTAAATACCCACTTTGTGCCTATAATAGTCTTATCTTGTGGACGTGGCACTAAATCCCATACATCATTTCTAACGAATTGATTAAGTTCGTCATGCATATCATCAATCCAAGATGAATCACTCAAAGCATCATGCACATTTTTGGGCTCAATTTCAGAAATCATAGCATGAAATTCATTTATTTCATCCGAAGTGATTCTTCTACGTGGTCGCACACCGTGA
>AP025052.1:22339246-22382194 GCA_036186865.1 Eustoma russellianum | reverse complement strand
ACAATGCCTTGCTTACTTGGCATCTTCCTATTAGATCATCATTTAGTCTTCGCTTACTTGGCACCTCCTTATTGGCTCAATGTTGTCATCAAGATGACATAGAAAAAATCTGAGATATTCACTTTAACATGTGCCAAAAATCAATCACAAAATCATATCATAAATCAAGAATTTTCTCATAAATTGCAAGACCAAAAATTCTTCCATTTCTATGCCAAAAAATCGGCCAAGACAATCTTGCCATGCTGAATTTTTCAGCATGTGCATCATGGGGATAAACTTTAAATCATTACCATTTTTCTTTAAATTTTCATCATAAAAATGAATCAATAATATATGGTAAGTACTTCTACCAATTAAAAGATGAACTTGGACACATTTTAGTACTAAAATTCGGCCACACCATGTACACATGCTGAAAAAATTTTCAGCATGTGTGATATGTGAAATATCACCATTTATCTTTTTAATTATTATTCAAAACTTTACCATATCTTCTTCTAATCAATCACCTAATAAAAGATGACAAAATAGTTCCCATTGAATAGCAAAATTCGGCCAGCTCAAGTTTCATCATGCTGAAATTTTCAGCATGTGACATAAGTGAGATATATTAGAATTCTTACCTTTTGTAGCTTTTCTCTTTAATTCACCAACAATGTATGATTGATCCTTGACCAATCAATATACCAACAAAGCTCCACATGTGCTCCAACTCAGCTGTATGTAACGTTATATGATGTGTAACATGTGCTGAAATTTATTTTTGCTAACTTTGTAAAATAGTGCACATTTAATAATACACACATGTAATATTCCAATCAGCCCTTAATTTAATTTTCTAGAACACTTTAATATGTATATCATATGTAAAAAGTGTCTAGATACGTGTCACATGATGTACAAGAAAAACGTTCCATGTTATAGTGCGTAGAAAACCGAATTTTCGATATTTATCGATTACCCGATTTTTCTCTAATTTAAATTCCAACTTTTGCACATGTTATATATATTATGTTATACATAATATATATAATATATACTTTAAATCTCAGCACTTGGCTGGTTTAAAGTGGTACCATTAGCATGTGACAAAATTAAACTTGGAATCTTCACATTTTGGCCTTAATGTGGAGTAATTTGTGTGTGCCAACATGGAAAGTATTTTTGGCTGAATATGTCATGTGTAGCACGAAATTTACATCATTTTTTGATGTATATGGGCTGGCCATTTATTTATGGCAAGTACGTGACACGTTGGCGAAGTTTCGGTATTCGCCCGATACGACAAATTTCGGTTTAGAACCTTTTATCGTGTTGTATTTGATTTGTCATCACCATATCTTATATCATATGATATAAGACCTGAATATACTCATAAATATGAGTTAAGTATAGTGGTGTGACGTTAACGTACGTACGTAAAATATATAACGTGTCGGTAGTACGTTGGAATACATGTGTATGTGCCTTTTTCAAAAAAAATCTGAAAATATATAATTTTTATGTATATGTGGCGTGTACATTAAAGATGGAGAGGAGGAGAAGACTTTCCTTCCTTAGCCTTGTTGCCTTTGTGCCTTTTCCAAATGAAGCTTCCTTTAATGAACTACTTAGTTTATTAAACTAAGTACTTCACTTAATGAACTAATTTAGTTTATTAATGGTGGCACCTGAAAATAGTATAAACACAACAAATGTTTGCCCTATGATGTAAGCTTTAATGCTTCATGGCTCGTTAGTACGGCAACATAATATATAAGCTAAATAAGGCAAGTAATGGCAAGTTATCATGCATACATGTACACATTTATATATGTTTATGCACGTTTATATATATGTATACATTCAAGACACTTATTTTGAAATCACTCAAACCCCCTTATCTTTACAAAGCATTCTTGTATTTACTGGACTTAAGCCATGGAAAGTTGTTGATTTGAAGTCTCCCCTAAATTCGGCCAACATGTTTTTTTGAGAAACATTGGTCTTTTTCCTAAGTCCCTTTGTTATAGAGGCGGTAGGGACTTGTGGATGGGGTTGTTGAGGTACATCTTCCTCTTTAAGAGAGGTTCTTGCCCTTTTAGAGGTGTTCTTCATTTTTGGTGACATTTATGAGGCAGGGCGCGAAAATTTTCAAGAGAGTGGATGAAGATTATGAAATGGAAGTAGAAATAGATTGGATTGAAGAAAAGATGAAGTTTGCTGCAAGTTTGTGGTTGAAAGGTCATATTTTGGAAGAGAAAGTGATTTGGGGTTAGGGTTCATGTTTGGAGAGGTGAGAATGAAGAATTTTCTGATTTTTGTAGATTTTTATACTTCCTGCGCCCGACGACATTGATCGATCGATTTTGGGGACTTTGATCTATCGATGTCTTGTACTTTGATCGATTGATGTTTGATTTACATCAGTATCTCAAATAGCTATGCTGATTACTGTCTTTTTTTTAGTAATTTTGAACCTCTAAGCATTATTTATCATCCCTAATCTTCTTCTAATGGATTCGAATGTCTGGGTAGAAAGGGATTTGGTGAAAATAAAAGCTAGTTAGTCATTGGTTGGAACAAATTCAACACATACCAATCCTTTTTGAATACAATCCCTCATAAAGTGATGCCTCACTTCAATATGCTTGGTTCTACTATGGTGTACTAGGTTTTGTGTGTTGTGAAAAGGGGTTTGAGTGATTCACAAAAATGCATGATTTAAATAACGTGTGCTAAAGTAATGCATGCTATATTTTATGACTTGACACGTTTTTGCGACAAACTTGCCTCATATACTTTCTATATATTGTTGCCGTACTAACAATCCATGAAGCTTTAAAGCTTATGTCAAATGGGAAACATTTGTTTTGTTTGAACTATTTTCAATTGCCTCCATTAATGAACTAAACTAGTTCATTAAGTGAAGTACTTAGTTAAATGAACTAAGTAGTTCATTAAATGGAGATATATTTGGAAAAGGCATAAAGGCAACAAATTGAAGAATGGAAAGTCTCCTCTCCTTATCATATTGCACGTTTTTACACACACACACACACACACACACACACACACACACACACACACATATATATATATGGTTTCCTCCGCCATATGTGAGGCTTTGCATGAATAAATAAAATTTTTCGTTCAATATATATATATATATATATATATATATATATATATATATATTCAGATTTTTTAAAGGCACTATACACATATATACTAACGTACTACCGACACGTTATACGTTTTACGAACATACGTTAACGTCACACCACTATACTTAACTCATATTTATGAGTATATTTAGGTCTTATATCATATGATATAAGTCATGGTGATGAAAAAATTATTACGACATGTTACAAGGTTCTAAACCAAAAAAATTGTCGTATCGGGTGACAATCGAAAACTTCGCCAACGTGTCACGTACTTGCCATATATAGATGGCCAGCCCCTACACTTCAAAAATGGCCACAAATTTCATGGCTTACATGGTATTTTCAGCCATAAAATCATTTCATGTTGGCACACACAAATCACCCCCAATTAAGGCCAAATTGTGTAGATTTCAAATTCAACATTTTTAAGCACATGGGGCGCCATTACTTCAGCCTTTAGAGCTGAATAATCAAGTTATTATATGTATATTATGTGTGAGATAATATATATAACATGTGCGAAAAGTTGGAATTTAATCAGAGAAAAATCGCGTAATCGACAAAAGTCAAAAATTCGATTTTTCTATGAACACAACACATGGAACGTTTTTGGCATGACATATGACATGTATCTAGACACTTTTTACATATTCAATACATACGAAAGTGTTCTAGAAAAATCAATTTAGGGCTGATTGGAATATACCATATGTGTATAATTATTGTGCACTATTTTACAAAGTTTGCAAAAATAAATTCAGCACATGTTCAAGCCTAGTCACACGCCTAGCTCAGCCTTGATGAATCTTATATGGAGCTTAGTTGGCATCTTGATTGGTGAAGAATGGACTACACAAGGTTAGTGACATAATGGAGGAAGCTACACAAGGTAATATTTCAAATTATGTCACATATGTGACACATGCTAAAAATTCAGCATGTGTAAATTGAGCTGGCCGATTTTGTGTGTTTAATTGTGACATATTTACCTCTTCAATTTCAATGGATTGATTTGATGATATTATGGAAACAATTTGAAGATATTTGAAATATCACACATGCTGAAAATTTCAGCATGTGTTGAATGAGTTGGCCGATTTTTAAGGTTAATGGAGATCAATTTGTCTTGCAAATTTTATGGGATTAATTATGTGATATTTGACAATATTTTAAACATTAATTTGACACATGTTTTTAGTAAAATATTCAGATTTGTACAGTCATCAAATGATGACAAATCTCATCCAATCAAGGAGTGCCAAGTAAGCAAGGCCAAGATGATCATCCAATGAAGTGTTGCCAAGTAAGCAAGTTGATGTCACAATTATACAAGGCATTCTTCCAAGGACTTAAAAGAGAATTTCCAAGGAAAGAAAATCCCTAGAAGGGGGCGGCCATCTTGACATAAAAGGAGGTGAAGAAGAGCAAATCATACACAACACAAGTCTTGAAATTTCAAGAGCAAAAACGTTTTTCTAGACCTTCTTCTTCTACACTTCTTTCTTCTCTTTCTCTTTCAAAGCCTATTGTATCCATATTCATACATATTGTATAGCCTTCATATAAACCACCATACACGCCCTATTATTGTAAAAGGTTGATCAAGGTGTGATCAAACCTTCATCCGTTCAGTGGTGGTGTTCGTGATCATTGTGATTGCTTGTAATGTTTGTAAAGGGTTGGAGTTGGTGTGTAACTCTATCAACCCTGTGTGGTAAGGTGTTATTTTGTTCAGTGATAATTGAGGAAGGTGTCCTCAAAGACTGGAGTAGGTTGATTTAACCGAACCAGTATAAAATTCCTTGTGTTCTCTACTTTTTAGCACTTTACATTCAGTCTCCAGCACAGTGTATCATTTTCATCACGATCTTAAAAATATCAAACGAATTTCAAAAATTACGAAACTTTCCAAAAACATAACCACATGTGTTAAGTTTCATTTGGCGCAAGTTGCAACCCTTTTGGATAAGTATAAGTCATTTAAATGTCAATAGTTCTCAGACTAGTGCAGTCTGATTTTCAGACTTGCAAGGTTGATACTTTGAACGTATTTGACTAACTTCCCAAAGGAATTTTTCAAAACTGTTTCAACCAAATTAGTAAGGGGTTTGTCATTAACGTTTCAGACCATTTGGAACTATGCTTTAATCGGAATAAATTTTTTAAATCAGACTACCGTTTCTGGCAGATTTGCGCAATCTGACCACCAACAATTTTTCAAATGATTAAAGGTTGAATTTTGATCCGAAATTTTTAGGAGATACTCAGAACATCTGAGATTAATATCTCTCCAAATTTAAGAATTTTTGAAGACCTGTAACCTAGTTTTTAAAGCGTTGCAAAGTAGGACCTGAAAACAGAAACTGTTTTCAGAAGTTGGGTTTTGGGTTAAAACATTTTAAAAAACCAAATTTTTCGCACCCACTATTCAACCCCCCCTTCTAGTGGTGCCTTGCAGGTCCTACAAGTGGTATCAGAGTGCAGACACACTCACAACAAGAAGATCCAACGATCTAAGTGAGATGGCAACCACTAGCTTCAAAACCAAGCAAGAAGGTATGTCTAGTCAACGGCCTCCTCTTTTTGATGGTGAGTCCTTTATTCAATGGAAGTTAAGAATGAAATTTTTTCTCATGGATATTGATATTGATCTATGGTCCATCATAGAAGAAGGTCCATTTGTTCCTTCAAAATTATCTACTGAAGATGGTGTCACACTAGAGGTTGTAAAGCCAAAACAAGAATATACTAGTGATGACAAAAAGAGACTAAGCATGAATGCTAGAGCCATGCAATTACTCTTAAACGGAATAAGTAAAAGTGAATCTAGCTATGTGTTTAATTGCTCTAGTGCTCAAGAAATGTGAAGAATTCTTGAGATGAAACATGAAGGGACTAGACAAGTAAAGGAGTCCAAGATTAACATGCTTATGTCCATACTTGAGTCCTTTAAATTATTGCCAAATGAGTCTATTGTTGATATGGATCTACGCTTGACTAACATTTATAATTCTCTTGAGTCTCTTGGCAAAGCTTTCTCTACATAGGAAAAGGTCCAAAAGGTACTATGACGTCTTCCATCCGAATGGGACCTAAAGTGGCAACTATAGAGGAAAGCAAAGAAACCAAATCAATAGAAATGGAGGAACTAATTGGATCACTAAAGGTATATGAAAACAAACTCACTTTAAGGAAATCGAAATCAACGTCGAAACAAGGTAAGACTATTGCTTTTAAATCAAATGAATACGTCTCTACTTATTCCGATCACGTAGATGATAGTGATTCTGAATCAGATAATGATAACTTAATACTATTGGCTAAAAGTTTGAGAAAATTCATGAGAAAATCATTTAAAAACAAACCTAAGGCTACTTCCACGAAAAGAAATAAAAATAAAGCAAATGACAAGGACGTAAAGTGCTGCGAATGTGGGAAACTTGGACACTTATCTTACGACTGCCCTAACAAGGACAAACAAACAAAAAAACACCTTGACAAGGATTGAACCAAAAATAGACTCGTTTCATAACCTAAACAAAGGAGAAGAGCTCTCAAGGCCTCCACTTGGAGTGACACATATGACTCTGAGACTGATACAGAAGAGGAGACTGCACAAGTATGCTTTGTATCCAAAGCATCAAATGAGGTATCTTCTGATTCTGACTCTGATTCTGAACCTTCATATGATGATCTTTTCAGTCAGTATTTAGAATTGCACAAATTCACTAAGACTCTTGCAAAAGAAAAGAAGCGATTAATTGAAGACAAGAAGTTGTTAGAATCTTCTAACACGAATCTTGTTTCTCAATTAAACAATTCAAAAGAAGAGTCGTCATGCATCATCAATGCATTAAAATCAGAGATCTCATCATTAACTACACATAATAATGAAATAAAATCCGAGATTTCAAATTTGAAATCAAGGAATACGGATTTAGAGAAAATGATGAAACAATTTGACAAGGGATCTAACATGCTAGATTACATTATTCTATCACAAAAACATGATAGTGATAAAACGAATTAGGATACATGGAGACAAACGAAGCATCAATTAAACCAACCAAATTCGTTTTGTCAAAGAAAGTAGACACACCTAAGGCATACATGGCACCTAAGATGACACAAAGACCCCCTCTACCCTCATCTCGTCATACCTCTTCTTCATATCGTACAAAATATAATTATGTGCCGTATAGATATGAGTAGAAATCATTGATACATACATGACATTCATTTCATACATCTAGATCACGCACTATGCACACAAACACTAGAACATATCAAAAATGCACACCGTATGATGCTCATAAGGGGATTCTCGGCCAAAGGCCTGATGTTTTCTCACCCCATGTCTACTACATTACTTCTTCATCTACATTCTTACCATTTGCTAGGCCAAGAAAGATCACCCAAGTATGGGTACCAAAAGATACTTTTACTAAGAGGTGAATAACTAACTCGTAAGGGCCCAAAATTAAAAGGGAACCTAAATCATTGTTGTACATTGCAGGGAACCCATACATTAAAAGAAAAATCTATCAAGTGGTTCCTTGACAGTGGTTGCTCGAGGCACATGACGGGTGACCCGAGCTTGTTTTCAAAGTTGAAGAAGGTCACAAAAGGCAGATACGTGACCTTTGGAGACAACAATGAAGGAAGAATCATCGGAAAAGGTACAATCGAAAGCCCAAGCTGTAGGACCTACAAGGCACCACTAGAAGGGGGGTTGAATAGTGGGTGCGGAAAATTTGGTTTTTAAAATTGTTTTAATCCAAAAACACAACTTCTAAAAACAGTTTCTGTTTTCAGGGCCTGTTTTGTGACGTTTGATAAACTAGGTTACAGGTCTTCGAAAATTCTAAAACTTGGAGAGATCTTAGTCTCATATGTTTTGAGTATCTCCTAACAATTTCATATTAAAATTCAACCTTTAAACCCTTTAAAAATCGTTGCTAGTCAGATTGCGCAAATCTGCCAGAAACGGTAGTCTGATTTGAAAATTTTATTCCGATTAAACCGTGGCTCCAAATGGTCTGAAAATTTAATGACAAACCCCTTACAAAGTTTATTTAATTGTTTTGAAATAGTTTTGAAAAATTCCTTTGGGACATATGTCAAATACATTCAAGTTCTCAACCTTTGCAAGTTTGAAAATCAGATTGCACTAGTCTTAGAACTATTAATGTTTGAATGACTTATACTTATCCAAAAGGGTTGAAACTTGCGCCAAATGAAATTTAGGAGATGTGGATATGTTTCTGAAAATTTTTACAATTTTTGAAATTCGTTTACTATTTTTAATATCGCGACGAAAAGGATGCAAAGTGCAGGAAACTGAAGGTAAAATGCTGAAAGTAATAACACCGAGAATTTTATACTGGTTCGGTTAACACAACCTACTCCAGTCTTTGAGGACACCTTCCTCGGTTATCACTAATCACAAAATAACACCTTACCACAAAGGGTTGCTGGAGTTACACACCAACTCCAACCCTTTACAAATGATACAAGCAATCACACCTTTCACGAACACCACCACCGAACGAATGAAGGATTGATCACACCTTGATCAACCTTTTACAACAATGAGCATTTATGGTGGTCTATACAAAGCCTATTAAATATATTTGAATATAAGAACAATAGGCTTGAGAGAGAAGAAGAAAGAAAGGTAGAAGAAGAATGCAGAAGACACTTTTTGCACTTAAGAGAATATGAGAATTGTCTTGCTTTTGTTTGCTACATCTCTTCTCCTTTTAATCAGTCTTGGCCGCCCCCCTAGGGCTTTTTTCCATCTTGAGAATTGTCTTTTAAGTCCTTGGAAGAATGCCTCGTGTAAATGTGGCATCAACTTGGTTACTTGGCGCAACTTGATTGGATGAATGTCTTGGCTTTGCTTACTTGGCGCTTCATGATTGGTCCAACCTTGTCACCATTTAGTGTGCTGTAAAAATCTGAGATTAACTTGAAAAACATGTGCCAAAAAGAATTCAAAATACTACCAAATTATCATCATTCAATCCCTTCAATTTTGGGATGCAAATTAAGGACCAATGAATAGTAAATTTGGCCACTATTCACATGTGCTGAAAATTTTCAGCATGTGTTGCATTTTTGAAATCTTTCCTTGCGTGTTGCCCTCTTCAAAGTCACCCATCATGTGTGGCTTATTTTCCACCAATTAAAGTGCCAAATAAGCTCCATCTAGGCTCCAACAAAGCTGAAAATGGTGTGTGAAATTCCTGCACATGTGCTGAATTTTCATTTGGCAAACCTCGTCAAATAATGCACAATATTCACACATATATGGTAAATTATAATCAGCCCTAATTTGAATTTTCTAGAACACTGTAATATGTATTGAATATGTAAAAAGTGTCTAGATACATGTTACATGTCATACCAAAAACGTTCCATGTGTCGTGTTCGTAGAAAACCGAATTTTTGACTTTTATCGATTACGCGATTTTTCTCTGATTAAATTCAAAATTTTTGCACATATTATATATATTATGTCACACATAATATACATAAAATAATTTGAATATTCAGCTCTTAATGGCTGAGACAAATGGCGCCACATGTGACATAAAAGAATAAAATTGAAATCTCCACAATTTGGCCTTAATTGGGGGTGATTTGTGTGTGCCAACATGTAATGATTTTATGGGTGAATATACCATGTAAGCCACGAAATATGTGGCCATTTTTGAAGTTTAGGGGCTGGCCATCTACATATGGGAAGTACGTGACACGTTTGTGAAGTTTCGGTAGTCACCTGATATGACAATTTTTGGTTTAGAACCTTATGACGTGTCGTAATAATTTTGTCATCACCATGACTTATATCATATGATATAGACCTGAATATACTCATAATTATGAGGTAAGTATAGTGGTGTGACGTTGACGTACGTTCGTAATATATGTAACGTGTCGGTAGTACGTCAGAATATATGTGTATTGTGCCTTTTTATAAAAAAAATCTGAATATATATAATTTATATATATAAAAACTTGTGAATAGATGTAGAAGGAGACTTTCCATTTCCATATTTGTTGCCATCATGCCTTCTCCAAATATATCTCCATTTAATGAACTACTTAGTTCATTTAACTAAGTACTTCACTTAATGAAGTAGTTTAGTTCATTAATGATGGCACCTGAAAATAGTTGAAACACAAAAAATGTATGCCATTTGATGTAAGCTTTAAAGCTTCATGGCTCGTTAGCACGACAACATTATATTCAAAGTATATAAGACAAGTTTGTCGCAAAAACGTGTCAAGTAATAAAATGTGTCATGCATTTCGTTAGCACACGTTATTTAAATCATGCATTTTGTGAATCACTCAAACCCATTTTCTCAACACAAGCACTCTTCAAATCTCTAATGTTTTCTTGATAAGTAATCTATCCTCTAATCTTCTTAGCATCTCACAGTTTATTAACAGCGGCTTTGATGTGTGCTTTACTCATCCATATTGCAACATAATAAATAAAAAAAGAAAAATAGTATTAAAAGGAAAAGGGAAGGAAATATTTTTACGCTTTCTATGGATGACATGTTAGACGCTAAGGTTAAGTGTTTTATATCAAATGAACCTAACACTAATTTGTGGCATAGACGTTTAGGACACATCGACATTTCTACACTTGAAAAACTTCAACGAAAGAACCTAATACGAGGATTGCCTAAGATTGATTTAGACAACTTTCAGTTGTGTGAATCTTGTATTAAAGGCAAACAAACACGCGAGTCACTTAAACCTAAAAATGAAATTAACACGTCTAGAGTTTTAAAATTATTACACATTGACTTGTTTGGTCCTAGTCACACTAAGAGTCTCGGTGGACGTCATTATGCATGTGTTATAGTTGATGATTTTTTTCGCTATACTTGGACTTTATTTCTTGCAAATAAAGATGATAGTGCCATTGAGATTGTGAAACTAATAAAACAACTTGAAAATGAATATGGTTTGAATGTGAAAAAGATTAGAAGCGATAGAGGCGGTGAATTTAAAAACAAGGACATGATTGCATTTTGCGAAGAAAAAGGAATCAAACACGAGTTTTCGCCACCTAGAACTCCACAACTAAATGGAGTAGTAGAAAGAAAGAATAGGACATTACAAGAAATCGCTAGAACCATGTTGTATGAAAATAAATTGCCTATGTTTTTGTGGGCGGAAGCCGTAAATTGTGCATGCTATATAGTTAATCGTTTGTCAATTAGAAAGAAAATAAATACAACGCCTTATGAGATAGTAAATAATCGCATGCCTAAAATTGATTACTTTTGTGTATTTGGTTGCAAATGTTTTGTTTTAAATACAAAAGATAATTTAGACAAGTTTGAATCTAAATCAATTGAATGCATTTTTGTTGGATATTTTGTGAATTCAAAAGCATATAGATGTTACAATCCTATCACTAGACAAATTTTAGAATCCATTCATATGAAGTTTAATGAATTTGGTGAGATTGAAAAAGATAAATAATATGACGACGATTTTGAATTAAAACTCGTGTTAGATGATGATGATGACACGCATGAAGAAGTAAACACACTAGAAATGCATGATCACTTAGAAATGCATGAGAACGTAGAGAATAATCAACCAAGATGGCATAGGGATCACCCACACGATCTCATTATAGGCGACATTACTCACGGTGTGCGACCACGTAGAAGAATAAATCCGGATGAGATAAACCAATTTCATGCCATGATATCCGAAATTGAACCTAAAAATGTGTTTGATGCTTTGAGTGATTCTTCTTGGATTGATGCTATGCATGATGAACTTAATCAATTCGTAAGAAATGATGTATGAGATTTAGTACCACGACCACAAGATAAGACATTAATAGGCACAAAGTGGGTGTTTAGAAATAAAATGAATGAAGAAGGTAAAGTTGTTAAAAATAAGGCGAGACTTGTAGCACAATGATATAATCAAGAAGAAGGAATAGATTACGACGAAACATTTGCACCCGTAGCACGTTTAGAAGCCATACGTCTTTTACTCGCTATTGCTTGCATGAAAGGTTTTAAACTTTATTAAATGGACGCGAAAAGTGCATTTTTAAATGGCTTTATACAAGAAGAAGTATACGTGAAGTAACAACCCGGTTTTGAAGATTTGAAATACCACGATCACGTGTACAAATTAAAAAAGGCACTATATGGTTTAAAGCAAGCACCTAGGACGTGGTATGATCGATTTGCTACATTTCTTTTAGAAAATGATTTTAAAAGAGGCACGATAGATAGCACTCTATTCTTGAAACCAGATAAATTGGATTTACTAATCATTCAAATTTATGTTGATGACATCATTTTTGGATCTACATCTCATAAACTTGTTGAAGAATTCGAAACTTGCATCAAATTTGAATTTGAAGTGTCCATGGTTGGTGAATTGAATTACTTTCTTGGCTTGCAAATTAAACAAACGAGTAAAGGGATACATATAAGCCAAGTTAAATATGTGAATGACATGATTAAAAAGTTCAATTTTTTGAGAACCTAAAACCATCCCCCACCCCTATGAGTGTCACCACTAAACTAGATAAAGATGAACATGAAAAAGATTTTGATAATGCTTTATATAGATCTATGATTGGTTCTTTGCTATATCTTACTGCAAGTAGACCTGATATCATGTTTAGTGTGTGTATGTGTGCATGTTTTCAAAGTCAACCTAAAGTGTCTCATTATATTTCTGTGAAAATAATATTTTGACATATTAAACACACACTCAATTTAGGAATTTGGTATGATAAAGATTGTGAATTTGACTTGCATGCTTATACCGACGCGGATTATGGTGGATGTAAAATAGATAGAAAAAGCACAAGTGGCACTTGCCAATTTATAGGAAATTCACTAATTTCATGGTTTTCAAAAAAGCAAGTAAGTTTAGCCTTATCCACTACCGAAGCTGAATACATGGCACCTAGCCTTTGTTGTACACAATTACTATGGTTAAAACAACAACTTTCTGATGTTGTTATCACGGTAAATCGTATTCTAATCTATTGTGACAGTATGAGTGTCATAAACCTATCTAAGAACCTCGTACTACACTCTAAGGCCAATCATATAGAAGTACGATATCACTTCCTTTGTGATCACGTAAATAATGGTTATATTATCATAGATCATGTACGCACTGAGGCACAAGTAGCCGACATCTTCACTAAGGCACTAAATCAGGCCACGTATGAAAATCTCCGTTCTAAATTAAGCATGATTTCTGCTGATTTGATTTGATATTTATTTCTATATTTACATGCACTTTTGATTGTTTTTCCGAAATAAAGGGGGAGAGAGTGCAAGATTTCAGGGGGAGAGAGAGATTGCACAAATCAAGGGGGAGAAAATTCAAAATTTGAAATTCGAAATTTGAATTTGTGCACGATTGGAGGGGGAGCAATCAAATTTAAATCATGTACTAAGATTATTTTGTAAATCATCAAAAAGGGGAGATTGTTGAGAAAAGGGGTTTGAGTGATTCACAAAAATGCATTATTTATATAACGTGTGCTAAAGAAATGCATGATATATTTTATGACTTGACACGTTTTTGCGACAAACTTGCCTTATATACTTTATATATAATCTTACCGTACTAACAAGCCATGAGGCTTTAAAGCTTACGTCAAATGGCAAACATTTGTTGTGTTTGAACTATTTTCAGGTGCCTCCATTAATGAACTAAACTGGTTCATTAAGTGAAGTACTTAGTTAAATGAACTAAGTAGTTCATTAAATAGAGATATATTTGGAAAAGGCATAAAGACAACAAATTGAAGAATGGAAAGTCTCCTCTCCTTATCATATCACACGTTTTTACATATATATATATATTTTGATTTTTAAGGCACTATACACATATATTCCAACGTACTACCGACACGTTATATATTTTATGAACGTCGTTAATTTCACACAACTATACTTAACTCATATTTATGAGTATATTCAGGTCTTATATCATATGATATAAGTCATGGTGATGACAAAATTACTAGACACGCTACAAGGTTCTAAACCAAAAATTGCCGTATCGGGTGACAATCGAAAACTTCACCAACGTGTCATGTACTTGCCATATATAGATGGCCAACCCCTACACTTCAAAAATAGCCAAAACTTTTGTGCCTTACATGGTATTTTCAGCCATAAAATCATTCCATGTTGGCACACACAAATCACCCCTAATTAAGGCCAAATTGTGGAGATTTCAAATTCAGCATTTTTAAGCACATGGGGCGCCACTTACTTCAGCCTTTAGAGCTGAATATTCAAGTTATTCTATGTATATTCTATGTGAGATAATATATATAACATGTGCAAAAAGTTGGAATTTAATCAGAGAAAAATCACGTAATCGACAAAAGTCGAAAATTAAATTTTCTACGAACACAACACATGGAACGTTTTTGGCATGACATATGACATGTATCTAGACACTTTTTACATATTCAATACATACTAAAGTGTTCTAGAAAAATCAATTTAGGGCTGATTGGAATATACCATATGTGTATAATTATTGTGCACTATTTTACAAAGTTTGCAAAAATAAATTCAGCACATGTTCAATCCTAGTCACACGCCTAGATCAGTCTTGATGAAGCTTATATAGAGCTTAGTTGGAATCTTGATTGGTGAATAATGGACTACACAAGGTTAATGGCATAATGGAGGAAGCTATACAAGGTAATATTTCAAATTATGTCACATATGTGACACATGCTGAAAATTCAGCATGTGTAAATTGAGATGGCCGATTTTGTGTATTTAGTAGTGATACATTTACCTCTTCAATTTCAATGGATTGATTTGATGATATTATGGAAACAATTTGAAGATATTTGAAATATCACACATGCTGAAAATTTCAGCATGTGTTGAATGAGTTGGCCGATTTTTTAAGGTTAATGGAGATCAATTTGTCTTGCAAATTTTATGGGATTAATTATGTCATATTTGGCAATATTTTAAACACTAATTTGGCACATGTTTTTAGTGAAATATTCAGATTTTTACAGTCATCAAATGATGACAAATCTCATCCAATCAAGGAGTGCCAAGTAAGCAAGGCCACGATGATCATCCAATAAAGTGTTGCCAAGTAAGCAAGTTGATGTTACAATTATACAAGGCATTATTCTAAGGACTTAAAAGAGAATTTCTAAGGAAAGAAAAGACCTAGAAGGTGGCGGCCATATTGACATAAAAGGAGGTGAAGAAGAGCAAATCATACACAACACAAGTCTTGGAATTTCAAGAGCAAAAACGTTTTTCTCGACATTCTTCTTCTACACTCCTTTCTTCTCTTTCTCTTTCAAAGCCTATTGTATCCATATTCATACATATTGTATAGGCTTCATATAAACCACCATACACGCCCTATTATTGTAAAAGGTTGATCAAGGTGTGATCAAACCTTCATCTGTTTCGGTGGTGGTGTTCGTAATCATTGTGATTGCTTGTAAGGTTTGTAAAGGGTTGGAGTTGGTGTGTAACTCAATCAACCCTGTGTGGTAAGGTGTTAATTTGTTTAGTGATAACCGAGGAAGGTGTCCTCGAAGACTGGAGTAGGTTGATTTAACCGAACCAGTAAAAAATTCCTTGTGTTCTGTACTTTTCAGCACTTTACATTCAGTTTCCTACACAGTGCATCATTTTCATCGTGATCTTAAAAATATCAAACGAATTTCAAAATTGACAAAACTTTCTAAAAACATATCCACACGTTTTAAGTTTCATTTGGCGCAAGTTCCACCCTTTTTGATAAGTATAAATCATTCAAACATCAATAGTTCTAGGACTAGTGCAATCTGATTTTCAGACTTGCAAAGGTTGAGACTTTGAACGTATTTGACTAACTTCCCAAAGGAATTTTTCAAAACTGTTTCAACCCAATTAAATAAACATAGTAAGGGGTTTGTAATTAAATTTTCAGACCATTTGGAGCTACGGTTTAATCGGAATAAATTTATTAAATCAGACTACTGTTTCTAGCAGATTTGCGCAATCTGGCCATCAATGATTTTTGAAAGGTTTAACGGTTGCATTTTGATCTGAAATTTTTTGTAGATACTCATAACATCTGAGACTATAATCTCCCCAAATATCAGAATTTTTGAAGACCTATAACATATTTTTTAAAACGTTGCAAAACAGGTTTTGAAAACAGAAACTGTTTTCAAAAGTTGGATTTTTGAGTTAAAACATTTTAAAAAACCAAATTTTCCGCACCCACTATTCAACCTCCCCCTTCTAATGGTGTCTTGCAGGTCCTACGAGCTATACTTATGGCTAAAGTTTTATCACATAAGATAGGGGCTTTGTCAAACTTGACATTGTAATCATTTTAGGTGTTTATCATCCAAAATAGTTGGGCACAACATGAAGCGTCCGATACGTATTTGGATTCCGCCATGAAAGTGACATACTATTTTTTTTCTTGGAGAATCAAGAAACTAAGCAATCTCCAAGGAATTGGCATGTCCCAGATGTAATTTCCCTATCGAATAGGTTTCTGATATAGTCGGAGTCACTTTACCCTCTGAAGTCAAAACACCCATTTTTGGGATAAAATAACACAAAGTTCAAAGTACCTTTCAAATACCTACAGATACGTTTAATGGAAACTAGATCCGATTCCTTAGACATAATTTGAAATCTAGTACATAAGCACACAACATGTAAAATATCTGGTCTACTAGCAGTTAAATAAAGTAGACCACTAATCATACCCCTATATTTGGTTACCTCAATCGGATTTCTTTTTTCATCTTTGTCAAGCTTTGTACTTGTACTCATTGGTGTGCTCACACTCCTTCCATCCTCAAACTTGAATTTATTGAGGAGATCCTTGGTGTACTTCGTTTTACATATGTATACTCTATCTTGAGTTTGCTTGATTTAAAGTCCAAGGAAGTAATTAAGTTCACCCATCATCCTCATCTCAAATTTTCCTTCCATCAACTTAGCAAAATGCTCACATAGAGAATCATTAGTGGCACCAAATGTAATATCATCAATATAAATTTGAACAAGTAATTGATTATTTCCTTGTTCTTTAATAAAAAGAGTAGTGTCGACTTTTCCTTTTGAAAAACCATTTTTAAGGAGGAAGTCACTTAATCTCTCATACCATGTCCTAGGGGCTTGTTTAAGTCCATAAAGGGCATTTTTGAGTTTAAATGCATGATTTGGATATTCATGATTTTCAAACCCCGGTGGTTGAGCTACATACAATTCTTCTTGAATTATTCTATTCAAGAAGGTGGATTTCACATCCATTTTGTATAGATTGAAATCCTTATATCATGCATATGCTAGTAGCATTCTAATAGCTTCTAATCTAGCTAAGGGAGTAAAAGTCTGATCATACTCTATACCTTCTTCTTGTCTATATCGTTGAGCTACTAACCTAGCTTTATTTCTAGTTATATTTTCTTTATCTTTGTTTCTAAATACCCATTTAGTGCCAATTATAAGGTGATCACTAGGTTTAGCCACTAATTCCCAAACATCATTTTTTTCGAATTGATTTAGCTCTTCTTGCATAACTAATACCCAATCTTCATCATTTATAGCCTCTTTTATACTTTTAGGCACAACTTGTGAAATAAAAGTATTTTCATTAAATTTTCTCCTATTCAATATGCCTTGACTTGTTTCACATAATATTAACTCTCTTGGGTGGTCTTTATATTTATATAAATCCGGTAAATTTGAAGTGTCTCCACTTACTTTTTTTTCTTCTTCAACCTTAGGTCCATTTTTAAGTGGATCAATTCTAAGGTCATCAATATTTCCTTTTGGACTCTCAAATTTTTCTAAATGACTTACTTCAATTATTTCTTCATCATCATCATCATTGATGCATGGTTCATCATCAAGGAGTTTATTAAACTTAACATGAATTGATTTTTCAACTTTCGTACTCCTTTTATTATATACCCTAGATGACTTGCTATTTTGAACATATCCCATACAGATTTCTTTATCCGTTTTGGAATCAAGTTTATCCAAGTTATCTTTGTTGTTAGGTATAAAACACTTACAACCAAATACCTTGAAGTAACCAATGTTAGGTACTCTTCCTTTCCAAAGCTCATAAGGAGTCTATTTGAGAGAAGGTCTCAAATAAACTCTATTAATTACATGACAAGCGGTATTTACCGTTTCGGCCCAAAAAAACTTAGGTAACTCAAATTCATTTAGCATGACTCTACTTATTTTTTGAAGTGTTCTATTCTTCCCTTCCGCAACACCATTTGATTGAAGAGTTCAAGGAGCCGAGAAATTGTGTCCGTACCCCTTGAATACACAAAATTCTAGGAACTCACCATCAAACTCACCACCTTTATCACTTCTAATTTCTTTAATAGTGTTTCTTTTTTGTTTTCTAATCTCCTAAAAAGTTTTATATACTTTTGGCATGCATCATTCTTTTTGGCTAAGAACATGACCCAAGTATACTTAGAGAAGTCATCTACCACTACAAAAGTGTAATGTTTTCTACCTACACTTGTCGTACTAATATCCCCATACAAATCCATATGAAGAATTTGTAGAGGTTTGGTGATGGAGATTTCACTTTTATGCTTGAAGCTTGCTTTAACAAGCTTTGCTTTTTGACAAGTGTCACATAAGCCATGGTTTTCGAAATTCAATTTTGGAAGACCTTTGACCTTTTCATTTTTGCAAATCTCTTTGAAATTTTTGAAACTAATATGTCCAAGTCGTCTATGCCATAGTTGTGTCAAATCATTTTTGGCAACTAGACATGAAATATTTTGTGATATCAATTCATGTGTGCTAAATTTATAAACATCATTTTTCCTTATAGCCTCAAAAAAGATTTGATCATTCTTTTTCACAATGCATTTTCTTTTCACAAATTCAACTTGAAAATTAGCATCACATAGTAGGCTAACACTTATCAAATTATACTTAAGCGCTTTTACATATAATACATTATTAATAGTGAAAGAATAGTTACCAATTTCTCCATGTCCAAGAATTTTGGCTCTCTTATTTCCAAAATGTATAGTTCCACCATCTTGGAGCTTGAGCTCGGCGAACAAGGTTTTGTCTCCAGTCATGTGCATTAAACACCAGTTGTCCATAAGCCATTTGGTTCCTTCTTCTTTGGCTATTTCATTTATCTTGAGAGCCTACAAAACCAAGAGATTTATACATTGGCACTCTTTGATGGTTGGGTCTTTTAGGGTTAGCTTGTCGACCCTTAGGCTTCAAAACATACATGCTACCAATTTAGCTCTATATGCACTCTTTACATATCCTACTTTGTTGCAATAAACAAGTGGGTACATGCCTTGGTTTATAAGATGATGAGCCATGTTGTGTTTTTCTCTTATTTTGTTTTTTCTTTAATGACTTGGGCTCAATAGAAGAATATGATGAATTAAATCATAAACTGGATTTATCACTTCCTATTTTTTGGTTTCCAAGAAATTTGTCTAGATTGCTTTTACCGTCGGTTAGTTTTTGCAAATCTATTCTTAATTTTTCACATTTCTTCCTTATCTCCATATTTTCTAGAGCTACGACTTTGTGCATAGTAATTATGATGTCATGGTCATGATAAAGCAAAACATTTTTATCATGCAAGCTCTTGTTTTCTAATATGCACTTTTTAAATTATTTCTTGAAGTGCTTATATTTTAAGTTCAGTTTTTCAAAGTCATGTTGCAAATCTCCTATTTCATCTTGTAAATTTGAAGAGTTAAAATTTACCTCAAGGTCATTCTCAATTGCTATGAGACAAGTATGTTGTGCTTTTGGATTCTCAGCTATTGCAATAAGTCCAACATCCTTGTCTTTACTTCCTTCTCCTTCTGATTCGGAAAGAAGATCATCCCACGTGGTCACCTCAACATTTAAGGCTTACTTCATTTGAGGAAAAACCTTCTTTTCTTGCTTTTGTGGCTCCTTGACGTGGCAATCAGCAATGAAGTGGCTGGATCGACCACACCAATAATAATTTTCAGTTGCTTCTTTATCCTTGGGTGGTCTCTTGAGAAACTTCCTTGCTTGGACCTTGTTTCTTGTAGCCATTCTTCTAAATTTTCTAACTAGAAGAGCAACTTCCTCATCCGATTCATCGAACTCTACCACCAATCCTTTTTGTGACACTTGTGTAGGCTTGATAGAGTTCATCTTATTTTGCTCATCAATAAGAATTTCATGAGTAAGAAGATTATCAGATAGCTCATCAAGAGTAAGATTCATGGATTTGGTGATGGCGGTGACTTTGGGTGTCCATTCTCTTGGCAAAGACTTAAGGAGTTTTGAGACAAGATCTTCATTTGAGATTTTATTGTCCACCATAGAAAGTTGATTACTATTCGAGATAATCGGTGGATTGTCTCCTCAATCTTTTCACCGCTCTTCATCTCGAACATTTCATACTCCTTCATGAGCATAAGTCTTTTGGTCATTCTTACTTGCTCAGTCCTTTCATGCATAATCTTGAGCTTTTTCCATGCTTTATGGGCTGTTTCAAGACCTTGAAGTCTTATGAGCTCCGTGGTGGTTAGAGCACTTGAAAGAATATCAAATGCTTTACCGTTTATGGCAAAGTTTATCTTCTCTTTGTCGGTATAGTCATCCTCATCTTTGAACATTGATTCTCCTTCTGAGTTGGTAACCCTAGGAACTTCAATTCCTTTGGCAACAACTCTCCATATATATCAAAACCACAACCTTTCAAATGATTTATCATTCAAAACTTCCATAAAGAATAATTTTGAGCATCAAACATAGGTTCTTTAGTGTTTGATCCTAAGAATAGTGTAGTTGGCTTGGAAGTTGAGGTATAGGATGAAGAGGTTGTTATTGCCATGATCTTTAACCTTGCTATATGCAAAGATTGTTAAAGCAAACAAGGTTAGGCTCTAAAACCAATTGTTAGGTCCGTAACAAACACTATAGAGGGGGTGAATAGAGCGTTGAGCAACTTTACGGAATTTTTTTTGTTTTGGCTTTCTTCAACTCAAATGGAATTCAAAATCAAAGTAAGAACGGGAGATGAGAGACAATGAATGAGTACACCGCATATAGAGTGGTTCGAATCGTAAATGGTTCTACTCCACTACCACTTTGTTGCCAAAGTGGATTTTCAACAGCTACTCTTCTTATTATAAGAACAACCACAACAATATTTACACTAACAACTTAGTGTAAGCAACCACAACAACAACTTCTTGCACAAAACAACTTTGTGCAACTACAACAACTTCATCTCTAAGCAAGAACAACTTCTTGCTACCTCACAACTTCAACAAAGTTCTCTCAAAGCAATTTCACACAGTAGGTTTAAGGAAGTACTCGGGCTTACACTTTCTCACAAGTCTAAACACAAGCAAGAGATCAAATATTTACGGTTTCTCTTGTGATAGACCTACAATCTCTCAATATACAACAAAGAAGAACAAATAAAGGCTTAACAAGCTTGAAGAACTTTTACACAAATGAGAGAAATTTACAACAATGAAGAATGAAGCTTGATGTTGGTGAAAGTGTATGAATGCCATCTGAGCTTCATCTATTTATAGGAGGCGTTAGCCACATTTTTGGAGCCTCCTCCATGTCTTCAAGTCAATCCCAAGTCTTGATAATTTGAAAATAGCCTGTAGCCATTCTATGGATTGATTTGATCCTCCAAAGCCACCCTAGAATCTTAGACATGTAGACAATAGTCAAGGAAGCATGTATTATGTTAGAGAAAAGTTCACAAGAAATTTAAGCAAGATTGGAAAGAGAAAACACCATAAATCTCCCTTGGATTTTGTTCCAATGGTCATAAAAATTTGAATTCTGGGGGACATCGATCGATCGATGTCTCTAGGTTGAGAGACCGATGTCCTCCAGAGAGGTTCCAATTTTGAACTTGCCATACATCGATCAATCGAAGTCTCTTCTCGAGAGACTGATGTGACATCGATCGATCGATCGATGTCTCTGTGACTGAGGGATCGATGTCTTCTAGAGAGGTTCCAATTTAAAACTGCCATACATCGATCGATCGAAGTCTCTTCCTGAGAGACTGATGTGACATCGATCGATCGATGTCCTTCAGACTAAGAGATCGTTGTCTTCCAGAGAGGTTCCAGTTTTGAAAGTCTCTACTTTTAGAGACTGAAATTGATCGATCGATGTCCCAGCCTTTGAGAGACCGATGTTGGACAGAAAGGTTGCATCTTTGGACAACTCCAACATAGATCGATCGATGTCTCTCTTTGAGAGACTGATGTATACATAGATCGATCTATGTCCCATAATGTGTTTTTCTTATTTTGCTTCAAAATCCAAGTGTGAATTTCCTTTTTAACTTATTCAGAACATCTTTTTACATCATCAAAACATTTCATATCTCAACAAGAGGATTAAGGCCGAAGCCATATATCAATACCAAGTCTTGACAAAGTGTAAAAGGACTTCGTTGCAGGTGGGGGCTGCTGGAGTTGGCAGAAAGAACCTTTGCAGAGGGGGCCTTTACAGGGAGAAAGTAGAAAGAGGAATAAGGACAAAGCCATAGGTCAAGACTAAGTTTGGATAAGGTTGAAAGAATAAGTGAGGATGTTACGACCCGCACCCCGGGCTAGGAGATAACGAACACAAAGGAAAGTATGATAGAAATTAAGTGCGATCGCTGTATCGCACTGGGGATAACATGTACGGTTTACCTAAATATAATTTAAGAACTACTAGGAATTAACTTAATGGGTCTAAGATTAAATAATGCATATAAATAAATGATACAAATTTTATATAGGAATTAAATAAAGGAAAACAAAAATTACCATAAAATGAAAGTTAAAATAATAAAATATTACCCATTTGCACGCCTACCCCCACCAACCGGCCACCCCCTTAATTTCTCCAAGAATTCATTCCATTTTCCTCTTTTTCTTAATTTTCCTTATCATTACATTCTCTTACATAACCCATTCTCTATCCAATTGAAATTTATGCAAACTTACAACTCTCATGAACATCTTTTCTTACTCTTCCCAACTATAAACAAAGGATGAAAACTTTATTTCCCCAGACCCAAGAATTTCGGCCAAGCAAGGGAGGAAAGACTTAAAATTTTTTAATCCATTTCCCCCAATTTTTTATTATAATTTGGTGCCATCTTTTCAAGTCTTATACCATGTAAGACAACTTACCACTAATATTTCATGCAAATGTTTTTCCCCTCCACTACCTTCACAACCCAAGGAAAGCCATCATTCTCTCCTCACTACAAGAATTTCGGCCAAAGCATGGATGGAAGACATCAGAATATTCCTCTTTCACAAACTCTACTTCATTCTATCTCATTTTCACCCATCTCACTCTCTCTCATCAAACTTCCACAAACACCTCTCTCTCCCAATAAAAAGATCCTCCCACCCTCCAAATTTCCTCCTTCACCGAAAACACTCTAGTAAGGAAGAGTTGAACTTCTTCAACTCTCAAGTGAAGATCGTGTACAAGCACCATAAAAATTAAGGTAAACACTTTGCCAATCTTGTTTACATCCTTCTCATCCTCCATCTTTCACAAAACACTCATTTCACATCCTTTCTAGGCTCCAAACCGAGAGCAATACCAAGGAGGTAAGGAAGTTGCTAGGTTGAGCCAAATGAGAAACTTCAAGCCATTTAGGGTGAGAATTACTTTGACTATTGTATTAGAGTATCCATAACCTTGTTATATTTCAAAAATGACTAACTTTTCTTTCCTTGTGGATATCAAGTCCGTGTACCCCCTCAAGCCAACACAAAGAAGCAATCTTGTTCTTCTAGTTGTAAGAATCAAGTATCAAGGCAAGTATTCTTCTTAGATTCTTCAAGAATGTTTCCAAAATGAGTCTCCTATGTTCATATCAAAGGATGGATAATGAATGCATATGTTAAAATGAAGCTATTGTCATCAAACTATGAAAAGTGTTCTTGCATGCTTAAACAATATATGCATTTGTGTTATTCTTATATAGTTCATGAATATAGTTAGAATGATATTTAAATAAGGCATGCATGACAAAAACTTAGCATGAACAGCCCCCTTGAAGACGTGCATGACCTAAGAAATGAAGAACAAACTTGCATGCATAATCTCTTATGTAAAATGTAGTCAAATGAGTACACTTTCAACCTCATTAAACATCATCTTCATATGTGCATGTTGGATGACCATCATTCTTTTGTTTTCATATGTGTGAGAGTGTATTTGGATGATTATGGCCATGATATAGTGTGTTTATGATGCAATATAACCTATACTATAATGCATGTCATAAAAGTTTCCATCTTTGATGATCATCACCACCATTACGCCGTTATCCTTCTAATATGGGGCTGTTTGAGCCTCCATCAAAGACCATGAATTTATCACCATCATCATGATGTGTATTTTTATGCTCATGGTTTAAGGATGTATATTTGCATGGGTGTTATTCTCTTATGTACTTGCATGTTACTAATAACATGATCAACCTCATACTTATGGTTCTTGTGATCATGATTATGGTATGTGACTTCACTTAAAGATTAATATGTTAAGACCATGAAATTTATGCATCATCATAACATATATTCATGGTAGCTCAGAGTACAATGGAATGATATGGTTATTGCATCTTGCATGTATGTAACAAGTTGGAAAATTCAAGGTTTGATGTGTGTGATGGATCTTGGCCGTGAGGCCTACTTGGTACCTTAGGATAGTCTACATTTAAATGAGTATATCTATGTGAATATATGTATAAAAGTGCATGGTATATGTGGTAAATCAAGGAATGAACAAGTTAATATATTGTAAAAAGATGAATAATTAAAGTAGGGCTATTTTGGACCATTTGGCTGAAACCAGCCTATAAGGGCTATTTGGTAATTTCCAAATTTAAGAATTATGACAATTGGGCTGTTTTTTAGGTTTTAAATGTAATTAAGTATTGAACATATTAAGGAAATAAGGTTAACGACAAAACACCAAAAAGGGGCTATTTTCATCCCAAAATCGATTGCACTATTAAATAAGGACAAAAAGGGTAAAACGGTCAATTCTCACCAACACATGATATAGCCATTCAGTAAGTAGGAAATTTAGGAGCTGAGTTGTTATAAGATCTTGGAACCAGTCCAAAAACCAATTGTTTTCATACGCATATGTCAGCATGATTTTCAAAGCAAACAAGTTTTATTTATGGTCATGTGTACAAAGGATTATTGCAAAAGATGTTTTTAAAGAATTATATGATTAAAGAATCTTACCGCGAGATGAATGATTCCATACGACTTATGCATGTTTCTGATGGTTGAGTATATGTCCGGGACAAGGGATCTCTGCCTTTCTGTTACGTCTACGACATTCTGTATGGAGAGCTGTTGGATGTCTGGTCCTGGGGGAGGATATCAGGGGCAAAAGATGTTATGATTTACTATAACACTGCGTCTAGGACTCGGGGTCTCAGTCATAATGTGTTATCGTTAGTCCTAGGTACGTATGATGTAATACCGTGGTTAAACCATCCAGATTCATAGATGGTACTGAAGGATACTCGGAGAGTCATTCGGCATGTCGTGGGTACTATTCTTATATTACAAAAAGTGTTATAGCCAATTCATGTTTTGTCATTTTCACAAATGTACAAAATGTTACGTTTTCTGAAAGTTTTACAATGCATGTATCACGAACATGTCCCACGAGCTCCTAGTGCCCTTAAGTCATGATTACTTTTGTATGTGACCCATGTATCAAGGTCAAGCAAGCACGTGAAACTGAACTTAAAAGATTGTAATCAAGAATGATACAGATTATATGAAAGTTATCTAAGTTCAAGGTAAAGCTGATGAAAAATTTTAAGTGTCTGATTACTGTACCGTTTATTTATGTTACATGCGTTGGATGTTACTTTCATACATGTTATCTATATAATAATTGTTCTGTGATCTTCCGTATTATCTCCACTACCCTGGTCTCCATGTATGATCTACTTGATGAATCTAGGCAGAAATACTTGCTGAGCGATTCGTTATCGCTCACCCCTTAATTTTACCATGCAGACCCACAGGACTCAGAGCAAGAGTTTGTAGAGGACGAGCCCAGGGAATAGGTTCAGAGAGCTGCCCAGTAGACTGTTGTATCAGCTTTTGTATTTTGGACATTGCAGCTCCGTACTTATGATATTTGTACTGATGACGTAATTCTGATACTATCTTGGATGTAGTAGTTTTGTATTTATGTCGATGTTCTATTTCTGTCAGTTTTATGATGCTTCTGCAATTCGAATTATGTTTATGATGATGCGCATATAGATGTTATTGATGAATTTTATCAAGCAATCAACAAGAACTCAATTATAGACATACGAAGCAAGAACACAATCGAATAGAAGAGAAATTGAGAGAATCGAATAGCAAAAGGAAAACAACTAGGAAAATATCATATGAAGAAAATTGGCATAGCTGCTGCGCTGATCAGCTGCATCCGTAGCTTATATGTGTGTTTAACAGAAAAACAGAAAAACAGTTATTGGTGCGAATTTACAATTTTGCCCATTACAACTAAGCGACTAATATTCATTAAGACAGAGCATTCTTGTCTTTTCAACCCATTTAAACAACCCACATCTTCTTCCACCTTTGACCTTCACCTGATCTTGATCACAACTAACAACTCTGTGCTCCACCCCAGCCTATCTTCTTCAATTCAACTGTTAATCATGTTGCGTCCCTTCCACTCCTTCACAATCCTCAACACCCCCTCTCAATCCTGACTGTGCAAATATATGACACATCTCTAATGAGTCAGTCAGGATGCCTAATCTCCTTGAATCCAATGCTTTAGTAAATAGGTATGCCAATTGCAACTCAGTTCTAATAGGCATTGGTATGATCACCTCCTCTTGATACTTGTCTCTCACAATATGACAATCAATTTCAATATGTTTTGTTCTTTCATGTAGACCGGATTTTCCACCATATAAATTGCACTTCGGGTTGTCACAGAAAATCTCAATTGGACCATCATGTTTCACTCCCAGATCTCTCAGTAAATAGAGAATCCATTGAACCTCGCATGTAGCTGAGGCAAGAGTTCTATATTCTGCCTCTGACGATGACCTGGATACAGTTGTTTGCTTTTTGGCCTTCCAAGATATCAATGCATCTCCCAGGAATGTGCAGTACCCTGTTACAGACCTTCTACTTTCTATATAACCTCCCCAATCTGCATCTGAGAAGGCCTTCAATCTCAAAGAACCTGTACTAGGAAATAGTAGACCTTTGCCAGGGCTCCCCTTCAAATATCTTAGTAACCTGTGTGCAGCTGCCAAGTGGGATTCAGTTGGAGTGTCTAGGAACTGGCTCAATTGCTGCACTGCGTATGATATATCAGGTCTAGTAATTGTCAAGTACAGTAACTTCCCAATCAGCCTCATATATGTGGATACATCTGAGATGAGTTTGGAATCATTATGTGCAAGTTTAAGATTCTGTTCCATGGGGGATTTAGAGGGCTTGGATGCTAGATATCCCGTTTCTTCCAATAGCTCAAGCGCGTATTTCCTTTGGCAGACTACCAACCCCCTCTGAGACCTGGCAACCTCTAAGCCCAAAAAGAATCTTAAGGGGCCTAAATCTTTGATCTTAAAAGCTTGATCGAGGCTGTCCTTGAGTGACTGTATAGCAATCAATGAGTTACTAGCCATTATTACATCATCCACATAGACTAGCAACACTAAGAAATAATCAGGAGCAGATTTTGTGAACATAGTGTAGTCATGTCTAGATTGAACATAGCCTGCTGAGGTGAGGAATGAGGTTAACTTCGCATTCCATTGCCTACTGGCCTGCTTAAGACCATAGAGGGATTTGTTCAGCTTACATACCACATTAGGATAAGGAGCCAGAACACCTTCAGGCAATGTCATATATATGTCCTGGGACAGATCACCATGCAAAAACGCATTGTTGAAATCCAATTGATGTAAATGCCAACCTTTGATGGATTCTAGGGCCATAACTAATCTGACATTAGTCATTTTGGCTACAGGTGAAAAGGTGTCATCATAATCAATGACTGGTTGTTGTGTATATCCTTTTGCTACTCGTCTTGCTTTGTAACATTCTATACTACCATATTCTCTTCTTTTAATTTTGTAGACCCACTTGCATCTAATTGCTTTCTTGCCAGCAGGTAGTGGAACAAGACTCCATGTATCAGTGGCTTCTAATGCTGCTAGCTCGTGAGCCATGACCTGCTGCCAGTGTGCTGACTTGGCTGCCTGGTGATAGGTGAAAGGCTCTTCCTGCAAGCTAATGTTAAGCACATATCTTTTATATTCAGGAGCTAAATGATCAAGGCTATAGGAGTTTGGTATTGGGTAAGGAATCTTAGGTAAAGAAGGACAGGTGGATGCATTGTATGTTGACATGTAATTGCAGTGGTAATCTTTAAGATAAGATGGTGCCTTCCTGATTCTGTTGGTAGGAAGAGTAAGGTTCTCAACAGCTTGATCTGATCCATTATGAGGAAGTGGAAGGGGTATGTCTAGATGTATGTTTGGCAATCTGGAAGAGGTTTCAGGTGATATAGACTTAGGTGACTCTGGCTGGGCTGGACTAGAAGAAGATGGTTATACAGTCGGAGTATTAGATGTTGATTGACTGGGAGAATCAGAGCAAGGAATAGTATGCGCATTCTAAATGGGTGGATGCATAGGACATGTAGGGAAGCATGAATGATATGAGGGTGGCTTTTGAGATTCAGATGAAGGAAACAGTTTGTTGTTGGCAAATGAGTAATGTGAGTTGGGGTCAGATATAGCCGATGAGGAATATGGAAAAGTGTAGCGCCCCAGCCCGATACTGTTATCGGAACCAGTGCACCCGCCGTAGTCTACTATGAGAACTACGAAGCGTCAAGCAGATCAAGCATACATCCTTCATAATGTAAGTTAAAACCAGCGGAAACGTCATAAAATCTAAACCTTCATTGTCAATATTACAACCAGAAACTGCAGCGGAAATAAAACTGTTTGTTCATCTAGCCAACATAGGTTTTAGAACAACATAATAACAATAAGTTTTCAAACTTAAACAAGATAGTCCAGCATCTATCTATTCCCTTGTCCATCGTCCCATTGAGCCCACTCGCCGTCGTCTCCGATAAATATCAACTCATAATCAGGCTCACCTGAAAAGGAGACAGAATGATTGTTCTTAGCGAAAACTTCGCCAGCAAGTAACCCGTCTATACACCTTACGGAATCACACACGTCGAGTCACCAGTGAATAAAACATTGCCCAAAATAAGGTGCTCGGGTTAGCAAATGGCATCTTAATAAGAACTTCTCAAAACAGATAAAGCACATATGTGAACACAGATACGAGAACCAACATGCATTAAAACAACGTATCACATAAACAAGTCATAAACTAATCACGTTTCTTGCATGTCAAGTCTTATGCTTCGTGTACCATGATGCATGTACTTCTTTAAAATCACACACAACACCCATGCATATGTCTTCTTTCATAAACATGTCATGCATGCCATTTCACAAAACATTTCATCACTTTACATATCATATTCTTCGCGTAGCAGAACTTTATACCCTGTGGGTGATCAGCCCACAGCCATCATATACCCGTGCTGAAAGGTCCACGGCCCCATTACATATAACATATATCCGTGCTGAAAGGTCCACGGCCCCATTACATATATCATATATCCGTGCTGATAGGTCCACGGCCCCATTACATATAACATATATCCGTGCTGAAAGGTCCACGGCCCCATTACATATATCATATATCCGTGCTGATAGGTCCACGGCCCCATAAAATACTTCATTTTCCGTGCTGATAGGTCCACGGCCCCATAACATACTTTATACCCTGCTGTTGATTCACAGATCACGCTCTTTATACCCTGCTTTCGCAGACGTGACTCTTTATACCCTGTGATCAACCAGCAGCCATTTTGTCTTTCGAAAACTTTAAACCTTTCTTGTTCTTTTGCAAAACATATCTCAAATCAAATGCAAGTGCCCATGTCATGATGCAGGATGCACAAATAGCTTCATATCAACATGTAACACACACACATACATCATGCCTATCAAGCATACGGCCTTGCACCTCACACACTCTATGGTCGTGTTATTCCAAGCCCATTCTTGTCACAAACTCACTCAAGATTCAATCTTATTCTAACTTGATCAACTTACCATCCACACCTCAAATATACCTCAAATACCCTTGCATTTTATGTTCAAAAGAAGTGTATAAAGTTACTACACTTACATAGGGTGCTTGTAGGGTCAAAAAGACTTCCAGAACACTTGGAACACCACTTGAAGCGCCTAATGGGGACATGAAGCGCCTCATGTAGGCGTTCGAAGTGTTCGGGGATGATTCAGGACACATTGAACACCACATGAAGCGCCTAATGTGACATGAAGCGCCTCATGTAGGCGTTCGAAGTGTTCTGACGGTTCTAAATTGCAGTTTTTCTGTACGGGAAAGCTCCAGGACACTTGGAACGCTACATGAAGCGCCTATAGTGACATGAAGCGCCTCATGTAGGCGTTCGAAGTGTTCTGACGATGCCAAACTGCAGTTTTTCTGCAGTAACTTCCACCCAACTCCTTTCTTCTTCAACCCTTCCAGATTCAACACTTAAAGATCCATCTTAACAACTAGATTCATCACACTTAACATACATCTAATCCTGATTTGACACTTATTGAATGTCTAACAAGATCCACACTAAATCTTCATCCATTCACCACCTTCAAGAGTTATCATCAACAATACCCAACCAACAAGACTACAACAATATCATCACTCACCCCTCAATTTCCTGCACTTACTCTCGACATCTAAGTGTATACAATCAACACAAGAGTAGAGCAAGGCAAGAAACACATCAACATATATACTATCATGGGCATGGTTGACTAACAACAAGTACTGCACAACTTTTCCAGAAATTTGGCCCAAAGAGCAAGTCTTTACGCAATTAGCAACAAGACTTACATATAACAAGCATGTATGATAGACAAGACAAGAATACTAATGTGTGATTCATATTTTCTCTTTGTAAGAACATAGGGCCAAAGGTATAAAATTTGCATAAAGCGTATAGAAAGATTACTTGCCTTGAATTCTAGATAAGCTTACGGATTTACTGCAGAACCTTGATGAGAATTGAACCTAGAATGGCCTTCTCCTTCCTCTCTTCTTCTTCCTTTTCCTCTCTTTCTCTTTTCTCTCTTTTCCTCTCCTTTTTCCTGCGGTTTTCCTTCTTCTTTTGTGGCCAAAAACCGCCCCATAAGGCTGAGATGGGGAGTTATAATAACTTCCTATAACTCCCCTTAACTCCTAGTAGGGACCTCTTAAGTAATTTCCCATACTTTCTTTTAATTCTACTTCTAACCCCTTTCTTTTGTTCTTCTATGTTTTGTGTAACTAAGTTACATTACCTACATAATTAATTAGGTTGCATTCAAGGTTGACCTAAGTATCAAAAGTTGCGCTTAAAAATCACGGGGTGTAACATTCCACCCCCCTTACAAAAAGTTTCGTCCTCGAAACTTACGTACCTTAGTCAAAGAGCTGAGGATACTTCTCCCGCATTTGTTCTTCGAGCTCCCAAGTAGCTTCACGTTCCGTGTGATTGCTCCATTGAACCTTTACATACGGGATCACTCGCTTCCTCAACACTTGATCCTTTCGGTCCACAATTTTCACGGGTACTTCCTCATATGTAACATCGTCCTTGAGTTCCAAAGGTTGAGCTTCAAGTACATGACTTGGATCCGCCACGTACTTTCTTAATTGTGACACGTGGAATACATTGTGAACTTGCGCCAACACCGGAGGTAATGCCAACTTATATGCCAAGGCTCCTACCTTCTCAAGTATTTCATAAGGACCAATAAAACGAGGGCTTAGCTTGCCTTTTACTCCAAACCTCATGACGCCCTTCGTAGGTGATACCTTCAAATAAACTTTTTCACCCACATCAAAGTCCAATGGTCGTCGTTTGGAATCTGCCCAACTTTTGCTGCGGTCCTGAGCCGTCTTGAGTCTCTCCCGGATGACTTTCACCTTCTCTAATGTTTTCTCTAATAGCTCAGGCCCAGTGATGGTCCTCACGCCCACTTCGTCCCAATAAATCGGAGACCTACATTTCCTTCCATACAAAGCCTCAAAAGGAGCCATATCAATTGCGCTGTGGTAACTATTGTTATAAGAAAACTCCATCAGCTTTACCATTCCATCCCAACTCCCTTTGAAATCCAGCACGCAAGCTCTTAGCATATCTTCCAAGGTTTGAATTGTCCGCTCGGACTGTCCATCAGTTTGGGGATGATATGCCGTACTCAACCTTAATTCTGTACCCATGGCTTCTTGAAATGCTGTCCAAAACTTAGATGTGAACCGTGAGTCTCGGTCGGATACTATACTTACCGGAACACCATGTAAACTCAAAATGTTCTCCATATACACATTCACTAGTTTGTCGAGAGGTGTTTCACTTGAAACGGGTAGGAAATGGGCAGACTTTGTTAAACGATCCACGATAACCCAAATCATGTCACATCCACTTCTTGTCTTTGGTAATCCGGCTACAAAATCCATTGTGACATGTTCCCATTTCCATTCCGGAATTTCCAACGGCATCAACAATCCACCGGGCCGCTGGTGTTCCGCTTTGACTTGTTGACACACCAAACACCTCTCTATGAATTCCGCAATAAGTCTTTTCATCCCGGACCACCAATAGTATCGCTTGAGATCTCTATACATCTTGGTGCTACCGGGGTGTATCGATAACCTTGAATTATGAGCTTCTTGCAAAACTTCTTTCCTAAGTTCGTCAACATCCGGCACGCATAATCTTTCCTTAAACCATAAGCTCCCATCATCCTTAGTCCGAAATCCTTCAACTGGACTATGTTTCACCCCTTTCCATTATCTCACTTAAAGCCTTATCTCTCTTCTGTGCCTCCTTTATCCGATCAATCAAACTCGGGGTGATAGTCAAGGCTGTCAAAACATTCACCGTGGATTCAATCAAATCTAAACCAAACTCCTCCATCTCTCTTTCCAGTGGTGATTGTCGTGCATGGCTGGACTTCCTACTTAAGGCGTCGGCTACCTTGTTAGCCTTTCCCGGGTGATAATGAATAGTTAGGTCGTAGTCTTTTAGCAATTCCAACCATCTCCGTTGCCTCATATTCAATTCCTTCTGCGAGAACAAATACTTTAGGCTCTTATGATCTGTGAATACCGCGCACTTCTCTCCATACAAATAATGCCGCCAAATCTTCAAGGCGAACACAACCGCGGCAAGTTCAAGATCATGTGTGGGATAGTTTTGTTCATAAGGCTTTAGCTGTCTTGAGGCATACGCGATGACTCGTTCGTTTTGCATTAAAACACAACCTACAAACAAGGTGTTAGTCTAAACTTTAGGGATATATATAAGATCATAACCTTATACTATAATTTACGTACCTAACCCGTTCTTTGACGCATCACTATAAATCACAAATCCATCCGTTCCAGAGGGTTGAGCCAATACTGGGGCTGTCGTTAATCTCTTCTTAAGCTCCGTGAAACTTTGCTCGCATTCAGCCATCCACTCAAACTTGGACTTCTTTTGAGTAAGGCGACTGAGAGGTACGGCAATCCTCGAGAATCCCTCAACGAATTTTCTGTAATAACCCGCTAGACCCAAGAAACTTCGCACTTCGGTGACATTGGTAGGTCTCGGCCATTCAGTTATAGCTTCCACCTTCTTCGGGTCAACAGCAATCCCCTCTTCTGATATCACATGGCCTAGGAACGCCACACTTCTTAACCAAAACTCACACTTGCTAAACTTTGCATATAGTTGTTTCTGCCTCAGAATACCTAGAACGGTTCTCAAATGCTCATCGTGGGTTTGTTCGTCAGGGGAATACACCAGAATATCATCTATGAATACCACAACAAACTTGTCCAACTGTTCTCGAAAGACGGTATTCATAAGATCCATAAAAGCCGCAGGGGCATTTGTCAATCCAAATGGCATCACTAAAAATTCATAGTGACCATACCTTGTGCGGAAAGCTGTCTTTGCGATGTCCTCGGCCTTCACTCGTAATTGATGATATCCTGATCGGAGGTCAATTTTAGAGAAGATTTTAGCGCCCTTGAGTTGGTCAAACAAGTCCTCAATTCGTGGAAGGGGATACTTATTCTTGATGGTAACTTTATTCAACTCTCTATAATCGATACACAGCCTCATGCTACCATCTTTCTTCTTTACAAACAACACAGGTGCTCCCCAAGGCGACACACTAGGTCGGATAAACTTCTTGTCCAATAACTCTTGCAATTGTTCCTTCAACTCTCTCAATTCCGCCGGAGCCATCCTATAAGGAGCTTTAGAAATAGGTTCAGTACCGGGGATCAAGTTAATCTCAAACTCAACTTCTCTCGGAGGTGGCACTCCTGGTAAATCTTCCGGAAACACGTCAGGAAATTCATTGACCACTCGAATTTGCTCCATAGACGACACCTCCTGAGTGACATCCATGGCATACACTAAGAATCCCTCAGCACCCTTCCTCAATGCTTTGCGTGCTTGTGCGACAGACACATATACCTTCTTGGGGACTTTCTTCCGTTCTGCATCTCCCTGAAATATTACCTCCTCCATCTTATCATTCTTGATTGTCACTTGCTTCAACCGACAATCAATATTGGCGTGATTCTTAGCCAACCAGTCCATTCCTAATATAACGTCGAAGTCATACATCTGGATAGGGATCAGTGTGGCAGAGAATGCTTGTCCTTCAAACTCCAACTCGCAATCTCGATACTGCTGGTATGAAACCATAATCCGATCTCCGGCCGCTTGTACGCGATACGGAGTCTCTAACCATTCAGGCAAACTACCCAAGTGCTTAGTGAATCTCTTCGCTACAAAGGAATGGCTTGCGCCGCTATCGAAAAGTACATTGGCAGGCATCTTATTTACTAAAACCGCACCTAAAGCCACATAAAGTTTTGTACACAAAAGTTACGCACATAGACACTTAACTCAATATGAATTCAAACTTAGTTTAGAGGATACCTGCTACTACATCGGTAGCCTCCTGCACATCTGTGTCCGTCATTAGATGTACACGGGCATTTGCTCGAGGCTTCACTCTCGGCTGCTGAGCCGCCTCTCCAGGGTTATTCTTCTTCATCTCCGGACAGTCTCTAATCAAGTGACCCACTTGGCCACATCGGAAACATGCTCCGACTACTTTCCTACACTCTCCAACATGGTTCCTGCCGCAATGTGGACAAACTCCTATAGCCTGCTGAGCTACTTGATTCTGGGGTGGCAGTCTCTGAAAATTCCCAACTGGCCCTCTCTTCGGAATCTTGACCCAACGTCCGGGTCTTCCACCCACTCTCACATCCTCCCTTGGTCTCTTGCCTCTATCAGACCCTCCAACACTAGCTGCTCTCGCCGCCACTCGGCGAAAATCACTTTCAACACGGTAACACGCATCTAGCATATCCTCATAAGTTTTCATCCCTGCATTCACTATCGCCGATTGTATCCTCGAATCCAAACCCCTCTCAAACTTTGTCATCTTAAGACGATTATCAGACATAATCGCAGGGGCAAACTTACCTAAGGCATGAAAACGATCTGCATACTCCGACACTGTCATTCTTCCTTGCTCCAGTCTGTCAAACGCCCTTATCTTGTCCAAGATCGCCGTCTCCGGTACATAATATTTCAGGAAAACATCACAGAACTGTGTCCATGAGATTGGTGGGGTCATTCTCAACACCATTCCTTCCCACCATTCGCCAGCCTTGCCACTTAAAAGGGGTGTGGCCACCTCAACTTTTATCTCATTCGGAACTTGCACCAACCGGAAGCATTTCTCAACCTCAGCCAACCAATGCTGAGCCTCCTCAGGATCCGTACATCCACCGAACTCCGGCACCCTCATCTTTCTCATCTCCCCATAAAAGAACCTGATGTTATGATGTGGCGGTGGTGGAGGCGGAGGCTGATGCTGATGCACATACCCTTGTGCAATGACCGTCAGCGCATCAGTGAGTACTTGGGGTAAAACAACTTGTGGGGGCTGGTTCTCCTGTCCATTGCCTGAGTTGCCTGTGTTATCTCTTCTTGGAGGCATATTTCTCTGAAAAGGTCGACATTGCATTAGCATTCAGTAAATACAAAAAGATTACTGAAGGCTCGAATGCGTACTAATAGGTGAGGTGTGTAGTACAACTATTAATACAAAGTTAGATAATAAGACGCGCTCGCACACACCCAACCCATATCATACTTAACCAATAAAGAGATCAGTACTTATAACTAAGGATCAACCTTAAAGGAGAATCATAGCTTAAGTGTCTAAAAATCATGAACCTAAGTTTCCGAGATAGATCTAAAGCCTAGGCTCTGATACCACCTGTAGCGCCCCAGCCCGATACTGTTATCGGAACCAGTGCACCCGCCGTAGTCTACTATGAGAACTACGAAGCGTCAAGCAGATCAAGCATACATCCTTCATAATGTAAGTTAAAACCAGCGGAAACGTCATAAAATCTAAACCTTCATTGTCAATATTACAACCAGAAACTGCAGCGGAAATAAAACTGTTTGTTCATCTAGCCAACATAGGTTTTAAAACAACATAATAACAATAAGTTTTCAAACTTAAACAAGATAGTCCAGCATCTATCTATTCCCTTGTCCATCGTCCCATTGAGCCCACTCGCCGTCGTCTCCGATAAATATCAACTCATAATCAGGCTCACCTGAAAAGGAGACAGAATGATTGTTCTTAGCGAAAACTTCGCCAGCAAGTAACCCGTCTATACACCTTACGGAATCACACACGTCGAGTCACCAGTGAATAAAACATTGCCCAAAATAAGGTGCTCGGGTTAGCAAATGGCATCTTAATAAGAACTTCTCAAAACAGATAAAGCACATATGTGAACACAGATACGAGAACCAACATGCATTAAAACAACGTATCACATAAACAAGTCATAAACTAATCACGTTTCTTGCATGTCAAGTCTTATGCTTCGTGTACCATGATGCATGTACTTCTTTAAAATCACACACAACACCCATGCATATGTCTTCTTTCATAAACATGTCATGCATGCCATTTCACAAAACATTTCATCACTTTACATATCATATTCTTCGCGTAGCAGAACTTTATACCCTGTGGGTGATCAGCCCACAGCCATCATATACCCGTGCTGAAAGGTCCACGGCCCCATTACATATAACATATATCCGTGCTGAAAGGTCCACGGCCCCATTACATATATCATATATCCGTGCTGATAGGTCCACGGCCCCATTACATATAACATATATCCGTGCTGAAAGGTCCACGGCCCCATTACATATATCATATATCCGTGCTGATAGGTCCACGGCCCCATAAAATACTTCATTTTCCGTGCTGATAGGTCCACGGCCCCATAACATACTTTATACCCTGCTGTTGATTCACAGATCACGCTCTTTATACCCTGCTTTCGCAGACGTGACTCTTTATACCCTGTGATCAACCAGCAGCCATTTTGTCTTTCGAAAACTTTAAACCTTTCTTGTTCTTTTGCAAAACATATCTCAAATCAAATGCAAGTGCCCATGTCATGATGCAGGATGCACAAATAGCTTCATATCAACATGTAACACACACACATACATCATGCCTATCAAGCATACGGCCTTGCACCTCACACACTCTATGGTCGTGTTATTCCAAGCCCATTCTTGTCACAAACTCACTCAAGATTCAATCTTATTCTAACTTGATCAACTTACCATCCACACCTCAAATATACCTCAAATACCCTTGCATTTTATGTTCAAAAGAAGTGTATAAAGTTACTACACTTACATAGGGTGCTTGTAGGGTCAAAAAGACTTCCAGAACACTTGGAACACCACTTGAAGCGCCTAATGGGGACATGAAGTGCCTCATGTAGGCGTTCGAAGTGTTCGGGGATGATTCAGGACACATTGAACACCACATGAAGCGCCTAATGTGACATGAAGCGCCTCATGTAGGCGTTCGAAGTGTTCTGACGGTTCTAAATTGCAGTTTTTCTGTACGGGAAAGCTCCAGGACACTTGGAACGCTACATGAAGCGCCTATAGTGACATGAAGCGCCTCATGTAGGCGTTCGAAGTGTTCTGACGATGCCAAACTGCAGTTTTTCTGCAGTAACTTCCACCCAACTCCTTTCTTCTTCAACCCTTCCAGATTCAACACTTAAAGATCCATCTTAACAACTAGATTCATCACACTTAACATACATCTAATCCTGATTTGACACTTATTGAATGTCTAACAAGATCCACACTAAATCTTCATCCATTCACCACCTTCAAGAGTTATCATCAACAATACCCAACCAACAAGACTACAACAATATCATCACTCACCCCTCAATTTCCTGCACTTACTCTCGACATCTAAGTGTATACAATCAACACAAGAGTAGAGCAAGGCAAGAAACACATCAACATATATACTATCATGGGCATGGTTGACTAACAACAAGTACTGCACAACTTTTCCAGAAATTTGGCCCAAAGAGCAAGTCTTTACGCAATTAGCAACAAGACTTACATATAACAAGCATGTATGATAGACAAGACAAGAATACTAATGTGTGATTCATATTTTCTCTTTGTAAGAACATAGGGCCAAAGGTATAAAATTTGCATAAAGCGTATAGAAAGATTACTTGCCTTGAATTCTAGATAAGCTTACGGATTTACTGCAGAACCTTGATGAGAATTGAACCTAGAATGGCCTTCTCCTTCCTCTCTTCTTCTTCCTTTTCCTCTCTTTCTCTTTTCTCTCTTTTCCTCTACTTTTTCCTGCGGTTTTCCTTCTTCTTTTGTGGCCAAAAACCGCCCCATAAGGCTGAGATGGGGAGTTATAATAACTTCCTATAACTCCCCTTAACTCCTAGTAGGGACCTCTTAAGTAATTTCCCATACTTTCTTTTAATTCTACTTCTAACCCCTTTCTTTTGTTCTTCTATGTTTTGTGTAACTAAGTTACATTACCTACATAATTAATTAGGTTGCATTCAAGGTTGACCTAAGTATCAAAAGTTGCGCTTAAAAATCACGGGGTGTAACAAAAAGTGAGTTCATGAAATTGCACGTCTCTTGAGAAAAAGATAACCTTTGTGTTGAGATTTTGAAGTATGTATGCCTTGGAATGAGGAGACATGCCCAGGTATAGACAAGGTACAGCCCTGGGTGAGAATTTATGTTTATGAATGTCAGTATTATAAGCATACGCTTGACACCCCAAAGACTTTCAGATTCTGATAATTGGGCGTCCTTTTGTATAACATTTCAAAGGGTGACATTTGGTGTAGGACAGGTGTTGGGAGCAGATTTATCAGATGGGCAGCATGAAGTAGAGAAAAGCCCCATAGGGACATTGGAAGGCTAGCTTGGAACTTAAGTGATCTATCTACAACTAAGAGGTGTTGATGTTTTCTTTCAATTAAGCCATTTTGTTGTGGGGTGTATATGCAGCTTGTTTGATGGATGATGCCATGATGCATATAAAATTCATTCATCTTGAACTCTTTGGCATTGTCTGTCCGTATGATTTTAATGTGCTTCTCGAACTAAGTTTGGACAAATTGACAGAAACTTCGTAAAATTCGTCTGGTCTCATCTTTGGAGTTCATCAAATACACTCAAGTGAATCTTTAAAAGTCATCAACAATTGTCAAAAAATATCTTTGAGCATACAAGGTGGGATGCCTATTTGGCCCCCATACATCCATGTGTATTAGATCAAAAGTAGCATTTGAAACAGAAGCAGATAAAGGAAAGGGAAGTTTATGTAGTTTAGCTAAAGGACATATGCTACATGGAGTATCAAGACAACCTCCAGTTAGTAACTGTGGGATCTAGTTTCTCAATGTCTTTAAGTCTGGCTTGTGAGGTATGTCCAAGTCTAATATGCCAAAGCATTGCATTTGAAACAGGCACTGAAGCAAAAGCAGTATGTTGCAACATCATATCACCAGTGTGCAAATAATGGAGACCATGAGAGAGCCTAGCTGAACCAATCATCTTCTTGGACAATTGATCCTGAATCAAACATAGAGGACCATTTATGTGAATGGTTAGTTTTGGATCAGATGCAAGCTTGCTGAGAGACAACAAATTAAAGTCAAACGAAGGCACATATAGAACATCATACAGTGTGAGTAAACTGTTTACTATCATAGTGCCTTTGTGTGTGGCTTGTACATGAGTATTATGGGGAAGCTTTATAGAAACATAGTTGACAGGTTCAGAGGCTATAAGCAAGGATAGATTATGAGTGATATGATGAGTAGCTCCTGAATCTAAAATCCATGTGGTTAAATCACTAGTTACAGAATTACCTGCCATCTTCTCCACCTTAGCAGACAAGACAGTACCCTGGCTCCCAACATTTGTATTGATCTCTTGCCCTTCATCCATCCTATTCAACCACGCCATAAGCTTCTGATTCTGTTGTGGAGTGAGCATCAGAGATTGTAATGCCTTTGTCTGTTGCTCCATTTGACAAGTCTCTGGTTATGTCTCAGCATACTCCACCATGTTTGCCTGACCTTTGGGTTTAAAACCAGGTGGGAACCCATATTTCTTATAGCACCTTTCTGTCGCATGCCCAATCATTCCACAATGTGTACATTGAAAGCGTCTGTTACCGTCTACGTAAAACCGTCCATTACCCCTCCTATAACCTCCAGATTGCTGTCTTCCAAGATGAACACTTCCAGCAAACGCATCATTTATATGTTCCTCAGACATTAGTGCAGTAGGATTCCCATCAAACATCAGTCCTCCTGCATCAGACATGACCTTCCTCTCATATTTCAAAGCCATTGAAAACGTTGTATTAATGTCTGGAAGAGGTGTCATAACAAACATTTGAGATTTTACTGGATCAAAGTTCTCATTCAAGCCTTTTATGAACTTGATAACATAGTCACTTTCCACAAACTGTCTCATCTTTCCACTAACATCACATCCACATCCTCTACAAACAAACGTTGGGACACACTTACTGACATCAGTTCCTCCCATAAAACTTTTAATTTTGTGAAATACTCATTCACACTAAGACTATCTTGCTTAATTCCATAGAAGTTCTCTATTAAATCTGATACTCTGAAGGGATCTGTGCTCCCATATCTCAGCTTCAGGTCATTCCAAGCCTCAAATTCACTATCAAACCACATAATACTTTGCGTAATAGAATGAGATACTGAATTCATAATCCATGACTGTACCATAGTGTTTACCTGTCTCCAGAGATAGAATTCTGGATCTGTGGGTAATGGCTTTACAATTGATCCATCAATGAAGCCAACTTTGTTCTTGACAACCAAGGCCATTTAAAATGTTCTGCTCCAAGTTATGATAATGGTGAGGGGTGAGAGCTGGTTGAGCCAACACAATCGCAGGGCTATCATTAGGGTGAAGATAATATGGATTTTGCTGCGGATTTTCAATTGATTGCGGCTGATTGCCTCTGGAAGTCGAACCACTAGAATCTGGAACCATTGAGTCTTTGAAATGAAGATTTTCAAGAAATGAATCGCGAATGTTAACTCAATCAAAGAAACACCAAATGAAAAGAAAATTCAGGAATCAATCACAGCAACTACCAAAAAAACTCATCAACAAACATCGAAACTTCAGAGCAACGAACGAGGATCTGATACCATGATGAATTTTATCAAGCAATCAACAAGAACTCAATTATAGACACACGAAGCAAGAACACAATCGAATAGAAGAGAAATTGAGAGAATTGAAGAGTAAAATGAAAACAACCCGGAAAATATCATATGCAGAAAATTGGCATAACCGCTGCGCTGATCAGCTTCATTCGCAGCTTATATGTGTATTTAACAGAAAAACAAAAAAACAGTTATTGGTGCGAAGTTACAATTTTGCCCTTTACAACTAAGCGACTAATATTCATTAAGCCGGGGCATTCTTGTCTTTTCAGACCATTTAAACAACTCCCACACATCCACATCTTCTTCCACCTTTGACCTTTACCTGCTCTTGATCACAACTGACAACTCTGTGCTCCACTCCAGCCTCTCTTCTTCAATTCAACTTTTAATCATGTTGCGTCCCTTCTACTCCTTCACAATCCTCAACAGTTATCAACTTCTTGTACTTCTCGTAGCAAAGTACGGCGGATGCACCGTACCGAGACCCTAGTCCCAGGCGGGACGCTACAGAGGACCTTGCTAGAGATGGAGACTATCGGAGTTGTAGATGTGACCTTTGCAGAAGAAACCTCTAGAAAGGAGAATAGAAGAAGATGAATAACGATGAAACTATTGATCATGGACCTTGATAAAGTTTAAGGACGTGAGTGAAAAAAAAAAAAAAGAGAATGGAGAAGTTCAAATATTTGAACTTTGAAGCATGAGATAGTTTAAGGGATAAGAAGGAACTCGTCCAAGGTGAGGTTTGCTAGAACTGAGGTTGAAAGAAATGAGAGAGTTTAAAGAGATAAATATGAAGATGAGGAGATAGTGGCAACGAGGAAGAAGATGTTAATAATGATTTATAATAGGGAATAGAAAGAAAAACATACAGAGAGAAAAAAAGGGGGAGGGGGGGGGGATAGA
>AP025052.1:22280803-22339236 GCA_036186865.1 Eustoma russellianum | reverse complement strand
TGGTTGGAGCAATTGAAGAGAAAAACTAAGAAGGAATGATAATTTGATACTCTATAGAATAGTGATAAATGGCTTCATGATTCCATTTGACTAAAGAGTGACTACAAATATATATACAAGTACACTGACAATCTTCAATGAATTTCGTTATAAGAAGCCAAAGATTTTAGACAATATGTATTATGCTAGTTGCCACGTGATGATAGAAATTTCAGTTGTTACCACATGATGATCGGAAATTCAGGCTAAAAGACTTTGATTTTTGAATTTTGGTAGGTACCACATCACATTCTCCGACCCATCATTTTTATGAAATACCTGACGTTACTAGTTAAATGTGGACAGTTCAAGTTTAACGTGAAGGTGAGCCTCCTTTAAAAGTATAAAATAACTGATCAAAAATACAAGCTGATTTCTCTACAAAAAGTTTGCCTTAAGGATGTTATATTCAACGTCTAATGCAAGTTGAATTAATTAAGATTATCGTCCATTTGACCATTCCTAATTACGAGTATTGAGTCAAAGGGAATATTCATAAGACCCGTTTAAGAATTTATAGTACGAGACACCAACAAGAAAGCAACACATTACGTACACTTAAACAATTGTCTATTGTGTCTCCGGGGCATAACTCAGTTAGTAATCGGGTTGAGATTTGCTACAAGAGGTCAAGAGTTTGATTCTAGGGACACGCACAGTGTGAGTGTTCTAATACTGTTAGACCGAAGACCTGGTTTGCGGGAGCACACCTTGTGTGGGTCACTGCGTAAGTCCTCACCCAACCTAAGAGGCCGCTGGGCTCCTAATTACATCTTCCGTAATGTTTATTGATGCTGGGACGATGGAGACCCTCAAAGCGAAAGAATGACATTTTGCTCCAAATAATTGTCTATCGTGCGCCAGCATGTCTGGAGATGAGATACAAGCTAGCATCTTTAGTAAATGAGAATGAACAGAAAGCTTTACATATGGAATGGATTATCTGTTGCAGGGGTTGAAAAATTGTTAAAAAGAAAACACAGAAAAGACCATCAGAACTAAATAACTCGAGCAATATGTAGCTCCCGTCTTGTAGGGTGAAAAAATCCCCACCATGGCAGTGTGTAATGGGAAAATTGCAGTCCAACAAAGATTAATTCATATTCATATAACCAACCCGAAATAATAATAAAAAAAAGGCCTTTTTTTGCGATTTAAGAATAACCAGGCTAAGTGACTCACTGTTAAAAGTAGAAATAAAAGAGAAAACAGAGTTAATGTTTGGCCTGCTGTCTAAATTAGCAATCTTTCTATAATCACACAATTAGTATTTGCATGAGAAAAGCCACTTTTAATGCATGATGAATGTTACATATGTAAGACAAATGGCAGATACGCCATGCACATAATAACAACAACATTACCTCATTGACTTAGATATTTCTGTCTATGGCAGAGTATTAGAGGGTCGGATGTATTCAACCATACTCATTGATTTAGATATTTCTGTCTATGGCAGAGTATTAGAGGGTCGGATGTATTCAACCATACTCATGTGTCAGAAACATACAGAGATTTTTTTTCCGATTACCTAAAATGAAAATTACATCAAGTTGTGTGGACTGCTACTTTACAATATAAAAAACGCTGGCAATTTAGTGAGTCATTTTGCTTTATTCCATCATATAACAAAGTCAAAGAAGAGTATGTCCTTCGTTCCGTTGGAAATGGAAATTATATGCCATACACACTACTGATGACAATAAGGATGATCAAATTTCACTATCGTATGTTTTCGAATCATGTCAACATGTGTTCAAATACAAAGGTTTGTCATTCATTTTAGACTTTAAAGCAAAATCTCTGAAATTTGCCAAACTTTGATTTCTCCATCAATGCTTCCACTAAAAATAGAAACCATCCCATGTGAAGAATCACTTGGCATTGCTACGATGGACTTTATAGGCTTCAAATGTCCTTCCAAAATTGCCATGCAAACATAGCCGCGTCCTTCATCATATTTCCATAACCTCAAAGTTGTATCTGATGATCCACTAATTAACCAACCATTCACATAATGCAAGCACAAAATTGCACCTCTATGCCCATTTAATGACCCTGCAAACACCATATGATTAACCCCATCTTTTCTTTCCCATAGCAAAATTCTTTTATCACAACCACCAGAAAATAGCATTGATCCATTCTTGTTGAGAGCCAATGCATTCACACTTGAACTATGCTTCTCCAAGGAACATAAAAGCACATGTTTTTGCTTGTCACAAGAGGGCTTCTCCCATACTTTTATTTTCCCATCAGCTGATCCAGTGTAGACAATCCCTTCACATGAAACAACAATAGCATTTATAGCATCTGCATGAGCCTTCACAGACTCCAAACAACATAAATCTGATGTTCTCCAAATCTTGAAACTTTTATCCCAAGAAATTGAGTAAATTAATCTATCATTCATTGCTAACCCAGAAATCGCGTCTGCGTGTTCGATCCATAGCTTTTGCTTGTGACGCCTAACTTGAACATAATTTTTTGGCAAAATACAATGGACAAGTCGATCTTTAACAGTCGGAAGCGTCGAAAGCAAATGGTGTTTTCTTGTTAATGTTACCTGCCAAACCCTGATTTTGCAATCTTGATGTGCAGTAATAACTTTGCATTCAATGAAAGCGATCGATTTCACGAATCCTGAAGAGGGATTTTTGCAACTAAAGTTATCTACTTGACCATAATTTTTCATATCAAAAACATTGATTTGATTCAAACATCCACTATATAGAGAACCTTCATGCAAAGCAAGAAAACTAACTTGTGGGGTTTGAAGAGTGGCGATGCATGGTTGAAACATAGAAGGATTAGAAGAAAAAATAGAGGGATTTATTATTGCTTGATTATGATGAGATGGCAAGATTTTGAAAGAAAGATTGGTATCTGGGCTGCTGAAAACTTGTACTTCAGGGCTTGTGTTTGTGCAAGAAGATGAAGAAGTTCTTGCAGGTGATGTGTGAGATTCTGAGCTCAAAGAAACAGGTTGGAACTCCATTGCTGTAATTACAAGAATCCACAGATGAATAATTTGATGTCAGATAAAGGAGGAAAGACAGTTAGGCAAATGAGGACTGAACAAAGATGTGGGAATTAATAAAAGGAGAGGAAAGGTATTTTGTCATGTGGTGTATGGACATTTAGAACAACATAAGAATTGTTTAGTGTTTGCTTTATGGAAAAGTGCATTCTTGCCTTGTCGTAGCTTCTTCTTGAGTTCCGAGAAATACTTTTCACAATAAGTGGTGGAGCCAGAGTTAAATGAGCTTTTGTAAGTATATGCAGTAATTTTGTGTTATTTATCCTGTTCTTTACCCGTCTCAAATTCACCACCCTCGTTCAAGAAATGACAAAAAAAAAAAAAAGATACAGTAGTTATTGTGTTATTTATCCTGACTACTTTTATATTAGTGTAGCACCAAACATTTGTTAAAGATGGAAAGAATTGAACATTCTAAGTTGGTTGAAAAAAATACAAGTGTTTCTTCTTATATCGGAGTTTGCTTGACCTGCTAACGATTTTATTCTTTGCCTACAGTATTTCACACCACAAAAAAAAGACATATAGCGACGTGCATATTTCGTCGCCATTTCGTCGCTAATTGTATATAGCGACGAAATGACGACGAAATAAGCAAGACGCTATACGGCTTGTCATAAATTGATTTTCGTCGGTACAGAGTCGTTATATTACGACGAAAAAAAGCTCGTCGGCGGTTCGTCGTAAAATTGCGACGTAAATCTGTCAGGTCTGTGACCTGTTTTTTCCATCGTCGGTTCGTCGGTATAACTTTTTCGTCGCTATTTTAAAATTTTTGATTTTTTTATATGATCGGTCTGCGACAATATGTTTCGTCTCAGGTTCGTCGCTATTATTTAAATTAATATTAAATTTTAAATAAATATTAAGTATTAAATATTAAATATTTATAATTTATTAATAATATGAATATATTATTTATTAAATAGTTTTTATTATTATTTAATTTTTATAATATATTTTATTTTGTATATAAAATCATTTTTACGAATATTATACAGAAATACGGTATTTGCGTATTGAAATTCGTATAATTAAACAACACAAATGAAATGGAGTCCGTATAAATGTCAGATAAAATATAAAAGAACAAAGAATATGTCAATACAATAAATGAAATAGTCAGTACAAAAAATCAAAAAATGAAATACTATGCAGAGGAAGGTGGAGGGGGATCATGCGGAGAAGGGTGACCATCATGAGGGCGAGGCTGAGGCTGCGAGGAGCTTGAAATGAAAGAGATGAGGATCTGCGTTAGCTGCGAGATTTGCTGGTTCGTCTCCTGCTGCGCCTGCATCGTCCTCTGCTGCGCCTGCTGAAGCGCCTGCTCAACCGCCTGCTGAACCGACTGCTGCAGCACCTGCTGGGTCTGAGTGAGCTGCGACTGCAGTGCCTGTACACTCTCCTCATGCTGCGTCCTGATGGTCTCCACCTCATGCTGCAGCACCGCATGATCTGATTCCAGGCGCGAAATATCCTCTGGCGTCGAAGAAGGCGCGGAGGTGCTGGCCTCGGAGGAAGCACCTGGATGCAGAACTTCGGGGAAGAATCGCAGCGCTGCTGATCCAACCCCGTACACCTTCCTCTTCTTCTTATTCTGAGGGCCGATGGTCCGAACCGCATCCCAATAAGCGCGGTTCTTGTCGGCCTCTTCTCCCCTCTCTGCGAGTAATCTGTTGTACTCGTCCTGAAATGAGAATAAGAATTGTTAGGGTTTAGGGTTTAGAAATAAAACAAACTAAGAAAAAAACAAATGATATTGTAGTCTACTTTCACTGATGTCGCAGGCCTTCACCGTGATCCAGTCCTCCGTCCCGTCGGAGGCTTTCTTCCGATGCGTCTTGTAGAAGAGATCATAGGAGGCTGGCCACTCCTCCGTCTCCGTGTGCTGAAAGAATGAAATAAAATATGTTAGTGAAATCCAGAATTTTAAAAATTTCGGCATGACCTATTCGTTTATCGGAGGTATCCCGGTCTTAAAGGCCTCTCCGAAGTCAAATCAAAAATAAAAAGAAAAAGGCAAATGAACACATATACTACTTACATTAACCATATACGAATACCAAAAAAAACAACAGCGGAACATAAGAAATCAATGAATCTAAATAATCCACTTAAGTCAATGAATCTAAACAATCCACTTAAGTAAATGAATCTAAATAATCCAATGAAATCAATGAATCTAAATAATCCAATATTAAAATACTTACAATAGCACGCATCGTGGTGGCGTGAGAAACCGAACAACCTGAGTGTGTGGCAGGTGCTGGGGCCTGTAGATTGCTGCTGCGCCGGTTTGCCGCGTTCCGGGCGCTGTGGGCTTGGTTAGCAGGGTCCGTCCACCCTTCTATCCATCCCGCCCAGGTGGCCTCGGATACGTAGAGAGACCTCGCAGAAATGGGGTCACGCTCCCACTTGGTCTTGTGCGAGTTCACGAAGTCCCTGTAGCGTTTGGCGGCCCTCTGGCGCCAGGCCTGCTCCACGTCGTGGCGATGTTGGCTGGCCAGATGTACACCTTCTGCAATTATTATACGGAGGAAAAATAAAAATGTGGTTAGAAAAGTAATGATCGATTACGCATCGAAAAGTGAAATTCATCAAATTTGAATACCTGAAACTCATCCCAGTAGAACCTACGTGTCTGCTTGGTGACACGGGACCAGGCATATCCAGCAGGGTCCTGCCTCAGGTGGAAGGACCGAGTGATGCAACCAGAAATCTGGCCCGAGTCCGATGCAAATCTGAAAGAGGTGAAGTTGTTAGGAAAAAATAACTCGTGAAATATATTTAAAAAGGTGTTAAAAAAATAAATCATTACTTACGTATGGGTATCATGTGACCAAGGGAAGGCACGACGCCCTGGTATGACACCCTCGTCCGATGCCGCATCAGACGCCGGATGATGTGCTGAACCGGTGGGTGTGGGTGGCGTCGTAGATCTGGGGGGTGCGAACCCATCGGCAGACCCTAAAAGGTCCGCGTCCGCAGCCAGAGCGGCGGTCAACACCGAACCAAGCAGCTCATGCTGAGAGACGAACAGATCGAACTCTTCTGAGAGGGCCTGTCTGGCTGGTGGGTAGGTGGATCGAGTAGGTAAACCCTCACTAGCCATCAGATCTGCAAGGGTGAAAAATTTAAAAGGCACATTTAACGAGTTTAGGGTTGGTTGGCCAAACAAATAAGATGTCCAAAAAATGACAAGTGTTTACATACATTTAATGCAAGATATTAATAATTTTGAAAATTTCGGCATGACCTATTCGTTTATCGGAGGTTTCCCGGCCTTAATGGCATCTCCCAAGACAAATCCAAATCCAAACAACATGACATGATTAACCAAACTACATAATCAAACTTCATCATCAAATTATACTTCAAAGTATACATCACTTGAACTTGATACTTAAAGCATAAATATGCATCACCTCTAAACAAATTACACTTCAAAATATACATCACCTCTACATCCTTATGATACATAACTTGTAACATGAATTATGCCTTTGAACATACCTTAGCCACATGATCACCAACATACTTGCTTCATATGTCGTCGGACATGGAAACCCAACCCCGCACCACCCAGCCACCACTGCCCCCCCAACCACCAATGCCCTGCCCACAGGCACCCCCGCCCACAGCCCACCCCCACCCACAACCACCGCCGCCACAGCCAACCACCCCCACCTACAGCCAACCCCACCACAGCCAGCCACCCCCGCCCACATGCCATCCCCAACCACCAATGCCCTGCCCACAGCCACCCCCGCCACAGCCAGCCACCCCCGCCCACATGCCACCCTCAACCACCAATGCCCTGCCCACAGCCACGCCCACGCACAGCCACCCCCACCCACAGCCACCCCCCGCCCACAGCCACTCCCAACCCACAGCCCTCCCCATAGTCCCCAACCCACCACCAACACCCACCACCCAAACCCAAAACAAAGAATTCAATCTATAACTAATTAAAATCATTAAAAACGAAATATGAAGAAAAACTAACCGGGGAAGGAGGTCACGGAGAACGGCAGAAATGGGGAAGTCACCGGCGGCGGAGAAGACGCTGGGAGGGAGGGAGATTTCGCGGGGAGGTGGGGGAGAATTCGCGGGGGAGGGAAAATGGGCGGGGGAGGAAATGGGGAAGAAGAAGGGGGATTTCAGGTTTAATTTAGAAATTTTGCGATGAAATAGCGACGGGAGTCCGTCGCTATTTCTTGTGTCGTCGCTATTTCTTGAGTCGTCGTTATTTCAAATTTGCGACAACTTGTTTCGTCGGTAAATCGTCAGCGCTCTTCAGTATTGTAAAAATAATAATACAAAATATAAAGTACTTACAGACACACATTATGTATATACGCGTGTATAAGTACATCAACACATACACACTTTCACATAAAGAGGTACATAAAAATTTTGACTAACGTCAATCTTCATTTTCATCTGCATCATCATACACATCTTCATTTTCATCTTCATTTTCATCCTCATCTACATGCTCGTCGTCCTCTTCATCCTCGTATTCGTCTTCGCCTACATCTTCAATATTGTCAGCCGGTTGTATGTTGAGATGAATTTCGATGAAACCGCCGTTGGGGTCATTTAGAGGGGGATTGTGCAGTTCAACATGTGTCGTATCCACAACGCGCGGGTTTTCTTCTTGAAATGCGACATCCATGCCATCTGAACTTGGCTGGATGCTGACATCAAACTTGCTCGATTTCACTTTGCACACGGCTCGCCAGTCTTTTGAGCTCGCATTCATCCTCGTCGTCGGATACGATAGATAGTACACCTGGGACGCTTGACTAGCCAAAACAAATGGATCGTACTTTCTGTACCGTCGCCCTTGGTGTATGTCTACCAACTTATATCGGTCGTGAACCTTTGTGCCAGCGCGATAACCTTCCCGAGTTGGATCGTACCATTCGCATTTGAATAGCACCACCCGCTTTATAGGCGATGCGGAATATTCGAGCTCAATGATGTCAGTAAGGTAGCCGTAGAAGTCATCCTCGTCCGGGATATTGTCATACCACTTGACACACACTCCGCTGTTCTCCGACGATTTTCGCCTAGCATGGGAGACTGTGTGGAATCTATAACCGTTCACAAAACACATGTCGTAGCGCGTGACTCTGTTCAATGGACCCTCGGCTACTGGTGTCAGAATGTAACCGTACTCTTCGTCAGCCAGATGACCTTTGCTCGCCTGTAAAACGACAAGTAAGTATACACCAGCGGGGCAATAAATGCGTATCACATGACGTACACGTAACCAGCATATATTGTAAACTTACATGCCACCTGAACCAATCAGCAAACTTGGCATCTAACTCATTGTTTATTGCATCGCTCGATATACCCGGTGAACGTTCTTGCAATAAATCAACGAACAAGCTGAAGCAAATTACGAATGAGTACCCTGTATACCTTTGTAATATTATGGATAGAGTAGCGCAAGGTATTTACAAATTAAAAATGGATATCGTTTATACCTCTGGAAACGGTCGACTTGACGGCAGTTGCGCAGAACATAAGAATGAGAAATCTTCAGATCGCTGTCCCCCCAATATCACTTCATTTCCCTGTCCGTGAAATCTGATCGGATGTGTGAACATAAGAATGAGCAATCTTCACACCATACGATGCGTTTTGTCGCTATATGCGTCGCTAAGTCGTCACTATTCAGTCCCAACGGCAGTGTCCGCACAGTGCCCGATGGTTACAACGTACGATGCATATGCATCGCTAAGTCGTCGCTAATTCGTCGCTGTATTCCCATATATAAACAGCAACCTGCCGTGACTCTAATAATATAAAAAACAAAATCTTCTTTCTAATCATATAAAAGAGACAAATATGGTTCGTACTAAGGCACAGGCACGCCGTGGTAGTGGTCGTACATACCCAAGACGGGCTCTTCAACCACCCGCACCTGCACCGGTTCCTCCACAACCACAACCACCCCCACCGGCTGACTCCTCCAAACCCACTGTGCAGGGGCCAAAGCGTCAAGAGGATCGCCAAATTGGCGATCCTCGTGTAAAAATAAAGGAACTGTGGAACACAGTGGAGGAGATGAAGGAGGTGATTAAGCAACAGGATGAGCGTCTCGACTACCTGGACAGAAGGCAGATACGGATCAAATCCAAAGCTGCGCAGCTGAGACGCCTCCTGAAGGCATGCACGGAGAGTGTTGCTACTCTCTGTTCGGATGACAAACAGTGAACGGCTCCTCTCCGCTCTTCTTTTAGATTTTTTTTCATTTTTTTCCTTATGTATTTTGTAATTTTTAATTATCTATTAATGAAGTTTTTTTTCCCAATCATCTCTTTCGTTTTCTTAATTTAAACACGTGTTTAATCCCTTACGAATCTCGACGACGCTAAAATACAAACGAAATGTGGTTCGAAAAAAGTTGGGACGACTAATTCACCGACTAAACAGCGACTATATACCGACGAAACTTAATACAACGACGAGAACCTAATAACCGACGAATTTATTATCGGTGTTTGAATTTAGCGACGCTTTACCGACGAAATAGCGACGCACGACGTATCTTCACACCATACGATGTGTTTCGTCGCTATTGGCATCGCTAAGGCGTCGCTATGCAGTCCCAACAGCAGTGTCCACACAGTACCGATGGTTACAACGTACGATGAATTTACGTCGCTAATTCGTCGCTTTTTCAAACGTAGCGTCACGCCCGCACATCTTCCGGTGTTGAGTAACGGGAAAAAAATTCATCGCGGATTCGTCGCTATGTCGTCGCTATTTTTACCTATATATATATATGACCCCACAGCCTTACATTTCACATAAACAAAGTTATAAAACTTTCTAAACAAAAAAAAGTATGCCCCGTCGTTATATAAGAACCCCAAGGCGTGGAGGGGCAAACAGTGCACCTCCACAACGCCTCCTCCTCAACTACAACGGACTCCTCCTCAGTCACAACCCCAAGAAATGCCGGAACCGCAGATCAACTACAGTAGGCTTATAGCAAACATGCAGCAGCAGTCGAGGCAACTGCACATCGTGAACAGAAGGCTGCGTAAGTTGAAAGTCAGATATTACAATCTGAAGCACCTCCTCAAAGAGTTCGCAGAGAATGTGGCGGCCACTCTTTCTTCCGATGACGAAGAGTGAACGGCCCCTCTCCGCTTCTCTTTTAGATTTCTTTTTTTAATTTTTCGTCTTTATAATGTAAATTTTTATTTCTAAATGAATAATTTTTTTCCCAATCATCGCTTTCTTTTTTCTTAATTCATACACGTGTTTAATCCTCGACGAATCTGCGCTGACACAGCGACGAATCAGAATACGAACAAAAAGTAAAATGAAACATTTGCGACACGCGGGTTTCATCGACAAAAAACCGACGATATACAACGTCAAGAACCTACTAACCGACGAATTTATTTCCTTGTTTATCCGTGTTTATGTTTCTGGAATTTTAGCGACACATTAGCGACGATATAGCGACGAAAAGCTACAAACTAAATAGCGACGAACAAAAGACACAGAGTAGCAACGAACCACCGACAAAACACCGACGAAATTGTAACGAAAGGATTAACCTGACTATTTTTTGTTAGCGACAATGTATTTCATCGTAGTTTCGTTGCAATTAACGACGAAATAGCTTTTATTGCTATGTCGTCGCAAATTACCGACGAAATACCGACGAAACAAGGTGCATCAGTGAGTTTTTCGTCGGTAACGAAATTCTTTTTGTGGTGTCATCTACAGTAACTACTAACGGCTATAAAGTAACATCTAGTTATCTGTTCTGCTCGGACATATCTACAATAAAAAGTCTTAAGTTACAATATTTAAAAAGCTAAGTATGACAACTCGGCCTTAGCATTACTGCCTGACTTATGCTTCACCTCGTCACCTCCGCTCAGCATATCTTTACTCTAGTTCTGCTTTGCTGCCCTTCACCTCAGCTAGTGTTAGTTCTGTGCTTCACTTCACCTCAGCTATTCTGCCTTCTTCAGTTCATCACAACTTTACTTCACCCAGCCTTTCCTTGGATCAGCTATTTCTATATCTAGGTCAGCTCAACTACGCTGACTCACATTGTCCACGTCTTATTTTCTAGTGTAGGAAAATATGAAAGGATATGATAACCAAACAGGAAATATAGGAGATAGAAAAGCTAAGACACAACGTTAGTTGCTATCCTTAAAGCTAAAATGCCTCCACCACGAGCGAGATGAACTACGCGGCACAAGCCTCCCAAGATATAACGGCTTCTCCCTTTCGTTCGCACTACGAAAGGAAGATGAACTTGCATAGGAGAAGTGTTTGATAGTGGAGGAAGAAGAAAGAGGATAAGAGGAGGAGGAGAATATTGCTGAAATTCTCAGATTTTTGCAAAGTATATGTACATTTTATTCAAGAAAGCAATGCATATTATTTATAGGCCTTGAGTTGTGTACCTTTGAAACACTATTTCAGCAGTAAACATAACCTCCATGTTAGTTACATAAAGTTCTTGTCTGGTGGGAGATGATTCTTGGATCAAAAGTTGCAACTTCAGCTGAACAGTCCTGACTTTTAGCACATCGATTGATTGATGTATCGAAGATCTTGGATATTGTACTTCAACTTTACACTCAGACCACATCGATCGATCCATGTGATTGTTGCTCCAACTTTGCACCCAGACCACATCAATCGATTGACATATCGATCGATATCACATCGATTGATGTCTAACAGAACACTCAGCTTCTTTTTTCATCTTTGGACTTTCACTTGGTTCGATCCAACTAGCACTTGGATCGATCCAAGTGAGTTCCTGGAAGCTCAAAGTGTTCCAAACATCTTTTAATCTCCCAAGAAGTATCTTACATGCTCTTATATAAGTTTGGAGCAAATTCTGAAGTACTTTAAACGTACTTTTCCAACAATCTCCCACATAATCCAAAGTTATATACAAACATTTCCGAACGATAATAAACCAACCTCTCCACCATCAAACAAAGACAATGACACATAATGGACAATGACTCGCATCTTGAATTTCCATTTAGCACAAGATGAAGTATATAAACAGAAATAAGATGACATTGACGTCTTGAATCTTATCACTCTATTGTTTATATAAACTTGCAACTGACATATCATTGACTTGCTTCAAGCAAGTTCACGGTGTGGAGCGATATCGGCTTTGCACCCAGTCCCAGGTTTTCATAAGCACTCTAATGAGTTGTTCTCATAGGAAGTTGCACCACCTTCACGCTTATATAGGTGAAACTCATCAAGTGTGCACTGCTCACAGCACCATACAACATGGCTATGAGTTTCATTTAGAGATTCTAAAAATTTCACCCTCATTTACTTGCAGTGAGCATTATCTTCAATAACATCATAGGGAGGGACACATTGATAGTACTAAGTAGGATTCTTTTGTGACTTGTTAGCACCACATTGAACCCCGTTCGCAGGATATTTTCTAATATTGGGTTGGGTTGCCGGCAAACAGAATCTACTTCGAATGGAACAAGTCCCATCCCCCTTGATGTTTCACATACCAACTTCTTGCATAGTCATTTCATCAAAGGGTCAGCCAAGTTAGACTCGGATCTTACAAACTACAAGTTAACCACCCCTGAATTCATCAAATCTTGCACAATAGCGTGTCTCAATCGTATATGCCGGCTCTTTCTATTATAAACTCTGTTCTTTGCTCGAGCAATCGCAGCCTACGAATCACAATTTATAGATATAGAAGGCATATGTTTAGGCCACAAAGGAATGTCTACAAGCAAATTCCTTAACCATTCAGCTTTTGTGCATGCAAGTTCTAAAGCAACAAATTCAGATTCTATTATTGACTATGCTTTACATGTTTGCTTAGATGATTTCCAAGAAACAGTACTATCAACCAAAGTAAACACATAACAATTCGTTGAATTAACTTCATCATTATCTGTTACCCAATTAGCATCACAAAATGCTTGTAACACGTAAGGAGCTCCATTAAAGAACAAACCATTCAAAAGTCTTCTTAGTGCAAACCAATGTTCATTGCTTGGATTGTGCGTAAATCTAGCAAGTCTATTTACAACATATGTAATATCCGCCTAGTGCAATTCATGAGATACATTACACTACCAATGATTCTTGCACATTGAGAAACACTATCACCTTTATTCTTTTCTAAGCTTCCGTTAGGATCAAAGGGTGTACTAACAGCTTTGACATCAAAGTGATTAAACTTTTTTAACATTTTTTTAAGATAATGACTTTGACAAAGCATATAACCCCCACATTTCTCTACTAACTTAAGACCAAGAATAAAATCAACTTTATCCGTATCTTTCATATAAAACACAGAGGACAAAAATGATAGTCTTTTGAAAAACATCCAAATTCGTACCAAAAATCAACATGTCATCAACATACAAACAGATAATTACACCGTCAAGATTTTCAAGTTTACTGTAAACACATCTATCACTTTCATTTACTATATAATCATTTACTAATATGGCATTATCAAATTTCTCATGCCATTGTTTATGAGCCTGTTTTAAACTATACAACGATTTTTTTAATCTACATACTTTATGTTCTTGACCTTTTACAATCATTCCTTCAGGTTGTCTCATATAAATCTCTTCGTATAAATCCCTGTTTAAAAATTTTGTTTTAATATCCATTTGATGTATCACAAGTTTGTAAATAGAAGCTAAAGCAACTAGCACCCTAATCGTTGTTATTCTAGCAACCAATGCATATGTGTCAAATAAATCTACTCCTTGTTGAGTAAATCTTTTAGCTGCTAATCTTACTTTAAGTTTATCTATAGTACCATCTACCTTTAATTTCTTTCTAAATACCCATTTACAACCTATAGGCTTACAACTTCTAGGTAAATCTAACACTTTCCAAGTGTGATTACTCATGATTGAATCCAATTCACAGCCTCTTTCCAAAATGTTACATCTACGGATTTCATAGCGTCTTGTTAATTTTTCGGATCTTCTTTTAGAATAAAAACTTTAGTAAAATAATTGCCAAAGGTCCTCTCCATTCTTTTTCTTTTACTTCTTCTTAGTGAATCCGATTTCTTATTTACTAAATTTTTACTAGATTCACCTTTTTCATAAATCAAAGGACTCAAATCTTTTTGTTGTTTCATAGAAAAAACATTCCCAAAGAATTCAGAATCTTTAGATTCAATAATTGCAGAATTATCAACAACCATAAACCTATATGCCACGCTATTATGGGTATATCCTTTAAACACACTATATTTGGTTTTTAGTCCTCTCTTATTTCTTTTAAATTATGGAATACCTACTTTTGCTAAACACAACCACATTTTCAAGTATTCTACGTTAGTTGGATAATCATTCCATAGTTCATAAAGGGTTATATTAGTCTGTTTATGTGGTATTGTATTCAATATATGACAAGCATAAAGTATGGCTTCAACCCACAAATTATCCGGTAAACCGAAACTAATTAGCATAACATTCATCATGTTTTTAAGTGTTCTATTTTTCTTTCAACTATACCATTAGAGCGTGGAGTATAAGGTGGGGTTACTTCATGAATTATACCATTTTCTTCACAAAATTTCTGCAATAAAGTAGTAGTATATTCACCTCCTCTATCAGATCTTAATCTTTTAATTTTCTTTTCTAATTGAGTTTCTACTCCATTCTCAAATTTCTTGAACATTTCTTCAGCCTCACTTTATAAATCAACAAATATACTCTAGTGAACCTTAAATATTCATCAATGACAATTATATAATATCTTTGACCACCTTTACTTACATGGTGAGATCTAGTTTATCTAAGACTCTTTCAGTACTCTTAAATAGTTTCTTATGGTGTTTGGCTTCTACACAATATTTACACTTCTCAAATTTACCTCCATTTGCTATAGAAATGATGTTCATGGTTTTTAATCTTTTTAAAGCATCAAAATTAACATGACCTACCCTAGCATGTCAAAGATCATAAGAGTCAATCAAGTACGCAGAAGAAGGAGCATTCTTATTAGTTGTACAAGTTGCTTCAAGTACAAATAGACCAACATTAGAGAATCCCTTCTAACAAGTTCTCCATTTCTAGTGAGTACCAACTTATCAGAATCAAAAACAAATTTAAGATTATCCTTTTATAAGTGCTCCAGAAATAAAATTCCTACGTATAGTAGGAACATAGAGCACATTGTCCAACTATAGCTTTTTCCCAGAAGTCAACTTAAGGAGCACTTTCCCATTTCCAAGAATACGGGTCCCTTGTGCATCCCCAAGAAAGACCTCGCCTTCACTATCCATCTCTTGAAAATCAAGAAGTAGATCTCTACTGGTTGCAATGTATCTTGTGGTTCTGGTGTCAATCACCTATTATGTTGCACCACCAACAAGGTTTACCTCATCCATGATAACCGTAGCTATGATCTCCTCGTCCTCGACTCTGTCTCTATAACTATTCTCCTCCAAGTTTGCATGACCACTTGCTTGTCCCTTTCTTTTGTTGTAGAAAAAGGCTTTATGTCAAATCTTTCTACAAACCCAGCAAACTCCTTTGGGTTTTTTTGTCCCTACATAGAATTTTTACCTTTGTTGTTTTGAGCTTTGACAATCTAGACCTTTTGTCTCTTTGCATTTGAATTGTGTTCCAGAATATTGGCCTGAGATTCATTCTCATCACCCTCTTCATCTTCTAGCCGGTTGTTCTCCTCAATTCAAATGTGTTTAATGACACCATCCATGTGAGTTTGGCGCCATCATGTTTACCTCTCTTCTTGTATTTGTTCCAAGAAGAAGGTAATTTCTCTTAGAAGGAGGCATCCTGAAAAGTCTCATCTACTTTAATGCCTTCTTGTTTAAGATTATCCACTAATTGTTGGAATTGATGGATTTGATCGTTGATAGGTATATGGTCAACCATATGAAACTTGAGGAACTCACTGAACATATATTTCCTCTTTCGAACATCTTCAAAACCATACTTGTTCTGAAGTGCTTTCCAAATTTTCATAGCAGATGAAAATTTGACATAAATGTCAAATAGTGAGTTCGACAGATTCTGTTATCAGCTTCATACTTGAGTGCTTCTCCTTCATCAGTTGGTTTCTCTTTGGTAAGTACATGGGAGACAAACTGCATTCAAGAAAGAACAAAACCTTAGCAGACCACCTTTTGAAGAATTTTCCATCAAAAGGCTCTACTTTGGATATGTCAGGAACCATAAGCTATTTGGTAGCCATATCAGTTGTTGTGTTTTTAGCTTTAAGATTGTTGGAAAATATGAAAGGATATGGTAACCAAATAGGAAATATAGGAGAACACAAAAGACGAGACACAACGTTAGTTGTGGTCGTTAGCTAAAATGTCTCCATCAAGAGCGAGGTGAACTACACGTCATAGGCCTCTCAGGATATAATGGCTTCTTTCTTTCATTCGCTCTACGAGAGGAAGATTAACTTGCATAATAGAAGTGCTTGATAGTGGAGGAAGAAGAAGAGAGGATAAGAGGAGGAGGAGAATAATGCTGAAATTCTCAGATTTTTGCAAAGTGTATGTATATTTTACTCAAGAAAGCAAGGGCTACTATTTATAGGCATTGGGTTGTGTAGAACTACCTTTGAAACACCATTTTAGCAGTAAACATAACATTCATGTTAGTTACATAAAGTTCTTGTATGGTGGGAGATGATTCTTGGATCAAAAGTTGCAACTTCAGTTGAACAGTCTTGACTTTTGGCACATCGATCGATTGATGTATCAATCGATGTTAGACAGTGTACTCCAACTTTGTAACCAAACCACATCGATCGATCGACATATCGATTGATATCACATCGATTGATCTATGTTAGATAGTGTGCTCCAACTTTGCATCTAGACCACACCGACGATCAATATGTCGATCGATGTCCAACAAAATGCTCAGCTTCATTTTTCATCTTTGAGCTTTCACTTGGTTCGATCCGACTACCACTTGGATTGATCCAAGTGAGTTCCTGCAAGCTCAAAGTGTTCCAAAAATCTTTTAATCTCCCAAGAAACATCTTACATGCTCTTATATAAGTTTGGATCAAATTCTAAAGTACTTTAAACATACTTTTATAACACCTAGCACGACCATTACATTGTTCAAGTCGGTGCACCTCGGCTGCGTTCGACACCCCTTGGCTGGGCTTTTTTCTACACTCTCCCTCAATCTTAGCTGTATATATTCATATAACCAAGCTTGGATATTAAGTACTGAAAAACATTTGTTGAAACTGGCTTCTTAAGGATGTCTGCAATTTGACCTTTGGTGGAGATGTGTACTAGGCTGACCTCGTTTCTTTCTATCTTTTCACGGATAAAATGTTTGTGTATTTCTACATGCTTTGACTATTCACAGATAAAATGTTTGTGTACTAGGCTGAGCTCGTTACCGTCTAACTTATTTAAATCCTATCTTATGTTCGAAATGTTTATTACGTAGTTTTGTCGTATATCGATATATTGGTTCCCTTATCGTTCAGTTATTTTTTCGAGCGTTTCTAACCCCGATATGTACTACCGATGTCCTATTAAATCCTTCTTCAAAATTTTTATTCTACCAAAATTTTATTGACAGGCATTTTTATTTTTTTATTATCTTATTTCTTTTTCTACTGACCCGGAAATACGAGTCGTAATATTCTCACACTTTATAAAAGTTTCATCCTCAAAACTTGGGGGTTTCCACTAATCTCTCTGTTTATAATTTCAAATACTTAGATTCTATTGGCATCGCTTAATCATAGATAATTCAACTTAATATATAATATTCTCAATACTTAGATTCTACATCCTCATGCTTCTGCATGTTGTGCTAACTTCCGTGCTTACTTATTTCAACCGCTAATCCTAATCCGATTAAATCTTACATGAGTAGCAACCACCATTTAGTCACACTTACTCGATTTCGACTTAAAGCTTATAATTCTAGCAAAATAATCCCACATTCCTCAGAATTAATAAATTCACGATACGTAATATCTTATCATTCCATTATCTTTACTTATATTATCGTATGCTTATCTGTTACACCCTGACTTCCACTACGTGCGTAGAACTGATTATATATCGTCGTACCGTACTTGATACAATATGTGCATATGTGTTCCCTAAGTAAAGTTTAAGAATTTCTTAAATAACCTAATAAGTGTATGACTAATTAAATAGGCATATAAAGAATGATACAACTTATATTAGTAATTAAAGTAAAGGAAAAAAAGGTAGGACATGTCAATTAATGGACAACATGGTTGGCCAAGTTTGTCCTCCAAAAAGGGAGGTTAACCGTGGGCTAGGGCATGTGGGGGGGGGGAGGAAAATATTAATTCTTAACCATTTATAAATTCCTATACAAGTTGAAAAAATTACAAGTGGGCAAAATGTACCCACTTTCTTCCCACTAATTCACAAAATACCCCCTAAATACCCCCTACCCACCCTTGTTCGCCACCCCCTTGCCTTGCAAGACAACTTGTCTTACAACAATCATTTCCCTTTCCATCACCTTTTCTTACACCATGCAAATGCTCCCTAACCATTTTTCATGCACACATTTCTCCCTCTCCACTAACTTCCTAAACTAAGAAATCCAATCATTTGCCCCCCCACTACATAATTTCGGCCAATATAAGATAACCAAGGAAATGCAACATCATTTTACAACATAAACTCCTTCCACATTCATTTTCTCCTCTCATTTCATACTAACAAGTTCTTCCACTCTCTAGATTTCTTCACACTACAACTTCCTCTCTCTAAGCTCTCTCTTTCTCTATCCCCTCCCTTCCATCGAGACTTCTACAAGCACAAAAGAAGAAGAATTCTTCCATTTTTCAAAGAAGGATCAAGCTTCCAACTCAAGAATCCTTAAGGTAGGGATCTACTCTCCTTTTCTACTCTATACTTCATCATCCATCTTCTTACAAAGGCTTCAACACCCTCCATGTTAGGCCTCCACCCGTGACCACACCAAGGAGGAAGGAAGTGTGTCCTAAGTTGAACATAGTAGGAATCTTCAAGCCATTCAAAGGTAAGATTCATTAAGATTGGGTTTTAGAACATTCTTAGCTTCTCCTCTTCCAAAAATGACTAACTTTTCCTTCATTTTGGCCATCTAGGCCGTATGCACCCCCAAGACAAAAGAAAGAAGGAATCTTGCACTCTTCAGTGTAAGATTCAAGAACAAAGGCAAGTATTCCTCTTAATTCCTTCATGAATCTTCAAAAATGAGTCATATTGTTCATATAAAAGCTTGGATCATGCATGCATACGCTCAAATGAATCTTTCACTGCAATAATGCAAAAAGTGTACTTGCATGCCAAATCTATGTGTTATTGTGTGTAGTACTTGTATAGATTCATGCATATGGCTGATATATGAGAGAATCATGCATGACAAAATGTTGGTATATATAGCCCTCTTATGGGTGTGCATGGCTTGTAAAAATAGAAGGTAGGCATGCATTCTCCATTTCCATGAAAAGTGTTGGTAGCTTGGTACACTTTCTTGAAAAAGTGTACTAAGAACCTTACTTTGCATCATCTTTAGATATGTGTTTGGGATGATCATCACATTCATGATTTCATATGTTTTCTATTGTCTTTGCATGATTATGGTCATGATTTAGTATGATTATGGTGCATCATAAATTATATTACAATGCATGCTATAAAAGATAGCTTCTTTGATGATCATCACTTCATTTTCATGCATTTTCCTCCTAAGATGGGCTGTTTTGGCCTCCATCATTAGGCATGATTTCATCACCATGATCATGATTTGAATCTCGATGATCATGACATAAGGAGGTGTATTTTCATGGGTTTCATTCTCTTATGTATTTTTATGTAACTAGCATCATGATTATCACCATGATCATGGTTATTATGATCTTATGGTGGATGTGACCATACTTGAGGCTTAGCATGTTAAGATCATAAAATCAATGCATTATCATACTTCATCATAATAGATGTTCATGGTAGCTTATAGGACAAGATGGATGTCACCGTTCTAGCATATTTGTTATATTGAACAAGTTGAAAAAGCAATACATGTGTGCATGATAACTCTTGGCCAAGAGGCCAAATCGGTACCCTTATGATGTTCAACAACTAATTGAGTATACCTATGTAAATATATATATAAAGTATATCATATACGTGGAAAATTAATGGTTGAGTGAATAAAGAAATTAAGAAAGGATGACACACTGAAAAGGGGGTTGTTTTGGTCATTTGGCCGAAAGACCCTCTAAGGACAAAAGGGTAATTTCCAAACTTAAGAAATATGAAAAGGGGCTGTTTTGGACAAAGAAACCAAGGACACCCTAGTAAGTGCAAATTAGTCATTTTACATAAGAACTTAATATGAAAATGAGTTAAGTAATGGTCTAAGGGGCTGAGATAAATAGAGACCTAAAATCAGTCTAGGAATCAAGCATTCACCTATCATATGACAACATGATTTTCAAAACAATAGATTTTATCAAGCGATCACGTTTATGAAGTGGTTATTGCATAAGATGTTTTAAATGGACTTTTATGAATAAAGAATCGTATCGCGAGACGAATGACTCCATACGACTTATGTATGTTTATGTTGGCTGAGTGTAACACCTTCTCTGGGATAAGGATCTCCGCCGTTATGATACATCTACGATGTTATGCTTATGGAGAGCTGCCTGACATCTGGTCCTGGGGAGATGTTAAGGGCAAAATATACGTTATGGTTGAGTGTAACACCAAGTCCAGGACCTGGGATCTCTGGTACAACGCATCACCGTTAGTTCTATGTACATATAATGTAACACCATGGTTGGACTATCGGGATTCATATTTTTACAGTAGGCTACTTGGGGGATCATTCGGTATGTCGTGAGTAGCGTTTTTACGATATGAAAAGTGCTATAGCCTATACATGATTTGCCACGTTTATAAAAGTTACAAAAGGATATGTTTCTAAATGTTTTACGATGCATGCATCACATACATACCTCATGAGAACTTGATACCCTTTATGTCATTATCACTCCGACACTTTGCTCTAGTGTGACATCCAAATAGGTATCGGTAGGCACATTGAACCGGACTTAGAAAAGCTTATGATTTAGGGTAATCAAGATTATACAGAAGATGACTAAGTTTCTAAAATACTATTAACAAATGATTTAAACTACTCTGTTACCTGTTTTATTTACTTACGTTACTTACATTGCCAGTTATTTCCTTATTTTACGGAGACAGTTCATGATCATTTATTTTACTGTATTTATCTTATTACCCCTCTCCCATGCATGATCAACATGACGAACCTAGGCGAAAATACTTGCTGAGCAATTCAATATAACTCATCCATTATTTTACCTCTTCTAGAGCCTCAGGACCCGGAGCTGGATTATATAGAGGACGAACCGAGAGAGTAGGTCCCATGGACTGTTTAGTGGCCCTCATTTCTAGCTTTTGTGTTTTGATACTTATGTTTCGATGTACTGATGATACTGTGTTCGGCTGTAGCTACAATGTACTCATGTCGATATTTTATTCTGTCTATTTTATGATGCTTCTGCTATTCGACACATGTTTATGACGATGTATATATGGATGTTATCGACGGCTTGTACATCTCATAGCAGAGTATGGCGGGTGCACCTGTAGTGCCCCCTATTGCCTCTGCCTCTCCTAGCAATCCTTGACTATATGCCTGGTCCTATAGCATCCAAAGCATGCCCCATTCCCCCTGCGACACTCACCGGGATGCTGCCTCTGACATGTCGGGCATTTAGGAAAAGTTGGCGGTTGATGATTCTGCGGTCGTTGGGGTGGGGGCTGTCTCTGATCCTGCTACTGGCATGAGGGCTGTTGTTGGCACTAAAACTGCGGTCGCCCACTTGGCCTCTGCTGAAACTTGGCCTGTTGCCCAGACCAACTATCTATAACCTCCCGAGGCCTCTTGTCTCTGGCCTCCTCATCTCTTCGGGCAATGTCCTACTCCACCTTGTAGCAAGCATCCAACAGCTGACCGAAATTACCTGGATTTGCATTAACAATCCAGGTCCTAATCCTCGAGCTCAACCCCTGCTCAAACTTAATCATCTTGAGTCTCTCATCCGCCATCACTCATGGAACGTAGCGACCCAGTGCTGTAAATCGATTAGCATACTCTGAGATAGTCATACCTGCATGGTTAAGTCTCTCGTTAACCATTGCCGAGGGAGCATAACAGTCCAATGTGATAAATCAATTAGCGTATTCTGAAATAGTTATACCTGCCTCCTTTCTCAGAGACTCGAACTCCCCAACCTTTCGGATCGTCATGGATGGGGGAATATAAAACTTCCTGAAATAATCAATGAATATGCCCCATGCTACAAGCCTGGCCAGTGGCTGGATATTCGTCTTCCACCACAAGTTCCTAGTGCAAGTGCTCTCAACTATACTTATACACTGCTTCATGACACAACTGGTTGTTTCTTGTTCCACCAAGTAACTAGTTTTTCCCATAGGAATGTTCCACAGTCCGTTGTTGATCTCATGTCGACCGTGGATTCAGTCAATTCTGCATCTATAAACACCTTAACACCTCGGCTGCACTCTTTCTGAAATGCAATCCTTATCCTGATGCATTCTTAAGGTACCTGAGAATTCTTAAAGCAGCTTGGATGTGTTCGTTAGTAGGACTGTATATAAATATTGATACAAAACTTACTACGTAACAAATGTTAGGCCTACTGTGTGATAGGTAGATTAATTTCCCAACTAGTTTTTGATAAATAAGTTTATTAGTTGGGGTAGTATCTCATTGATCTCTAGGCTTATGTCCAGGTTCTACTGAGGTGCTTGCTGGTCTGCATCCAAGCAGGCCAGTTTCTTTTACAAGGTCCAGTATATATTTCCTTTAGGATATATACATTCCTTCTTATTCCTAATGATCTCCATTGCTAAGAAATATCTTAGCTTACCTTGATCTTTCATCTTAAATTGCTTAGATAGTTATGTCTTATTACTATCTATCCTATTGTTATCATTCTCATTTATAATGATATCTGCAAACACTATCAGAACAGTTAGCTCCCCCTTAGGTGAAATTCTGGTGACCAACGTATGTCAGTATGGCTTTGGGTATATTTCAGGTCTTTCATAGTTTTAGTGAATGTTTTAAACTAGGGCCTTGGTGATTGTTTTAGCCCATATAGTTATTTTCTTAACCTGCAGACTTTATCTTTATTGGTTTCGTTACTAAACCCTCGTGGCATACACATATATACTTCCTGTGATAAGTCTCCATTTAGGAATGCATTTTTTCATCTAATTTATACAGTTCCTAGCCAAGGTTAACAGCTATAGAGAAAATGACTCTAATGGTATTTAGTTTAGCGAATGGGACAAATGTTCTTAAATAATCTATGCTATATGTCTGGGTAAATTCTTTGACCACTAATCTTGCTTTATATTTATTCAAGGTTCCATTATTGTTGTATTTAATTATGAATATCCATCTACTGTGGTTTTATAGTGGCCGTGCTGGGAGTTAGCTCCCAAGTTTGATTTTTTTACCAAAACATTCATTTCTTTATTAACAGCATTCCTTCATTCAGGTCGACTTAGTGCTTCTTTTGTATTTTTAGGTAAGACGTGTTATCAAGTGAACATACAAATGTCCTAAAGTTTGGCTTCAACTTATTATAGGATATAAACTCTTTATAGGGTATTTGGTACAGACGGGATTCTTAGTACATTCCTTTGTTCCTTTCATTAATGCTACTGCTCTCATCTGTTTGGGATTCAGTTTCATATTCAGTTTGAGTTTCTTCCAGAAAACTTTCATCTTTTGTAGTGAGTTGTGTTTGTTCGGGTGTATCAAGTCGGCTACCACATCCTATGTCTTCTTCATTATTAAAGATCATAGGAAAATTAGTTCTAAATTAGGAATTGATCATCCCGACCTGAGGTACTTAATTGCAGAGCTGCGCATGAATTGGTAGTGCCGACCTGAGGTACCTAATTGTCGAGCTATGTGTTGAGCTCGGCTGGTCTTGCAATAATGAGCTAGACTAAGTTTTGTATATTGTTTTCTCATATTCATTGTGCCTTAATCCTGTTTCTCCTAAGGATCTGTAAAATGCATTTTTTATCAAATGTAACATCGAGCGTTAGAAACATTCTTACGTATCTTACCCTTTTTCCACAAAACCAACCACTCTCGCCCTACCCCAGTTTAACCACCCAATGCCTCCAAGGGGGAAGAAAAATATCTTCTCCATCCTTTCTCTCTTTCTTCACTCCATTATCTTACAATTTGTCAAGACAACTATTCCATCTTCCCACATTAATCCTCCAAACCATCATCAGTTCTTCTTCTCTTTTGCCCTCAAGAAAACCGTCCACCTACTCCACCCCAAGAATAAGATATTTTTTTCTCTCCTTTCTTTCCTTACACTCTATTGTCTTACATTAACAACTCCACTTTTCTTCTATTATTAGACAAACTTCCATCACTTCATCATTCGAACCATTTCAAGACTTCAACATCTCTGACTCCCTCTTCCTTACACTCCCAAAACCAATCCCCCTCTATGGACAAAGAGAAAACACTCTCTTTCATCTCATTTTCAATTTAGCAAAGTCTTCATTTCCTACAAACTTCTCTTCTCTCTCCAAAGGAAGAACAAGTCTTCCAAGTTCTTCCGCGCCATTACATTCCTCGCCAACGCTACACTTTGTTTTCTTCTCCTTCCTTTCACTCGTTTGCTTTATTCTTCACTTCTCTTCAATCACACCTCTTGCCACTTGCAATCAATGATCTCCACTCTTGATCACAAGCATTCCATCGACAATCAGCTTCAAGTGATCTCAATTTTATCATACAACTGCTTCCTAGCTGTAGGTCTGCTCTTTTGTCGTTGCTCTTGATGATTGTTTGATTCATTACTTTTGACACCCCTCCTCAAATCTGACTGCACATACATGTTATGTAACCCAAGTTCTGCAGTCAGAATGTACATCCTTTGAACATCCAATGCCTTGGTAAATATGTCTGTAAGTTGGTGATTGGTCCTTATGGGCATAAGCTTAACTACACCTTCAAGATATTTTTATCTCACAATGTGACAATCTATCTCAATGTGTTTGGTCCTTTCATGGAAAACAGGATTCTCAACTATATATAGGGCACTCCTACTGTCACAAAAGAGCTCAACTAGACCTTCATGTTGCACTCCCAAATCTCCTAGCAAGTACAATAGCCATTGCACTTCGCAAGTAGCAGCTGCCAACGCTGTATTCAGCCTCTGATGATGATCTGGACACATTGGTTTGCTTCTTAGCTTTATACGTCACCAGTGACTCTCCTAAGAACATAGAGAAGTCGGTAACTGATCTTCTTGTTTCTTGACAACCTGCCCAGTCTGCATCAGAAAATGTTTTCAATTCAAGATCTGCATTCTTAAGGAAATACAGACCTTGTCCTGCAGTTCCTTTAATGTATCTTAGTAACCTATGAGCTACCTTGAGATGTGATTCAGTTGGTGTGTCCAGAAATTGTGATAGCTGATGTACAGCAAACGTGATATCAGGCCTTGTGATGGTTAGATACAACAGTTTGCCAATAAGACTTCTGTACCTAGAAGCATCCTCAATTACAGTTGAATCACCATGTTGTAACTTGACACTTTTATACGTTGGTGTCTTGGCAGGTTTGAAGCCAAGAAAACCTGTGTTGCTCAGCAATTCCATAGCATACTTTCGTTGACACAGTGTAATGCCCCCTTGATCTAGCAATCCCAATGTCAAGGAAATAATGTAACTCTCCTCTATCCTTGATCTGAAATGTATCATGAAGATAGTTCTTCGGCGGTTGAATAGCTGACAGTGAGGGGCTAGTCACAATTAGATCATCTACATACACTAAAACAAATAGAAAAACATCTGTGGTGGCCTTAGTGAACAAGCTATGATCATGCTGAGACTGACTGAACCCCTTATGGATGAGTGCCTGAGTGAGATTCTCATTCCACTGCCTGCCAGCCTGTTTAACCCATGTAGTGATTTCTGAAGTCTGCATACAATATTAGAGGCCTGAGTAGTGAGTGCTGGAGGGGGCTCCATATACATCTCTTCTGATAGATCTCCATGTATGAAAATGTTGTTTACATCTAATTGGTGCATAAACCAGCCCTTACTGGCAGCCAAGGCTAACAGCACTGTGACTGTTGTTAGCTTGGCCACTGGAGAAAATGTATCTGTATAGTCGATTCTTAGTTGCTGAGTGAATCCTTTAGCAACCAACCTTGCTTTGTAACGCTCCACTGATCAATCAGCAAGTTAGTTTTGTAAACCTATTTGCAGCCAATGGGTACTTTACTTGCAGGTAGGGGCACTAAAGACCAGGTATTGTTAGCATTAAGAGCATCCAGTTCCTGTTTCATAGCCTGTAACTAGCAGTCATGCTGTGATGCTTGATGATAAGTAATAGAATCAGGTTTTACACTAATATTAATAGCAAATGTCCTATAATCAGGAGACCATGAATCAAAAGACATAGAATGTTGAATAGGATGATAGGTGGAACCAGAAGGAGGTATTGTATTTGCAAGCACATTGTAGTGTAATCTTGTAAGTATGAAGGTTTTTGACTATGTCTGACTTGTTTCACCGGTTCAATAGGTGGAAGATCAATAGTGATATTAGGAACATGTGGTGAGGATAAGGGAGTATGAGACTCCTTTTCTTGAGATGTCGTATGAGATGTACTTGTTGATTGGCAGGAACTATTGATTGAGGTGAGAGAGGTGAAGCACGTGATGTATCTTTGATGGTTGGCAAGGATGTTGACACATAAGCAGTAGGTGGTGGTGTGATATCTGATATTGGAGAAATAGATGTAGGCATTTCAGGAACATGAGAGGAGGTTGTTGCATATGTGATGAAAGGGAATACATGTTCCTGGAAAACTACGTGCTTTGATATAAATATGGACTTTGTATCCATGACTTCAAGTATGTGGCCTTTGGAATAGAGTGGAACACCTAGGTATACACAGGCTATGGCTTTAGTATCAAATTTTCCTTTCTGTGGTGTTGTGTTGTGTGCAAAGGCCTGGCAACCAAAGACTCTCAAGTCATTGTAAGAAGGGTTGTAGCCATGAAGAATGAAAAAGGTTGTCATGTTATTCAGGATTGGTGCAGGTAACAAATTAATGATGTAAGTGCCATGATGTATACAAGACCCCCAAAATTCAAGTGGGAGATTGGCTTGTAACTTCAGTACTCTAGCTACATTAAGCAAATGCTGTTGTTTTCTTTCTACCAATCCATTTTGCTGTGGTGTGTATAGGCAGCTTTTCGGATGGACGAGGTCTTTTTGGGAAAAGAATTGGTTTAAGGCTAGTTTAGGGGCATTGTCACTTCTAATGACTTTAATACATTTCGAAAATTGTTTCTCAGCATATTGGTGGAAATTTTGGATAAACTTTTTCTGCTTCTGATTTAGCCTTAGTCAGACATGTCCATGTGTATCTGCTTTTATCTTCAGCAACGGTAAGAAAGTAGGTTTTTCCACAGTGTAGGTACTCTATATGGACCCCATAATGTATTAAATCAAAACAATGGGCAGAAGTAGACAGTGACACACGAAATGAAGTTTTCTTCTGTTTGGCCATTGGACATATTTTGCAGTAGGCCTTTACATCTGTTGTAACAACAAAAGGCACTAGTTTGTTTATTTCTCTAAGTCTTGGCATTGAAGCATGGACAAGTCTGACATGCCTTAACATAGTGATGAACAACAATGTGAACATAAAGAAAAACCAGTGGATAAAGGCTTCTCAATCAAAGAACTCGTGCTCACTGAGTGCTTGGCTCTTGCAACTGGCAGCTTGGGCATACTAGCAACATAATAGAGTCCATTTATCAGTCTAGCTGAACCAATCTTCCTCTTGGAGTATTAGTCGTGAAGAATACAGTCATAACCATGGAAGTAAGCACAAACATGATAAGCCAATGACAACTTACTTAGTGAGAGCAAGTTAAAAGAAAAGGACGGAACATAAAGAACATCTATCAAGGTAATAAAGGGATTGAGAGTAACTGTGCCAACATGAGTAGCGATGGCTGATATGTTGTTAGGCATCTTGAGTGAGACATTATCAACATGACTAGATTCAGTGAAAAAGGACGAGAAACAAGAAATATGATTCGTTACTCCTGATTCTAGGATCTATATACTAGAAATATCTGATGAAATCTGACCTGTTACTTTGTCAGTGTGCATCATAGCTTGAGCACTCATTACAGACGGATGAAAAATAGCTGGGTCAGGGTCACAAGCATCTTTTGACTTGCTAGAACTGCTTAGCATATTCGTCAGCTTATTTTACTGATCCATTGTGAGCATGGGCATGGGCATTTGCTGCTGAGATGTAGGTGCAACGTTGGGCTGAGTCTGACTTCCTTCATAATTTCCTGGCACACTCATGTCCTGAACACATCCATCAATCATGTTAACTTGTGGCCTTATTTTGAAACCCAGAGGATATCCATACTTCTTGTAGCATCTTTATACGGTGTGTCCACTCATGCCGTAGTGCATACAAACAGGCCTTTGAGAAAAATTATGATATCCTCTGCTGGTTCCCCTTGTTGCACCTCTAAGATTTGTACCTGTGATCTAGGATTAAAGTTTCCAACCGCAAAACTTGCAGGATATGGTTTGCTAACAGCATCAGTAACTAAAGGTAGTAGGATTATTCAAGAACTGTTGCTGCACATTACCAGACATAACCTTCCTCTCATGTTGCAAAGCCATAGAGAAAGCAGTAGAGATATTAGTTAAAGGTGTCATGACAAATATTTGTGATCTCACAGGATCAAATTATGCACTTAGGCCTTTTATTAATTTAATCACAAAATCTCCTTCTACAAATTTAGTAACCTTACCAGCAATGTCACATATGCACCTACTAAAGAGCATCTAGGTATGGGCCTCAAAATCAACATCTCTTCCCACAGTGACTTTAAATTTGTAAAATAGCCATTGATAGATGTACCTTCCTGCTTAACGGTATAGAATTGCTCCAACAGATCTGATAAACGAAATGGATCTCCTTCAGTATATCTCATTGTCAAATCCTTTCAAATATCATAGGCAATCTCAAACCACATAATGCTCTGATACCATAAAAAAATTCATAGGGATCAATCAATTAAGAATTGACAATATGGTTGATCAAACAATTAAACACAATTAACAACTGAGAATGAACAGTTGAACAAGAAGACAATTTCATTCAGCAAAAGAATGGAGAGTCTCAAAGCTATCCAAAAAAATTTGATTACAAGTTGGTAACCGCCGATGTACTTATACACAGCTCAATCCAGTAACGGGAGGAAGAAGAACCTAGTAAAAGTACAAGAAAGTCCCTCTATTACTTTTTCTCCTATTTATTTACAAAAGGGTAAAGCTGTCTTTTTACATATTTAAAACATTCCCTGCCAATGCTGCACTTTCTTTTCTTCTCCTTCCTTTCACCCGTTTGCTCCATTCTTCACTTCTCTTCAATCACACCTCTTGCCACTTGCAATCGCTGATCTGCACTCTTGATCACAAGCATTCCATCGACAATCAGCTTCAAGTGATCTCAATTTTATCATACAACTGCTTCCTAGCTGCAAGTCTGCTCTTTCATCGTTGCTCTCCATGCCTGTTTGATTCATCACTTTTGACAAGAATAATTATTTTCTCATCTTATTCAGTACGCAAAACCAGCTTATATATAATACATAAGTGAGCTAATCGAATTCTAATCACACTAAACTAATTATAATCAAATTACAACAAATCGCTACGTACTAAGAAAATAGAATGAAGTTAATCACAAAGGAATATGTGAAAATGAAATAGAAATAAGAGAAATTAATAAACATTATGTGAGACTCTTAAGAAAATGCTTGCACATAGCGTCTGTTATGATTAGGCTGCCATGTGCACAATTTGAAGGACGTGTCAGTAGTTATACTGTATGATAACTACCATCCATCCACATGCGCTAATGATCATATTTCATACACCTTTAGCCCAGGAAAGTATGACTGGTATTGGATTGATGAAGCTTTTCTATGATAAAGACTCATTTACTCCTTTTAACCAAGAAACACCAATTAAAATACAACAAATATGTGATGTTAGAGGTTCTACAAAAGAGGGAAAAGTAAAAATAAAAAGTTTATGTTAAAATAGAATGAAAAATGATGTAAATGAAGTTAGAAATTGTTGGAAAATTAAGAGAAAAATGATAGCACATGAACAATGAAAAAAAAAATGAACAAGAAGTAGCCAAAGCATAACAATGATATCATACTTAGAACGGAGAATTGAAACCAGATACAAAATACGAGCTTTGAGTTTAGGCACCGAAAAGTATTTACATGGGACTGATTAAGTGAGCTAGATGAGAAAAGAACATGTAGAGACTGAATCCTATTATATCAAATGAGCTATATGAGAAAGGAACAAGCGGAGACTGAATAAACATTAAGATACGTAGGTTTTAGGGAGTAAGAAAGGTTTAACCTAAGAAAATCAACATAAATCAAGGTATACTGAGCTAGATGAGAAAGAAGCAAGTGAAAATAATTTCCAAGTAGATTTGAAATAGCTAACGACCTAAGAAAAGAAAAAAAATCAGTAAGCTAGATGAGAAAGGAGTAAATAGAGACTGAATATTAAAAATAGGAGAATGAAAAAGAAAGCAAGTGGAGTAGGAACGAGCGATGAGGTATGTAACTCGCCTCCGTATATTATAGATTTGGTCATACATTGCGATCTCGATGAAATAAAACACCGTGATAACAATGTTCGTTAGACAGATTGCATTGTTTTGTGGTACATTATCTTTTTATTTATTAAGATGTATATATTTAATCCATTTAGAAATATTCAATGAATTTACTTGGTAAAAAATATAACAATACCTGTAGCATTCACGATAGCTTTCCAGATGCCAGATAACTTTTTAGCCGGTATTAATATATGTCTTGGAAAAATATATGTCTGGATAAAACACCTTATGGTTGTTCTTAGATAATCAATTAACTAGACAAGAAAAGGTAAATAATGGTCTCCCCAAGAAATTGACAGATAAATTCTAAAATTATGCTACTGAAACCATGAAGATGCGATGGGAATATTATGTTGGGTATGTGTGCGCACCAACACACATATATATGTAATCAATAAAATACTAGACGATACCGTCTGTATTTATCTAATATATGTATATATATGTATATATATGTATATATATATATATATATGCATCATTTTGTGAAATTGCAATCACTGTGATTGCAATGACGGCGCAACCGAGCTTTGCTTTTGTTGTATCGGGAAATAATACTGTGACTCAAATAGCATTTTTTCCGAAAACGGTCTCCAGGTATAAAGGCCTTCTGATGATCTCTTTTACAGATGATGAAATAGATGCTCTTGCAGTTCTCTTTCGATTTTCGTTGGTTGGTACGTTCTGGTATGAATGCCCTCCGTTGAAGGTGATTCGCAATGTTTTTGAAAATATTGGTTTCCATAATGATTTGCGTATTACTTTGATTGATCAGTCTCGTATCCTTTTGAATTTTCGTCATGAACCGGATTATATTCGCTGCTTTTATCGTCGATCATGGAATATTTCGAGATGTCATATGCGTGTAACGAAATGGAGAGTGGATTTTGATCCCACAACAGCTGTTCCTATTGTTCCTGTGTGGGTTGCATTTCCTGGGTTACCAATTCATTTGCATCAGAAGTCTGCTCTTTTTGAAATTGTTAGGCCAATCGGCACTCCTATTAAGTTGGATATCACCACTGCTGATGGGCTGCGGCCATCTGTGGCACGCATGTGTGCTGAAATTAATGTTTTGCAGGAATTTCCAAAGAAGGTTTATTTGCATGCGAAACAGCGAATGCTATTACAGCAGGTAGTTTATGAGGATTTACCTATGTTTGTATCACTTGCCGTAGACTTGGACATGCTACAGGCATATCCCATGCAGTTCCGGCCCCAATTGTCCCACCACCGCCGCCTGCAACCAGGTGGACTCCAAAAAAGAAGCCTCCTCTGGGTCCTACTGCTCTTCCTTCGAATCCAGTTAATTTGTTATCGACGCGGCCCACAGATGATACCGTAGAGGCATAGTTGCCACAAGCGGTGGATCTGCCGCCCCCTACAGATGTTCAGGATATTTTGCGGTTGGGAGTAGATGCTGAGTATCCACCGCAGCAGGAATCTGATGAGGGAATAGATATTGGTCACTCATCTGACACAGAATTACATGCCAAGATTTTCCGCTAACTTGCCTCCGGTTTCAGATGTTATCATTCGCAAAAGACAATCTCTTCCGGAGTCCCCTTCTGAGGAAATTCTACTATCACGACTTCAGGATCCCAGGTTGGTGGAGGGATTTATAATAGTTGTTTCACGTTGCCGACGCCGAACATGCAAAGAGCTTCTACCGCTTCCGCCTTCTACTATTCATACTAGTAGTGCTGCACGTGCTTCACATGGGAGTGAAATCACCTTGTCGCAGTGAATATTCTAACTTGGAACATCAGGAGTCTTGGCCCTTCCTTGGCCCGGTTGCATAGTTTAGTGCGGTTGTACAGTATTAATTTACTTGCGATTATTGAATCAAAGTAGCCACCGAATCGCATTACACGTTATGGTCTAGACTTGGGATTTTCAAATTCTTTTGCGTCACAGTCCGGTAAAATATGGATCTTTTGGCGAGATTCCTATTTTCGGCTCATGCAGACAAGTGATGCGGATCAAGTTGTTCACTTCCAGCTCATTTATATTCCACTCAATTTTTCCTTTACTTTCTCGACAGTTTATGCGTTACATACCATAGTTCCGCGTCGTCCTTTGTGGCAGGCTTTGTATGATTATTCTCAGCAGCAGTCCAGTCCGTGGTTAGTTTCTGGGAACTTTAACACTTTTCGGGCATTAGCTGATCATCAGGGTCGCTCTCAGCCATCATTATCGGTGTTGCAAGATTTCAATGATTGTATTGAATCCTGTGCGTTAATGGATCCACCTTTTCAGGGCCCACGACACACCTGGACGGACGGCCGAGGTTTAGGTCGTATACATCGTCGATTGGACTGGTTGTTCATTAATTCTTCTTTTCAGGATGTTTTTGAGGATATTGCTTTGACACACTTACCAAGAATATCCTCGGATCATACGTCGCTTTTGTCTATTTGTCGTATATCGGGGAATTCTGGCCTCCGTTCCTTTCGATTTCTTGATGCCTGGTTGTCTCATCCAAATTTTCACACTTATGTAACAGATGCCTGGAAATCATATCCAACTACCGGAGGTATGTATTTCTATAATAAATTGTTTTGATTCAAACGGGATATTTAACTCTAGAATCGAGATATTTTTGGAAACATTTTTAGTCGTGTAGAGCAGGCAGAGGAAGAGGTGCGTCGGGCGGAAGTGGTTTGGGATAATGATGCATCGGAGATAAATCGAAGTCTATATCATCAGTCTAAGGCGAAATACATACAAGCGTCAAAGTATGAACTACAGTTTTGGAAAAAAAATCCTGTCTTCGATGGCTTAAGGATGGTGAGGATAATACATGATATTTTCATTCGATTGTTAAGGGCCGACGAGCGCGATTATGCATTCAGCAGATATACACATCTTCGAATGTTTTATGTGATATGCCAGATGCAATTACAAATGAAGCAGTTTCTTTCCACACGGCCTTGTTTGCATGTGAGCAAACAAGGAATTATGATTATATCTTGCAGCATATTCCACATTTAGTTACAACTCGTTTGCCTCAAGCATCTGAGGTAAAGGAGGCGATGTGGCATTTAGATCCTCAAAGTGCTGCAGGACCTAATGGATTCCACGGTAATTTTTTCCGTTCATGCTGGACCATTATACATACGGATGTAATCCTTGCTGTGCAGGAATTTTTCCTTGGGATACCGCAGCCAAAGGTGATGGCTAGTGCTCTCATTACATTAATACCAAAAGTGTCGGCCCCTCGTACATTCAGTGATTTTAGGCCAATCTGTTTGACTAATTTTTTGAGTAAGATATGCACTCGTATCATTGCGACACGCCTTAGTACTTTTCTTCCAAAGATTATATTGCCGAAACAAACGGGTTTTCTAAAAGGCCAGGATATCTCTACTCAGATATTTCTTGCACGTGAAATGATACACATGCTTGACAAAGGGGGAAGCCAGGAATGTCTAAAACTTGATATGATGAAGGCTTTCGATAGAGTTAGTTGGGAGTATTTGGAACTACTATTGGGTCGCTTTGGCTTCTCCGATTTTTTTGTCAGAATTATAATGAATCATTTAGGCAGCACCCGTTTTTTGATTCTAATCAATGGTGCTCCGTCGGGGGTCCTTCAGCCATATAGAGGGGTGAAGCAAAGTGACCCTTATCACCTTTGTTATTTATTTTGTCCTTGGAGGGGTTTAGTAGAGGTCTAAAGGCGCTAGTGGAAACGGGTGTCCTGCAGCCTTTTCACTTGGGCCGTGTTCCTTGCCATGTGACACATTTGGCATATGCAGATGATTTGTTGATTTTCCTTCGTGGAACTGTTCGTACTCTATCTGGGTTCAAATCTTTTTTGACTCACTATGAAGAAGCCTCAGGCCAAAAGGTTAATTATAGTAAAAGTAGTTTCATTTCTTCTACCAACATCACTTTGCAGCGTCGGCAACAGTTGGCGGATAATCTTGGTATGCGTGTGTCAGGTTTGCCATTCCGCTATTTGGGGTCTTTCTTGCATAAGGGCATTAGCCGCGCACGTTATTGTATTTCATTGTTGGAACATATTGACACACGACTTAATGGTTGGCATAACAAACTGCTGTCACCGGCAGGTAGATTGGTCTTATTGCGGTATGTTATTTCCTCCATCCCTTTACATATTATTGCAGCAGGAGGATTGCCGAAATTGGTTATTAAGATCATAGAGCATAAGATGGAAAATTTCTATTAGGGGCCACGCTGACACTGGGTGGCATGGTCCAATATTCAGACACCTTGAGATGAAGGCGGATTGGGCCTTCGAGATCTCCGCTCCCTTCAAGCGACTTACTTTTGTCACATATGGTGGCATTATTACCAGAATCAGACACTTTGAAGTGCATATCTTCATGCGAAATATGGGAACTGCGTGAAAATCATCCTCGTATTATAGACTCGCCTGTCTAGAAGGCTATTTGTCGGACACATCTTCTCTGTTCCACTCTTAGTCAGCAGCAATGGGACGCAGCTCCTTTGGATAGCTTCGACATCAGGAAACTTTTCCTTACATTCATCATATGATCTTTGTCGTGAATCACATCCCACTCTTATTTCGGCGTAATTTGTTTGGCACAAGCATCATCGTCCAACAGTTCGACATTTCCTTTGGCGACTGTATTGCCGAGCACTACCTTTTGAGGATTACATTGGGCAATACATGGCATTCATGCCTACGCAATGTCCTTTCTGTAAGGTAGCTTCAGCAGATGTAGATCATGTCTTTTTACATTGTATGTGTATCCGACCTATTTGGAAGACTTTCTTGGGTGTTATGCATAGTAATCTGCATACCTCTACGCGGTTATGGGCTTATATATTATCTTGGTGGTTTAGTGCTTCATCCAATACTCTGCTAGGGGCGCTTCGGATTGTGACACCAAGTATTATAGTCTACAATATATGGCGGGCATATGCTTCGTTAGTGTATGGTGATGCCATCCGATATACTACGGATTCCCTTATTGCTATTATACATTATGATATTTATTTTTGGGAAAATGCTGGATGGGACAAGTATGCAACTGGTTTCGGCCATCTACAACATTTGCATTTTCTACCTCCTCTTTGGCCAAAGAGACCTATTGTGGTCCGCTGGATAGTACCCCCCTCAGGTCGGATGAAACTTAATGTCGGTGCTCCGGTTGGGCGTAATTATGTTGTAAGTGGGTCTATATTGTGGGACAGTTTTGGCGTATATTTGTGGAAATTTCTTTTCGATTACCACCAAGCCCTCCTCTCATTGCAGAAATGCAAGCAGCCTTACTTGGATTACTATACTTCTTGCCACTGCATCGCCGTATAATTCTGGAGACTGAATGTTTTCAATTGCCTCAACTACTTTACCGGCACAGAGCTGCTGATGAGGATTATCATCTACGCTTGCTCCAGCACTTGCAGCTGCAGACGCAATATGATATTCAGCATGTTTATAGGGAGGCCAATATGGCAGCACACTATTTAGTACAGCATGGTTTGATGAACCCTTTGACGAGATGTTACACGCAGTCCACACTTCCTCCATTGGTTCGCATTTGCGTCAGCCTTGATATACATACTGCATACCTTCGGCTAACATGAGTGATTCTTTGACAGCTTGACTCTAATGGTCTTCCATATGGATTGGCTATTCTTTGCATATTCTGCCTGATCTCTTATGAGTGCAGGCAGCCTCGGTATGATCTGTTGCTCCTGGATAATCATGCTTTTTATTAATTATTGGATAATACTGCTTTCTAATCGTCACATTTCTGCTTTTACATGGATGATCTTGGGCATTGTTGGCGACAACGGCTATGGCTAGCATGGATCGATTGCGTGGGAGCTGTCCTATCATTATGTACTGAATGTTTCACATGCGGTAAATGTGTACTCTTTTTCCTTCATGTAGGATTTTAGCCACAAGGGTGGTTTTGCCTGCCAAGGTTTTAATGAGGCACATCATACCACATTTGAACATCCCCCATCACGCTTCACTAATTATGGTGCTACATATTTCGTCCTCTAAGTAGTTACATACGGCTTTGTTATAACTTTATTTGTATCAAGGGTATTCCTCTGCCATAAGTGAGGGCTTTCTTTCTAAATAAAATATGGAGTCCTGCGCTCCTTCATTTATTTTTTTTATGAAACGAAATTTTATTATGAAAACCCTCGCTTGTGGCGGAGGAAAACCTTATTACATCAAAAAGAACAAGATAGAACGTAGCAGTATATGATTATCAACATCCATGCCATATATGATATGCCGCGTTAAAACCTTGCCAAGTAAAACCACCCTTGTGGATAAAACCTTGGCGAAGGAAAAAAGCGTACATATTTATATAGATGGACTGTTGATATGCGCTATCGTGTAATGAAAAACAATTTGGAATCCGAATATTACACAAATGTAATGAAACAAAACTCCACGTGAACGTCCGCACATGATGGGTTCCTCGTACCCAGTTGGTATACACTTCAACACCCAAGAAAAGGAGCGCGAGCCCTGTTTCCGTCCATGTATCCCAAGAAATAGCCGACCAACGTAGATAATGATGCCTGGTCTGGGTGATAACCGCATGAAATGAATGGAGTGTAAGAGCGATCCATGTCCTCGTCCACGCACAACAGAAATTTAGGGTTGAGTAAAGCAGAAGTCCAAGACATAATGAAACCTGAGAGTTGAGCTGGGGGTAAATCATACCTGATCTGCCGGCACAACCCAAGGTGCCGGCAGAAATATCGGATACACGCCAATCCATGTGGAAGACTTGCAATAATAGGCAACATGGTGTGTGAGTCAATGACGTCAGGTGGTGATTATGATGGGGAAAGCCATGCGCATAAAGAAAAGGTCTCGCATCAGCGGGCAAGGACCACCAAGGTGTTGCCATCCATACACCAAATAGCGATTTCAAGTGATGGATGGTAATGCGATGGTGATGTACACGTATGAAGAAAACAAACAGCGCCGTCAACGGGTGGAAGATGACATAGAAGAACCAGCAAAATGAAAGAAAAGCAAGCGTACCGAGGCTGCCTGTACATATTAAAGTACAGGCAGATAAACTTTGACGTAGCCAATCCGTATGGAAGACTTTAGGTGTGTGAGATTGACGGCGTCGCGCCAAGGGGTTGGTGCAGTTCCGGTGTAGGCCATTGTTATCGGGAAAAAGGACAGCAGTAAGTATGATGAGGATATGAAAGATACAGCAGTGAGTGAAAAGAATGCAATGCGTACCGGGGCTGCCCGTAACCGTTATGGTACGGGCAGAATATGTGAAAAATTGCCAATCCATGAGGAAGACTAGAGAGTCAGCCTATGCGCAAGCTCGCCGATGTGAGATCCAAAAGAAGTGACACACGGACCAAAGTTGGGAGATTGTGTTTGTCGAAAACACTTGTCGCAGGATGTAGCATCGCGTGTTGAGCAAGGTAATGAGCTGGCATATTAGCCTCACGATATGTGTGAATGATCTCCAATCGATGTTGATGAAGCATTGTATGTAGGAGGCATAGATGATAGTTTCCAGAAACATGTTGTGACTGATGCAGTCGTGACAACATTTGAGCACAATCCGATTCAATTATGATCGAACGATAGAATGAGAGAAAATATATCAATCCAAAAAGAGTAGCCTGAATCTCTGCCTGCAAAGGTGTACTTGTAGGCAAACGAAATGAGATGGCCCGCACACAACGACCCTCTTGATCACGCAATATTGCCCCACCTGCGGTGCAGTGCCGGCCAACTGCAGCATCAACATTTAATTTGTGTCTACCTGTAGGAGGAGTTTGCCACCGAATAATGCGGAGATGCGGAGGACGAATCCGGGGGATCCAGGAGAAAGATAGAGTTGGTCCCGCTGCAAGTTTTGATCCCTGGATCTTCTGTATCCACATGTGAATATCAAAGTGTATGGAATTGCATAGGCCCGCAGTCGAAAAGGTTGTAGAGTCACCATATACTAAGTGCGCATAATGACGCCAAATGTTTGAAACCATAACCGGAATGACTATCTTTAAGACCCCAAATAATGATGAAAAAGTGGATCGGTACCACCAAGCTAATAAATACTGACGAAGAGATAGTGACGTCGGAGGTATGCCATGCAACTCTGCAGTAAAAAAACCCCAGAAATGGCGAATGCGACTACAGTAGATGAAGATATGATCCACTGTGGCTGAGTGTTCTCTGCAAAAAGGACATTGCGCGGGACGTGCCACCAAATACCGTCCCATGTAGTCTTCAAATGGCATGGCCGAATGAAAGAGGCGCCACAACAATAGTCTTGTGGATAGGGAATGTTGCTTGAACCAAATAAATTTTGTAGAGAGCTGTGTTGGTCGTGACTCCCGACAAATATCATAGGCGGACTTGAGAGTAAACTCGCTTGTAGGCGTAGATGTCCATGAAAGAAAGGATCCCGTACCAGTTGTATGAGAGATACAAGTGTTGTGAATTCGACATATGAGTTTCCATACGGCTGAGTCAGGAAGCTGCGGATGATAATCACCCCGCCTTCCGTATTTCAAATGCATATACTGGCTCCATAAAGTATTTTGCTTTTGATATGTCCACCAAATCCGACACTGATATGCCTGCTGTAAGTCACTTAGATTACGAAGGCCTAAGCCTCCTTCTTCCACAGGTGTTGTGATGTGTTTCCATGCCACCCAATGATGCCTAGCCCCCCAATAGAATGCTGACATCTTTCTGTCTATCATTCGAATGACAGACTTGGGCAAGCCGCCTGCTGCCAGGACATGAAGCGGAAGCGCTGCAACCACTGAATGTAAAAGTACTAATCTTCCCGCCGAGGAGAGAAGACGAGAATGCCAGCCGTGTAAACGGCCATCAATATGTTGTAAGAGGGTCGAACAATATCTAGACCGAACGATGCCCCTATGAAGATATGATCCAAGATATCTAAAAGGCAGAGTTGTTGCGCGCATGCCTAGTATGTCTTTGAATATGCGACATTGACTTGAAGTGGCACTGGAGGATGATATGAAACTTCTTTTATGAAAATTTATCTTTTGTCCTGACGCATTTTCATACATATTGAGGAATGAGTGGAAACGTCTGAGATTGCGCTGTGTACGTCGTAAAAAAATAAGCAAGTCATTCGCATAGGCCAAGTGAGAGATGGCCATAGGTATTCTCCCCAGGTGAAATGATTGTATGTTTCCCGCTGCAACTAGCGCCTTCAAACCTCTGCTGAATCCTTCAGATGATAGAATAAATAGTAAGGGTGACAAGGGATCACCCTGCTTGACTCCCCTAAAAGGCCGAAAAGATGCCGATGGCTTCCCATTGATTAAGACTGACAATCTTGTAGCACTTAGGTGGTTGATGATAATCCGAATGAAGAAATCCAAAAAACCAAATTTGCGCAAGAGCAGTTCAAGATATTCCCAACTTACCCGATCGAAAGCCTTCATCATATCCAATTTCAAACATAATTGAGATCCCCCTCTATCCATTATGTGTACCATTTCTCGGGCCAATAGCACTTGAGTCGAAATATCATGACCAGGAAGAAAACCTGTTTGTTCTGGCAAAATTAACTGTGGTAGCAGCCGACCCAAACGAGTGGCAATGATACGCGTGCAAACCTTGCTCAGGAAATTTGTAAGACAAATAGGGCGAAAATCTCCAAAAGTCTATGGCGACTGTGTTTTCGGGATCAACGTAAGTAAAGCACTAGCCATGACAGTCGGCTGTGGTACTCCAATGAAAAACTCCTGCACCGCTTTTAGAACATCTAAATGTATTATAGTCCAGCATGAACGGTAGAAATTTCCATGAAAACCATCTGGCCCTACTGCACTCTGCGGGTCTAAGCTCCATACAGCCGCTTTTACCTCGGACTCCAATGGTAACTGTGTAAGCATGTGATTATCCGCTTCAGATATTAGATGTGGAATGTGTGATAGTATAGCTGAGTGATTATTCGTAGGCGCACGAGCGAATAAGTCCTTGTAAAAAGCGACAGCGGATGTCATAATGTCATCCGGATGTGTCAACAGTGTGCCCTTCGAGTCCTGAAGCTGTCGAATACATAGCTGTGACCGTTTACCTTTGACGAGTGAGTGGAAGTATCGGGTATTCGCATCGGCCTCTTGTAACCATTTTACCCGCGCCTTTTGCTTCCAGTATTGCAATTCATAATTGGAGGCGAGCAAATAATGTGCTTTAGCCTGATAAAACGCCTCGTGTGTCTCTTCCGTAGGGCTAGCGTCCCAAGTACTTTCTGCCCTATTAAGTTGTTCCTCTGCATGCTTCAGAGTGCTGAAAATGTTTCCAAATATATTCTTATTCCAGAGTTGAATGTCTTTCTTAAGGGAAAATAATTTCGTATAGAAACCACACATGCCGCCTGTAGTTGGGTATGACATCCATGCATTCTTCACATAAGTATGAAAATCTGGGTGGTGAAGCCATGCATCTAAAAAACGAAATGAGCGACGGGTAGACTGTGTGCTTAGTTGACATTGTATCAGAAGTGGAGTGTGATCCGATGTGACGCGTGGTAAAAGAGAAAGCCGCAAAGTGACAAACATATCATGCATCATAGAATTGACAAAAAGCCAGTCCAACCGTCGTCGAACACGTCCAAGACCGCGGCCTTCAGCCCAAGTAAAGCGCGAACCTTGATATGATGGCGACATAAGAGAACACTCTTTTATACAATCATTAAAGTCTTGTAAAGCCGATAAAGAAGGTGTGGAGCGTCCGCTATGATCATCAAGGGCGCGAAACGTATTGAAATCTCCACCAACCATCCAAGGTAACTGTAACCCCATGGAGAAATCACATAGTGTGCGCCATAAGTGTTGACGTGCGAAGCAGTATGTTTTGCATAGACTAAAGAGAGAACAAAAGTGTGCTGTAGCGAAACCGATGACAAATTCAAATGGATCACTTGATCTTGATCCTATGTGGCAAGCAAACGGAACTCGTTATCACGCCAGAAAAACCAGATATGTTCCGACTGTGAAGCATAGCAGTGTGAAAATCCAAGACGCAAACCAAATGTATGTACTTGTGATGGAGTATGCTTAGGTTCTATTAAAGCAACTAAACTTAAACGATGTTCTCTAATCAACTATTGTAATCGAGGTAATGACATACGCATGCCTCGAATGTTCCGTATTAATATATTCATTTAGTAAGGTTAGAGACACTTCCCTGGATGATTTGAGATGCACTGCACGTCAGAATGGTCGATGGCGGCAGGGGGTAGGTCCTTTCGGGCTCTGCGTTTCCTACGGGGGACGACTGGTATAAATGGCGCCTCCTCGAGCTGATCCTGCAGTCTGGATATTAATATTTCATCATCAGGCGATGATTCAAGCAATTGCATACGACGGGCAACTTCTTCAGGTACCGTAGGGATGTCCTCAGCATGGACATCAGCCGGCAAATCATTATCCGACAAATGTCCAATATCCATATGTGTGACGTCATCTGGCATTTGATGATCTGCGGCATCGCAGAAAGTGTCTTGCAGCTGGCCTTCCTCCTCATCGTCTGGCTCATCGCAGGTGGCGTGCAGAGGAGCATCCGATGGAGGCATCTCAGCAGGTGGCATGTCAGGCATAGAAGTTTGAGGTGACAGGGAAGATGATGGCGCCGTAGGAGGTGGTGCTGTTGATTTCTTCTTTACAGGCGTCCATCGTTGTTTTGGCGGGCGAGACGGCGGTGGCGGTGGAGGCGGTGGAACTGACGAAGGCGTTGATAGTTTTGACGGACAAGACGCTTGATCATGCCCAAGACGATGGCAAGTAGTACAAAACTTGGGCAAATCTTCATAGATCACCGAATGCAGTATGAGTCTTTTCTTTGCTTGTAAATAAATTTTTTGCGGCAGATCCTGCGAGACATCAACCTCAACACATATTCGTGCCACGGATGGCCTGAGACCGTCAGAGGTCGCGACATCTAGCTTGAGTGGACAGCCAATCGGTTTCACTATTTCAAAGAGAGCATCGCGACAATGCAAGTGGATTGGCAAGCCAGGTAGGGCAACCCAGACTGGAACAATGGGTACATCAGCGGATGGATCAAAATCAACAGTCCATTTGGTTATACGCATATGACATCCTGATATAAGCCATGATCTACGATAAAAACATCTGAGGTAATCGGCTTCATGGCGAAAATTTAAAAGAATGTGGGTTTGATCGATGAGAGTTATACGTAGATCTTGATGAAATCCAATTTTTTCAAAAACATCCCGTATCAACTTCAACGGAGGTCGTCCATACCAAAATGTGCCAACCAAGGAATGTTTGAATGGCGCGGCTAGGGCATCGATTCCAGAATCGAGAAATGAGATCATAGGAATACCTTTGTGTCGTGAAACGGTTTTGGGCGAAATATTAATCTTTTGTGCGGATGTATCGCCGGCGACAATATCAGCGAAAGATGGCGGTTTCAATGTCGATATTATGGAAGAGTGAAATGCGGTGTAATTCTATGGCAAAGACAGCGGGATGAAGCAACAGAAAATTGACGGGGGTGAAAAGCGTGTGGATCAGCACAGGCGGCGGCGGCTATCGCCGCCGGAAAACCGGAAATCGCCAGAAGCCCTGCGCCATTCTTGATATATATGCGCTCCTTCATTTATATATATATATATATGTATGTATATATATATGTATATATATATATATGTATATATATATATATATTATACATATATATATATACATATATATATATACATTATATATATACCACCCAGAAGATGGCGTCTTCTTCTCCGGGCGCTCCCGCTGGTCGTCGCTGTCGTTGCATCTCCTCCTCCTTCTATATCGATCTCATCAAAAACAATCTCAAAGCACAAAGGACTCCCATGATCTCATTTACAGAATAAGAAATAGACTCCTTACCTGAGCCTTACCAACTTACACTGGTGGGAACATTTTGGTTCGGCCGGCCACCGCTGAAGATTATCCGGGATGTGTTTGATCGTATAGGTTTTCGTTCAGATGTAAAGATCTACTTTTAGATCAATCACATGTCTTGCTGAATTTTCACTGTGAGCTAGATTATCTTCGATGCTTTTACCGTCGATCATGGACGATTGCAGGTGTACAATGCGGATAACAAAATGGACGGTGGACTTTGATCCTGCAATGCATGATCCAATAGTACCGATATGGGTTGCGTTTCTGGGTCTACCTTTTCACTTTCAACAAAAGACTGTACTTTTTGAGATTGCTCGAGTAGTTGGCCACCCTGTCAAAATGGATGTCGCTACAACTGATGGTATTCGGCCTTCTGTAGCACGCATTTGTGTGGAAATTGATGTATCCAAAGATCTGCCAAAGAGATTGTATTTACAAGGAAAACAAAAAAAATCATGCAACAGCAAATTATATATAAAGATCTGCCGGAATTTTGCGTTGATTGTCGCAGGCTAGGGCACTCAGCGGCAAATTGTGATGATCACCAGCCGCCGCTACAAAAATCACAGAAGCCAGAGACGAGATGGACCCCCAAAAATTCCCAAAAGCAAAATCCACATAAAGACAATCCAGTTATCATTCTTAAATGCCCATCAACTTCCCATGCAATTGATGCCATTGACGACAATATTGTTCGCTCCCGACCTCCGGTTGCTGAAGATCGTATTTTGGAAGCCCTTGCTATGCAGGATCTTACGCTGTTGCGCTCAGACCAGGAGGATAAATTGATGCAACACAAAAATCTTGATGATCCTGACACTTGCCAATGTTCAGACTCAGATGTGGGTCAAGCCAAGGCATTAAATATATCTTATGATGATCAATCACACATAAAGTTTAGACAGCAAATGAGAGAGGCTTCTAATCAGATTGGGCAACGATTATCTAATCATGCTATTTTGCCTAATGATGATGATATTCTGCAGGCTTGTTTTAGTAGCCAGATCCAAGAAAATACAGGGTTTATACCTGTGGCTCCTAGGCGCAGACGTAGAAAGAAGAAAGAATTGCCGCCAAGACCCCCCTCCAGTGTAGTTACACGAAGTGAGGTGCGTACTGGTATCACCCAATCCAATAATTCTCAATGAATGCATTAACGTGGAATGTTAGAGGTATACATACCTCTTTAGATTGTCTGGTCACATTGTTACATCAATGGTGAATTGATTTATTAGTTCTTATAGATGCAAAGCAACATGTATCCAAACTTGTCTACTATCGAATTAAACTAGGGTTCAGTGATGCGGCTGAAACATGTGAAGGAAACATATGGGTTTTTTGGCACTCGTCTGTTTTCGAGTTGTTGAGTATATATCATGGGACTCAAACCTCTCTATTTTTGTTTATGTGAAGACAGTTGCAGTAACGCTTGGCTTGCTCGGTGGTATATGAGTGTCATACAGTATCACAACGACAGCTTCTTTGGACTTCCTTAGATCAGACTTATCGTAGTTTGTCGGACCCATGGATTGTTGGAGGTTATTTTAACACCTTTCTTTCATTGGAGGAACATCGAGGTCGCACTAATCAATCTATTTGTTCTTTAGAGGATTTCATATCATGTGTCCATCAGTGTCAGTTGTAGGATATTCCATTTGTGGGTTCTCGTTTCAATTGGGCGCGTGGCAGCGGTCAGGCAAGAGTATTGCGTCGTTTAGACCGCCTGTTATGTACTATTTCTTTCACCAATCTATCTGCGGACGTTGTTGTTCATCATTTATCTCAACATACATCGGACCATGCAACATTGTTACTAAAGTGCACTTTTTCATTCACCATGCCACGGACTCCAGTTCAATATCTTAATGCTTGGGCTTTGCATGAAGATTTCTATTCATTTGTTCAAGGTCAATGGCAGACATACCCGACTGTAGGAGGGATGCGTGGCTTATATAGCAAGCTTCGCTTACTTAAGCATGATCTTCGACGTTGAAATTGTGAAATTTATGGAAATATTTTTCACAATATGGCAGACGCTGAAGCCATTTATGCACGCCAAGAAAAGGCATATGACAATGATCCTACCCTAGAGAATTGTGCCTCCTTAACTTTATCTCAAGCGCATCTTTTACAAGCCCATAAAGCACAAACCTCCTTTTGGTCTCAGAAATTGCGTGTACGGTGGATGGCTGAAGATGAGGAATACACGGCTTACTTTCATGCTTTGGTCAAAGACAGGTATCGTCTCCAATGCATTCTAGCATTAGCGATTCAACGGGAGCTATACTAGAATCCAATGATGAATTAGGAGCAGCTGCGGTAGATTTCTTTCAGAAATTATTCACAGAGAAGCTTGTGGTTGAGGTTGATCCTTTTCATGCTCCTATTCCTACCCTGGTCACAACATCGGACAATGACATGCTTATGGAAGCCTGTGGTTGAGGTTGATCCTTTTCATGCTCCTATTCCTACCCTGGTCACAACATCGGACAATGACATGCTTATGGTCATCCCTAACAATGATGAGATTAAACGCGCGATATGGAACTTAAGCCCACATAATGCACCTGGACCCGATGGGTTTAATGGCCATTTCTTTCGAACATGCTGTGACATTCTACATATTGATGTGGTCTGTGCTGCTCAAGAATTCTTTTTGGGTGTACCCCCTCCATAGATTATGATATCGTCTTTAATCACGTTAATACAAAAAAAGGATCATCCTACTACTTATGCAGACTTCAGGCCCATATGCCTATCTAATTTTTTAAGTAAAGTCACAACGCGCATACTTGCTTCTCGTTTGCCAGTCATTCTTCCACAGTTGATATCTGCGAAGCAGATTGGGTTTCTCAAAGGTCATGATATAAGCAAACATGTGTTAATGGAAAATGAGATGGTGCATTTGATTGACAAGAAAACTCGTGGTGGAAATGTCATGGTTAAGCTAGACATTGCAAAAGATTTTAATAGAGTCAATTGGCATTATCTTCAGACTATCCTTCAGAAATTTGGCTTTCACTCCATATTTATTCGAATTGTAATGAATAATATGAGGTATTCCAAGTTATCTGTGGCAATCAATGGATCTTCCTATGTTTTCTTCTCACCCACACGTGGAGTAAAACAAGGCGATCGTCTATCCCCATTATTGTTTATTCTCAGCTCGGAAGGATTTAGTCGTGGCCTAAATCATTTGTTCAACAATGGATCCTTGTGTGGCTTTGCATCAGGGTGTGTACCAGTAGTTCCTTATTCGGCCTATGCAGATGATCTTCTTTTTTTCCTCAATGGCTCAATTCATAATTTAAACATATTCTAATCGTTTCTCCACTCTTATCAGCAGGCTTCGGGTCAATTAGTGAACTACAACAAAAGCCAATTTGTTGCTAGTGCTTATGTCAACAATCAAAATCTACGCAATATAGGGAGAGTCTTGCTTATGTGTCCATCATCTTTGCCTATCAAATACTTGGGTTCTTATTCATATCGTGGGATTAATCGGCCTATTTATTGCACTCCACTCCTTCAACATTTTGATGCTAAATTAACTGGATGGGCTCGTCGCCTCCTTACTTCAGGGAGTCGATTGGTATTGCTTAAGTCGGTTCTTCAGGCCATGCCCCTACATATCTTGGCAGCCGCGCGATTACCTAAAGGCATAATCCATTCTATCAACAGAAAATATCTCATTTCATTTGGGGAAATTGGTATCATTGGGTTTCTTTATTGTCCCTATGCCTCCCTGAACAAGAAGGAGGTTTTGGAATTAGAAATTTGAGTCATGTTCAGCAGGCATACGATTGCAAGCTGTGGTGGAACTATCATGCAAACACATCTCTTTGGTCTGTATATATGCGCCAACGATACGGAACTCGATCAGACTATCTTCCTCGAATTTATGACTCTCCTAGATGGAAGAGGATTTGTTCTATACACTCATTATGCATGGCATTATCCACTGGTATACCAACGCCGTTATGGCTCTCAAATTCATCGGGTATGTTCTCCATTAGGCATGCATATGATGATGTTCGCCCCTCTCGCCCAACCCTATTTTCTTATAAGTTTATTTGGTGGCCTACTTTGCCGAAGTCTGCTTGTTTGTTTATGTGACGCCTTTTCCACCGTGCATTGCCGTTAGAGGATAATTTGGCCCGTTTCACCTCCATTTGTCCCACGATTTGCCCATTTTGCAACATACATTCAGCTACTATCAATCACTTTTTCCTTAACTGCTCTTATGTCAAGGACGTTTGGTTACGATTCTCATGGATATTAGAGGGTCCAATACATAAGACTATTCAACTTCGAACATATTTGCTCCAATGGTTGCTAACATCTACATCTAGGACTCTAAAGGGACACTTTCGAGTAATTGGTCCCATTATGCTTTGTTGAGCAATCTGGAAGGTCTACACCAATAGAGTTTTTGGGGATGTCGACTTATCTCCTGAGAGTATATATACTCTGGCACGTCAATCTTGTTATGATTAGTCTTCAACATTATCTGGTACATCCTTGGCGGCCACCATACCATCTCACATTTCTGCAGGTTTCTCACCACGGCTTCGTCCTAAATTAGTCCGAAAACTTAAATAGAAATTACCACCATCTGGGAAATTAAAGCTGAATGTGGACGCTGCTGCTGGCAAGAATTCATCCTCGGCCGGAGCGATACTACGTAATTCGAATGGACAACTAGTGGCTGCACTTTCATTCACTCTTCCTTGTCTTCCGCCGCTGCGAGCAGAACTTCAAGCAACATTATATAGCATTATGTACTTTGGTATGCTATATCGCGACATATTCATAGACATAGATTGTTTGAGTGTCACTCAAATAGTCGATGGCCAGTCTTCAAGGCTCCCTGAATACTCCCGGCTGCTTATGTTTCTTAACATCACTGGGAGTTGCATTCGTTTCATACCTCAGGAAATCAACATGGTTGCTCATCATCTTGCGCAATATGCGCGTATGCATCCTAGCACAACAATATTTTCTACAGAAATGCAGCTTCCATCTGTGGCACGTGGCTTCTATCATAGGGACTACGCAACCCATGCACTACGATCATAATCTTTTAAGACACTGCATAACATTGCTGCATGTTGCCTGTATTGATTTGATACAGGCAACTTGGGTATGGTTTCTTTCCGTGTTTCTCTCTTTCTTTTCTGCATTATACTATCCGTACAAGGTTGATGAGCTCCTAAAAATGATGCCTGCAGTTTTTATACTACGGGCAACTTTGGTATGTGGTTATTCCCTTCGAAATTTTATTATGCTGATCTCCATCCTGCACTCTAATACATGTACTTTTGCACGTTGTCGAGGAACTATGCTGTGGTGGTGGATGCTTCTTTTATACTGGAATGTCTATAGTCTACTGAGTCTCCCACAAGGGTTGGCCAACTTATACAATTGGTTGCCTTGGACTCACCTAGTCCAAGACGACGTCGGTATGTGTCTTGACCCTTATGCCATTCTAGCACATTTTCAGACTTGTATTCTTTTTATTAATCATGCTGCTTTTTCGAGATTCAGACGATGTCTTCTCGTTTCAATATGGACAACTGCCAACAATTACAAGAATATCATTGCAACGTCAGAACTTCCGCTAGCACCTTAACAGGGCTTAACTTCTGGACATACAGAGCACTATCTTTGTGCCAATAGCTTCTCCCATTTTCAATGTATCATTTTTCGCATTGTACTTTCTAAAATATCCAATTGTATAAATATGTACGCTTTTTCCTTCGCCAAAGTTTTATCCACAAGGGTGGTTTTTCTTGGTAAGGTTTTAATACGGCATATCATATATGATTGGAGATTGGAAATCATTTCTTCTTTACACTACCGTTTTTCATATGATGAAAATTCCTATTAATTAATAAAAAATCGCTTTTACAAATATATATATATATATATGTGTGTGTGTGTGTGTGTGTGTGGACACGCGCATATATATACACACATTTATTTGTTGGATTATGAACATGGAAATTTATACACAAAAGCTTCTTGCCATAGAAATACAATCGCAACAATTTAGTAATAATGATAACCATTTAATCAGATATTTCAATATTGTGAAACGAGATGATCGTGTATCATCTTTCAAAAAGATATTTTTAGTGGCAAACCAAAGCTATTAAACAAATGCACTTTATAATTAACGTGGAAGAACATTTTTCGCTGATTTTGGAGAACATGTTTCACGACCAACCAATGAAGCAGGCTCAGACAAATCGATTCAAACACCATTTACGTTTTTCTATTTATAAAAATCAAAGGGTTGGTCTACGCTCTTTTCAGTTTTGTGCACAGAATGTTTTCAATAAAGACAATATTCTGTTTCCATGACAGTTAATTATTTAAGTTTACTTTTCATTTAACTAATGGTAATTACAACAATGAGGTCAAAGGAGATACCGATCATTCGCATAATAAAGCAATAAATATCGACAAGGCAAACATGCTGCTCCCAAATTGTTTTAAAGGTTCATACAGGCTTTTATATGGGATACTATGTATTCAGTTACAGAAAATTATCTTTCACTATTAGTCTATTAAATGATTGTAAAAACAGATTTGCACTAAGACTTTTGGCAACTCAAATCTCTGAGTTTTTCATTCATTTGTGCGTCAATTTATAGAACTTACAAAAGAGCAATTTGTGCTAATCTACGGCTAAAGAGATCAACACAAAATCAATCAAATCCTATCATATCTCTACATTTATATACGGGATAAACTCAATGAATAAGATATATCTGATTAGACTGGATATCTACAATCATATCTAGTCACTCGTAATTAGCGCTTCAGATCTGCCGAGCTGAGCTGATAAGGTCAGGCCGACCAGCCAGCAAGTTCAGAAGTTTAGAGCCAGCGCACTCAGGTACTAGTTCAGGTCGGCGCATCTGGTCGGCAGCTCAGCTAGACTACTGAGCTAAACTCTAACACCCTTCTCAAGTTGGCGTGTGGAGGTCGGCCTTGGACAACAAAAAATGAAATTCTTTAATCCCAAGAGACTTGGTAAGTATGTCGGCAAGCTGATGTGTCGTGGAGACATAAAGGGGGAAAATTTGTCCATCTAAGACGGCATCCTGAAGAAAGTGACAGTCAACCTCAATGTGTTTAGTTCGTTCATGAGCAACAGGCTCATGGGCAAGATGCAATGCAGACTGACTATCATTGTAAATGTTAGTGGGAGTTGAATGAGATATTCCAAGAAAATGAAGACGATCGAGTAGCCACTTCAGCTCACAAGTAGTGTAGGTCATGGCACGATATTCTGCCTCGGCAGAGGAAAGAGAGACATCATATTGCTTTTTAGTCTTCCATGAGATGGGTGTTGTTCCAAGCTAAATGAAGCAAGAGGAAAAAGAACAGCGAGTAAAAGGACAGCTTGTCTAATCCGAGTCATAGTAGGCAGTTAATTGAAGATCATTAGTGGTAGGGAAGAGAAGTCCTTGACCCAGGCTGTCTTTGAGATATCGAACAACATGCAGAGCAGCATGCCAGTAGTCAAGCCAAGGTGATTGCATAAACTGAGCCAGTGTGTGTACAACATAAGAGAGCTCAGGTCGGATGACAGATAAATAAATCAAACGACCAACAAGACGTTGATATGATAGTGGATCATTGAGAAGAGAGCTTGCAGACTGAGCCAATTGATATTGTTGTTCCAAGGGTATGGAGGCAGGATTTGAAGCAAGCAAGCCACAATCTGCAATAATGACTAGAGCATACTTATGTTGGGATACAAAAATACCTGTAGCACTGCGAACAACCTCAAGCCAAGGAAATATTTTAAAGTTCCAAGATCTTTCATATGCAAGAATGTACTTAGATATGTTTTAAAAATCTCTATCTCCTGAGAATCATTATTCATAAGTATAAGATCGTCAACATAGATCATGAGATAAATATGAATATGAGCACGAGCACAGCTGAACAAAAAATAATCCGAATAGGACTGAACAAAACCATAACAGTGCAGAGCAATAGAGAGCTTAGAAAACCAACACCGAGGAGCTTGCTTAAGACCATATAAGGATTTGCGCAAACGACAGACGGTGCTAGGTGAGGTTGCTGAGAACATAGGGGATAGTTTTATACATACTTTGTCATCAAGATCACCGTGAAGAAATGCATTTCGTACGTCCATCTGACATGTAGAAAACCGCCGAGCAGCGGCTAGAGCCAAGAGTACACGAACTGTGACCATCTTCCCAGTGGGAGCAAAAGTTTCAGTGTAGTCGATTCCCTCGATATGACGATTGTCGTGCACAACCAGCCTAGCTTTATAGTGCTCAATACTCCCATCCGAGTTGTGTTTGACTTTGTACACCCATTTACAGTCAATAGCACATTTCTCAGGAGGTAACTCCTCTAAAGTCTAGGTTTGATTGTCCTCAAGAGCTTGCAGTCTTCCACATGGCAGCCCGCAAGTTAGAATATCTTGCTGCGTGAGAGTAGGAGTCTGTTTCTGTGCTCGAGGTGATAGCCACAAAAAAGTGAACAGAAAACTGATGATTACTAAGAAAATTGTTGATAGAGTAGGGAGTACCTGAAGAAACAGTCGATGTAGGTGACGTGGACGAAGTGCTAGACTGAACAGCATTCAAGTCGTATCTTGGAGGAAGTTGCTTGACTCATTGTCCTCTGCCAAGATGGGATGGATGAGCTGGTGAGATCAGCTCAGACGTGCAAGTTTGTTCTGCAGAGCTGAGTTCAGGTGTTGAGGTCTATTCACCTGTGTTGAGCTCGGGTGTCTGGTTTTGGTTGGGCAGACTAGGCTGGTGTGATGGACTTAATTCAGTTGAGATCAGAACGGGTGTGGAAGAAGGTGTATCTGGTAATGACAAAGGTGTTTCAATGACGGGAGAGTTGTTGGGTAAAGACTCAGAAGATTGAGAGGAAATGGAGGAAGGTCTACTAACAAATAAAAACATGGTCTCAGCAAAAATGATGTTGCGGGAAAGAAAGAATTCACAAGTATCTAAGTCATACACAGTACATCCTTTCTTATCAGAGAGGTAACCAACCATGCTACATTTCCTACTGCGTGGTTGGAACTTATCATCATGCCACTGATCATTGTGAGCATAACATAAACTGCCAAGGGCTCGAAGATGATTGTAATTGGCAGGTCGACCAAATAGAATTTTGTAAGGTCTCTTGCCTTTGAGTTTGACAGGATGAGTGCGGTTTATAAGATGAGCTGCGGTCAGAACACACTCGTCCCAGAAAGTTAAGGGAAGGTTAGCTTGGAAGCGGAGTGATCTTGCCACATTGAAAATGTACCGATGTTTACGTTCTACTTTTCCATTTTGTTGGGATGTATATCAAATAGAGGTATGATGCATTACACCCTAGTCAGCAAAGAAAGGGATTAGTGGTAAGAATTTTGTGGCACTGATAACAAGTTGCAAGTTAAGTTTGGGACAAAGAACACTTTGTCTAGCGTCAGTTCTTCATTCAACCGAGTTGACCCTTGTTGCTGCGCTTGGGTCATAGTCCCATTGGGTAGCCAGATATTGCACAGAGGGATTGGGCCACAATTATATAAAAGGTTTAGATTGCCCGTCATATGATGAGAAGCTCCCAAATCTATAATCCAAAAAGAGTCAGGAAGCTTACCACTCAGGCGTTCTGGAGTTGTTTTCTTACGTGTACTTAGAGCTCGGAGAAGTGAGCTCAGCTCGGTTGCGAAGTGGCCGGCCAAAATCTTTGCACCTCTATGTGCATCGTCCGGGGTGGAAGATGCCTTTGATGAAGCAGTTGCTACATGTGCAGCTTGCCTATGACCTTGGGTCGTAAGGATGTCGGAGGTGTAGGTCCAGAGTCTTGAGTTGTCCTTTAGGTCGGTCACATCACCAATCAGGATAACCAATGACTTGAAAGAATATGCTGGCCTCATGTCCCTTCCTGCACAGTGTGTGCACACCACCGCGGATTTGGAGTTCGACCTGTTAGCACTTGACTTTCCTGAGACTATTAAAGCAAAGGCAGGAGATTCACGCTTGTCTTCTGCAAGTGCAATAGACCCTAGGCTTTCCTCTTGAACCACCATGTGATAAACCCTGTTGAAGGTGGGAAGAGGTTCCTGGTTGAAGATAGACGAGTGAACTGTTCTAAACGTATGTTCATTAAGTCCCATAAGGAACTGATGAACTCGGTCAGCTTCTATGTGACGACTGAGTGTTTGTCGCGATCACATTTGCAGCCATTACATGAGCACATCGGAATGTCATCATAGTCTTTCAACTCATCCCAAAGTTTCTTGAATCTGCCATAATATTCATGACAGAATCTCCATTTCGTTTGCATTTTGTGAGTGCTTTCTTCAAATGATGCACTCACGGAGCATTCATAACAGGGAATCGCTGTTTAATGTCTTCCCATAATTCCCTAACGTTCTCTGAGTACGAGATGGTAGAATGCAGGCTGAGCTCAATCATATTCAAAATCCATGCCACAATCATTGAGTTGACGGGCTCCCAATCTGACATGTCAGGAGACCCATCAGTAGGCTGAGATATGGTTCCATCAAGGAATCCATACTTTCTTCAGGCGAGCAAGGAGCCATGAATGGCCCTTGCCCATTCTTCACAATTTGATCCTGTTAGTTGGACAGGAGTGATGAGCAACCCAGGATGATCACCTGAGTGCAGATCATAGGGAGATATGATTTTCCTGTGAAAGGATTCGGTTGTCGTTGTTTGAGAAGAAGAGGAGGAGGATTCGGCTGCCATGGCTGATGAGGAAAGTTTCTGAAGGAAAAATAATCAGAAAGCGTAACCTGGCTCTGATACCATGTAAAAACAAATTTGCACTAAGACTTTTGGCAACTCAAATCTCTGAGTTTTCCATTCATTTGTCCGTCAATTAATAGAAATTACAAAAGAGAAATTTGTGCTAATCTACAGCTAAAGAGATCAACAAGATCAATATAAATCCTATCATATCTATACATTTATGTACGGGATTAACTCAATGAATAAGATATATATGATTAGACTGGAAATCTACAATCGTATATAGTCAGTCGTAATTAGTGCTTCAGATCTGCCGAGCTGAGCTGATGAGGTCAGATCGGCCAGCCAGTAAGTTAAGAAGTTCAAAGTCAGCACACTCAGGAACTAGTTCAGGTCGGTAGCTCAGCGAGACTACTGATTGATTATATATATATGTATATGCATATATATATATAAAAGTTGGAATGTAAATTTTGCCCAGCTAGGCAAGTACACAATAGCAGCTGCAGAATATGAGCAGGGGGAGAAGTGCTGCAGTTTTTTATCAGATGCACTCCGTACACAAACAATAAGAGGGCTGAAGAATTAGCTTATCAATGTGCTACAGAGGAGCGAGCTAAAACTGATTTGTATCACCTACAAAACTCGTAAAACTGTGAACCAGAGACTTTGGAGATTTGGGCATCCGAGAATGAGCAAGCTAAAAATCTTTTATTTAAATGCAGAATATCATCAACCAAGAAGCCAAGGCTATATAAATCCTTATTTTGGGTTTCACAAATCATACTTATTGTAAATATTAAGAAGGGAAAAAAAAGAAAGTACTGTTGAGAAAAAGAGTTTGAGTGATTTACGAATACATGATTTAAATACAACGTGTTTTAAGAAATGCATCACAAATTTATTACTTGACACGTTTTTGTGAAACTTGTCTTATATACTTTATACATGATGTTTCCGTACTAACAAGCCATGAAGCGTTAAAGCTTACATCAAATGGCAAACATTTGTTGTGTTTGAACTATTTTCAGGTGCCTCCATTAATGAACTAAACTAGTTCATTAAGTGAAGTACTATAGTTAAATGAACTAAGTAGTTCATTAAATGGGGATATATTTGGAGAAGGCATGATGGCAACAAATTGAAACATGGAAAGTCTCCTCTCCATCTCATTCACACGTTTTATATATATTCAGATTTTTATAAAAAGGCACAAGACACATATATTACGAACGTACGTCAACGTCACGCCACTATACTTATCTCATATTTATGAGTATATTCAGGTCTTATATCATATGATATAAGTCATGGTGATGACAAAATTATTACGACGCGTTACAAGGTTGTAAACTGAAAATTGTCGTATCGGGTGACTACTGCAACTTTGTCAACGTGTCACGTACTTGTCATATATAGATGGCCAGCCCCTACACTTCAAAAATGGCCATAGATTTCGTGGCTAACATGGTATATTCATCCATAAAATTATTCCATGTTGGCACACACAAATCATCCCCAATTAAGGCCAAATTGTGGAGATTCCAAATTCAATTTTTTGTCACATGGGGCGTCTATATCTCAGCCTTATGAGCTGAATATTTAATTTATTTTATGTATATTATGTGTGACATAATATATATAACATGTGCAAAAAGTTTGAATTTAATCGGAGAAAATCGTGTAATCGACGAAAGTCGGAAATTCGGTTTTCTATGAACCTAACACATGGAACGTTATTGGCATGACATGTAACATGTATCTAGACACTTTTCACATATTCAAGACATGTTAAAGTGTACTAGAATATTCAAATTAGGGCTGATTGGAATATACCATACATCTGTAATTGTTGTGTATTATTTTACAAAGTTTACAAAAATGAAATTCAGCACATGTTCAAGACCTAGTGCATGCCTACCTCGGCCTTGGTGGAGATTATGTGGAGCCTAGTTGTCATTTCAATTGGTGGAGAATAAGTCACACAAGGTTAGTGATATAGAGGAGGAAGCTACACAAGGTAAAAATTCAAATATTAGGCAAATGTAACACATGCTGAAAAATTCAGCATGTGACACAAAGGGGTGGACGATTTTATGTCTTAGATGGTGATCATATTTGTTGAGAGAAAGGAGTTTGAGTGATTTCAAAATGCATGATTTAAATAACGTGTATTAAAGAAATGCATAACATATTTTATGCCATGACACGTTCTTGCATAAAACTTGCCTTATATAGTTCATATATAATGTTGTCGGACTAACGAGCCATGAAGCTTTAAAGCTTACATCAAATGGCAAACATTTGTTGTGTTTGAACTATTTTCAGGTGCCACCATTAATGAACTAAACTAGTTCATTAAGTGAAGTACTTAGTTAATTAAACTAAGTAGTTCATTAAAGGAAGTCATATTTGGAAAAGGCACAAAGGCAACAAGTTGAAGAAAGGAAAGTTCTCCACTCCCCCATGCCACACGTTTTTAATACACACATATATATATATTTTTAGATTTTTGAAAAAGGCATATACATATTTATTCCAACGTACTACCGACACGCTATATATTTTACATACGTACATTAACGTCACACCATTATACTTAACTCATACTTATGAGTATATTCAGGTCTTATATCATATGATATAAGTCATGGTGATGACAAATTTAATACGCCAGGTTAAAAGGTTCTAAACCAAAAATTGTCGTATCGGGCGAATACTGAAACTTCGCCAACATGTCACGTACTTGCCATAAATAGATGGCCAGCCCCTACACTTCAAAAATAGCCATAAATTTCGTGGCTTTCATAATATGAACAGCCATAAAATCATTCCATGTTGGCACACACAAATCACCCCACATTAAGGCCAAATTGTGGAGATTCCAATTTCAATTTTGTCACATGTTTTAGGCGCCACTTTAAGATCAGCTATGAGCTGAATATTAAAGTTTAATTTATTTATATTATGTGTAACATAATATATATATATATAACATGTGCAAAAAGTTGGAATTTAAATAGAGAAAAATCGGGTAATCGATAAACGTCGAAAATTCGGTTTTCTACGTACACGACACATGGAACATTTTTGGCATATCGTATAACATGTATCTAGACACTTTTTACATATTTCAAACATCTCAAAATGTTCTAAAAAATTCAATTAAGTGATGATTGGAATATACCATGTGTGTATAATTAAATGTGCACTATTTTATAAAGTTTGCAAAAATAAAATTCAGCACATGTGTAAGTCATTGTCACATGCCTAAATCATCGAATTGAAGAATATGTGGAGTTTTGTTGGCATCTTGATTGGTCAAGAATGAAGCATGCAATGTTGGTGACAAAAAGAAAGAAGCTATACAAGGTAACATTTCAAACTTTGTCACATTTGAGACACATGGTGAAAATTCAGCATGTGTAGTAATATACTGGCCGAATTTCGAAGCTTAATGAACCATATTTTGTTGTCTTGAATCACGTGGATAATTGGGAGATAGTATGGAAGTATTTTGAATATATTATGAAATTAAAATGGTGATATCTTTGAATATCACACATGCTGAAATTTTCAGCATGTGTGCAATGTATGTTGGCCGATTTTGAGGCTCCATTGGTGACCAATGTTTATTCCAAAATTAATGAAAATATTGTGTACTAAATGGTGATTGAATTATTCTTTAATTTCAAGGATTAAATCAAAGTAAACTTGGCAATATTTTGAATGAAATGCAAATGTTACACATGCTGAAATTTCAGCATGTGCAAGAGAATGTTGTGGTCGATTTTGTGCATGCATTTTGGA
>AP025052.1:22252147-22272113 GCA_036186865.1 Eustoma russellianum | reverse complement strand
CTTTTTGATGAAAGAAAGGGGAAACTGACGCTTTGTCAGTTTTTGTATTATGGGTAAGGGCAAAACTGGAATTTCTAAATTATATCCTATTATCTCATTTATCTTAAATAATTAAATTCTAAAATTTAATTCTAAATTAAATACTAATTAATTCTAATATTTATTCCCTCAAATAAATATCAATTATTCTAATATTTAATTCTTTATTCATTACCATTAATTGCCCTTAATCACATTTAATTTCCTTTTTATCCCTTAACTACTCTACGGAGGGTGCGGGGCATAACATTCCACCCCTTACAAAAAGTTTTGTCCTCGAAACTGACGTACTTTATTGGAAAAGCTGTGGATATAACCCTTCATTTGCTCCTCAAGCTCCCACGTAGCTTCACGCTCCGTATGATTACTCCATTGCACTTTAACATACGGAATCACGCGCTTGCGTAGGACTTGATCCTTCGTATCCACAATCTTCTTTGGATGTTCTTCATATGTGACATCTTCTCTAACATCCAACGGTTGAGCCTCAAGGACATGGCTCGGGTCCGATATGTATTTCTTCAGTTGAGACACATGGAATACGTTATGGACTTGCGACAAACTCGGAGGCAAAGCTAACCGATATGCTCTCTCACCAACTTTACCAAGCACCTCGTATGGACCAATATATCGAGGACTTAGCTTGCCTTTCAACCCAAATCTCGCAACTCCTTTCGTGGGTGAGACTCGTAAATATACCTTTCCACCAATTTCAAAGTCAAGGGGCCTTCTTTTGGAATCTGCCCAACTTTTGCTATGGTCTTGGGCCACCCTTAACCTTTCTCTTATAACCTTCACTTTCTCAATTGTCTGTTCGACCAACTCTGGTGCAGTGATCGTCCTTTCCCCAACTTCGTCCCAACAAATCGGGGATCTGCACTTGCGTCCATAGAGAGCCTCAAATGGTGCCATGTCGATCGCACTGTGATGGCTATTATTGTGTGAGAACTCTATCAGCTTCAGCATACTATCCCAGTTTCCTTTAAAATCCAGTGCACAAGCTCTCAACATATCTTCTAAAGTCTGGATGGTCCTCTCTGACTGTCCATCCGTCTGAGGATGATAAGCGGTACTCATTCTTAGCTCAGTATCCATCGCTTTTTGAAATGCCATCCAAAACTTAGAAGTGAACCTGGGATCACGGTCCGATACAATACTGACGGGAACCCCATGCAAGCTCACAATGTTATCCACATATATGTTGGACAGTTTCTCATAGGAAGTACCATGCGGCATCGCTATGAAATGAGCTGTCTTTGTCAAGCGATCGACAATTACCCAAATCATCTCATTCCCACTTCTGGTTTTAGGTAATCCCATCACGAAGTCCATAGTCATATGCTTTCATTTCCATTCTGGGATCTCTAATGGCATCATCAAACCGCCAGGTCACTGATGCTCTGCTTTGACCTGTTGACATACCAAGCATCTCTCGACATACTCCGCTATACTTCTTTTCATCCCTATCCACCAATAATTTCTTTTGAGGTCTTTATACATTTTTGTGCTGCCAGGGTGGATATACAACCTTGAGTTATGAGCTTCACTCAATAATTCTCTACGAATCTCTTCCTTATCTGGTACGCATAGCCGGTTTTGAATCCATAGACTTCCATCTGTTCTCAACTGGAAATCTCTTACGGGACCCATGCTCAGTCTATCACAGATTTCCTTCAGTGCTGCATCGTCACACTGAGCTTCTTTGATTCTTTCTACTAAGTCTGGACTGATAGACAGAGTTGTAAGAACATTCGCCACTGAGTCTATAACATCTAGACCAAACTATTCGATCTCGCGCTCTAAAGGAGACTGTCTTGCATGGCTAGATTTTCAGCTCAACGCATCTGCCACTCTATTTTCTTTGCCCGGATGATAGTTGATGGTTAGGTCGTAATCTTTGAGTAATTCCAACCATCTCCTTTGTCTCGTGTTAAGCTCTTTCTGCGAGAATAAATATTTTAGGCTCTTGTGATCAGTGAACACTAATAGTGTCTCTAGATTTTAAGAGCAAACACTACATCTGTGAGCTCCAAGTCATGCGTCAGGTAGTTCTTCTCATATGGTTTCAACTGTCTCGACGCGTACGAAATAACTCGTCCATTTTGCATCAAGACACAACCTAGTCTCTTCTTGGACGCATCAATGTAAATCACAAAACAGTCGGTGCCGGAGGGTTGTGCCAACACCGGGGCTGTGGTCAATCTCTTCTTGAGCTCAGAAAAGATCTACTCACATTCAGCAGTTCATTCAAACTAAGTCTTCTTCTGCGTGAGTCGACTCAATGGAACTGCTATTGTCGAAAATCCCTCAACAAACTTCCTATAGTAGCCTGCCAAGCCTCGGAAGCTTCTGACTTCCATCACGTTCGTAGGTCTCGGCCATTCAGTGATGGCTTCTACTTTCTTAGAATCTACTGAAATCCCATCCTCCGAAATTACATGACCGAGAAAGGCTACACTTCTTAGCCAAAATTCACACTTGCTAAATTTGGCATAAAGCTTCTGTTGCCTCAAAATTTCCAACACCACTCTTAGGTGTTATGCATGGGATCGTTCATTAGGGGAGTAAACCAAGATATCATCGATGAACACCACCACGAATTGATCCAGCTGTTCTCGGAACACGGTGTTCATCAAGTCCATAAAAGCTGCTGGGGCATTAGTCAATCCAAAAGGCATCACCAAAAACTCATAATGCCCATATCGAGTACGGAAAGCGGTTTTAGGAACATCACTTGCTTTCACGAGCAACTGATGGTATCCCTGGCGAAGGTCGATCTTTGAGAACAATCGGGCACCTTTCAATTGGTCAAATAAATCCTCGATCCTTGGCAGTGGATACTTATTCTTAATGTTTACTTTGTTCAGCTCCCTGTAGTCAATGCACAATCTCAAACTGTCGTCTTTCTTCTTGACAAACAAAACAGGGGCTCCCTAAGGTGATATGATTAACTTCTTGTCTAACAACTTCTGTAGTTGACCCTTTAACTCCTTAAGTTCAATTGGGGCCATCCTGTAAGGTGCCTTGGATATAGGCTCAGTTCCAGGAATCAAGTTGATTTCAAACTCCACTTCTCTTGATGGGGGTACTCCAGGCAAATCATCTGGAAATACGTCTTTGAATTCGTGGATTACTGGAATCTGGTCAATAGAGGAAGTTTCTTGCTTAGTATCCATAGCATAAACCATAAATCCCTCTGTTCCCTTTTGCAAAGCCTTAAAAGCTTTAACCGCTGTCAAATAAATTTTTTTAAGGGCCTTTGTCAGCTTGACATTTCCTTGAACCGTCACCTCGTTCATCTCGGAATCCTTAACGGTCACTTGCTTAAGTCTGCAGTCGATGTTGGCATGATACTTAATCAACCAATCCATGCCCAATATCACATCAAAATCCCGCATTGCTATTGGAATGAAGGTGGCGGGAAACACCTTCTCATCCAGCTCTAATTCACAATCTTTATACTGATGATGTGACACTAGAACTTGATCACCAGCTGCCTGCACTCTGAAGGGGGTCTCAAGCCACTCGGGCAGACAATCAAGCCCTTTGGCGAATTTCTTAGATATAAAAGAGTGACTTGCTCCACTATCAAATAATACATTTGCAGGCACTTTATTAACTAGTACCGCACCTACATGCAAAGAATATAGCACATAAAGGTTTTCGTGTATAACACATTCAATTTCAACTTAAACGACTAAAATTCAACTTAAACAACTAAGATTTAACTTAAATCGTACCTGTCACAACGTCAGTGCTCTCCTGCACCTCAGCGTCAGTCATGACATGTACCCTCGCATTGGGCTTGGGCCTACCCCTTTGCTGCTGCGACGGTCCTGCTTCTCCCTGTGGCTTTTGCTTCCATTCGGGACAATCCTTTATCCTGTGGCCTATCTTACTACATTTAAAGCAAGCTCCCGTCCTCTTCCAACATTCCCCAACATGATTTTTCTGTCAATGTGGGCACACTCCGGGCGCCTGACGATCAGACTGACTCGGCTGTGGTGCCCTCTGAAACGGTCCTGCCTGGCCTTTTCGGGGAATTTTGACCCAATGTCCGGGTCAACCTCCATTTCTATCATCTGTGGACCTCTTGCATGTGTCGCCACGAGCCTCTCTAGGCTGTGACCTGTAGATGTCGCTCTCCACCCGATAACAAGCATCCAACATCTCTTCGAAAGTTTTTAGGCTAGACCCCGCTATAGCTATCAGAATACGGGGGGTTCAACCCTTGCTCAAACTTGAGCATCTTCATTCTGTTGTTTTCCAATACCATGGGTGTGAACTTTCCCAAGGCATGGAATCGGTCAACGTAATCAAAGATTGACATCCTTTCCTGCTCCAACTTATCGAACTGCCTCATCTTCTCCAGAATAGCAGTATCAGGTACGTAGTAATCTTTATAAGCCTCGACAAACTGTCTCCATAAGATAGGGGGTCATCTTAGGAAGGATGCCATTCCACCAGGCATTGGCTCGGCCAGTCAATAGAGGTGTGGCCACATCCACCTTGATTTCTTCCGGCACCTGTACCAGCCTGAAGCACTTCTTAACTTCCGCCAACCAGAATTCGGCCACCTCTGGGTCAGTGGTTCCCTCAAAGGTTGGGGCATGCATCTTTCGCATCTCCCCAATGTAATACCTTATGCCATACTGAGGCGGTGGCGGAGGAGGGGGTTGCTGCTGCTGCTGAGCAACACTTTGCGCAATCACCGTTATGGCGTCCATTAGAGCTTGAGGCATTACCATTTGTGGTGGCTGTGGGTTCTCATTTCCGTTGCCACCATTTCCCTGGTTTTCTCTTCTGGGAGGCATTGTCTGCAAAATCAACGCTTATTAGCATTCAGTAATTCCAAGGATAATCCTGAAAGCCCATATGCATTGTACAGGACGGAACTCGTAAACTAAAAGAGTAGTAAAGCTGATTAATTAAATTTTTATCGTGCTCGCACACACCCAACCCAATCAAACTTATGTCTAAGATCATATACTTAGACCTATGGATCAACTTAAGGTCAAGATCATAGCTCAGAACTCTATATGACATAACCTAGATCTCCGAGGTAGATCTGAAACCTAGGCTCTGATACAACCTGTAGCGCCCCGACCCAGACAGCATATCCGAATCGGTGCACCCGTCGTAGCTTATTGAGAAGACTACAAGACGTCTCATCTCTCAAGTACACATCATCAATGTCGTAAGAGAATAAGCATGGAGACACGTGCAAAATAAAATCTAAACAATCAAATTCGAACATCAAAGCGTAATAAGATTACAAAAGATTGTTCGTGGTCGTAGCCAACTAAACCTCAAGTGAATGAAAGAAATCTAAGATAAAATAGAAACAGTCTGAACAATTCCCAATATGAACTTTAAACATCCCATTCAGCCCACTCTTCGTCGTCCTCTATGAATATCATGTCATAACCAGGCTCATCTGCAAAACAACGGTAGTACCCTTAGAGAAAAACGCTAGCAAGTAATCCGCTTATAACACGCACGGGATCAACGCATGGAAAGACATGAGTAATATCTAAATCAAGGGGTGATGGGGCACATGTCTTGTATAACTTCAGGAATACTGAGTAATAGCATAACTGAATAAGAACAGTAATTCATAAGCTTGTAACAATTCAATAACAAACCAGTTACCACTCAATCATACCGTAACGACTCACGTGATGCATGACCTTTCAAATATGCACCACACTACACAGTCATAAATGATTATGCTTAACTTTTCGAAAACTGTGCAATGCATGTCATAATGTCCGGTCACATAACTTTATACCCTGTGATGGGCCACAACTTGTCTTTATACCTGTGACGCACCACAGCTCAACTTTATACCCTGTAATGTTCCACAGCTTGTCTTTATACCCTGTGTCATATTACAGCTCACTTTATACCCTGTGATGGTTATAGCTTGTCTTTATACCCTGCAACGCATCACAACTTATTTCGCAAACTTTATACCCTGTGCCGAAGCATAGCTCTTATCAAAACATAATGCGAATGCAAGTGCCATGATGCAAGAATGCACGTTTACGTGTCAATCAATCAAAACTCGTCTCATTCACGTATTCCGGTGTAACAACTCAAGCAAGTCAACGTTACCTAAACTTTCATTCTTAGAACACAAGAAATGGAGTAAACACCCTCACACGTTCCGTTTGAACCCTATCAAAGCCTCAAGCATTCATTCTTAACCCCTTAGCTCATTCACGTTGAATTCCGGTTCAAATATCCTACGAAATACTCTTTGTTGATTCATCATCCTAAGTCGTGTTCTCGAGACTTATACTAACCTCAATCAGGTCCTAAGAATTCCATAAGGTCACTCAAAGTATCCCCTAGCTTCCCTCTTTCTTCCTTTAATTTCCCACAAAACAGATGGACATCAGCCCCTGACGTCGATCGATCGACGTCCATCTGAGGCACATTGATCTCTCACTCTCTATACATCGATTGATCGATGTGACATCGATCTCTCACATTGAACGATCGATGTCCATTAGAGAACATCGAACTCTCACTCATCCTACGTCGACCGATCCACGCTCATCTAAAGCACATCAGTCTCTCACCTGCCAGACATCGATCGATCGATGTACGTCAGCCTCTAACATCGATCGATTGATGTCATCGTTTTTCAAGAATTTCATCCTGCGATTTCTGCAGAAACTGCAGATTTGAATCCCTAACAATTTCCAACTTCCTTCCCATCATTTCAAGCATAATATTAACCTTAATTCACCAACACGAACCCTTTTCACATACAAATCAAGGATTCAAGCCTAAATCTCAAATCATCCATCAAAACAAACCCAAAATCCCCTCTTTTCACACTCCCTTCCCTTCAAACGCAAATAGCAACAAGGTAGGGTTCAAGGGATTGGGATTTGCAGGATTCCACCGAATCACAACAACAACAAAAAACAATGTTCAACATATAGTGGCCAAATCTCAAAATCAAAACACATAAAACACATATAGATTCACAGAAAGAAACTACTGCATGGTGATCCATTTTGATATCAAAAATAGGTCTTTTCTCTTTCGCAAATCGTAGGAACTCATAAGTAGATTACTTGACTTTGATTATTGATAATCGAAATGAACTACAGAGAGGATTTGGGTTGATTCCTGAAGGCAGTCTCCCTCACCTATGGCTTGTAACCGTCGACTTGGCTGGGAAAGGGAAGAGGTTGGCGCCTTTTTATGAAAGAAAGGGGAAACTGACGCTTTGTCAGTTTTTGTATTATGGGTAAGGGCAAAACTGGAATTTCTAAATTATATCATATTATCTCATTTATCTTAAATAATTAAATTCTAAAATTTAATTCTAAATTAAATACTAATTAATTCTAATATTTATTCCCTCAATAAATACCAATTATTCTAATATTTAATTCTTAATTCATTACCATTAATTGCCCTTAATCACATTTAATTTCCTTTTTATCCCTTAACTACTCTACGGAGGATGCGTGGCATAACAACCAAGTTCCTTGATCTTAAAGGTATCATGCAACTAAGATTTAATTCGTTGAATTGGATCCATAGTAGGACAAGCCAAAATTATGTCATCCACATAAACCAACAATATCAAGAGGTACTCAGGTGTTGATTTCAAAAATAGTGTGTAGTCTGTCTTAGACTGAATAAAGCCAACTGAAATCAAGTATTTTGCCAACTTAAAGTTCCATTCTCTGCTTGCCTGTTTAAACCTATATAGGGACTTTTGTAGCCTACAAACCAGATTCTTATTGGGTAATGCCAGTCCTGGGGGTGGAGTCATATATATCTCTTCATGGAGATCTCCATGAAGGAATGCATTATTCACGTCTAACTGTTGTAAATGCCACCCCTTACTAGCTGCAAGTGCCAACACACACCTTACAGTGGTCATCTTGGCTACTGGTGCAAATGTGTCCTGATAATCGAGCCCGTATTGTTGAGTGTACCCCTTTGCTACCAACCTGGCCTTATATCTGTCCACTGTACCATCTTGCTTGTATTTGATCTTATAAACCCATCTACAACCAATAGGTTGTTTATCCTTAGGCAAAGGGACTAAGTTCCATGTATTATTTTATTCTAAGGTTTTAAGCTCCACCTGCATAGCTAGCTGTCAATCAATGGAACTGGCTGCCTCTGAATAAGACTTAGGCTCAGTAAACATATTAGTATTTAAAACATAAGATCTATACTTAGGTGCCAGATGATTAAGGGAGAAAACTTTGTGAAGGTGATGTGGGCTACTTGTGTTTGAATGAGTGGAATTATGCATATGAACAGTCAAATGATTACAACAATAATCCCTCAGATAGGCTGGAACACATTTTTCTCGAGTAGGTCTAGAAGGACATGCTAGTGGCAAGCAGATATCAATGCCAGTAATGGGGTTCTCATCAGATGTTGGCAAGGTCTGACCAACACGATTGGATGAACTTGAGGGTGACTGTTCAATGAGATCATTTTGTGTTGTGTCAGATGAGAGAGGAAGATTATTGGATGTGGATGATGGTTGGACATGATTAGGAGTCAAGGGTTCAGGGCTGAGCACGGCTGGATTATGGTTAGGTTCAGAACTAGGAATATGCTTGATAGTTTGTGAAGGAACTGTGGTACCTGAGGTTGACATAGGAAAATTGCTTTCTTCAAAGTGTACATCTCTCGATATTAAGATGTCTTTGGACTCAATGTCTTGAAGTACATATCCCTTGGTGGTATGTGATATGCCAAGGAACACGTACTTTCTGGCCCTAGGATCAAATTTTCCTTTATTAGGTCTAGTATCTGTAGAGTAGGCAAGACAACCGAAAACTTTGAGGTCCTGGTATGATGGTGGTTTATTGTAAAGCATCTCATATAGAGTATTTTTGGAGATAAATGGAGAAGGAGTGATATTGAGTAAATACGCAGCATGCTGAATGCAAAATCCCTAGTATTGTATAGGTAATTCAGCATGAAATTTCAATGCTCTAGCCACATTCAACAAGTGTTGTTGCTTCCTTTCAACCATGTCATTTTGTTGGGGAGTATACACACAACCGGTCTGATGGATTATACCTTTAGAAGCATAAACTCATTCATCTTAAATTCCAATCCATTGTCACTTCTGATAACTTTCACACTGGAGTTGAATTGCACATACACATATGCACAAAAACTCTTAATTATATTCTTCACTTCAGTTTTGTTTTCATCAAGTACACCCAACAAAACCTACTGTAATCATCCACAATTGTTAAAAAAATAACATTGATGACACATTGTGGGATGCCTATAGGGTCCCCAAATATCATTATGAACTAAATAGAAAATAGAAATTGACAATGAAGAAGAGATAGGAAATGGCTTTCTTTTCTGTTTGGCTAAAGGACATATGGAACAGGGTGTTTTGCAGTTGAATAAGGGACCCAAGGATTTGCTTTGTGCACTTCTTTCATTCTGTCATTGGACATATGCCCCAATCTTGCATGCCATAGGAAGTATAGATCATCTGGTTCAGTTGTTGGGAAAGAAATATTGTTATTCACATATGGTCTGCTACATTGTTTTTCTACCAAGGCTTGCTCTCCCAGGCCAAGAAGCTGATACAGTCCTTTATTGACTTTAGTTGAACCAATCGTCATCATGGTTTTCTAATCAAAGATCATACAGGAATCAAAATGAAATAGGAAAGAAACGTTATTTTTCTTGTTGATTTTACTGAGGGACAAGAGATTAAAGAAAAAAGATGGTATGAATAACACATCAATGAGAGTCAAGGAGGCTGATAGAGTGATTGTACCAGTGTGTGTTACATTTACAAAGGAGTTATTTGGTAATCTTACTTTCAGGCTACTCACAGGAATATAGGAGTCAAAGAGAGACAGGCTACAATAAACGTGATCAGTGGCACCTGAGTCTATCATCTATGTTGAAATATGCTTAGGTGATACTTTACCTGCATCATTACCTTTGGTGCCCTGTTGCATTGCTGACATCACATCATGACTCCTCTCATTGGTCTCATTGAATGAACCTCCTACATTCTTCTGAGACACCCTGCTCTGGTGCTCCTGCAGCATATTTATCAACTGGGAGTACTGCTCTTGAGTGATAATAGGTTGGCCTTGTGATAAAACTCCTTGATCTTGAGCCATCTGAGGCTGCTGCACTGCTGAGTGTTGATCACCATACGTCAATTCTCTATGTTGGTCCATTCCCTCATCTGCTCCAACACAATTGAGTTGTGGTTTTGGCTTAAAATCATGTGGATAGCCATGCTTTTTATAACACTTCTCTATAGTATGTCCTATCAACCCACAATATATACATATGAGACGTCTGTTGTTGTCTACACCATATCTCTGATGGTTCACACCTCCCTTCTTATATCCTCCTTTGGACATAGAATTTCCTTGGAACTTGGAGTTATTAAAATTGCTGCCCTGATTTCCAAAACAAGGTCCATTCACATTCATCACACTGGAAGGGTTGTTATTGAAACTAGACTGGTTCCCTGAGTACGTCACCTTCCTTTCAAATTTAATGGACATTGCAAAAGTGCTATTGATGTCTGGCAGGGGTGACATCAACAGAACTTGAGACTTGACAGGCTCAAATTCACCATTTAATCCTTTCAGAAATTTGATTACAAAGTCATTCTCAACGAATTTTGTGATCTGACTTGAAATGTTACAAGTACATTTACCACACTTACAATTTGGATGGCCTTTAGCACCGTTGTCTCCTCCCAAACTACCTCTAATTTCATATAATACTCAGTTACTGACAAGTTATCTTGTTTGATTCTATAAAACTCTTCCTACAAATCTGAGAGTCTAAATGCATCTATATTACCATACCTCAGCCTTAAATCCTTCCAGATATCAACGGCATCGTCAATCCACATAACACTTTAAACAATAGGGGGTACAACAGAATTAATGAGCCAAGAAACTACCATGTTATTCGCCTTGACCCAAGCAGAATACTAACGATCACCTTCTGCTGGCCTCACCAGCTATCCATCTAAGAAACATGTTTTGTTCTTGGATTCCAATGCACGCTTGATGTTCCTGCACCAACTTTGGTAATTATGCGAGTCCAACAGTGGTTGCGTTAACACAAGTGATGGACTATCACTTGGATGAACGTACAAAGGATCCTCCGTAGGATCAATTTGAGTATTGGATGTAGACATCACTCAATCAATCAAGAGAAAAGGAAAAACAATAGAGAAGGATACGAATTCAATTAATTGAAACGAATTCGTTGATCGCACGAAATCAAATAGAGCATGGCTCTGATACCATGTCAAAAAAACAAATGATCAAACTGATAACACATATCATTTGCCAAGAGAATCACAAATCAATGAACCAGCTAAAGTGAAATAGATGCAGAGCTCAGAGAAAATTCGTATGATAGCATGAAGATGAATACATTTTTCATACTTCATCCAAATCAGCTACATTGTTCATATATACAACAGAAATAACTGTCACACACGTATTTACAAGAAAGGACCTCTACTACACCTAACTAACATGTTTTTCATAAGGACATTCTTGACTAATCACCCATATAACCGCCTCATTCCTTCCTTAGCTGAACTTCGCATGCAATTGCACCCAGTTGCACCACTGCATCTTCCTGACGCGCTTTGTCCATCACCTTATTGTCAAAGATCACGTGTTCCTCACTGTTCATAACTGCTTCTGACTCATTACTCTTCCTTCCTTCGTCAATACACTTGGCACGTGTATTGTCTTCTGGCATGCTGAGTATGCCAAGCTTGGCATACTCCTGCCTTGGCACGCTACTGGCCCTTGGCACGTTCCTGCCTATGCACGCTGTTGGCCCTTGGCACGCTCCTGCCTTGGCACGCTGTTGGCCCTTGGCACGCCCCTGCCTTAGCACGCTGTTAGTCCTTGGCATGTTGCTGCCCTGGCATACTGCCCTCGGCATGCTACTGCCCTGACACACTGCATGAGCTTCAACACCCCCCGCCTCATACCATCTTCAGAATTACCTAAGTTGGGTGATATCAGATTTCCAATATCATTATTTCCGGTTAACTTTGTCAAAATCCCTCTTAAAACTCTTACAAGTATTGAGGCAAATTGGAGTCGATCGCATAAAGAATCAATATCATTTGCTAATGGAAAAAAATGACTAAGGCTTTGGTTATAAAAAAAATGAATACAAAAGAGTCCCTCCATCTAAATAATCATATTCCAGAGTTACCTTAAACAATTAGTTTACATAAATATAACATTATAAGCATTCTATTATTTGACTTAAAACATGCAAGACTTTTTAACATGGTTTCCCAGTCTTAGTGAGATTGTTTAACCCTTGTGTATTCAATTTTATTTTATCATGAAGGGCATAACCTTATGATATACTCAAGATGATAAATTATAAAGGCAAAAAACCCTCAACAATTCTTCCCTCGGCTAAGGACCTTCATTAACATGTAAATAATCACTGTTATTAGTTGGCAACAAATGTTGCTTACTAACATCAGGTCTTCAAGGATATCGTGTAATGTTGTTGTCGTAGATGGACTGTACTATAAAACTAGGTTATAAGACAATGAATCGATAATGAGGAAATGAGACAAGCGATAACTATTGATGAATATTAATTTTCTTTTGTGCTTGTCAGGGATCACTTATAATATTTTCCTTACACAACTAATACTACCTAAAAAGAAATTTTAAGGGCCATGACGGCCGTTCTTATGAGCTTTATCGGTGTTTGACAATGACCAGACTGACCAATGAAAACTAAACAGATGCAAAGTCTTTCCCATTCACGATTAATATAATGATGTTTTGAAGAGCTCGTGCAATTATTTATTCTTTAATTATGTTTAAATAAATATTCGTCATTTGTTGTTATTTGATTATACGGCGGTTAAGATTAAGAAATAAAAGTAGGAATGTCTTTGCGTAAACCGACGTGTCGAGAGCTGATAAGTTCTTTTAATACTTTTTTTAAGACACATTTCATCACCGTTTTTTTAACACATCCATAGAAAAAAACGAACGGATATTCTTTTTCTCTCTTTGTTCGTCTACTGTACTTGGAAGAATTTATCTTAGTAATACTGTTTTCACATTAAGATTCACAAATAAATTTATATACAAAGTTGCTTGAAATGTTATAGAAAACAATAAATTAAGCTTGCGCTACATATATATGTCCTGTGGTGGTTTTTCATTTTAGCAGAATTCTTACTAACTACTACTGAGCATACTGTGTAAACAAATTTACCTCGTATTTTTCCGAAGGGCGTTTCCGGTGCACTAGTCTTCCGCGTTTGCACGGGATCTAGAGAAGGACCTGATCACTTCACAATCAGATGTACGCAACTTTACCTTATACTTTGCACAAGAGACTGTTTCGGCGCTTCAAACATATAACATCAAGGTCACAAAGAATAATAGTAGCAATAATAGCTGTTGGATCGTTGGACGTGGTATCTTCTGACATATTTTAGTTAGGTTTCTTGATTAAGTTTTGAGGGAAAACCGTATATGTAGAAATATGCAATAAAATAGTCACTCTGACAAAATTAAAATGCTAGATCTAATGGCAGGAGAATTAGTCTGTTATTTCTCCTTCCTTTTGTTAACAAAAAAATTTTGAAACTGAATTGGTGATCACATTGATATACAGGGTAAGGCCGCTACTTACGGTCACACGTTTGAACTGCAGAAACAGTCTCTTACACAAAGTATAACGCAAGACTGATTGTATCAGATCGCAAAGCAATGTGGCCCCTTCTGGACTCTATGCAAACGCAGAAACTTAGTACATTTAGAACGTCCTTTATTGACGTACAAGGTAAAAGGTTTAAGACCAAGAAGCACGTTAGGTATGACACAAAACCCTTGTAGAAAGAACTGGACCCAAGCATTGGGCTGATGTACACAGAAGAAATTTTTTGCTCGAACAAATCAAAGACTTCAATCTCAATGAATTGGGATCCACCCAAAATGTAGTTTCTTATACATATGCCATTTTGCGGGAGAGGTCGCAGGTCGATGGAGATCAATTTAATAATGAGTTCAGACGGCAGAAAAGGATGGCAGCCTTCTTTGAATTTTTTTGGACGGCAGCTTTTCTTGTTTTTTTTTTTTTTTTTTTTTTTGGGCCGGTGTGTACCAATTTTGCTAACAATTTCTATTTGTATCTTCAATTGTCTATGAATAGGCGTGATTCCTGCATAAACAATAAGACACCAACACACACTAAAAGAAACAATTCATAGTTCCTTTTCAGAAAAGTGAATAAAAAAACATAAAAAACAAAAGAGATGTGAAGTTATATAAGATCGAGTGTTTCTTGTATTTCTCAAGTTTAAGTATAAATTTAAGATGTCTCTTGTATTCTTTGAATAGTGGAAGTTGTTGCCAATGTATGTATTTTTTTCCTTCTACAGAGATAGGTTTTTTCATGTAACTTATGGTGTTCACTTTTATTGTTATTTAGCTCACTTTATATTATTGTTATACTCGATGAATTTAGTGAATACTAAATTATTATTTATGGTTTTATTCTTTTAGGTGGTTTTATTCTTTTAGGATTGGGTCGTTATTTTTAAGAAATTAAGACCACCCAAACTGCAGTTTCCTATACATATGCCATATTGGAGGGAGAGGTCGTATGTCCGTGGAAAAGGATGGCAGCCTTCTTTGAATTTTTTGGACGACATTTTTGATTTTTTGGTGTGCACTAATTTTGACAAAGGAAAATAAGCAACAATTTTTACAGGAAAGCAGATGTCCATTTGCATCTTTAATTGTCTATAAATAGGTATGATTCTTGTCAAAACAAAAAGACACTAACACAACACTGAAAGAAACAATGCAAAGTTTTTTTTAAGAGAAGTGAGTGAAAGAAAATTATGAGAGAAAAAAAGTCTTGTGAAGTTATATCAATATACTGTAAAAAATGTTGAGTATTTCTATTCTCTTGTATTTCTAATTTTTAAGTATAAACTTGAGTTGTTTCTTGAAATCCTCATTATTTCGAATAGTGGAAGTTGCTCTTCCTATTTGTGGGTTTTTCTCTCCACGGGGAGAGGCTTTTCCATGTAAATTCCGATGTTCACTTCTACTTCTATTTATCTCACTTTATATTGTTGTCATACTTGATAATCCTAGTGAGCACTAAATTACTATTCACAGTTTTATTCTACTTAGAACATGCCTGTTATTCTCAATAAGTGGTATCAAAGCGAGACTATTCGGTTCTTGATTTTCTTGAATATGGCAGAGATGAAATTTAATGTGGCAAAATTCAATGGAGATGATAGATTTGTCACGTGGCAGAAAAGGAAGGATTACCTTATACAACAAGGTGTTCACAAAGCTCTTTATGCCAAACAAAAAAAATCCAGAAACCATGAAAGATGATGATTGATAAGATAAGGATAATACGGCCGCAAGTGCAATCCAATTGTAGTTGTCCGATGAAGTCCTAAACAACATAGACATTTTTGACTCAGTCATGAAGATTTGGATAAGATAGAAAGCTTGTACATATCCAAAATGATGACAAATAAATTGTATCTCAAGAAACAGCTCTACACACTCCAGATGAGCAACAAATTTTTTGTCCTATCTGAGTAATTTCAATGGCCTTATGTCTCAAAATGGCAAGTCTTGGTATTAGTTTGGAGGACTAGGATAAGGTGATCATGCTCTTGAATTCACTTCCACCCTCTTTTAATTGGTTAAAGACTACTTTACTTCACGGTAAAGATACAATCATATCAAAAGACGCCAAATCATCTTTGTTGTTGCATGTTAGATGATACACCAGAGAAGTAAAAGCAGGCTCTTCTTGTATAATAAACAAGAAAGAGCCAAAATAAAAACTTCAATAGTCATGATAAATCAAATGATCTCTCGAGTTCATTCTAAATCTAAATCGAAAAATAGAGTGAAGTGCAAGAATTGTGGCATGTATGGCCACCTTAAAAAGAATTGTAGGTCTTGGAAGCAAGACAAAAACTAAGGGCAGAAGCAAGTCGGAGACAACAACACAACAGAAATATCGTCATGTAGTGACAGTGCGACAACATTGTTTTGTCACCAAGCGAATGTTGTTACATCTCAGGCTCAATCTTGAATAGATCATGGATATAGGTACTTCAAGTCATTTTACTACTAGCCAGGAATACTTCTTCACAAACAAAGTAGGAGACTTCGGTATGTTAAAAATAGGAAACCAAAACATCTCATCAATCGTGGGAATGGATGATACCACTGTATAGACTTCACTTGGTTGCACAATCACATTATGAAATGTGCGGTACGACCCGCACCCTTGCACCTTTAGAAAAATAAAACAAAGGAAATTATAATGATAAAGATATAGTGTACCGAATAAAATCGATTAGATCATTGTGCAGCGTTAAGCGGTATATGTAAAGAATGCGGTACACACTAAAATAAATAAGTGAACTCTATGTAACAAATAATTTATGTGAAATAACTAAATGAAATTGAAAATAGGACACAACCTTTTTCCCTAATTTAAATAAAAAAAAAAGAAAGTTAAGACATAGAAAATGAGGCATGCAAATTTGTCTTATTCTACCCACCGAGTACCCCCTTGGCCGCCCACTACCATGGTAAGGAGTGGAAGATTATTTTATTTTTCTTCGACCTTGTCACTTTTCCTACCATCTTTAAGTCAAAATCAATCCCCTCCTCTCCTTCATTAGGCTGGCCACATGCATGCAAAATGGAGAAAAAATTTTGGTCTTACAACACTCCGTCCCCAATCCAACCAAATTACATGCAACACTTACACACATCATATCTCTTTCTTCCTTCCCTTGAACATCATGATAGGAAGTTATCCCATTATTCTGAGGCCATAACCGGCGTAAAGGGAGAAAAATACATTTCACATCCACTCCCCTTCTTTCCATAAAATTTTATGATGGAGATTCTCCACCATTTCTTAAAAATTTGGCCATAAGCAACATAAGAGGAGAAGAATTCATTTTTCTTCCATCCTATTTCACTTCAACACCATACCAAGCAAAGGACAACCCTCTTCCATTCCAAAAAAAAAGTTAAGTCTTTATTTCTCCTTTCAAGACACATTCAAGCCTCCAAACACCCCCCTCCCCCAAAACCCCTGAGCAATACAAGAAAAAGAGGACAAATTTCTCCAAGTCTAGAAGAAGGAGAAAACATCCAAGCCTAAGAAACCTTCAACCCACGCCTAAGGTTGAATTCTTCCATTTATCTACCTTCATAAGTTGTTCGCTATCCACCTCACTCTAGCTTCAAAACTGTGACTATCGAGGAAGGAAGGGAAATGCTTTTTCTTTCAAGCCAAGTGAAGAAATCTTCACTTTAAGTTGTAAGTAAAGTGATAAAGACAAGTATTTTTCCTAGATTCTTCATCGATTTTTAAAGATTAAGTATATATATTTATATTAAAGTTGGATCATTCATGTTGTAGTTCAAGTTTTAGCAACAAGAATATATAAAATGTAGGTTTCTATGTGATGTATATATGTGCTATACTTGAAATATATAGGTGAATATACATATATATACATACATCCATAGAGTACTTTTTAGGGTTTAAATGAATTATTTGCATGTTATGAATACATATATGTATACTATATCAAAATATAGTTATGTTGATATACATAGATATACACACAGCCAGTCTTTTTATGATAAAAATGGCTTTATTACATGTTATGAATACATATATGTATAATGTATGAAAATATATTTATATTGATATCATAGATATAACACATGGACTAAGGCCTCTTTTTAGGGTTTTCAATGATTTATTATAGGTTATGAATAAATATATGTATAATGTATGAAAATATGTACATGTATATATATATATATATATATATATATATACACCACGCCTTCTCCCTCGCCGGATTCGGATTGTGCGTTGGCTAGCACCGCCTTCTGGAAGATTCAAGTTGAATGTTGATGCTGCTTTAGGCTCCTTCTCTGCTGCAGGGGGTGCCGTGCTTCGAAATACATTTGGCCAATTCTACGGAGCTATTGTCTTTTATTTTCCTATCTCATCGCCTTTCCATGCAGAATTGCAAACCGCCACATTAGCACTACTCTATTTTATCCAGCGTTATGGACCTACAGACGTCGAAGTCGATTCAAGTAGCGCTGTTGATTATGTTCATTTGCAGCCATCTTCTTGGTTGACACAATTTCTTGCTTTAGCGGGTGGAACTATCTCACAATGCCCTCGACAAGTAAATTCGGTTGCCCATCTCTTGGCATGCCATCTCCATGCTGGATTTTTCTCTTTTACACATGCTATTGCGCCACCACGGATTGTTCAGGCTGCTTTATAGACAGATATTTCCATGCCATACTTGCTTGCCTAGTCATCAAATGGATAAATCACAACATGCTCCACGGTTCTGTTTTCTGTGTCGCCCATGGCACAGACAATCCGTGTATACTCTATCTCTTTTTGCCAGGATTTTGTTGTTTGGATCATTTCTTCCACTTTCTAGTTTTGGCCTATTTCACAATTGTTGCCTGTGTCTTGCGATGCAGGCAACGCTGGTATTTTTCCACCACTATTTACATGCCCTCTTTATTTGTCTGTTCACAACTGGATGCTCAACTGTTTCTATATTTTGTCTTGTATGGATTCATTGGGGCCTTGCATTGGGAGTCTTTCACTTGCTGCTCTACTGACTACGATATTCGACGCCAGGATTCTATGGGTCGTCCTTTTGGCAATCTTCATGGCAGCCATCCTTTTTTCTGCAACTATTATCTCATTTATTTACTAGTGTCATTTCCTAGTGGTTCACATTTGACACTATAAATATGTACGCTTTTTACATCGTGGAAGGTTTTGTCCACAAGGGTGGTTTTCATTGCCAAGGTTTAATTGCGCCATATCATATGGTGTTCATTGTGGCCCTTCCTTTAAGGCATACCATAATCTTTACTACTTTTATTAAAGCTGATTGTTTCATCAGAGTTCGATTTCAAATATGTACTATGGTTTTCCTCTGCCATTAATGAGGGTTTATTGCTAAAACATATTTCTTTGTCAATATATATACACACACAGCCATAAGGCCCTTTTTATGGTAAAAATAGCTTTATTATATATTATGAACACTTATATGTATTGTTACAATCCGCATTTCCGGGTTAGCAGAAAAGTGAAAGAAGATAATGAGAATAGAATGCAAATGCAATGTCAATAGAAACGCTCGAAAAATAACCGAACGGATAAGTTAACGGATATAGCGAGACTTGACGGGGCTAGATAACGAATATTTCGGATATACAATACGATTTAAATATTTATTCGGTAGCAACCTAAGTCGGTAAATATAAATTAAACCAAATAAAAATACCCGATATGATAATTCTATTATACAACAAAATGATACACATTTTTACCCCCAATTATCACATTTTCTTCCACTTTACTCTACATGTCACAAAAGACAATTTTTCCCCTCCCCAAAAATCCCCAGGTCCGCCCCCTACCCCCTCACAAGTCAACATGCCTTTTTCTTTTTCTTACACACTCTCTTACACTCATCACATCTCACTATCATTACCTATACCCTACTCTTCTTACATCTTTCCATCAAACCCAACCCTATCCCTCCTTCCCTTTATTTTTCGGCTAAAGACCCCAAGGAAAGGGGGAATAAACTTTTTCCCTCTTCCATACCCACTCTATTTATTTTTTTTTACATCATTCCATCCTACATTATTTCTTCCATCTTTTCTCCATACAATCCACTCCATTATTTCTTCTCTTTCCTCCTATTTTCCCTCAACTCTCGGTTAACCTTTTTAACCAAAGAGAAATTTCTTTTCTCTTTCACATTCTTCAATTCCACACTTCTTTTCTTACA
>AP025052.1:22209576-22252137 GCA_036186865.1 Eustoma russellianum | reverse complement strand
TTCACTTAGTTTATTTTCTTCTCTTCTTTCTCTTCCTCACCCAACCATCCCCTCTCTCCCTCTTTTCTACCATTTTCTTCATCTTCAAAGATTTATCTCACACATCCCATTTTTTTACGCATTCTTTTCATCACCACCATTCTTTCTTCCAATCCTTTTCAACATCATATTCCTTCCTAATCTCCCCAAGACTTCAAGATGAGGTATTCCACCCCATTGTCATCACCCACAACCGCCCCTCCCTATCTCCCTCTCACTTTTCATCCTTCAACTCATTTATTCTCCTACACCTAGCAATTTTTTTGTATTCTCTTTCCTTCTTCACACAGGAAACAAGTCCTTCAACCTCTATTTTCTTTAAGATTGCCGAATTTCGAGCATTGAAAACCAAGACTTAGCAAGGTAAACATATCACCTAATTTCAACTATTCTTCTTCTATTTGTTTAACTTCATAAATTTTACACTAACTCCATTTTTTCCCCTCCAAACCATGACAAAGAGAAAGGAGATGGAGTTTTCTTCCTATCCAAGTGAAGAAATAACACTTTAAGTGTAAGAAAAAGTGGTGAAGGCAAGTATTCTCCATAGATCCTTCATGGATTTTCAAAGATTTGTATATGTATGTTTATAACAAAAATGGATGATAAACAGATCATTCATGATATTTGTACAAGTTTGTGTTTCAAAAATATGTAAATATTATGTTCTAAGTGAAGAAACTATATTTGTGTAGATACAAATATATACATACGGATACACATAATAAAAATGGACCTAAAGATATATAACTAAAATAAATGGACACATATAGGTAATATAAATACAAGACGATGAAAATAATAGTGTATATACATGTATGTATATACGGTTACTACATATATTTTGGAGGATACAATGACTTTATTATATATGTGAAACATTATTATGTATAAATTGTAAAGTGAAATATATATATATATATATATATATATATATATATATATATGTATGTATATATTCATGGTTCAAAACTATTCATGGTTCAAAACTTGCAAGAGGGATCACTACACAACCTTCATGGATTCCACCAGTTCGATCGCCACGCCCGCAAGTGGTGCGGTGGCTCTGTCCTCCATCTGGTCGGTTGAAGCTTAATGTGGATGCGGCGGTAGGCAGGCATTATGCGGCCGGAGGGGCTATTTTGCGGGATCATGCGGGTATCTGTGTCGGCGCAATATCCTTTCGCTTGCCGCCATGTACTCCGGTTGCCGCAGAAATACAGTCAGCATTTTTTGGTTTACTGTATTTCCTTCCACTCTATCGTTCTATTATGATTGAAACAGATTGTGCACAGCTGGTATCGCGTTTACGTCAACCCCGGACGATTTCGGGAAATTTTCATCTCAGATTATTACACACACTGCTTGCCTTACATCGGCTAGAATTTGGTCATGTATACAGAGAAGCAAACATGCCGGCTCAATATCTTGCACAGCACGCCATGCTTGAACCTTAGACTTCCTACTTCTCTCGCCATAATCTCCCACCATTAGTTCGTGTATCCGTATCATTGGATCTCTCGTCGGTTAGTTTACGCGTTCCTTGAGCATTTACAGTCTTCCAAATGGATTGGCATTCATTTACTGCAACTGCCTGTTTCCTGGAGGAAGCAGGCAGGCTCGGTATGTTCTGCTTTCTCTTATCCATTAGTTTATGCTTTCCTTGCGCATTTGCTGTCTTCCAAATGGATTGGCTTTCATTTACTACTACTGCATGTTCCCTTAAAGGAGCAGGCAGCCTCGGTATGATTTGCATTCACTCGGTATATATCTTTCTGCCATGTTTTGCTTTTCTGATTGACTTCGCCTTTTGTTTTACATGTGCGCGAATGGGGAGTGCCAACTTTCTGGATGACATCGTGGTGGCAGCGCGGATGGGGATTCAATGTCTCGTTGATACATATCTTAGAAGTGGACTTGTTACGGCACCTGTTTCTTTGAGCGGTTTTCTGGATTGTATTTCATTTACATTGTACCACAGCGCATATCACTTTTCCAATCATATGAATATGTATGCTTTTTCCTTCGGCAAGGTTTTATCCACAAGGGTGGTTTTTCTTGGCAAGGTTTTAATGCGGCATATCATATATGTGTCGGAAAGTGATAATCATTCTACTTTTTGTTTCCGCATTTCTTTAACGTTTTAATATGGTTTTCCTCCTCCATAAGTGAGGTTTCTTCCTTAATAAAGTTTCTTTCATATATATATATATATATATATATATATATATATATATATATATATATATATAACATGTATACACGGCCATGATGACATTTTTGGGGTTTTATGGTTTATTTCAAGTTATGAGTACATATGTATTTATACAATGTATAGAAATAGGTATTTACTTCATTAATATGTATTTATTTTATTTTATGAGTATGTATCGGTATAATGTAGGAAAATATATATTTTGTTGGCATATATATACAACCTACGACCTAAGTATAAAATTGGTATGAAAAATGAGTATTTTATATGTTATAAATATATATATATATGTACATTGTAAAAGAATACGGTTATTACTCTTTGTATTCATGTACTAATTCCAATCGTATAAATATGTACGCTTTTTCCTTCGCCAAGGTTTTATCCACTAGGGTGGTTTTACTTGGCAAGGTTTTAATGCGGCATACCATATACGATTGGAGAAGAGAAATTATATGTTCGTTATATTATCATTTCTCCTTCTCTGATAAACATTGTAATATGGTATTCATCCGCCAAAAGTGAGACATAATAAAATATCTATATCTCTTTTGCTTAAAAAAGAATATGGTTATATATATATATATATATATGTGTGTGTGTGTGTGTATATATGTATGTATATATGTATATATATATATATATCAAAATCGGCCAATATGCCTTTTTCTTGGTAAAAAGGATTGTATATGTTTTATGTATACATATATAAGATAACATATGAAAAAGTGAGTATTTTATATATTATGGATTTATATATGTAAAATGTATTGAAAATATATACAAGTATATATAATTATATATTATTTCAGCCAAAGGGCCTTGTTGTTGATGAAAATGGATTAAATATAATTTATCATTGCATATATGTATAGTATATAAGATATGAAAAGGGTATTTCAAGTGTTATGGATTTATGTATGTAAAAGTGTATAGAATTTGTACAAGTATATGTATATGCATGATAAGTTCGGCCAAAGGGCCTTTTATTGGTAATAAGGCTTAAATATAATTATGTATATGTATATTTTGAGACATGAAAGTGACTAAGTTTTGTGTCATTAAAAGGTACGTATATATATAAAAAGCGATATAGAATATAGTATTATAAGAAATAAGGTTACTTTGCATTTTGTTACATGAAATATGAAGTTATATATATAAGTATATTAAAGTAGGATTTGAACCCATCTTTGGCATTTATATATTCATACACGGTTTATATATGTATTTGTATAAGGATAAATCATTGGATATGCGTTTATAATATAAAGTGTGATAAAAGACATGGTTAAGTTATGTATATTTATACGGAATATGAAAGGATATGGAATAGTAATGGAATTAGGGTTTTCAGCTTTTTTACTTTAAGTAGAAGATGGAAATTTTGTGATTTAAGTTATAGATTAAGTGGATATGTAGGGACTTTAGGAATATGATGACTGAGTATGATCGGAGCATTTATACATGTGATATGAAATAGAAACGGATTCATTGCATACATGCTACATCTCATAAATGTTTTGGAAAGTTCACCGTCGAATATATCATTTTATGTTACCGCATTTATATGTTCAGATGTACACCGTCATAACATCTGAACCGGGGTGGTTGATGTTATGGGACTTACAGGATGTTATCGTTTGGAGCACCGCATGATATCGGAATCCAAGGGGATTGATGTCATGGGAATAACGGCTTGTGTATATTCTTTGTTGACGGACAAAGGATCACCGGCATACCGATTTACCGTTACCGTTCACAGTTACAGTATGAAAATGACATGTTTAACAAAAAAGTTATGTTTTGAAATGTACAGATATACAGATATTGTTACATGATCTGCCGTGCATTTTTACATCATTTTAAAGATACCGCATAGTATGGCATCGTATTTACATGACTCGTACTTGGATTTATGTTACTTGGATGATAAGATTTAGGATGATGAGATATTAGACTCGGATCGGAATCCTAGGGGTGGATATACATGATAGTAGCATTAACTAGAACTTGACAGTATACAAGAATACCGGACAGAGATATATGTATTACCGCAATTCATTTACTACTTTGATACGTGTTACCGCGATTCATTTACTGCTTTGTGATTTCCTTTGTTGCAACTGAAGACGTGCTTTATTATTTTCAATATTATGATTATCATTATTTATTCACTCCGTCTTCACATGTATGATCCACATGACGTATCTAGTAGGACTACTTGCTGAGCGATTAAAATTTGGCTATACTGCCTTATCACTTTACAGATAACAGGTACCGCTATGCCGGCATGAGGAAGATAGAACAGATAGCAACGAAGAGTACTGAGAGAGTAGCATGAAAGACGTTAGGTCCTAACTCGTGATGTATTTTAGAAGATTTCAGCACTCTGTATATTATGAATTGTACGGATTTGTGATGAAATATATTGCATGTCGATTATGATTTGTTTATATTATGTTGCTTCCGCTTATCGATTCATTATTCATGTCGACATGTACATGTATAGTATCGACACCTTGTAATCCTCGTAGCAGAGTACGGCGCATGCACCAGGCCAAAACCCTAGTTTCGGGCGGGGTACTACATGTCTATTGCATAAAAAATATATATGTAAGAACACACACACACACATATGTATATATTTTTTAAATAAAGTCGTATGTATTAATAGGATGTTGCCTCACTTATGGTGGAAGAAAACCATATTACAACAAATGTATCATATGTAAAAAGATAATGAAGCGAGCTAAGGATGGCCAGCCTCCAATCATGCATGATATGCCGCATTAAAATCTTGCCAAGTAAAACCACCTTTATGGAAAAAACTCTGGCGAAAGGAAAAGCGTACATATTTATATAATTAGAGTGTGATGGCAATTTAACTATAGTTAAAACAAAATGTAAGTAATGAAATGTGGTCGTTGCCTCCACAAGCAGCAAAGTTCTTCCAAGCCGTAGATAATAGCGTGCCCTTGTTAGCCAGCGGTGTTTGTGAAGACATGTTGATGTCGGCAGCTTGCGGTACATTGGAATGGTCCTCAGAAAAGCAGAAAGATACATGTTATACATCCAACAATATGCAATGGAAAACAAATAAGAGCAGGGAGCGGAGAAGCATGTACCCATGTTGCCTGTTACCAAGTAGGTACGGGCAACAGTTGTTGTATGATGCTCCTGCAAAGATCTCCATGGAACGATCATTAGGCTATCCGACTCGTCCATAATCCTCAGTCAGAAAAAACAAAGTTGTAAGCATCGGGAAATGAGATGAACAAAAACCAAATTTGAGTGAAACAAAACATACCCAACCGCCCACATCAAGACGATGTAGGCGAAATATAAAGCGTGGCATGGAAAAATATCTCTATGGTCGAACATTAGGTGTATGAACATCTGTGGACAAGCTACCGTGCACCATAGGTGGGAGATCCGAGCAGGTTGAAAATATGGAAGTCCTCGAATGCAGGAGACCATGTTGACATAAGAAGTGGGCAGCCGTATTAGCTTCCATTGGAATATAGTCCACTCTTGCTCTCATTAGTTGCAAATATTGCTCGAGTCTAGCATAATCACTTCCCAATCGAGCAGTAACAGAGGACACGCCATTCAGCAGACTTACTAAGGCTAAGCAGTCTGTTTCAATATATAAGTCCACATATCCAGCCATGACAAAGAAGAGCACCGACAATAAAAACACTTGCAATTCCGCATGGAACGGAGATAAAATTGGCAATGAGAATGAGATGGCGCGAATGAAATTTCCTTTATCATCACGTAATACTGAACCCCTAGCAGCGCCACACTTACCTACTGCTGCGTCAACATTCAGCTTTAATTTACCTGTTGGAGGCAGATGCCATTTGACAATATGTACACGTCTTTAGCGCAGAGCGAGGGAATAATTATTTTCGACTAAATGTGGAAGAGACGCAGCAAACTTCTTTCCAGAAACTGAGGCACACCATGTGAAAATATCCATGCGAATGCGCTCATGGAACCGCCTCAACGAAAAATCCTCCTCACCAAATGTTATCATAGCGTATTCTTTCTGAATAGCTGTAATTGCAAGAATGGGAACCACGCTGACAAGTTGCCACTCATAGTAGATATATGAGCCTTACACCACCAACCACGAAGATATTTCTTGAACGTTACACATGCAGGATATGGGCCATCAAAAAGATAGGATAAGTGCAGCCAATTGGATTGTATCACGGGACATGTATAAAATATATGCAACTGATTTGCTTCGGCATTTCAGCAAAACACACAACACGTAGTGAATAACATTATCTGCAAATGGCAAGGCATTGTACCAAAGCCTCCATAAGAATACCTGCACTGCCGCAGGGGCTCCCTTCCACCAAATGTATCTAGCCATCGGAAATTGTGCTCCATGAGGGCGACAGAGATTATAGGCACTACTCAAACTAAATTGTCCATTGGCGTTCGTATTCCAATATAAACCATCCGGAGTTCGTTGCGTATGGATCAAACAGAAAGTATTGATGCGACATAACCTCTTCCAGTCCATTGAATCATACACAAACGCAGTCATATACGCACAATGGCCATATTTCTGACGCACATAAACTGCCAATTTCGAGGAAGATGTATTTATACATCCACCATAGCTTGCACTCATAAGCCTTTTGTAAGGCACTTAAATTACGAATGGCGAAACCCCCTTCCGTTTTTGGATAACATATAGAATCCCACGGTCACCAATGATGCTGATAATGCCATAAAAAGTTAGACATTTTCCTGTTGAGCTCAGTTATCACACTTTTGGGAAGCTTTGCTGCCGCCATAATATGTAATGGTATAGAATTAAGCACTAACTGTATTAACGCCACTCGTCCAGCCATACTTTTTGGTTTTGTGACCAGCCTGTCAATCGTGCATCAAAGTGAGCAAGCAAAGACGTACAATAGTGGGAACGATAAGGCCTTTAAATAGATAAGAGCTCAAGTACGTTATGGGCAGCACCGAATGTCTCATATTTAACGCCATGATTGCTCGACTTGAAGATAGTCCACCGCCTACCACTCATTGGATCTTATGATAGTTAACTAACTGTCTCGAGGCATGCTGATATCGCTCAAGAAACTGCCTAAACGTTTGCAGATTGCTGAGAGAGCCATTAAGAAATACCAATAAATCATCCGCAAATCCAAGGTGAGATACAGGTTGTACACGACCACTAGCAAAACCCTTGAGGTGGCCCTATTGAAATAAAGCATTGAGTCCTCTAGAAAATCTCTCAGAAGCAAGTATGAAAAGAAGAGGAGACAAGGGATCACCCTATTTAACACCTCTGGATGGCCGAAAAATCCACAAGGTTTTCCATTGACCAACACAGAACAGCAAGTAGCAGACAGGTTATTCATAATGAGACGCACAAAGCGGGAATGAAAGCCAAAGCGCAATAACAAAATCTCCAAATACTGTCATGATACACGATCAAATGCCTTAGCCATATCCAATTTAATAATTACCTGTTCCCTCCGACACTTTCGATCCAATATGTGGACCATCTCCTTTGCCATCAGGATCTGCTCAGTAATACCTCTTCCCAGCATGAAACCGGATTGTTCTGGAGAAATCAGTCTAGGCAAGAACTCATTTACCCGATTGGATATAATGCGTGTTACAACTTTAGAGAGAAAATTTGTGAAAAAAATTGGCCGATAATCACTAAATGTGGAGGGAGTGGAAACCTTTGGGATCAAACATATCAAAGATGCCCCCATAATCTTGGGCATTCGAACGCCTAAGAAAAATTCTTTTACGGCCAATAAAACTTCGAAATGGATAGCATCCCAGAAATGTCTGTAAAAAGACTTTGGGAAACCATCTGGTCCTGACGCACTGGAAGGACTTAACTTCCATACAGCTTGTCGGACTTCATCAATCAATGGCATATATAGCAATTGACCATTATCTGCATCTGTCAGAATTTGGGGTATATGTGTAATAAAACTTCATGATCATCCATGGGTTCTGCAGCAAATAACCTCTCAAAAAATGTTACAGCTTCCTATTGAATTGACTGCGGTGTGTCACAGACTGTACCATCCTGCTTATTAACAGATACAATTGCTTGCTTAAGCCTGCGATGCTTAACTGTTTGGTGATAAAAAGATGTGTTGGCATCTCCTTCTTTAAGCCATTTAATATTTGCTTTCTGCTTTCAATAAATCATGGCACGCATTTGTAATGTGGCAAGCTGCGTTTTAGCCAAATGATATGATGCTCGAGTTGTCTCAGTAGGCGCATCATCATAGTCTTTTTCTGTGCGAACAGTATTCTCCTCAGCCACCTGCAACTCTGTGAAAATATTACCAAAAATTTGTTTGTTCCATATGCGCAAATCCGCTTTAAGTCGTTTCAGCTTTGTATAAAATCCATGCATCCCACCAACCGTAGGATACGACCTCCACTGCGTTCTCACATAATATTCAAAATCTGCATGCGTGAGCCATGCATCCAAATAACGAAAAGACGTTGGGCCTGAGATGCTGTCAGCCTGACAGTGAAAAAGCAGTGGTGAATGATCCAACGTGGCTCTATGAAGATGCTTAACGAGAAGAGATGCGCAGCCATCCGAGTACGTAGGAGTACAAAAGAAGCGATCCAATCTACACCACACCTTGCCCAAACCCCTACCATCCGACGAGGTGTATGGGGATCCTTGAAAAGGTATATCCAATAAACCACGAGATTCAACAAAATGCTTAAAATATGTTAATGCTCGTATCGATGGCGTTGCTACACCTTTGTGCTCATCTAAAGAGAGGAATGTGTTAAAATCACCTCCTATCAGTCATGGCAAAACCATATCGTCATGAAAGGAACACAAATCCTGCCATAATGGTCAGCGTGATGCTACGATATGTTTCACATATACTGCAGTGAACCAGAATTCCTTTGCTGTTGAATGACATCGAAACCGCTGGGACAAATGACAAAAAAAAGGCTGTTTTGGGGTTAAGTGGCCTAATGTTACCCTTTAGTGGAAAAAGTGGTATTTTCTTTAAGTTATGACATGTAGAATGCAGATAAGTAAAGAATGTTTAATATTAAAATTTTAGAATGACTAAAATACCCTTTGGCCAAAATTTAGGGTTGCATGACATGAAAGTTTGGAAAATTATGTTTATCGCCTCACATGTTTTAAAAGTTATATGTGTAACGAATAATAAACATGAGACGATTGATTCCAACGACACATGTTATGTTATGTCTATGATTATGTTATGTTATGGTGCACCGGCCTGACATCGGGACCGAAGTGGATAGTTTCAGGGGCATATGTTTTCGTTATGACCGAGTGTAACAAGGGGTTGGGACACGGGATCTCCGCCATAATGCGTCACCGTTAGGACATGTACTAATGTTTTATATTATACATGTACTATATGGGGAATCATTCGGTATGTCGTGTGTTATTCTTATGAAAGTGTTATAGCCATTATAAAATGTCATGTCTTCATGTCTATAAAAATGCCAAGGCATGCATGTTATAGAGAAGTCATGTTATGTTTTTATGAAAAGCCATGTTTTATGCATCATATTATGACCATGTTACCTTAGGTTATTTTTTTAGAATATCCTTAAGTTTATGGTGTCATTAAGATGATCAAGGTAGGATTTATGCATGAGAATGTAGTCGTATAAGCTTATGAACTTAATTTAGGACATGGATTAGAATCTAAGTATGAACATGTATGTGATGTTTATGGACTTAGGTAAAAGACTTATGTTTCTTATGTTATGATGTAAATTCTTGTATTACATGCTACTTATTATACTTGTGTGTTAGTCACTTTATTTGTTAAACAAAGACGTGTTTTATTATGTTCATTATTATGCTTATCATTACTTTATTACCCCGTCTCTCCATGCATGATCTATATGACGTATCTAGTAGGACTACTTGCTGGGCAATTATGTTTATCACTCATACTTGCCTTATCACTTTGCAAAGAACGGGAAACATTTTACAAGTTTATTGAAGATGTGTCCAGGTAAATTACCAATAGCAACCAAATATGCCAAGAGATTATCTTTGCAAATGTTATTTATTTGATTATCATGTATTCAAAGGATTTCAGGATTCGTTATAGTATGATTTGTACAGAATTCTAATGTAAAGTAATGCATGTCGATTGTATTTTGTTTATGTTTATGTTGCTTCTACTATATCGCATCATGATCATGTCGACATGTACATGTATGGCATGGACGCCTTGTACTTTTCGTAGTAGTGTACGGAGGGTGCACCGGGCCGAAACCCTAGTTTCAGGTGGGGCGCTACACTCCGGCCACACCCGTCCGCCTTATTATGCCAGTTATTAGACGTCTTCTTCCCAGTCGCCACAGGAGATGAATTCACTCTTGGAGAAAATGAAGTGGGTGAATGAGAAGTTAATGCTCCAAGTAGAGATAAAATAATTTGAAAGTTGGTTTCTTAACCGTAATTCAAATTTGAGAATCGGTTACGTAGCCGTAATTCGAATTTGGAGGATCAGTTATGTAACCGTAATTTAATTTTGAAAATCGATTATTCAAATTTGAAAAGCGGTTATCTGTTATCTGATCTAACGGTGGCAATCTGATCTGACGGCTGTGGTTAAACTGTCAATTAACCACCCTAATCAAATTTTTCCTATAAATAGTAGCTAAGTTAACCTCTCTGGTCACACTCACTCAGAATCCAATATTCTCCTCTCCTCCTCTGCATACACGTGCTCTTCTCCTCTCTTCTCTTTCTACATTTTGCATCAAGTCCGAGAAGTTCACGACATCTTACAGGTTCGTAAAGTTCATACGCTGTAGTGTCGCTCGTCTGAACTTACTTCCGTTGTATCCTTGGAGACGATTGTTTCATCCGGTTGGGCACAGTGTACCGGAGCAATACGTCTTAAGGACAGAGTCCTGGACTCACCTCGGATCTCTGCTCAGCTGAGCTGTTGAGGTTATTGTCAAGTTGAGCTCTGCTTTGTGCTAAGCTCTGTTATTGTGCTTAGAACATTCGTTGTTCTAAAGTGTTGTCTTGCTGAGTGCTTTCTGCTGAGCTCTGCTGATTAGATGAGGACATTCGTTGTTCTGCAGCTCTGCCGTGCTGAGCTATGCTCGGCTGAAGCGGCTGAAAACCCAACTTTCGTAGTTGTGCTGAAGTACCGAGGTCGGTTGATCGGTGATCAGCCCAGAACGCAAATACAATTGCGCTGACTGGACTGATCTGATCTGTCTGATCAGTCTGACTTTAGTTCACCTCGGCTGGAGGGCTAATAGCACAGAACCACTATTTTGAAGTGCTGTCCAGTTCAGGTCAGTAGGTCGGCTGACTGTTCAGAACACAATCTCATTTGCGGTATCTAAAATGTCTTGACTTAGCAGATCTATCCAGCCTACCCTGAGCCCGGCAGGTCGGCCACTTCTTTATCCAAAGAGCAAATTGTACAGAAGTCAATCTGACGTGCATTATTCCCAACAATTCTTAAGACGTACTCGTTTTTATTATGTACTGATTCCTTTCTGTTTCTGATCTTACATAAACCTGATGGAAAACGCAAGCTCTAGCTCGATTCAAGGCACATATATACGCAGTTCTGCCCTAATGGCACCAAATGCTGGGGTGTCGAGATATGCTCCTCCTGCACAGGGTCCTGCAGTGGCCCAAGTGGAGAAACCTGAGAAGTTCAATGGGAGCTTCGTCAAGCGTTGGCAGCAGAAGATGCTGTTCTTCTTGACTGCCATGGGGTTAGCTATCTTTCTGACCGAGGACCCACCTGTGGTGGATCCGCTGGAGGACCAAACCCAGAATATGCAGAATAAACATTCTATTGAAGCATGGAACTTCAATAATTATGTTTGTTTGAGTCATATTCTAAGTTGTTTGGACAACTCCTTGTATGGTTTGTACTGCACATACAAAACCGCAAAGTCTTTGTGGTAGGCTTTAGAAAAGGAATATCGTACAGAAGATGCCGGCACTAAGAAATTTATTGTCGGCAAATTCTTGGATTTCAAAGTGTCTGATTCTCGCACTGTTGTTTCTCAAGTTGAGGAACTCCAGACGTTGGTTGCCGAGATAGAAGAGGAGGGCATGTTGCTCAGTGAATCTTTCGTCGTGGATGCAATGATTGAGAAGCTACCTCTTTCGTGGAGGGAATTCAGAAGCTATCTCAAACATAAGAGAAAGGAGATGACATTGGAAGATCTGATTGTCCGACTCAGCATTGAGGAAGACAATCGCGGATCTGAGAGAACACCACAATCAAGCTCTGGTCAAGCCAAGGCCCATGTTGCAGAACCAAGAAGTTCACTGAAAAATGCTACAACTGTGGCATTCAGGGACATGTCAGCAATGAATGCAGAAAGCCCAAGAAGAAGCAGACCAAGGCAAAGGCCAACATAGTCGATGCCATGGATGATCTGAACCTCTATGCGGTGGTCTCAGAGTGCAATGCTGTGGGGAACATGCGTGAATGGTGGCTTGATATTGGCACCACTAGACATGTCTGGTACAGCATAGAGATGTTTATGGAGTATCAGTCTGGGAAAAACGAACAACTTTACATGGGGAACTCGGCCTCTTTGAAGGTCGAAGGCGAGGGCAAAGTTGTCCTAAAGCTCACCTCGGGGAAGCATCTAACTTTGCAGAATGTACTGCACGTCCCTGACATTCGGAAGAATTTATTATCTGGATCTCTTTTAGTCATGCATCGTTTTAGACTAGTGCTAGAATCCAATAAAGTTATTCTTTCAAAAAATGGCATGTATTTGGGAAAGAGTACTTGTCGAATAGGATGTTTAAATTGAATGTCATCACTATTGTACCCAAAAGTGATTTTGCCCATAGAGCTAATAATAATGTTTCTTCTTCTGTTTACATGCTTGAGTCTTCTTGTTTATGGCATTTTCGTTTGGGACATGTTAATTATAAGTCAATACAACGAATGGTTAATTTGACTTGTTGCCGAAATTAAATTTTGATAATAAAAAATGACAAATATGTGTTGAAGCGAAGATGACAAAGGCGTCATTTCCTTCAATAGAAAGGAACATTGAACCTTTGAATTTAATTCATACCGGTGTGTGTGAATGAGAAGTCAATGCTCTAAGTAGGGATAAAATAATTTGAAAGTCGGTTTCTTAACCGTAATTCAAATTTGAGAATCGGTTACTTAACCGTAATTCGAATTTGGAAAATCAGTTATGTAACCGTAATTTAATTTTGAAAATCGATTATTCAAATTTGAAAAGCGGTTATCTGTTGTCTGATCTAACGGTGGCAATCTGATCCGACGGCTGTGATTAAACTGTCAATTAACCACCCTAATCAAATTTTTCCCTATAAATAGTAGCTAAGTTAACCTCTCTGGTCACACTCACTCAGAATCCAATATTCTCCTCTCCTCCTCTGCATTCACGCGCTCTTCTACTCTCTTCTCTTTCTACATTTTGCATCAAGTCCGAGAAGTTCAGGACATCTTACAGGTTCGTAGAGTTCATACGCTGCAGTGCCGCTTGTCTAAACTGACTTCCGTTGTATCCTAGGAGACGATTGTTCCATGCGGCTGGGCATAGTGTACCGGAGCAATACGTCTTAAGGACAGAATCCTGTACTCACCTCGGATCTCTGCTCAGCTGAGCTGTTGAGGTTATTACCAAGCTGAGCTCTGCTTTGTGCTAAGCTCTGCTATTGTGCTTAGAATATTCGTTGTTCTGAAGCGTTGTCTTGCTGAGCTCTGCTGATTGGTTGAGGACGTTCGTTGTTCTGCAGCTCTTCCGTGCTGAGTTATGGTCGGCTGATGCGGTTGAAAACCCAACTTTTGTAGTTGTGCTGAAGTGCCGAGGTCGGTAGATCGGTGATCAGCCCAGAACGCAAATACAATTGCGCTGACTGGAATGATCTGATCTGTCTAATCATTCTGACTTTAGTTCAGCTCGGCTGGAGGGCTGATAGCACAGAACCACTGTTCTGAAGTGTTGTTCAGTTCAGGTCGGTAGGTCGGCTGACTCTTCAGAACGCAAATTCATTTGCGGTATCTGAACTGTCTTGACTTAGCAGATGTATCCAGCCTACTCTGAGCCCAGCAGGTCGGCCACTTCTTTATTACAAAAAGCAAATGTTACAGAAGTCAATCTGACGTGAATTATTCCCAACATTCAGTGGTTGAATGCCCAATGACAATGAATTTGAACCACCCAGGTCGTTTTCCATGGTGGGCTCCTCCTTAAGCGAAGGAACCATATCAAAAAATTGCTTCTTTGGTGATGAGTCCCTCTCCGGCGGCTCATTGATGGATTCCACCGCGGTGACGGTGTATTCGTTAGAATCACTGAGCAAAGGATCAGCCTTGTTGATTTTTTTAGCGTCTTGTGGTTCATGAATTTGATGGGATTGTGGAGTGCTCATTTTGATTGAATTACAAACAGCTGAGAAATCATAAAGTGAAATCTTTTTCTGCACAAATTTTGCAGGAAGAAAAAATACAGAGAGGGTGGCTTGAATCAACGTTTAGAATTCGTTTAAAATTGGTGAAAGAATCAGCAACAATTGACAGGAAAGATACTGGTTAATATTCGAAGGTTCACTTCTTTTTTTCCCCTTTTTTCTGGGTAGATGTTTCAGAAGGGGCACTACAGTATATTCTGTTGAGAAGAAGAACTAGTGGCATCACCACCTTCAATTGTGAAGGAACCAAGGAGTTGAGTGGTTATGTTCGGGTGGTTGGTTGCGTTTATCGATGGTTCGGTTTGTCGACGGTTTATGGTTGAATTTTGCAGGTTGGATTAGACTGGCTCTGAATCTACAGGTCAGAAACACTGTTCTGATAATCAAAATCGTTTTTTATTAATTTCGTATCAATTATAAAGGTCCTATATATAGTACTACATACGATAATTATGAGAATATTTGATTGACATAATTAAGATTGATATATAATTCTCTAATATAATATCTAGGATCAAATCGAATCTTATATAGTTTGTATTTTTCAATTTCTTTTTGAAAATGCTTGATAAAATATTTATGCAAGGATTAAGGTGAAACTAAGATGGGTAAATCTACGAACGCTTGTTGATACACTTGCAAAGTATTTAAGCAAAATGTACGGTTGTGGTATTGAAACGTACTATATTCTCATCTTCCTAAACCTTACCAATAGTTATATATTGTTTGTGTGATCACTATAATTTGTTTGTCTGTGTTAGTAGTGAATTTGTAGCGTCCCGTCCCAAATCCTAGGGTCAGAACCAGTACGTCCGCTGTACTCTGCTAAGGGATATACAAGGAGTCTGTACGAATCCCTGTACTTATTAAGACGACACAGTATTCGATCGCGGAAGCAAATTAAATCAACTAAAACTCTAAATCGAAAGTAAAATCCGTAAACCATAAATAGTAACATCAAGTCAAAATCCCCTAAACGACATCGTAAAGTTCGTAAATGAATTCCCTAAGCTAATCCTCAAATGAAATAATAAATAAAATAAACTTCTCTATTTGTCGATCATCAGTCTCCAATCAATCTCTATGAGTCCCAATGAGTCCACTCCGAATCCTCTCCAATCCATATATAGTCATGCTCTGAATCGTCTGCAAGAAAACATAACGAACAGTGTGAGCGACAAAAGCGTCACTCAGTAGGTACTCTGCCTGCATCGGCCCTGTGAGATCATACATGCTAGGACAGTAGTGAAATACATAAAGGTACGGTAATACGAAAATAGACTGTCCAAGTTTTCACAAATACATATAACGGTCATAACTTCTTAAAACAATCAAAACACATAATCATGCGAAATGCGCGTGAAATGCAATGTCACATACATGAAGCATGATAAGCCTACATTCTCGGAAACATACATACTATCGTGTAATGCATGACCCTGGGACCTAACAGAATGGAACAGAACGGAACAGAACTGATATGCGACTTAGGTCTCGCATATCCTAACAGAACAGAACAGAACGGAACAGAACATAATACGACTTAGGTCCCGCATACCCTAATGCAATGTCGTGATGCATGAATACACAGAAAACCACATACGGAATCCTTCATTTACTTTCATTCCTTCCTTTTCTTTTCCTCTTTCCTTTTTCTTTTTTTCTTTTTCCTTTTCTTTTTCTTTTTCTTTTTTTTTCTTTTTTTTTTCTTTTATTCCCTCCTTTGCGTTTCTATTACTGTCAATTTCACTTTTCCTTCAATTTACCCCTCCCCCACCCTCAGATTCTTCCGCCACATCTCCCTCCCCCGACCCCACCCACCCCTCAACCACACCCCTTCCCCCCTCACCCATACCCCCACTCTCTCTCCAGCCGCACCCCCCTCAGCCCCCCAGCCGCACACCTCCCCCACGCACACTTCAATCCGACAGTACATGGCCATAACCCACCACCATCGACCACGCGCCGCAACCACCAACAACTCCAAAACCGATTTCTTCATCATATGCACAAAAAAATACAATCTTTTTCGAGTTGACCATACGAAAATAGCATCATACATATATATACATTTGCGGTCATATATATGTATAGACAACTCCTCACTTACACATATAATCGAATAATCAAACATCTATACAATCATAATTACTGATGCACGATCTCGTTTTCATAAAGAAACTAAAGGTTTTTGTCTTACATTCAACGGATGTTAAGGGGACACCTACCTGGTAATTACTATGCAGTAGAAGGGTTGATCGGGTTGTGGTAGTGCTCCTCTCGAAAATAGCGGCTTGAAGTTTTTGGAAGAAGAAGATTGTTCTTTTTTTCTTCAACAAAGGGCGCGGTGGATTCTGTTTGATGGGGGAGGGAGGAGAATTCACCGTAATTAAATAGAAATTTGATTAGGATTTAGAAAAAAATTTCCTAATCAAATTAGGTTTAATAATTATTAGCCCAAATACCCTTTTTACCCTCATTAAAAAATGGGATATAACACCGCACACCATCTCAAGGCTTAGGAGGTTCCACCGCCAAGAAGCCGTAGTAGCCTCAGACCTCAACTCCACTGCACTCAGGAAATCAACCGTCGCAATCACGGAACCAGTCTCCGATCAAATGCAGTCACTGTGGAACATGAGGCCACAGTCAAGAAAATTGCTTTGAAATCATGAGATTCCCAGATTGGTGGGAAAATAGGAGCAACTGGACGGGACGCGCAGGGGCAGCAGTAGGTTGCTGCCACGCCAGAGAGCAGCGAGCATCCAGAAGAAGGAGAGGAAAGTCAGCTGACGGCAGGGTATTAGGGTGGAGAAGGGAATTAAAAACCCTTCTCCCCTTTTATTTCTTGTACTTACCAATTATACCCTTGCAAGGAAATTATAACCAAAGGGTTAACCCAAGTGATTCAAATGAACCGGGGGAACCTTCACCCCAAATAAACCAATCCAGTTTATTAAAACCTGAACCAGAAATAGTTCAACCAAAAACAACCCAAGAAATGTCCTTAAACCCGGCTCACCAAGCCGTCACCCAAACCAATCACACTGTTGCCCAGTCCCATTCGGTTCAATCCAAATACTACCGTGGCAGCAATTGGATCCTTGATAGTGGTGCCACGGTCACCATGACAAATGTGTTCGCGATTTCACTACAATCGAAAAATCAACAAAAACACATGTCCTTGCAGATACTGGTGAGATGGTCCCAGTACACAGTGGGGGTACCGTTCACATCACCCCCAACCTCTGCATCCAAAATGCTTATATGTCCCAGCCTTGTCATCCAATTTATGTCAATTAGCCAAGCCACTCTGGAATTCAACTGTCGTGTACTGATATATCCTACTCATTGTCTTTTGCAGGACCTCCACACGAGGAAAATCATTGGTCATGGTACTGAACGGGATATACTGTATTATGTGAACGTGGTGGTGTGCAACAGGGACAATCTAATCTTGCCACTGGGACGTCCCAAGATAAACTGTGGTTGTGGCATCGACGACTAGGTCACCCGTTCTTTGGTTACCTTAAGCATTTATTTCCAAACTTATTTACTTCTGTTTCTAATAACTTACAGTGTGAGACTTGTATTAAAGCCAAACAAACTCGCTCGTCGTTTCTGTCAAATAATACTCGTGTAAGTCAAATGTTTGCTCTTATTCATTCTGATGTTTGGGGACCATCACCATATTCCACTACCTTAGGGTTTCGATATTTTGTTTTGCTTATTGATGACTTCTCTCGAATGACCTGGGTTTATTTTTTAAAACGTAAGTCCGACGTTTGTGCCAATTTATCGAGTTTTATTACTATGGTCAAAAACTAGTTTCAATGCCAAATTAAATCCTACGGTTCGACAATAGGGGTGAATATCAGGATTTCACTTTTCCTTCAATTTACCCCCCCAACCCTCAGATCTCTCGCCACATCGCTCTCCCCCGACCCACCACCCCTCAACCACACCCCCCTCCCACTCACCTGCACACCACTCCCTCTCCAGCCGCCACCCCACTCAGCCCCTCAGCCGAACACCTCCCCCCACGCACACTTCAATCTGGCAGTACGTGGCCATAACCCACCACCATCGACCACACGCCGCAAACCACCAACAACTCCAAACTGATTTCTTCGTCATATGCACACAAAAAATACAATCTTTTTTCGAGTTGACCATACGAAAATAGCATCATACACTATATATACATTTGCGGTCATATATACGTATAGACAACTCCTCACTTATACATATAATCGAATAATCAACCATCTATACATCATAATTACTGATGCACGATCTGTTTTCATAAAGAACTAACGGTTTTTTGTCTTACATTCAACAGATGTTAAGGAGGCACCTACCTGGTAATTACTATTGCGGTAGGTAAGGGTTGATCGGGTTGGTGGTGCTCCTCCTGAAAATAGCGGCTTGAAGCTTTGGAAGAAGAAGATCGTTCTTTTTTTCTTAACAAAGGGCGGGCGGATTCTGTTTTGATGGGGAGGAGGAGAATTCACCGTAATTAAATAGAAATTTGATTAGTGTTTAGGGAAAATTTCCTAATCAAATTAGGTTAATAATTAATTAGCCCAAATACCCTTTTTACCCTCATTAAAAATGGGATATAACACCGCACACCATCTCAAGGCTTAGGAGGTTCCACCGCCAAGAAGCCGTAGTAGCCTCAGACCTCAACTCCACTTCACTCAGGAAATCAACCGTCGCAATCACGGAACCAGTCTCCGATCAAATGCAGTCACTGTGGAACATGAGGCCACAGTCAAGAAAATTGCTTTGAAATCATGAGATTCCCAGATTGGTGGGAAAATAGGAGCAACTGGACGGGACGCGCAGGTGGCAGAGTCAGTAGTTGCTGCACGCCAGGAGAGCAGCGAGCCTCCAGAAGAAGGAGAGGAAAGTCAGCTGACGGCAGGTATTAGGGTGGAGAAGGGAATTAAAAACCCTTCTCCCCTTTTATTTCTTGTACTACCAATTATACCCTTGCAAGAAATTATAACCAAAGGGTTAACCCAAGTGATGTCAAATGAACCGGGGGAACCTTCACCCCAAATAAACCAATCCAGTTTATTAAAACCTGAACCAGAAATAGTTCAACCAAAAACAACCCAAGAAATGTCCTTAAACCTGGCTCACCAAGCCGTCACCCAAACCAATCACACTGTTGCCCAGTCCCATTCGGTTCAATCCAAATACTACCGTGGCAGCAATTGGATCCTTGATAGTGGAGCCACAGTCACCATGACAAATGATGTTCACGATTTCACTACAATCGAAAAATCAACAAAAACACATGTCCTTGCAGATAATGGTGAGATGGTCCCAGTACACAGTGGGGGTACCGTTCACATCACCCCCAACCTCTGCATCCGAACATGCTTATATGTCCCAGCCTTGTCATCCAAATTTATGTCAATTAGCCAAGCCACTCTAGAATTGAACTGTCGTGTACTGATATTCCTACTCATTATCTTTTGCAGGACCTCCGCACGAGGAAAATCATTGGTCATGGTACTGAACGGGATAGACTGTATTATGTGAACGTGGTGGTGGTGCAACAGGGACAATCTAATCTTGCCACTGGGACGTCCCAAGATAAACTGTGGTTGCGGCATCGACGAATAGGTCACCCATTCTTTGGTTACCTTAAGCATTTATTTCCAAACTTATTTACTTCCGTTTCTAATAACTTACAGTGTGAGACTTGTATTAAAGCCAAACAAACTCGCTCGTCGTTTCTGTCAAATAATACTCGTGTAAGTCAAATGTTTGCTCTTATTCATTCTGATGTTTGGGGACCATCACCATATTCCACTACCCCAAGGTTTCGATATTTTGTTTTGCTTATTGATGACTTCTCTCGAATGACATGGGTTTATTTTTTAAAACGTAAGTCCGAAGTTTGTGCCAAATTTATCGAGTTTTATACTATGGTCAAAAACTAGTTCAATGCCAAAATTAAAATCCTACGGTCCGACAATAGGGGTGAATATCAGGATTCTGAACTTCGTTCTTTCCTCACAACCCATGGCATATTATACCAAACATTGTGTTCTCATACTCCACAACAAAACGAAGTAGCAGAACGAAAAAATCGAGGAATTCCAGAAAAGGCACGTGCCATGATCCTTGAATCTAAGGTTCCTCCCAGCTATTGGCCTGAAGCCATTGCTACAGCCGCTTATCTCACTAACCGTCTCTCGAGTTTAGTCCTAGGGCACCAAACACCTTTAAATAAACTGTCCACCCAAACATCCATTCCATCTATCTTGAACCTTCCCCCATGGGTGTTTGGGTTCGTTGTCTTTGTCCATGTCAATAAAAATGCCTGAACAAAACTTGACCCTTGTGCCGAAAAGTGTCTTTGTTGGGTATGCCACCCACCAGAAAGGCTACAGGTGTTTCGATCCTCACACCCATCGTCTATACATCTCTATGGATTGTGCATTCCTAGAACAAGAATACTATTACCACTCTCGGTCTCAGGGGGAGAGTATGTCAGAGCCCTTCCATTGGTGTCATAGCCTCGGTGAATCATCGGATGTTCCAATAGGGCAAGTAGATGGCGCCGCCTATGCTGCCCCTCGCATCATACAAGAAACTACCACAACACCTGGGAATGATTGCCCAAGTGCGGATGCTCCACCTCAAGTAAACCATGAAGTTATTCAAAAGTCACCTACTACAGAACACCATACCCCCATCCCTCGTTCTCCTGTTTCATCTGATATCACTGAATTACCCCTTAATTATACTAACGTGCAAGCTGAGTCACAGATGGAAGAGCCCCAAGTCAGAGTGTTACCTCCTCAAGAAAATAGAGGAGTCATGCCTCGTAGATACTCTCCAAAGAAAATTACAAAGAAAACCAGATATCTGGTAAATGTACCCCAAGAAAACCTCGCAGGACATGCCAAGGCATTTCTGGCAGCATTATGGTCTGAAAAGATCCCAAGGAATGTTGATGAGGCCTGGAGCACACAAGAATGGAGACAGGCAATGGAAACAGAAATGGAGGCATTAGTGACAAACAACACATGGGAAACAGACGTTCTCCCACTAGGAAAGAAAACTGTAGGATGTCGATGGATATTCACCATCAAATACAAAGCTGATGGAAGTGTGGAAAGATATAAGGCGAGACTTGTTGCCAAGGGATACACTCAGACATATGGGATCGATTACTCAGAAACGTTCTCACTCGTAGAAGATATTGATACCATCTGGGTGTTGTTCTCTATTACTGCCACTAAAGGATGGCCCTTGCGACAATTTAATGCAAAAAATGTTTTCCTTCATGGAGAGTTGACAGAGGAGGCGTACAAGGATTTGCCCCTAGGTTTTACCCAAGATTTCAACCAGGGGGAGGTATGTCGATTGCGGAAGTCACTATATGGTTTCAAACAGTCTCCGAGGGTATGGTTTGGAAGATTCATGGTAGCAATGAAAAAGCATAGGTATAAACAAAGCAACTCCGATCACACTCTATTCATCAAGCAAAGAGGTACATTGATAACATGTTTGATTATTTATGTTGATGACATGATTATTACAGGAAACGATTCTGAGGAAATGAGCCTACTCCGTCAAAATATGTTTACTGAGTTTGAAATGAAAGACCTTGGTGGCCTTAAGTATTTTCTTGGAATTGAAGTACTACGATCCAAACAGAGCATATTTATATCACAACGAAAGTATGTGTTGGATCTCTTGACAGAAGTGGGGATGTTAGAGTGTAAACCCAGTACTACTACTCCCATGGTGATGAATCATAAACTCCAGGTTATTGAAGGAGCTCCGCCAGCAGACCAGGGTCAGTATCAGAGATTGGTAGGACGATTGATCTATCTAGCCCACACTCGTCCAGACATTGCGTATGCAGTCAGGGTAGTAAGTCAATTCATGCAGAAGCCTCAGAAGCACCACATGGATACAGTTGTAAGGATTCTGCGGTACCTAAAGGGATCACCAAGACGATTAATCTTGTTTAAAAACAATGATCACTTGGATGTTGAGGTGTTTACAGATGCTGATTGGGCTGGCAACCCAAATGATCGCAAGTCTACTTCAGGGTACTTTGCACGTGTGGGTGGCAATCTTGTAACGTGGCGCAGCAAGAAACAGAAAGTAGTTGCACTGTCTAGTGCTGAAGCAGAGTTTAGAGGAATTGCGAAAGGAGTGATGAAGACACTGTGGCTTAAGAAGTTGTTGGATGAACTAGGGTTCCCACTAAAGGGCGCTGCTAGAGTATACTGTGATAACACCGCTGCGATACGCATCTCAGAAAATCCAGTACAGCATGATCAGACTAAACATGCGGAGGTTGATCGATATATAAAGGAGAAGTTAGAAGGAGGCATCATCGAGTTACCCCATGTGCGATTTGAAGACCAGTTAGCTGACATTCTTACGAAAGCTGTTGATGGAAGAAGTTTTCTCAGTATTTTGTCCAAGTTGAGCATTGGGAACCCCACTATCCAACTTGAGGGGGAGTGTTGAAGAATATGAAATATACCAAATATCATACTTACCTTGTATAGTGATTGACCATAATTGTAGGACCATAATTGTACCGTGATTATAGGGATTGTAATCAATCATAATTAGTGTGATGTGATATACTTACTATAGGAGTGTGTGAATAGGAGTTATATAATGTAACCGTGTACATCATTGAGAATCATGAATGAAAAGTTGTCCTCTTTATCATATTGTGTCTTTTTACACGTGTTTCATTTCAGTAGTCTGGGTTTGCCATTTATAATTTTTTTCCTTTGACACATAGAATTATTATTACAATACATGTCATCAAATGATGCCGAATAAACAACAATAATATTATATAGGTACAATAAATAACTAGGAAATCAGGAGAGCTTTGTGTTTGTAAAAATTTTAAATTTAATATCTATGAATCTTAAAAATAAAGATATTGTCAGTTGAGCTATATAGAATTGAAGGGTCTATTATAAATAATTAAATGCATTAAATTTGTGCAATTAGAAAAGTTAACGATATCATTGTCTTTTAGATAACTGAATACAAGTGAGCGTGACACAAGTAGTGTCACTTTGACACTAATAGTCTCATTTGACGTACTGACAACAAAAGCACACCAAATAATTTGCTGGAAACATGCGGCCGAGTTTTGAGCAATAGGGTAAGTGTCATCAAATCGACATACTCCTTACATTCCGGGAGTATTTCTGATTTGTAGTTTTAATCTGGTGCAGTTGACTATATTAAAAAATCAATTATGATAATATATTTAAAATAAATGAAGTATTAAGTAATGAACACACGTTGACTAAAAAAGTAATAAACATCCAACGATCCATCAGTTCAACCTGCTATGGTTAAATGATTTATTTTTGATGAAATTTAAAACATATGTAATATATGTGAAAAATCTGACAACGAATGGTACAATTCAATCAACACACAAGAGCAACGGATAAATCAAACCTCTGAAACAAGCTAATCATTCAAGAGACACATGGATTAATGCTCAACACATTGAGCAATTAGAATTGAAGCAACCAGCGGAAGAAAAATGAGAGGAAATGGAAGGAGAAACTCAAAAGAAAATATCTGAATTGCTTAGTTGTATTGGGAGTTCCCATCACCACTTTATACAAACGGGTATAACCACTTTTTGAAGAAGAAGAACATGAACAAAGACAAAAATGCCCTTCCACTAAGTATTACTACAACCATAACCGTAAGGGCAAAAACGTTACTTCATCCATTTAAAACTAGTCCCGCTAAAATATCCTCCTTCTTCCCAATTCGCGCTGCACTGCACCACAGCGACTGTAACTGCCGGATCACCACACCTCCAAGATATTTTCTACCACAATTTCAGCTTCACACGTCTCCTTAAGATGTCAATCACATGCTATAATCAACTAATCAACACTGCCATATTGGCTCCTCTATCTGCTCTGCACCTGAACCTCACACGTTCACAGCCATAGCTTCACCCATTATCTTCAACAATATACATACATATATACACGCATATATAAGCAACACATGCCTGATAAATATAACATATGCCTAATATATCGATATAGATGAATTATAAATCGAGAACATATGAATATTAACCATAGGAATGGAACGTGAATAAATGTGGGTGGGATTCCGTTAATTAATAACGAACTCTATTGACGATCTTACGGCTCTGTCGAAATAGTTACTGCAACTGAAATTACACAAACTTTTATCAGAGTAAAGGGGAAAACAGTACATAAGGTTACCATTGGACGATAAAAATAGGATGGAGATGTCCATACTCTATTTCTGTTCTTAATATCTTCGCTGCAAAAAAATGTGTTTCACCACATCTTGCTTATATTTCACGTCACAATCCGTGACCTAACTTTATAAAACCAATTATTTATTTCCTTATACACACTATTCTTTTGGATTATAACTAAGGTAACAAGCGAGCTAACTTTGTTATCAGAGCTAGTAAAGAAGAATTTCCCTACCCCTCGTAGTGAAATAATCAAGTTTAGAATACATGTTTAACATCTATCTTCGTGTTAACAGTTTGAATCATATTATTTTTTCAATATTTTTTCAATTTTCGTTAAAATAATAAAATAGAACAGGTTTCTAAAACTTCTCTTAGCTGTTGCCGATTTAGGGGTGTTAACCATCCGAGTCGATCTGAATATTAGGTTTTCGAATTCGGATTTGTTAAGCTAAACGAACTGTTTGGTTCGATTCGTTTAGCTAAACGAGCTTTAAAATTGGTTCAAGCTCAGCTCGATAACACTATAACTGTTTAAACGAGCCGAACAGTTCACGAACAGTCTGGCTCGTTTAACCAAACGAACCCAAATAGGTGTTCAACTTCAGCTCGTTTAAGCAAAATTAATGAACGAACTCAAACCGAATACGAATCGAACTCGAACAGTTCGCGAACCATTTGGTTCGACTAACAACCCATTGCAACACACATTCTGTGATTTATCTCCTCCGTTTTTGAGTTTAAAAAAAGGTTTTGCAAAGAAAAGGTGAATATGAGTAATTTTTCGATTACTAAAGAATTACATACCCCTTCTCCCATACACCCCCCACTAACCACCCACATAACACCGAAAACAAAAAATAGTTTTTTTTTTGCTTGGAGACATCTTATGTGACTCACTGCGTAAGTCTTCATCTAATCTAAGAGCCTGCTGAGCTCCTGATTTGCATCTTTCACAAAGTTTTTTGGGGCTAAAACAGTGTAACCTCAGGGTTAAAGAATGGCTTTGTGTTCCAAAACAAAGCATTTTCATCCAAAATTGGTAGAGTCGTCACGAACTTCACTTTTTATTGAAAACTTTATCAATAATAGACTATAAGCTCGAATCAACAACTAAGCAAAAACTGATGTTGTATTATTTCAATAACAAATGCAATTCTAGTAAAAATTAAATAAAAATGTACAGGTCAATAATATTTTCTTGTAAGAAATATTGAATCGTTATGGATCAATTATTAGTCATTTTAATCTTTAGTATTAAACTAATAGCATATAGATCAGACTGGGTACATTTATATATGTGATCCTTATTTAAAGAACACCTGCCTGCTCTAACCTGGATTTTCCCGTATTTGGCTCCTTCCTGTTTGATAATGAACACCAACACAATCGACAATCGATCCAAGAACAAAGATAATTATACTTTAGCTTTAATAGTTATCATCCCAATAAAAGTGACATACTCCCTTAGCTTTCTCAGATTTTGCATTTGACTATACAAAATATTTAAACAAACGTCAAAGTGTCTGGAAACCAGAACACTTCGAACACCTAGATAAGACGTCTCATGTGAAATGCTTGGAAACCAGTACACTTCGAACACCTGCATAAGACGCTTCATGTGAAGTGTATGGAAACCAGAACACTTCGAATACCTAGATAAGACGCTTCATGTGAAGTGTTTGGAAACCTGAACACTTTAAACGCCTAGATAAGGCGTCTCATGTGTCAAACTGAGAAGCAACACACTTTGAATGCCTTAACAGACGCTTTTTGTATGTGTCAAAATCAAATGTGGTTGTTTTCCCCCTCCTCCAAATGGGCATGAATATCAAACCACTTTTGACAAAACTCAGAATTACTTCGAACAAGTATGAAGGCTGAGATCAGGCACTTCATGTGACTTCCAACGAGTTTTGTTTCCCACAATAGGCGCTTCATGTGACATTGAACAAGTGTTCCTTAGTCGCCTAATGCGCTTCATGTCACATTGAACGCCTGTTGTAACACATATTAGGCGCTCCATGTCGCATTGAATGTCTGTTCAGGAATCACATCAAGCGCTTCATGTGACTTAACGCTTCAAATGTTTTATGCTGCACTTTCTTATGAGTACGTGACATTTGTACCTTCCCTCTTAGTGAAACATCACAGGTTACATTCTCATTGTTGAAAATGCTCTCTTTCCTCTTTGAGCTTTCAAGAAGAAGCTTCTCCAAGAAGCTTGTCTTCATCCAAGAAGAAGATCTCCATGGAAGAGGACTTGTCATCATAAGAGACAAAAATTTCTCTTTCTCTCCTGCAACATGTCAACAGTTAGGGAAGTGATAAAACAAAGGTTTCATTATTTTTCAAACTTCAACTTTCTACCTACGAGCTCTCAAGTTTCTCTCAAGTTTTTGCTCTCAAAGTAGTAGTATCATTGTGTGTTTTACTTTATTTGTGAGAGATGTGATTGTAAAGAAAGAGTCTTCTTCTTGAGTGAAGATTGTGAAGAGCAAGATGTAGATTTTTGGTCAAGAAGCAAGGGGTGCTTCTTGTTTGAAGAGATCCAAACCTTGGAGGGTTAATTGATGGTGTAATGGTGCACCATACACCCAACAAGAATTCTTTGAGGAGCAAGGATGTTTTTAGAGGCTAGACTTCAAGGGGTTGGTATTTCTTGATCTTGTCTAGGTGTGTGGCCTAGTTTTATATTCTTTGTATTTTCGTTTTTGATTGTTGTTTCCCCCAAAAGAGATAACAATCCCCTATTTGAAAATCTTTCTTGTGAAAAACCAAGAAGGTAGAGGAGTAGAGTATTTGACTTGAACCTCTATATATTCGGTGTTCTTTACGCTTACGCATGTTTATTACTTTTGAAGAACACACCCAGGTATTGATTCATTCTCATCATCGAAAAATATCCAAAAAATTACCTATACTTGGTAAACACACTATTCAATCCCCCTTCTAGTATGTTCTAAGGGACCTAACAAATGGTATCAAAGCAAAATCTTGAGTGTTTGAGTTCAAATAACAAGATTTGATCTTTTGAAGTATGGATCCCTTTAGTTTTGAAGATGCCGATTCTCCAAGTGGTGATGCTTCTAGAAGAAGAAGACAAGAGTCAATACTCCCTTCTATTTCAAGTGTACATATCAATGTGCCTATGTTTTCCTTTAAATTATCCACTATGGAAATCTAACATGGAAACTTATCTACGTTTATGTGGATGTCGTATATGGGAGAGGTGTCAAAAGATTCCACCATTTCTTTTGATGTTGATAATCCTACTCCGGAATAGGAGTTACAATTCGCCATAAATAGCAAAGCTCTTGCTATTTTGAATAGCTCTCTATCACCAAATGAGAGAGCTCAAATACAAGGTTTTTAATCTGCTCATGAAGCATGGAAAAAGTTGGAGATGATTCATAAGGGAACATCTCAAGTAAGGAAGGCAAAGAGGAGACAACTTATAAAACAATTCTACAACTTCAATGTCGCCAAAGGTGAAAAGATTGAAGAGTATATTTAAAGATTCACCAAGCTTGTCAACCTTCTTACTGCGGTTGGTAAAAAGATAGAACAAGTGGATCTCAATCATTGCTTTCTAAATAGTTTAGGAAGAGAGTGGAACGCAAAGTTAATGACCATTAAGGAGTCGAAGGATCTTGAGACAATCACGTTGGATGAGCTTTATGGTAATCTAATCACTTATGAGATTCACCTTAAAGCTCAAGAAAAGAATGATCATATTCAAAGTTCGTCGAAGGCCCTAGCATGCGAATTAGAGGTGTCGAAAAACGAAGTTGGACTTTTCGTACGAAGGTTTAGAAGATTCGCAAGAAAGAATGAGGATGAAGCTAAGAGGTTCATCAAAGAAAAGTTTTCAAATGATAAGGACAAAGTGAAGGACCAAGAGAACAAATGCTATAAGTGTGGAAAATTTGGTCACTTCATGAAGGATTATCGGGTGAAGGATCCGCATCTAAAAGACAAAAAAGCCATCTACCAAAGGAAGAAGGATTTACAAGCGGAAGTAACCTATGTGGAGAGTCTCTTATTCGGGTCCGAGAGCGACAACGAAGACAACGAGAATCTAGCTCTCACATGGGTCATCAATGATGATATCGACTATGAGTTCTATTTTCTCATGGCTATCGAAGATGACATGGAGGTATGCACTAAACCTTTGCATTATAGATTACAAGATGAAATGGATGATTTAGTGCACGAAAATGATTTGTTAGAGATGAAATATAAACATGTCAAAAAGAATTTTAAAGCATGCATAAATGAATATAATGACACGCTTGAGAATCACATTGCATTACAACTAGAGCATGGCATTTTATTAACCATGCATGTGATAGCACTAGAGGAGAAGCATGATTTGATGAAATTAAGAACTCCTCATCAAACCCTTTTGGAAAATAAAAACTTTCAAAAGGAAAGTGCTAATAAAATTAAGGTAGTTAAAGACGCATCCATACCAAGCATGAAACCTAAGATTAAATTTAGTGTCATGTATGCGTCTAAGAAGAGTAAATCAAATAAGAAGGCATCATTTATCAAGGAGTCAAAAACCTCCTTGAAGAAGCAAATGCACATGCCCAAGAGTAAGGCAAACTCAACAAAGGTGCCAAAACCTTTTGTTGATTCTGTGAGAAACGCTTATTCCTTGATTCCAAGGAATGTCATCCCAAAAAGGGAGTCACGAAATGTGTATTTGCACAAGCATGATAAATATTCTTATCCTCACAAACACATTCCTACATGCTTTTATTGTAATAAAAAAGGACATATAGAAAGAGTTTGTAGGGCTAAGAATAATAAACATCTTGTGTGGGCACCAAAGGGTGTAGCAAAGGTAACTAACCCTAAAGGATCCAAAATAAAAAGAGTACCAATGTCATATGGTTCTTTTGTAGGCCCTAGCGCTAAATGGAGAAAGCAAAGACAATAAGGTCCAATGGGTCGTGGACAGTGGGTGTTCCAACCATATGAGGGAGACAAAAGATTGTTTCATAGACTCACTATGCAAGATGGCGGAGTTGTCCACTTTGGAGGTAGCAAAGGTCAAATCAAAGGACATGGTATTGTGGGTAACGATTCCTTCTCTCTTAGTGATGTTCTATATGTTAATGGACTAAAGTTTAACTTGATAAGTGTTAGTCATTTATGTGATGCTAATTATGAGGTTATTTTTTGAAAACAAAGTGCATTGTGAAAAACGAAAACGTTATCTTGTTTGAAGCTTTGAGATTCAAAAATATTTACACATTGTAAATGCCGCTTGTCATGTGATCAATCGTGTATATTTGAGACCTTACCTAAATGTGACACCTTATGAGCTTTGGAATCGTAAAGTTCCCAATATTGGGTATTTCAGAGTGTTTGGGTGTAAGTGTTTCATACTTAACACTAAGGACACTTTGGACAAACTTGACCTCAAAGCGGATGAAGTATCTTTATAGGTTATGACTCAAATAGTAAAGCATTTCGTGTTTTCAACAAAAGGAGTCAAAAGGTGGAAGAATCAATACATGTTAAGTTTAATGAGTCACTTAATGACGAACCTAAACCTAATATGAAGAAATGAAGTTGATATCTCTCAAGAAGAAATTCTTGATGATATTCTCATGGTTGTTCATCAACAAGAAATTGTTGATAAGTCTTCAAATGGAAATATCTTCATTGATTTAAGAGTGGAGCCTATTGAAGGCACTCCTCTGCCAAATTTTCATGAATTTAGTGAGTCAAATAGAATTATTTCTCATACTCATCTTGTTGATACACAAAATGCTGAAGATACATCCCATATTCAAGAAAATGATGATCATTTGAATCGTGACGATTCGTCCCTTTTAGAAAGTGATCATGAAGAAGTTGGAGGAGATGTCTCCAACCTTCCTAGATCATTTAAGCACAAAATCTCTCACCCACACGAGTTGGTCATAGGTAATTTAAATAAAGGTATCACTACACCAAGGCAATATCGAGAGAATGCATTTGTTTCTCTCATAGAGCCTAAGAATATTAAAGATGCACTTCTTGATGAAAAATTGGATCTTGGCAATGCAAAGGAATTAAACCAATTTAAAAGAAGTGACGTTTGGAAGTTAGTTCCCAAACCTCTTGATCATCCCATTATTGGTACAAAATGCATTTTTGTAGCAAAATGGGTGATCAAGGAAATGCCGCTAGAAATAAAGCTAGACTAGTTGCTCAACGATACCGTCAAGAAGAAGGTATTGATTTTGATGAGACATTTACACCCGTGGCACGACTTGAAGCCATTAGGATGTTATTGGCATATGCTTGTTATAAAGATTTTAAACTTTACCAAATGGATGTTAAATCCGCCTTTTCAAATGGTGTTATCCAAGAAGAGTTGGACATTGCACAACCTCCCGGATTTGAATGTCATGACTTACCACATCATGCATTCAAACTCAAAAAGGCTCTTTATGGCCTTAAACAAACTCCAAGAGCTTGGTATGGGAGGTTAAATACTTTTCTTCTAAATAATGGATTTTCAAGGAGTAGATTTGACACGACTTTGTTTATTAAAGTCTAAAGCAAAAATCAATTGATTGTACAAGTATATGTGGATATATTAATTTTGGTGCTACTAACAATTGTCTTTGTGAGCAATTTGCTAGCTTAATGCAAGGTGAATTCAAAATGAGCATGATGGGCGAGCTTACTTAGTCTCTCGGACTTCAAATCAAGAAAACTCAAGAAGGTGTGTATATTTCTCAAACCAAATACACAAAGAATTTGCTCAAAAAGTACAATTTTGGTGAATGAAGCAAGTAAACACTCCAATGAGCACAAGTGTGAAGCTTGACAAAGATAAGAAAGGAAAGCATATCGAGGTAACCTTGTATCATGGCATTATAGGAAGTCTACTTTACTTGACTGCAAGTAGACCTCATATATTACATGCAGTATGCTTATGTGCTAGATTTCAAAGTGATCCTAAGGAAATTCATCTAGTTGCGGTAAAACGTATTCTTAGATACCTTAGATGTACTTTGAAATTTGGATTATTTTATCCTAAGAATGCATGTTTTGAATTAAGAGGATATTGTGATTCCGATTATGCGGAGAATCTTGTTGATAGAAGAGCACATCCGAGACTTGTCAATTTCTCAGAGATTGTCTTGTATCTTGGTTTTCCAAGAAATGAAATAGTGTAGCTCTTTCTACAGCGGAATCCGAACATGTGTCGGCCGCCTCATAAAGTGCACAACTGTTGTGGATGACTAATACGTTAAATGATTATAACATTCACTTCTCTAAAGTGCCTATTTTCTGTGATAACACTTCTGCTATCAATATTGCACAAAATCCGGTTCACCATAGTCGGACTAAGCACATTGAAGTGAGATATCATTTCATTACAAAAGGATTTGGTTAGTGTGGAATTTGTTCCAACACATGACTAATTAGCTGATATTTTTACAAAACCCTTGCCTAGTGATGTATTTGCATCTATAAGAAGTAGGTTAGGGTTACTTAACATGGATTGAAGGTGACCCATCAGGAGTTGCACAAGAAAATATTCAAATTTTCAAGCTCAGCTCACATAAAGCGCCTCATCTGTAAAAGTTCAGGAGTTCAATGTAGCATTAAGCGTCTGATTTGAAGTATGTCACTTGTTCAAAGTGACATCAAGCACTTTATGTGTCTGAAACAGTCGTTTAAAGTAGCATTAAGCGCTTTATAAGAACTGTATCACTCGTTCAGTGTGACATTAAGCGTTTAATCGCTTCAACCACAGTTGTCCAATGTCACTTCAAGCGTTTTATCCTGTTTTAAGCAGTCGTTTGAAGTGACATAAGGCGCTTAATCCCTATTTCTTCCTTGTAATATCAAGTGACCCTTTATTTTTTCGCACGAATTGAATGATTTGACCAATGGCACTACCATTTTCTCTTCCCACGACGCACAATCTCCACTTCCCAACATAGTGTGCTGCCGTTTTCCATCTTCCTCTTCATCTTCTTCAATTTTTCTTTCCTATAAACATAGAAGATTTCTTTATCTTCTTCAAAGCCAAACGCATCCTCTCCTTCTTCAAGCTCTCATCTTCAACCAAAATTCTCTGCAACCCAACAATGGCCTCTGTTGGACCTTCAACACATGTCCCAAGGGGACACAAAAGAAAGCAAACTACAGGAGTTGTTGAGCAGAAAACCTGTCATCCATTCGAGAAGGACTAACCAAAGACAAGTTTCCATAGATGAACAAGAAATTTGGTTCTGACGTCAAGAATTGTCATACCCCGTGACTTTTAAGTACTACTTTCAATAATTAGAAGTCGACTTTAAATGTAATTTCATTAAATGTATAAGTTTACGAGGCTGAGTTAGATAAATATAGGGAGGAAAATAAATGAAATGGAAAATTAGGGAATTAGGGTAAATTACCGAAAGTACCCCTCTCCACTTAAATGAATGGGGAGTTACACAAAGGGGTATAACTCCCCATTGGCTACCATCGGTTATAACACCCAAAAGGAGAGGGGAAAAACCGCCAGAGAGAAAGGGAAGGAGAAAGAAGAGAGAAAGAAGAAGAAGAGAAGAAGAAGAGGAAGGAAGAAGGTCAATCTAGGTTCAAGCTTTACCAAAATTCTGCAGTACACCCGTAAGCTTATCTAGATTCCAAGGCAAGTAATCTTTCTATACGCTTTACGTAAATTTTGATACTTTAGGCCCTATGCTCTTACAAAGAGAAAACTTGAATCACACATTAGTAATCTTGTCTTGTCTATGTTAAATGCTTTATTATATGTAAGTTTTGTTGCTAGTTGCGTAAAGTCTTGTTCTTTGGGCCATATTTCTGGAAATAGCTGTGTGGTGCTTTGTTGTTTGTCAAGCATGCCCATGAAAGTGTATATTTTGATGTGCTTATTGTCTTGTTCTATTCTTATATTGATTGTCTACACTTAGACGCTTGAGAGTAAGTGCAGGGAATTGAAGGATGAGTGATGGCATTGTTGTAGACTTGTTGTGTTGGGAGTGTTGATGATAACTTTTGAAGGTTGTGAATGATTGAAGGTTAAGAGTGGATATTGTTAGACATAACTAAGCATCAATTCATGATTAGATGTGAGTTAAGAATGATGAATCTAGATGGTAAGATGGATCTTGAGAGGTTTAACATGAAAGGGTTGAAGGAGGAAGATGATGGGGGAAGTTACTGCAGAGAAACTGCAGTTTAGCATCGTCAGAACACTTGAACGCCTATTAGGCGCTTCAAGTCACATTAGGCGCCTAATGTAGCGTTCAATGTGTCCTGAAGCTTTCCCGTACAGAAAAACTGCAGTTTAGAACCATCAGAACACTCGAACACCTACATTAGGCGCTCTATGTCACATTAGCGCCTAATGTAGCTTTCAATGTGTCCTGAATCATCCCCGAACACTTCGAACACCTACATAAGACGCTCTATGTCACATTAGGCGCTTCATGTAGGCGTTCAATGTCTACGGAACATCCCCGAACACTTCGAACGCCTAGTATAGGAGCTCTATGTCACTTTAGGCGCCTCATGTGGCGTTCCAAGTATACTGGAAGTCTTTTTGACCCTTTAGGCGCCCTATGTATATGTAGTAACATTATACACTTCTTTTGAACATAAAATGCAAGGGTATTTGAGGTATAATTGAGGTGTAGATGGTAAGTTTGATCAAGTAGGAATAAGATTGAATCCTGAGTGAATTAGTAAGACGGATGGACTTGGAAAGGTACGAACATGGAGTGTTTGAGGTGCAAGACTGTATACTTGATATGTACAATGTATGTGGTGTGTTACATGTTTGATACGAAGTTACATGTGCATCCTGCATCATGACATGGGCATTTGCATTTGATTTGAGATTTGCTTTGCAAAAGAATATGTGTTTACAAGAAAGATGTAAAGTTTTCGAAAGACAAAATGGCTGCTGGTTGATCGCAGGGTATAAAAGTCACGCCTGCGAAAGCAGGGTATAAAAGCGTGATCTGTGAATCAACAGCAGGGTATAAAGTATTTTATGGGGCCGTGGACCTATCAGCACGGAAAATAAGTTATTTTGTGGGGCCGTGGACCTATCAGCACGGATATATGATATAAGTAATGGGGCCGTGGACCTTTCAGCACGGATATATGATATATGTAATGGGGCGTGGACCTTTCAGCACGGGGTATAAAGTTATATGTTATGGGGCCGTGGACCTTTCAGCACGGGGTATAAAGTTCTGTTGCTGTGGACTGATCACCCACAGGGTATAAAGTTCTGCTACGCGAAGAATATGATATGTAAAGTGATGAAATGTTTTGTGAAATGACATGCATGACATGTTTATGAAAGAAGACATATGCATGGGTGTTGTGTGTGATTTTAAAGAAGTACATGCATCATGATACACGAAGCATAAGACTTGATATGCAAGAAACGTGGTTAGTTTATGCCTGCTTATGTGATACGTTGTTTTAATACATGTTTGTTCTGTACCCGTGTACCATATATGTGCTTTATCAGTTTTGAGAAATTCTTATTGAGATGCTATTTGTTAACCCGAGCACCTATATTTTGGGCAATGATTTATACACTGGTGCCTCGTCGTGTGTGATTCCGTAAGGTGTACAGACGGGTTACTTGCTGGCGATAATTTCGCTAAGAACAGTTACTCTATTCCTTTTCAGGTGAGCCTGAATATGAGTTGATATTTATCGAGGACGACGGCGAGTGGGCTCAATGGGATGACGAACATGGGAATAGATAGATGCTGGATATTTTCTCTGAGATTGGAAACTCAATGTTGTTATGTTGTTCTGATATTTATGTTAGCTAGATGACCAAACACTTTTTAATTCCGCTGCATTTTCTGGTTTTAATGACGATGAAGTTTTAAATTTATCAACGTTTCCGCTGATTTATCTTACGTCATAGATGATGAATGCTTGATCGCTTTGACGCTTCGTAGTTCTCATAGTAGACTACGGCGGGTGCACTGGTTCCGATGACAGTATCGGGCCGGGGCGCTACAGGTGGTATCAGAGCCTAGGCTTCAGATTTATCTCGGAAACTTAGGTTCATGATCTTTAGACACCTAAGTTATGATTCTCCCTTAAGTTTGACCCTTAGACATAAGTATTGATTAATCTTAGTGGTTAAGTATGATATGAGTTGGGTGTGTGCGAGCGCGTTTATCATCTAATGTCGTATTAATAGTTGGATTACATACCTCACCCCCTTCGTACGCGTTCAAGCTTTCAGTAACCCCTTGTATTTACTGAATGCTAATGCAATGTTGGCCGAGGTGGAGAAATGTTTTCGGCTGGTGCAAGTACCGAATGAGATAAAGGTTGAGGTGGCCACACCCCTTCTAAGTGGCAAGGCTGGCGAATGGTGGGACGGAATGGTGTTGAGAATGACCCCACCAATCTCTTGGACACAGTTTTGTGATGTTTTCCTGAAGTACTATGTACCGGAGACTGCGATATTGGACAAGATAAGAGCATTTGACAGATTGGAGCAAGGAAGGATGACGGTGTCAGAGTATGCAGATCGTTTTCATGCTTGGGTAAGTTTGCCCCTGCGATCATGTCTGATAATCGTCTTAAGATGACGAAGTTCGAGAGGGGTTTGGACTCGAGGATACATCGGCGATAGTGAATGCGGGGATGAAAACTTATGAGGATATGCTAGATGCGTGTTTCGTGTTGAGAGTGATTTCCGCGAGTGCGGCAAGAGCAGCTAGTGTGGAGGGCTGATAGAGGCAAGAGGCCAAGAGAGGATGTGAGAGTGTGGAAGACCCGGACGTTGGGTCAAGATTCCGAAAAGAGGTCGGTTGGAAATTTTCAGAGACCCCACCCCAGAATCCGGTGGCCCAGCAGGCTATAGGAGTTGTCCACACTGCAAAGAACCACGGGAGAGTGTAGGAAAGTGGCTGGAGCATGCTTCGATGCGGTCAAGTGGGCCATATAGAGACTGTCCGGAGATGAAGAAGAATAATCCTGGAGAGGCGGCTCAGCAGCCGAGAGTGAAGCCTCGAGCAAATGCCCGTGTACATCTCATGACGGACAAGATGTGCAGGAGGCTACCGATGTAGTAGCAGGTACCATTTGAATTAAGTTTAAATCCTTAATGAATTAAGTGTTTATGTGCTTAACTTTTTGTGTGTAAAACTTTATATGGCCTTAGGTGCGGTTTTAGTAAATAAGATGCCTGCCAATGTACTTTTCGATAGCGGCGCAAGCCACTCCTTTGTAGCGAAGAGATTCACTAAGCACCTTGGTAGTTTGCCTGAATGGTTAGGACTCCGTATCGTGTTCAAGCGGCCGGAGATCAGGTTATGGTTTCGTATCAGCAGTATCGAGATTGCGAGTTAGAGTTTGAAGGCCAAATTCTCCGCCACACTGATCCCTATTCAGATGTACGATTTTGATGTTATATTGGGAATGGACTGGATGGCCAAGCATCATGCCAATATTGATTGTCGATTGAAACAAGTGACAATCAAGAACGCTAAGATGGAAGAGGTAACGTTTCAAGGGGAACCGGAACGAAAGAAAGTTCCTAAGAAGATGTATGTGTCGGTTGCACAAGCGTGCAAAGCCTTAAGGAAAGGTGCTGAGGGATTCCTAGTGTATGCAATGGATGTTACTCGGGAGGTACCGTCCCTTGAGCAAATTCCAGTGGTCAATGAATTTCCTGATGTGTTTCCGGAAGATTTACCAGGAGTACCACCCCCGAGGAAGTTGAGTTCGAGATAACTTGATTCCAGGAACAGAACCTATTTCTAAAGCTCCTTATAGAATGGCTCCGGCAGAATTGAGAGAGTTGAAGGAACAACTGCAGGAGTTATTGGACAAGAAGTTTATCCGCCCTAGTGTATCGCCCTGGGGAGCACCTTTTTGTTTGTAAAGAAGAAAGATGGTAGCATGAGGCTTTGTATCGATTATAGAGAGTTGAATAAAGTTACCATCAAGAATAAGTATCCCCTTCCACGAATCGAGGATTTATTTGACCAGCTCAAAGGTGCCAAGATCTCTCTCGAAAATCGATCTCCGATCAGGATATCATCAGTTGCGAGTGAAGGCCGAGGACATCGCAAAGACAGTTCCGCACAAGGTATGGCCACTATGAATTTTTGGTGATGCCATTTGGATTAACAAATGCCCCTGCATTTTATGGATCTTATGAATACCGTCTTTCGAGAACAGTTGGATAAGTTTGTAGTGGTATTCATAGATGATATTCTGTGTATTCTCCTGACGAGCAAACTCACACTGAGCATTTGAGAACCGTACTAGGTATTTGAGGCAGAGAGAAACAAGAGAAAGAAGAAGAAGAGAGAAGAAAGAAGAAACAACTTTATGCTAAGTTTAGCAAGTGTGAGTTTTGGTTAAGAAGTGTGGCTTTCCTAGGTCATGTGATATCAGAAGAAGGAATTGCTGTTGACCCGAAGAAGGTGGAAGCGATAACTGAATGGCCTAGACCTACCAACGTCACCGAAGTACGAAGTTTCTTGGGTTCAGCGGGTTATTACAGAAATTTTGTGGAGGGATTCTCAAGAATTGCCATACCTCTCAGTCGCCTTACCCAAAAGAAGTCCAAGTTGAGTGGACGGCGGAATGCGAGCAAAGCTTCACGGAGCTTAAGAAGAGATTAATGACAGCTCCAGTATTGGCTCAACCCTCTGGAACTGATGGGTTTGTGATTTATAGTGATGCGTCAAAGAACGGTTTAGGTACGTAAATTATAGCATAAGGTTATGATTGTATACCCATTCAGTTTAGACTAATACCTTGTTTGTAGGTTGTGTCTTAATGCAAAACGAACGAGTCATCGCATATGCCTCAAGACAGCTAAAGCCTTATGAACAAAACTATCCCACACATGATCTTGAACTTGCCGCGGTTGTGTTTGCCTTAAAGATCTGGCGGCATTATTTGTATGGAGAAAAGTGCGCGGTATTCACGGATCATAAGAGTTTAAAGTATTTGTTCTCACAGAAGGAATTAAATATGAGGCAGCGGAGATGGTTGGAATTACTAAAAGACTATGACCTGACTATCATTATCACCCGGGAAAGGCTAACAAGGTAGCCGACGCCTTAAGCAGGAAATCCAGCCATGCGAGGCAATCACCACTAGAGAGAGAGATTGAGGAATTTGGTTTGGATTGGTGGAATCCACGGTGCGTCCTGACAGCATTGACTATCACACCGAGTTTGATTGATCGGATAAAGGAGGCTCAGAAGAAGATAAGGCTCTAAGTGAGATAATGGACAAGGGTGGAACATAGTCAAGTGAAGGATTTCGGACCAAAGCGGATGCAGCTTAGGTTTAGGAAAGATTATGCATACCGGATGTTGACGAACTTAGGAAGGAAGTTTTGCAAGAAGCTATATTCGAGGTTATCAATACACCCCAGTAGCACCAAGATGTATAGAGATCTCAAGCAATACTATTGGTGGTCTAGGATGAAAAGACTATTGCGGAATTCATAGAGAGGTGTGGTGCTTGTTGCGTAAAGTCTTGTTCTTTGGGCCATATTTCTGGAAATAGTTGTGTGGTGCTTTGTTGTGTTTGTCAAGCTGCCCATGAAAGTGTATATTTTGATGTGCTTATTGTCTTGTTCTATTCTTATATTGATTGTCTACACTTAGACGCTTGAGAGTAAGTGCAGGGAATTGAAGGATGAGTGATGGCATTGTTGTAGACTTGTTGTGTTGGGAGTGTTGATGATAACTTTTGAAGGTTGTGAATGATTGAAGGTTAAGAGTGGATATTGTTAGACATAACTAAGCATCAATTCATGATTAGATGTGAGTTAAGAATGATGAATCTAGATGGTAAGATGGATCTTGAGAGGTTTAACATGAAAGGGTTGAAGGAGGAAGATGATGGGAGGAAGTTACTGCAGAGAAACTGCAGTTTAGCATCGTCAGAACACTTTGAACGCCTACATTAGGCGCTTCAAGTCACATTAGGCGCCTAATGTAGCGTTCAATGTGTCCTGAAGCTTTCCCGTACAGAAAAACTGCAGTTTAGAACCGTCAGAACACTCGAACACCTACATTAGGCGCTCTATGTCACATTAGGCGCCTAATGTAGCATTCAATGTGTCCTGAATCATCCCCGAACACTTCGAACACCTACATAAGGCGCTCTATGTCACATTAGGCGCTTCATGTAGGCGTTCATTGTCTACGGAACATCCCCGAACACTTCGAACGACTAGTATAGGCGCTCTATGTCACTTTAGGCGCCTCATGTGGCGTTCCAAGTATACTGGAAGTCTTTTTTGACCCTTTAGGCGCCCTATGTATGTGTAGTAACATTATACACTTCTTTTGAACATAAAATGCAAGGGTATTTGAGGTATAATTGAGGTTTAGATGGTAAGTTTGATCAAGTAGGAATAAGATTGAATCCTGAGTGAATTAGTAAGACGGATGGACTTGGAAAGGTACGAACATGGAGTGTTTGAGGTGCAAGACAGTATACTTGATATGTACAATGTATGTGCGTGTGTTACATGTTTGATACGAAGTTACATGTGCATCCTGCATCATGACATGGGCATTTGCATTTGATTTGAGATTTGCTTTGCAAAAGAATATGTGTTTACAAGAAAGATGTAAAGTTTTTGAAAGACAAAATGGCTGCTGGTTGATCGCAGGGTATAATAGTCACGCCTGCGAAAGCAGGGTATAAAAGCGTGATTTGTGAATCAACAGCAGGGTATAAAGTATTTTATGGGGCCGTGGACCTATCAGCACGGAAAATAAAATTATTTTGTGGGGCCGTGGACCTATCAGCACGGATATATGATATAAGTAATGGGGCCATGGACCTTTCAGCACGGATATATGATATATGTAATGGGGCTGTGGACCTTTCAGCACGGGGTATAAAGTTTATGTTATGGGGCCGTGGACCTTTCAGCACGGGGTGTAAAGTTCTGTTGCTGTGGACTGATCACCCACAGGGTATAAAGTTCTGCTACGCGAAGAATATGATATGTAAAGTGATGAAATATTTTGTGAAATGACATGCATGACATGTTTATGAAAGAAGACATATGCATGGGTGTTGTGTGTGATTTTAAAGAAGTACATGCATCATGATACACGAAGCATACGACTTGATATGCAAGAAACGTGGTTAGTTTATGGCCTGCTTATGTGATACGTTGTTTTAATACATGTCTGTTCTTGTACCCGTGTATCATATATGTGCTTTATCAGTTGAGAAATTCTTATTGAGACGCTATTTGTTAACCCGAGCACCTATATTTTGGGCAATGATTTATACACTGGTGAATCGTCGTGTGTGATTCCGTAAGGTGTATAGACGGGTTACTTGCTGGCGATAATTTCTCTAAGAACAGTTACTCTATTCCTTTTCAGGTGAGCCTGAATATGAGTTGATATTTATCGAGGACGACGGCGAGTGGGCTCAATGGGATGACGAACATGGGAATAGATAGATGCTGGATCATTTTCTCTGAGATTGGAAACTCAATGTTGTTATGTTGTTCTGATATTTATGTTAGCTAGATGACCAAACACTTTTTAATTCCGCTGCATTTTCTGGTTTTAATGACGATGAAGTTTTAAATTTATCAACGTTTCCGCTGATTTATCTTACGTCATAGATGATGAATGCTTGATCTACTTTGACGCTTCGTAGTTCTCATAGTAGACTACGGCGGGTGCACTGGTTCCGATGACAGTATCGGGCCGGGGCGCTACAAGAATCCACCAATTCACGCCTCAAAAGGTATCCACCTTTTCCTCCATTCTCACATGTTATATGAAGAATGGAAAAGCAATAACAGCTAGTGGTGCCTTTAAAATTGATTCAAGTTAGTGACTTCACTAAAGCTCACAACGCGAATCAAGTCATTTCACTCCTCGATCGTCAGGGCCGCACTCCACTTTGGTCTAGACGTGACATGCGGTTTCTTTTCAAAAAGCTATGCCAGGATGTTTTATGTCAGCCTGTGGATCACCCCACAAACCGATTCTTAAGAATTCTCTCTGCACACAATTATTAATGGCACACAACTTAGTTTCTCACTGCAAGACTTTTGTGACGCACTGAGAGTGAGAAATGAGAGGATGAATGACTTCTCCGTATTTGACTAGAATGATAAATATGGCGTCAGTGAGCAGGATGTCAAATTTGATCTGGAACACTTCTCATCCAAAAAGACTCAAAATATGCCATTGGTAAATTGCATTCTGTTGGTTGTGGTGACATACTGCGTAAACGGTAAAACGACAAGAAATCTGAGCAACATGGATTTCTATGTCACCTACCATATCAAGCATGGACCCAGTTGAACTTGAGCTGGATTATGGTTGAAGTCATGATGGATGATCTCCGGAAGGGATCAAAGGCCCTCCCCTTTGCCAATGTGGTCACAATTTTGATAAAATCCAAAGTTATTTAGATACCTGAAGGATCAATCGCAAAGGTGGCAAAGACAGACTATTATGATAATTTCAACATTGCCCAAGCCATCGACTCTCAAAGACGAAAGGCCACTAGGATTTCCGACAT
>AP025052.1:22175864-22201824 GCA_036186865.1 Eustoma russellianum | reverse complement strand
ACAGATTGATCTTATTTTAAACCAGAGGATAGTGTTAGTTTCAAGTTTGAAACCTAACCGCACAATCAAAATGATTCAGCCCGCTGTCAGACTTCGATCGATCACATCGATCGATCGAAGTGACATCGATCGATCGATGTGATCGACTGATGTCTGACTGAGTACTTCATTCGATCAAATTGATCGATCTAAGAGACATCGATCGATCGAAGTGATCGATCGATATTCTCTGATCCACTTAGATCGATTTACCAAGAGATCGAAGCTCTCTGATCCACTTCGATCGATAACATCGATCGATCGAAGTGACATCGATCGATCGATGTCATCGATCGATGTCCGTCAGATGCTTTTTACGCCACATGGACACTTCCAACGTGGCATTCCTCCACACAGGTGACACATCACCCATCCATAACATTTCCATCTACTTTGAGCATTAATTTCACATTCACACAATACACAATTGAGTGATTCCACATCCTAAAATTAACTACTCGTTACGTAGATAATTAAGGATTCATTAGTTTTCGATTTCATTATCGGAAACTCATTAAGCTCAAAGTACGTTGCTCAACCAAGTTTAGCAACACTCATTAACGGGCCAAAGCCCAAATCTTCAATCCCCAACGATGGGCCAAAGCCCAACCTTAAATTCTCCAACAATCCCCCACATGAATGGAAATTAATGCAGACGCATATGCAGACTCTGAGGAGAAGTCAGACAAGAAAATATTGCATCAGAAGAGGTAGCTTCTGGCTTTGAACCTTTCTTAGTGATGTACCATCGGATCCACTCGGCTAAGTAGTGACTTGATGTCTTGAACTAGTCAGCCTTTGTTGTGAACCAAGACAATGATACTCACACAATATTTTCTTTAACACCCTTTTGGTTCTCATGGTTGTGTTTGTTTTGGCCATGAACAACCTGGTTTCAGAAAGTGTTTTAGAGAAATCTTGCCACCTAGACTTTCTCATAGAAGCGGCCCCACTTCACACTTACATAGGTGATTCCTATCAAGAGTATTCTGCCATACTCCACTTGACGCATCAAGATATAGGACATCATTAAAAGCCTTAGCTTACCCTAAATTCTCTGCAGACAGCACTTTTATCAGACGGAATGAGTAAGTGCTAACTGAATCTTCATAACTTAGTTGTCCCATTGAACCAAGATTCTGGGATCTCCAGTCAACAAGGTTGGGTTACCATTACAAGGATTCATGCATTATGGGCTTAAGTCCCATTCCGCTTGTCAATCTTGACATCTGATCTCTAGGCAAGCCTTTTGTAAGCGGATCCGCAAGATTCTCCATTGATTTCATATAATCAATGGAAATCACGCCATTAGAGATCAATTGTTTAATGGTGTTATGTCTCCGACGTATGTGTCGTGACTTACCATTATAGATGCTGCTTTGAGCACGTCCTATAGCTGACTGACTATCACAGTGTATGCTAATAGGAGCGATCGGCTTAGGCCAGCACGGAATATCTTCCAAGAAATTCCGAAGCCACTCAGCCTCTTCCCCAGCTTTGTCCAACGCTATGAACTCAGCTTCTATAGTGGACCGAGCTATACAGGTTTGTTTCGTGGATTTCCACGACACAGCAGCACCACCAATAGTGAACACGTACCCACTGGTGGACTTCGAGTCCTTACTATCTGATATCCAATTTGCATCGCAGTATCCCTCTAACACTGCTGGATATCTTGTGTAATGTAATCCAAGATTCATTGTGGATTTCAAATACCTCATCACTCTGTTAAGAGCTTTCCAATGATCATCACTTGGATTACTTGTAAACCTGCTCAACTTGTTTACCGAACAAGCTAAGTCTGGTCTTGTACAATTCGTTATGTACATCAGACTCCCGATCACCTGAGAGTATTTCAACTGGGCAACAGGTTTGCCTCGATTTTTCCTTAAGTGCATACTTAAGTCGAGCGGGGTCTTTACCGGTTTCACATCATCCATATTGAACCGTTTCAGAACTGATTCAATATAGTGAGCTTGTGACAGTATGAGTCCTTCAGTCACCCTAGAAATCTTAATTCCTAGAATAACATTGGCAGCTCCCATGTCCTTCATATCAAAGTTTCGTGTTAACATCTTCTTTGTACTTAAGATGATGTCACGAGTACTGCCCATGATAAGCATGTCGTCTACATAGAGACATACTATCACAAATGCATTTTGTGTGCTCTTAATGTACACACACTTGTCGCATTCATTGATCTTGAAGTCATTTGACATCATTACCTGATCAAACTTTAAATGCCATTGCTTGGGTGCTTGTTTAAGTCCGTACAAAGACTTAACAAGTCTACATACTTTCTTCTCTTGTCCTGGAACGACAAACCCCTCGGGTTGTTCCATATAAATTTCTTTCTCTAACTCACCATTCAGAAAGGCAGTCTTTACATCCATTTGATGGATTTCCAAATCATAGACTGCAGCAATGGCTACTAGCATCCTTATAGAAGTGATCCTAGTCACTGGTGAGTAGGTGTCAAAGAAGTCAAAGCCTTCTTTCTGTCGATAACCTTTAGCTACCAACCTGGCTTTATACTTATCAATAGACCCATCCTCTTTCATTTTCTTCTTAAAAACCCACTTACACCCAAGTGGTTTACTTCCAGGTGGAAGATCAACCAACTCCCAAGTGTGGTTTTGAAGAATCGAGTCTATCTCACTGTTAACTGCCTCTTTCCAGAATGGAGCTTCTGGAGTTGACATAGCCTCGGAAAAGCTCCTTGGCTCATTTTCTACCATATAGGTTAGAAAATCTGGTCCAAACGAAGTTGGCATTCTGGCTCGTTTGCTTTGACGAGGTTCCTCATCTCCTTGAGGAGTCGCCTCACGCACTCGCTTACTTGAGCTAGCTTCTTCACTGTTTTTGTCCTTCTTTGGAAAGACATTCTCAAAAAACACTGCATTCCTTGATTCCATGATAACGTTATCATGTATCTCAGGAATGTCCGATTTGTGCACTAAGAAACGATATGCACTACTGTTCGTTGCATAACCAATGAATATGCAATCAACCGTTTTAGGCCCGATTTTAACTTGTCTTGGCTTAGATATAGCAACCTTTGCCAAACACCCCCACACTTTCAAATATTTATAACTAGGCTTATAGCCTTTCCATAGTTCATATGGGGTCTTATCCGTCTTTTTGGACGGAATTCTGTTTAAAATGACGTTGGCTGAGAGAATTGCTTCCCCCCACAAGTTCTGAGATAAACCCGAACTTATCAACATAGCATTCATCATCTCTTTTAGAGTACGGTTTTTGCGTTCAGCAATACCATTTGATTGAGGTGAATATGGCGCAGTCGTTTGATGAATAATGCTATGTTCTGAACAAAATTCATTAAACGGTGTATCATATTCGCCACCTCTATCACTACGAATTGCTTTAATTCGTTTGCTAAGTTGATTCTCAACTTCATTTTTATAATCCTTGAAAGCATCAAGGGCCTCGTCTTTGCTGCTTAGCAAATATACATAACAGTATCGCGTGCAATCGTCGATAAAAGTTACAAAATACTTTTTACCACCTCTTGTTTGCACAAACTTTAAATCACACAAATCTGTGTGAATTAAGTCCAACGATTCAGTGTTTCGTTCTGTTGAAGGAAATGGCGCTTTTGTTAATTTCGCTTCAACACATATTTGGCATTTTCCTTTATTACTAAAGTCCAGTTTGGGTAGCAAGTCAAGACTAATCATTCGTTGTATTGACTTATAATTTACATGTCCCAAACGAAAATGCCATAAACAGGAAGACTCAAGCATGTAAGCAGAAGAGGAAACAACTTTATTAGCCTCAGTGGGCGCAACATTTTTGGGTACAATTGTCATAACATTCAATTTGAACATGTTATCTAAAAGATACCCTTTCCCCAAATACACCCCATTCTTAGAAAGTGTAAATTTGTTTGCCTCAAAAACAAGCTTGAACCCATGCGTGACTAGCAGCGCGCCAGAAACCAGATTCTTCCTTATGTCAGGAACATGCAGCACATTCTGCAGAGTCAACTCCCTTCCTGAAGTCAATTTCAGGATTACCTTGCCCGATCCTTCGATCTTCGAGCTGTTGGAGTTTCCCATAAACAATTGCTCATTGTTTGTTGCGGGCACGTACTCTCTGAACATTGCCCTGTTCGCACACACATGTCGAGTGGCTCCTGTGTCCACCCACCATTCCCGTGGGTTTCCCACTGCGTTGCACTCGGTCACCACCGCGCAAAGATTCAAATCATCCATTGCGTCGACCAGATTTGCTTTCGCTTTATTCTGATTCTGATTCTTTTTGGGCTTCCTGCATTCACTGCTTCGATGCCCTGGCTTACCACAATTATAACACTTACCTGTGAACTTCTTTGCAATTTCCTTGCCCTTGGAGTTCACACTCAAAGTGTTATGCTTCTTCTTGTTCTTTGCCTCAGCAACATGAGCCTTGGCTTGACCAGAAGATATGGATGGCTTTCTTTCGGAGCGACGGTTGTCCTCCTCAATACGAAGACGGACTATCAAATCCTCCATCTTCATCTCCTTTCGCTTGTGTTTGAGATAGCTCCTGAATTCCCTCCACGAAGGAGGCAGCTTCTCAATCACAGCCGCAACTAGGAAAGATTCACTGAGCGTCATGCCCTCCTCTTCCATTTCAGAAACCAACATCTGTATTTCTTCCACCTGCGAAATTACAGTTTTGGAATCTAACATTTTATAGTCGAGAAACTTCCCAACTATCAATTTTTTCGTACCCGCATCCTCTGTGCGATACTTTTTATCTAAAGCCAACCACAAAGCTTTTGCAGTTTTAAACGTACAAAACACGCCATAGAGTGTATTGTCTAGGCAGCCCAGAATCAAATTCAAACAACAAAAATTTGTATACGCCCAGGCCTCAGCACCCAAGGCGTTCTGCATATTCTGTTGTTGATCCTCCACAGGCTCAACTACGGGTGGATCCTCGGACAGCATTCTGGCCAACCCCAACGCCGTGAGGTAGAACAGCATCTTTTGCTGCCACCTCTTGAAAAAGCTTCCAGCAAACTTCTCTGGCTTCTTCACCTGAGCAGCAGTGGCAGCCAGATTCATTTGAGGCCCTCCAGTTGGTGCCAACGGGACCGTATTGATCTGCGGCCCGGCAGCAACATTGTGAGCCCCTTCAGGTGCAGACACGGAGTGAGCACCATTGAAGCCTTGAACAGAGTTTGAGCTCTCGTTCTCCATTCCTGTTCAGTTCGATCAAAACGTAAAGATCAGAACAGACCCAGGTCCAAGAATGAGTAGAAGAAGACTGCAAATCAGTACGAAACTGCCTTTGCACAATAAAAAAAACAGTACAGGAAGTAATTGAATAAAAGAAATACGTCTTAAGATTGTTGGAGACAATCACTCCTGCACTAAGACGCAGCCGTACAACGTGTGCATATGAAACAAAAATAAATCAAACCCGGGGCGAGTCGAAGACTCTGTCCTTAAGACGTATTGCTCCGGTATACTGTGCCCAACCGGTGTGAGCAACCGTCTCCCAGGATACAACGGGTACCTGTTCAGTTGAGCGGCACTGCTGAACTTGAACTCCTTCGAACGCTTAGAGTGTCCTGACTTCTCCCGGACAATATGCAAGACTCACGTGTTACGAATACAGAATGCGTTGAAATGCTAAGAGCAAAAGGTGTGTTAATGATTGCACCCTTAGCACTCTTTATATAGGGGAGTCGGTTGGAGAATAAGGAACCGTGACCGTTGGATCAAAACCGAAGTTTGATTTAGACCGTCAGATTAAAACCTCCTATCTAGATTAGGAAGGTTTAATCTCAGCCTTTGGATCGAAGATAGATTATCAGGTTTAAACCTGGATCGTTAGATGGAAACCATATTCGGTTAAGCAGTTAAGACAGTTTAAATCTCGGCCGTTAGATCAAAGCTATCTTCCCTGCCACCGTTAGATCATAACAGATTGATCTTATTTTAAACCGGAGGATAGTGTTAGTTTCAAGTTTGAAACCTAACCGCACAATCAAAATGATTCAGCCCGCTGTCAGACTTCGATCGATCACATCGATCGATCGATGTGATCGACTGATGTCTGACTGAGTACTTCATTCGATCAAATTGATCGATCTAAGAGACATCGATCGATCGAAGTGATCGATCGATGTCCTCTGATCCACTTAGATCGATTTACCAAGAGATCGAAGCTCTCTGATCCACTTCGATCGATAACATCGATCGATCGAAGTGACATCGATCGATCGATGTCATCGATCGATGTCCGTCAGATGCTTTTTACGCCACATGGACACTTCCAACGTGGCATTCCTCCACACAGGTGACACATCACCCATCCATAACATTTCCATCTACTTTGAGCATTAATTTCACATTCACACAATACACAATTGAGTGATTCCACATCCTAAAATTAACTACTCGTTACGTAGATAATTAAGGATTCATTAGTTTTCGATTTCATTATCGGAAACTCATTAAGCTCAAAGTACGTTGCTCAACCAAGTTTAGCAACACTCATTAACGGGCCAAAGCCCAAATCTTCAATCCCCAACGATGGGCCAAAGCCCAACCTTAAATTCTCCAACAGTTCAATCCCTCCCCCCTCCCCTCTCTTCAACATCAGGGGTCAGATGATTTTCCACAAATTCTAGTGAAACATGGTTGTGTACATTAGAGTCATTAAAGATGGACACACCTTCGTGGTAGTTTCAGGAGAGGGGGTGGGGGGGGGGCTGTAATTTGAACCGCTCCTTTTTTTTTTCAAGTTTGTCTAGATCAGGGAAATAGAAACCAAGTCATTTGAATGACAAACATCATACGTTATAAAGAGAATGATACATTTATGAACGGCTGCATGAGAACCTTGACACATACTATGAGAATCGAATTGCACATTGCATGCATGTAGATACGGTAGTACCAGGAATGATTTAATACGCATCCAAATAGAGAGACTATTTCGTCATAGTTTAGTGGATGCTTCGATTTGATTTAGGTTGTAGTGATGGGAGGCAGTTCATGTAGAAAATGATTCACGAATGAAAATTGTATTTCATTGATTGAAAAATGTGTACAAGACGTTCACTTTATAACCACAACTCTAATTTATCTATGGTATGGAGATATCTCCTAATTTAAATCTAAGATATGATTGTGATACTATCGGATATGATAACAATCAAATCTTTATCTAATCGGATATGATGACAATCTAAATCTTGAAAATATACATCACTCCTCAAGTTTGACATTGGGGTCTTCGATGTTCAACTTGTCTAGCGTAGACTCGAACACCTGACCAGTAACGTCTTTGGTGAAGATATCTGCTAACTGGTCTTCCGATCGTACAAATGTATCTCGATTATCCCACTCTCGATTTTTTCCTTGATGAAATGCCGATATATCTCCATATGCTTGGTTCGATCATGTTGTACATGATTTTCTGATATTTTGGCAGTGCCTTATTATCACATCTTAATCGTGAAGGGACCTTCAACGGAAACCCAAACTCACTCAACATCTTTTTTCAACCATAAGAAGAACCCCGTAACCCCTTTAGCGATTCCTCTAAACTCTGCTTCAGCGCTTGACAATGCTACTACCTTTTGTTTCTTACTCCGTCAAGTGACCAAATTCCCCCAACTAGCGCAAAATACTACGACGTTGACCTTCTATCATTAGGATCGCCTGCCCAGTCTGCATCTACGTAGATCTCCACATTCAGATGACCATATTTTCTGAATAGTATTTTGCGCCCTGGTAAGCCTTTTAAGTACCTCAAGATTCTCATCATAGCCTCTAAATGTACCTTTTGTGGTCTATGTATGAATTTACTCACAAGTCCTACTGCATATGCGATGTCAAGACAGGTGAGGGATAGGTAGATTAACTTACCAACCAGCCTCTGATACTGCTCCTGATCAACAAACGGTGTGTCATGGTCCATTTTTAACTTCTGATTTGTTGACACTGGGACCTCACAAGATTTACACTCTAGCATCCCGATTTCTGTCAAAAAATCAAGTACATACTTCTTCTGTGATATGAATATCCCTCGGTTGGACCGATGTACCTCAATTCCCATAAAGTATTTTAGCTCGTCGATGTCCATCTCAAACTCTCTAAACAGCCGTTTTTTGAGTTCTGACATTCCTTCCTTGTCGCTTCCTGTGATGATCATATCGTTTACATTGATGATTGAGTAGGTCACTAGTTTCTTTTTTGTTTGATGAAAAGAGTGTGATCGACATTACTCTGACTGTACCCGCACTGTTTTATTACTAACTTAAATTGTCCAAACCACACTAGCGGAGACTGCTTCAGGCTATACAACGACTTCTTGAGTCGGCATACCTCATTACTTTGAAAGTCATCTGAAAATCCTTGTGGTGCTTCTATGTAAACCTTCTCTTTTAATTCGTCATGTAAGAAAGCATTCTTCAAACTAAATTGTTGTAGCAGCCATTCTTCGTTTGCAGCTACAAAAAATATAACCCTAATTGTGTCAATCTCTGCCACCAGAGAGAAGGTCTCTGTATAGTCAATTTCGTACGTTTGAGCGTACCCTTTTGCTACCAACATTGCCTTGTATCTTTCAATAGTACTATCCGCTTTGTATTCAATCGTGAATACCCATCTACACCCTACTGGTTTTTTTCCAACTAGTAACACACACTTTTCCCATATTTCGTTCTTTTCTGAGGCCCTCATCTCTGTATGCATAGCCTCCTTCCATTCTAACCTGCTATTCGCTTCTTCAACGGTTCGTGTTAGGGTTTCGTGACATAGGGAAGTAAAGAATCCTTTGGCCTTTTCTCCACAGGATAAATTCATCGGGTATTTTACAGACCGAGTCTCACGTTCAGGCGAGTATCTTTTGGGTGTCACTCCTCTGGTTGCTCTGGGAGGAAAAATCCAGACTTGTTGCTCAAGGGAAGTATTAGTAGGTGGCAACATTTCATCTAGTGGTGTACTATTTTCAGATAAATTTAAGGGAGCGGGTAATGGTGGTTCAATATGACTTACCTCTGTAGGAACATCCTCATGAAGATGATCGTCAAGAGTGGTAATGAGGGGTTTTATCGACCCTCCGTTGGATGAAGTTGGCTCGGTGATGCCATCTACTTATCCCTGTTGGCTAGTCCTCGAGCTATTATAGATGTGTAACCAGTCGAAGGGCTCATCCTTTATCTCCCTCTAAGTCAAAGACTAGGGACTGTAGAAGTATTTGGTTTCAAGAAAGGTACAGTCCATGGTGACGTGGATGCATCGAGTTGTGAGGTTATAGCAACGATACCCCTTTTGATGGGTAGCATAGCCAACAAAGACACATTTTTCGGCATATGAGTCAAGTTTTGAATGCTCGATCATAGGCATGTGAGTGAAGACAGAGCACCCAAACATTCAGGGTGGGAGAGTAAGAACAGAGAGTATAACAACCTACACAGATAAGACCTGTAAAGGGGTTTTAGTGGATTGGACTTTTGTAGGTAAACGATTTAGCAAGTACGCCGAATTCCGACCATAAAAGTTTGGGAACATTCGACTCGATCATTACGGCCCGGGTCATTTCTAATATGATTCGATTTTTTCTTTCGTCAACCCCATTTTGTTGGGGGTGTGAAGGCAAGATATCTGATGAACGATACCATGATCCCAGAAGAAAGTTTGGAGATAAGAAGAGATATATACCCCTTCTTGTTTGATAGAAGGACTTGGATCGTTTTTTGGTATTAAGTTTTGACCATTTGTAAAAATCACGAAAGCGGGTATTAACCTCGGATTTGTGTTTCAGGAAATAGACCCAGACCATTCGGGAGTGATCATCTACAAAGGTGACAAAATACCAAAAAACTTGTGTCGTGGGGACAGGTCCTGGATCCCAAACATCAGAATGGACAAGGGAGAAACAATATTCATTACGTGTATTATTCGAACGAAAAATACTTTTGTGCTGTTTGGCACAAATGCAAGTTTTATACTAAAAATCTGGTATAGAATTCTTAAATAGACTAGAAAATAGAAATTTAAGATAATCGAATGACGGATGGTCCAGGCAACGATGCCACAACCATAATTACCGATGGACTGCCCCGTGGGCAAGCATAGACTGACCCTGTTGGTTGACCTCGTCAACATAGTAAAGACGCTCCTTAGTGCCACGTCCAATGATCGTCTTCGATGGAATGTTCTACAGAAGGCAGAAATAGGGGTATATTAGTATAGCACAGTTAAGTTGTTGAGTGACTTGACTAATAGATAGCAGTTTAGACGATAAATCAGGGACATATAAACAATTAGAGTTAATTGCATCTGCTGTCTACTCTTTTCCACAAAGATTTAAGTAGCATCCTTACTTTCATCGAATGCTCTGGACAGCCTTAGTTATTGGTGAAATTATCAGCTGGCATCTGGATACCGGAAAGTAACCGCCTATAGGCGGTTTTTACATGTATTTCTTTTATTTTTTATGGTTTCAACGGGCAGCTGCCCCAAGTGCCCAACCATGGTTAATTACACCTTCCCTCCATTACTTCCAACCGACTCCTTTCCTCCAAAATAACCTTAATACCTAAATTGTTCCATAAATGGGTCCAGCCATCATTCTTGATACCCCAAACTTCTATAGCCTTTCTGCACTTGAAGAAAAAGTGAACGCTCATCATCACCATTTGTGAAGGTAGAATTTGAGAATCAAAAACATAGGACTCAAGTGAAATACAGACACCTTAATCCTCCGTCAAATTCTCACTAAGTTTAGGAGTAGGCAACTCATTCATCTCCCAAAGAGTGGTAGCAAGCTTTCTGTCAGAAACAGGCTGAAACTTCCCACCACCATTGCTCTTTTGAGAAATCTAGGGGATTGGATGGCGCTCCTCGCCGGAGTCATTTTCTAGATAGACACCGACGTGTTAGATCTGGACCAACCTAATCCAATACCTCCTCGTGCCTTCTTCCCCATCAAAATGCCCCTTTTGAATCTCTGACTATGAATTCTTGACGAAGAAGAAGATGAAGTTGAGCAACCCTTTTTCTGAATCTTGTTCACTAACCCCTCCATTTCCAACATTGCTCTATTATGTTGCCTAGGCATCTTCCCTAATCTACAATTTCTAAAGAAAGAGAAAAAGAAACAAGAAATTTATGTCGTTGTAGTTTGCGTCTTCTCAGTTTCAAGTTCTGAATTTTCTAGGTGTAAAGGTGAAAGGAGAAATTTTTTATAGGAAAACACAGAAAATATTAAAATTGGCAGATAGGTTTGACAGCTAGTGTAAATAATAGGGAAATGGAACAGCATAACATGGCGGTTCAGTAACATCTTAGGCAAGAGGGCAAGCTCAATCTTCAGAATCATTGCCATTCCAAGTCTATTGACCCCAGAAAAATGAGGGACTTTTAATTTTCTTGCCTTTATTATTTAACTAATCCTAAATCGTGGTTCTTGAAGGGTTAAATATGGGGTTAAATTAGGTCAACGGTCGATTTGAGCAGTCAACGGTAAACTAGCAGGTCATCCGGATGCCAGCTGATAATTTTACCAATAAGTAAGGCTGTCCAGAGCATTCGATGAAAGTACGGATGCTACTTAAAAATTTGTGGAAAAAAGTGGATACCAGGTGTAATTAACTTTAAACAATTAGACAGTGTAAAGTGCGGAGAAAAAGTAATCGAGCCAGTCCCGTGAATAGAAATTAGGTTACCACTAGCGGTTTCAATTTTGGTTTTGTGCAGTGTGTTGAGAGCGGAGAAGTCGTGAGGGTCATGTGGCATAGTATCTATGTGTTATGTACGTTCTTTTTTTAAAAAAAATAATGATAGTGATAATATGGAGAATATATTTTAGTACGTATCCTAAACTAACTAGGAATTTGAATAAGAGATTGAGATAAATAGGAAACCTATATCTAATAGGAAATTACCTAAACTAAAACCCTAATTTTATATCTTTTACTCTTATAAATATATACACCCTAACATACCCTAACCACTCCCACAAACCCCCTACTCTACCGCCCCCCTTGCAGCCTATTCCTTCTTTTTCTTTTAGGCCGCCAGCACCCCACTAAATTCCCAACAAAAAAATTGCTGCTGCTAGCGGCAGCAACAACAACCCCAAAGTCATGAGACACATAGAGAGAGATGTGCTAGAGAGAGAAAGCTCTCGCCCCTAGGGGTTTCCATCTCTTCTCTCTGCTCTTTTCCTTGTTCTCAACCTGTTCTTCCCCTCTCTAAATTTGCGTGTTTCTTCTCGCATTGAGGGTTCCTTCTTTAGATGCATGTCTGATGGGTAAGAACAAACATTCGACCAAAAGAAAGATAAACAAAGGAAGATGTCCGCATAAGGATTTTGTGGTCTTGAAGAGGGACTGTCACAATCCCCCTTCGGTGGAATCTGTTGAGGAGGATCCTAGTGATTCTTTCTCATTTCATGAAGATTCGGATGGTATGGAGGAATCTACTGATGTTGCATGCTCTTCTCAGATGCAGGGTGTGGGTGCATGTAATATTGAAGGTTTGCAGGTGGTTCTTCCTGTGCATGCAGGCTCTTCTCTAGTGCAGGGGGGTAATGAAGTCGCCTTGGTACTGAATGAGGGTGTTGATTTCAGGAAGGATGATGAAGGTTCTGGGAATTTCAATAAGGTCCTTCAACCCGTTAGTGATGGTGATTTTCCTTCTTCCGGTTTGAATTCTCGGGAGACGGGGTTGGTAGGTGACGATGTGACATTTCAGGAGAGGTTGGCTACTGTATCAGAGAGAGAATATAGGGACAATTCGCATGGGATGTCTGTAGGGAAACAGAACTTTCCTCTTACATCGAATAAGGAGCTGGATAATATCCAGCGGTCTTTGCCTTTTATTGGTGCATGCAAGGATTCTGAGCAATTCTTGGACAAAGTGCTGGGCAATACCCAACAGTCAGTTCTTCCTAAAGATACATGCAAGGACCATGGTCAAGATCTAAGCTGTGCTGGGAAGATCCCCCATTTCAAATCGTGGAACTCACTCTTTCCCACCAACAGGAAGGACGGTAGCTGTATGAAATTGACAGAGCATGATGAAGTAAGAAATGGGGTGGTGCATTTGAATGTGGACAATTTGGTCCCAGATGCAGATGTTCAGTTGAGCATTATTGGTTGCTTCACTGGGAAATTCCCAGGTAAACAAGCTATTTATACACTCTCAAAAGCCTGGAAGGTTAAGCACAAGGTGGAATTTCACCCCTCGGGTTGGATAATCTTCAAATTTCAATCTGTAAGTGATTTGGAGCAGGTACTCTCTTCAGGTCCGTATTTCATTTATGGTAGGGTCCTCATCCTGAAGAAAATGCCTCTGTTGTTTGATTTTGGGCCTGAGGAAATGGCGGTGGTCCCTGTCTGGGTGAAGTTTTCTAATCTTCCTGTGAGCTTATGGAAGGAGGAGTATCTTTCCAAGATTAGCCATCAATTGGGGAAGCCTCTTATGGCGGATCTTCTCACCACTAGAAGAGAAATCTGGAGCTATGCCAGAGTTTTGGTGGAGGTTGACCTAAGCAAGCAATTGCTTAAAACGATTGATATTCATCTGTCCAATGGAAAATGCATTAAGCAAGTGGTGGAGTATGAAAGGTTGTCCCTCTTTTGTACTGCATGTATGCAGATTGGTCACTCTGACTCTGCTCATTTGGTGAAGGATGGTGAGTCTCCAGCTGGGGGTGGGGAGACTGTGATGGGGAACAGACATGCTCATAATGTGAAGGATGCTGGAGTGGGAAGATCTGATAGCAGGAAGGAAGGCTTGGTTTTGGATTGCAGCAAGCCTTCTAAGGATAAGGTCATTTCTGATGGGCCTTTGCATTTGGTTGGCTCTTCCTGCTTGCCACATTCGGGGGTTCCATCTAATCACCTTCAGTCTGATAGTGCTCTTGATACTTATTTGGATGCCTTTGATCCACCTCTTCCAATGGACTGTGGCTCTAAAGGTCATCAATATTCTAACACTTTTGAACATCATCATGTTCAAAGCACTAATGGTCTTGGAAAGGATGATGATTTTATTCAGGTTTTCACTAAAAACAAAGCCAAACAACACAGGAAACAAGATCCAAGGAATAGGCAGTTTTTGGGGGTCTGTCATGCTGGGGATCCCAGAACACATTCTTTTAATGATTATTAGTTGCTTGAACGTGAGAGGCTGTAACAAGCCCACTAAACTAAAAGGTTTAGTGACTTTTGCTAGGAGACACAGACTGCATTTGTTTGCATTGATGGAAACTAAACTTAATCCTAGGATGCTCTCTCAGCTGTTGATTCTATTTAAAGGATGGAATTATGCTGACAATTTTGATCAACATCCTGGGAAAAGGATCATAATCCTCTGGGATCCTGCTTTTGTGACTTTGAATGTCATTACTATATCAGCTCAGTCTGTATTTTGCTTGGTTAAATGTCTTGTTTCCTCTAGATTGCTGCATTGTACATTTGTTTATGCTTATAACTCGGTTGTTGACAGAAGGCCCTTATGGAGTGAATTGGAATCTCAAAGCCTGATTGCCAATTCCTCATGGGCTGTACTTGGAGATTTTAATTGTGTGCCTAACGATGAGGAAAGGGTTGGAGGTCGGATGGTTACTGCCTTTCAATTACAGGATCAGCTTAACTGCTTCTTTAATTGTGATCTTCTTGAGCTTGAATATTCTGGATGCAAGTTTACATGGGATAATGGTGTTATCAGGTCTAGGTTGGATAGAGTTATGGTTAATCCTCTCTTTCTGGAGAACTATCCTAACTCTGATGCCTCATTCCTTAACTCTGGTTGCCTTTCAGATCACTCTCCATGTATCTTGAGGTTATGGCCTGAGGTGAAAGGATCTTACTCTTTCAAATTCTATAACATGTGGGCTGAACATGACTCTTTCCTCTCCATTGTTCAGCTCTCTTGGCAGGAGGGTATCACTGGGACTGCTATGTACAGGTTGTGTAAGAAACTAAAGAGACTTAAACAGCCTCTGAAGGAACTCAACAAAAAAAGATTTCCATCATATCTCTGCCAGGGCTGAAAGGGCATCCAGTATGCTAGATCACTTGCAGGATATTGGAAATGGACCAAATGCTCCTGTGGATATTGGAGCAAGGATTAAAAATCAGAAAAAGTCCACAATGCTTTTGCTCAATGCTGAGAGACTTTATTTCTCTCAGATTGTTAAAAATTCCTTTCTTAATCTGGCTGACAGGAATTCAAAGTTCTACCATGCTACCATTAAGCGAAATAAGGCTAGAAGAAGCATCACTTCTATCCAGTTGTCTGATGGATCCTGGTCCACTTCTATTGAGCAAGTTAAGGATCATTTTGTTGCTTTTTATTCAAGTCTTCTTGGTGCTGATTCTCCAGCGTCTCCTATCCAAGACTCTGTCATTCTGAATGGTAAGCTTCTTTCTAATGAGGGCTCCTGCTCTCTGTTGTCCCCCTATACAAGATTCAAAGATTACTAGTGCGCTATTTTCAATACCCAAAGATAAATCCCCAGGCCCTGATGGTTATTCTGCGCATTTCTTTAAAGTGGCTTGGCCTATTGTGGGAGAGGATGTCATTCATGCTGTGCATGATTTCTTCAGGAATGGAAAGCTTTTGAAGCAATTGAACCATACCATCATTGCTTTGATCCCTAAAGCTGATGTGGTCACCAAAGTTCAGGACTATCGGCCTATCTCATGTTGTAATATAATATATAAGATCATTGCTAAGATCCTTGCCAAACGACTGGCTAAGGTCATGAGTGAGTTCATGGATCATTCTCAAGCGGGATTCTTAAAAGGCAGAGCCATGATGCATAATGTGTTTCTTGTTCAGGAGTTACTAAGAGACTATGGGAAGGCTAATGTGTCTCCAAGATGCATGTTCCAAATTGACATCCATAAAGCCTTTGACAGCATTAACTGGTCCTTCATTGAGAGAGTGCTATATGCTCTCAAATTTCCAGGAATCTTCATTCAATGGATTATGCAGTGTATTTCTACTACCTCCTTCTCTCTTTCTTTCAATGGATCTCTGGCTGGTTTTTTCCAAGGAAAGAAGGGTCTTAGGCAGGGATGCCTGTTGTCACCATTCCTGTTTGTAATTGGCCTTGAATATCTTTCAAGGGCAATGAACCAGTTGAATGATAACCAGACTTCAATCATCACCCAAAGTGCAGGGAACTCAACCTCACTCATCTTAGCTTTGCTGATGACTTGATGTTATTTTGTCGTGGTGATGGCATCTCTGCTAATCTGATCATCAAGGTCCTCAATGACTTTGGACTTGTCTCCGACTTAAAACTCAACAGAGACAAGTCTAAGATTTATCTGGCTGGGTGCAGTAACCTATTGAATGATCCCCAGATCTCTTATTTCTCCCCTGGGACTTTGCCATTCAGATATCTGGGAGTGCCTGTGGCGGGCTGTAGGTTGACTCTTCCTCATTTTTCTCCTCTTATCAGTAAGCTAATCCAGATTGTGAATCTTTGGAAAAGGATTCATCTCTCCTATGCAGGAAGGCTGATCCTCATCAAATCAGTTCTTATGGGTGTTCTTAATTTCTGGCTCAATGCCCTTCCTGTTCCTTCTTCTGTTTTGGACCAGGTAAATCGTGTTTGCTTGCATTTTCTTTGGGGTAATAGTCAAGGCAACAAAAGGGCCTTGGTTTCCTGGAAGCAGGTTTGCTTGCCCAAGGAGGAGGGAGGGCTCGGGCTGCTGCAGCTCAAGGCTTGGAACAATGCTCATTTGGTGAAGTATCTGTGGGATCTCCACCTTAAAAAGGAGAATTTGTGGGTCAAGTGGGTTCATGGGAGGTACAAAATCCATTCCTCAATCTGGGATTTGAATAAGAGACCATATTTCTCTCCCTTGATTTGCTCCTTGATTGACATACGGGATCTTGTTGTCTCTGGCCAAGGAAGTTGGTCGTGTGCTGTTGATCTTTTGGATTCATGGGTTCATGGGGACAAGCTCCGTCCCATGCAGGCTTATCATTTCTTTCGGGACAAAGCGAGCAATGTTCCCTGGTACCACATGGTTTGGGATCCGTTTATAACCCCTAAACATGGCTTTGTTCTCTGGCTTGCTGCTAACAACAGATTAAGTACAAGGGATAATATGCCCTTCTTGAGAGATGATGGATGTTTATTCTGCAGTTCCAAAGAGTCCTTGAGGCATCTTTTCTTCAAGTGTGAAGGAATCATTGCTCTTTGGAGAGATGTCACAAACTGGATGTCCATGCCAGCATCACTGAACTGCCTTCCCAGGATTCTTGCTTGGGGGCAGCGATGTTTAAGGAAGAAGAATACTAGAAGCAAAGTGTGCAAACTCTCCATCGCTGCTGCAGTCTACTTGGTTTGGCACTGTAGGAACAAGGCGGTCCATGAAGGCAAGATTTTGAATTTAAGGGATGTTTTTCATAGATTGCAAACACATGTATATAGAGTCTTGAACTCTAGAAGTTAGCCTAGGAAGCTAGGACATGAGAGTTTCTTAGCTCTCGACATTTTGGCATGTTGTTCATTGTATGGGATGCATCCCTTGATGCTTTGATCTTGGTTAATACAATTTACATTTTAACCAAAAAAAAAAAACAACCCCAATTTATACCTTTTCTTTTGTGGTCCATTTTGGCCACAGCAAAACAAAAAAAAATTCAACACCACCAAGCCTAAGGTCAGCCGAGGCTAGGAGGAAGAAAGAAGAAAATCTTGCGTAGGAAACTAATTAATTCGCCGAACGAGGTAGGTTACCTTCCTCTCTTCTCAGATTGGCCGTAGTTGCAATAAATTTCTATGTGTTATTTGTTTAATGCCTTTGTATGCATGTTTATTGTGTTTGCGTAGATTGTTGTTTATACGTATGTAATCGGGTTAAATATGCACCTGTTACGTGTATATGTTGAAGGATGATATACATACATATATAAATTTATATGTATACATATATATATATACATATATATATACATATACATATACATATATATACATATACATATACAATACATATAGATATATATATATATATATATATATATATATATATATATATATATATATATATATATATATATATATATATTTATATATATACATATACATATATAGAGAAAATCTCACTTATTAGCCTAAGATTTGGCCCATTACTCAGTTAGCAGCATAACGTTCATGAAACTCACTTAACAACAACTCTTTTGCCGAAATGTCTCACTTGTAGCCAGTGACCGTTGACCAGCCGTTGACTTTCTCAAACCAACCAAAAGTTGACACGTGGCGACCCTTTTTAATTAAAAAATAAAATTGTATTTTTGAATAAAGTTATTTAAAAGGAATTTAAAAATTCTAAAAAATTGTAAAAATTAATTAAAAAATATTTTAAAAATAAAACAAAATTAGGAAAAAAAGATAAAAATAATAAAAATTACCCACAACGCTCCAACACTCCACCCACCTACCCCCCCCCCCCACGGCACACCACCCCCGGCCAAAAAATTTTTTCTTACTCACTCATAACGCTCCGACCACCTGGTCCACCCTCGCGTCCCCTCCCCCACCCCCTCCTCTCACGAATTTTTTTTTAAAAATTTTTTCTAACTTACCCATAACGTCCCAACCACCCCGCGTCCCCTCCCCCACCCCCGCGCACACCCCAAAAAAAATTTAAAATTTTTTCAACTCACCCACAAAGCTCCGACCATCCCCCGGCACCCCAAACAATCCAACCCCTAGCCCAAAACATTGTCATTTTCTTTTTGGACTGGGGGTTGGATTGTTTCGGGTTCTGGGGGATGGTCGGAGCTTTGTGGGTGAGTTGAAAAAACTTTAAAAAATTTTTTGGGGTGTGCGCAGGGGTGGGAGAGAGGGACGCAGGATGAGTTAGAAAAAATTTTTTAAAAAAATTCGCGAGAGGAGGGGGTGGGGGAGGGGACGCGGGGGTGGTCGGAGCGTTATGAGTGAGTTAGAAAAAAATTTTAAAAAAAAATTTTGGCCCGGGGGGTGGGGGGTGGTGTGGCGTGGGAGGGGGTAGGTGGGTGGAGTGCTGGAGCGTTGTGGGTAATTGTTTATTATTTTTATCTTTTTTTCCTAATTTTTCGATTTTTAAAATGTTTTTTAATTAATTTTTACAATTTTTTAGAATTTTTACAAATAATAACATTTTTTAGAAATGTTTTTTTTTAAAAAAAAGGAAACCTGATGTAGCAAGTCACCTTCCGGTGACTGGCTACAAGTGAGACATTTCGGCAAAAGAGTTGTTGTTAAGTGAGTTTCATGAACGTTAGGCTGCTAACTGAGTAATGGGCCAAACCTTAGGCTAATAAGTGAGATTTTCCTCTACATATATATATATGTATATATGTGTATATATTTATATATATATATATATGTATATATATATATATGTATATATATATGTATATATACATATATCATATATACATATATATATACATATATACATATATATATAGACATATATACATATATATATATATACATATATACACATATATAGCATATACACATATATACATATATACATATATAGATATATACATATATACATATATATACATATAGATACATACATATATACATATATATATATATATTATATATATACATATATAATATATATACATATATACATATATATATACATATATATATACATATATATTATATATGTATATATATATACGCCGTGAGTGTACGGAAATCTTTGTATGAAAGTGGAATTTGATGTGTATAACCAAATAGTACCCACATGATTGTTGCATATGTATTTCGGCTACAACAGTTTATTTATGTTGGAAGTATGAACATAAAAATAAATTATATACCTACATGAACCTATGGCCGTGGAAAAATATATGGATAAACAATCTAGGATATTATGTTTAAGGTTTGCGTGGAAAAAAGAAAAGAGAGGCTGCCATGTGGTACTTAAATAAATACATAACGGGGTGTGTGAAGGTGTGTACAGGAAAATAAAAGATCAAGGGTGATAATTAAGTGTTGCTGCAGTGTGTATGTGGTACATGTAATTTAATATATTTAAATTAGGTATTGCCGAAAGTTTACAAAAAAAATATAATTGATGCATTCATGTATTTTACTCAAAATACTACTTAGTATTGTACTGTTTCTGCTATTACATCGTTACATATTGTCATATTAAATGTTGTCCATGCGTGTTGCTACTTTTAAATTGCAAATATTGTTTATGTATCTTGTTGTCACATGCAATTTTCGTGTTTGTATGCTGTATATGTAAATTATGTATTAATATTGTTCTTATATTATTTTGTAGTGTTGTGGTTTTAATATATCTTCTGTGTATAATTTGTTTTTAAATTGCATTGTAGCATCGTTGTTATAATTTAATAACTTTTCAACTTCGAGAGAAGAAAATAAATTCAAGCAAAAAAAAAGTAGGGCAAGATAAAAATAAATAAATAAAAGCATGAAGTGGTTGAGAGCATAGGAAAAATAAAATAAAGTGTAGAAAACTAAAATAAAGTCTAGAAAGATAAAATAACGGTAGAAGATAAAATACAGTAATGAACCCCACGCAATATAAGGTAACTACGCAATATAGGTAATACGAAATATAGAACGGAGCATTCAACATAGGATAAACGGAAGTGCGAAAGTGTGCAGCATTCATGGCACGTGCATCCCTTCGGGGCGAGTGACTCCACGTACGGAGCGTGTGTTCGCTGACTCCACGTTACGGAGCGTATGTGCTCGTTGACTCCACGTTACAGAGCGTGTGTTAGGACCCCGGGACATGCATTGCATACATGGATAGAAGGAGCATGACGTGTGATTTGATGCTGATTGGATGTGTGACATGGTAAGTGTGATAGAGCATGCATCATGAAGTTGCGCATTGCATTTGGGGATGTGATGATGTTATCTCTGTTTACCGTAATACTTATTTTGCAAGTTGGATCGGATATGTGATTATTTGCTTAATGTTATGCTTACTTTGTGATTGGACCAGGTATGTTTTAATTGCTTTGTTTATTTGTGCATTTATTGCCTGTATCATATGTTTACGTCACGATCGGATCAGGTATGTTTTAATTGCTTCATTTATTTGTACATTTGTTGTAAGTATGGTTCTTTCTGGGATTAGACGGGTAACCTACAGGGTGATTTTCCAATCACTCACCCCCCCCCCCACTTATCCTCCCACAGGTGAGCCCGAGTATGAGTATATCTTCGTAGAGGACGGGTCAGACTGCGCGAGCTGGGGCGAGTGAGCGGTGGAGATATTTTTCTGAGAGTACTTGATGGTTTTCATATTTATTTCATTTTTATTAGACCTTTAGAATTTCGTTCGATACATTGGGTTTTCGTCAGCCCTAAACGTTTCAATTAGTTTTGCATTGGGATTATTTACATATTGAAGTTGTTTTTTTATTATTATCGTTTCCGCATAAAAATTTCTACGCCATTTTCGACGTGTAAGAAGTTTGAGCGACGCTTTGTAGTTCTCGTAGTAGGATACGGTAGGGTGCACTGTTCCCGATGCTAGGGTTCGGGAGCGGGGCGCTACAGGTGGTATCAGAGCCCAGGCTTCAGATCCGCCTCGGAAACGTAGAATTAACTAGATCATTTAGACATAAGTTACGATCTTTCTGTAAAATGACGATTTTACCTCTAATAAACAAAGTAGACTTAAGAGACGATTTTAGACTTAAGCGATGATCGGGTTAAGGGGTGTGAGAGCGTTCTTTCGTTTTCTTTAGTTAATCACTGTTCTACCTCTGAATCTTTGCATGCACCACAAAAGTGAGTTGAAATTTCCAAAATACCCTCAACTTATACTGAATTTAAATAATTATATTTTGCATGTTTCAAATTCCAGAAAATGCCGCCTAGACGGGATACGACAGGAAATGGAGGAAACGGTGGTGACAACCCCCAGAATCAGGGGGCTATACCCCAGGCACTGACGGACACCATGGCCACTCTAGCCGCTATTCTAGCACAGCAGCAGGAGCAACTGAACCAGCAGCAGGGGCCACCGCCACCACTGCCCCCGGGTCTCAGGTTCTACTACAAGGAGATGCAGAAATCCCGCGTACCGATGTTTCGAGGGACTTCCAGTCTGGAGGAGGCAGAGATATGGTTGAAGAATGTATCTGATCAGCTCCGTTTGTTGCAATTGCCTGAGGAGCTGAGAGTTGAGGTTGTTGTGTCCTTCCTTGAGGGAGATGCAGAGCAGTGGTGGCACAGTGTACAGGTCCGCCGAACCGCACCGGTGACGTGGACACAATTATGAGAAGAGTCCCAGAGGTCCTATATTCCAGACAGTGTGATTCAGAAGAGGATGACCGAGTTCCAGATGCTGACTCAGGGTTCTATGACAGTGGCCCAGTACACTGAGCGTTTCCAGGCATTGGGGAGGTACATGCCGTCTACCATAGAGAATGAAAAGGCAAAGATGCTAAAGTACAAGACACGTTTGAACTCTCACATTCAGACTGGGATTGTGTATGCGAGGTCGAGGACCTACGAGGATCTGTTGGAGGTATGTCGCGAGGTTGAGGGCAGCCTAGAGAGAGTTGCGACCGAGGAGAGGGGCAAGAGGCCTCGTGAGGATTCTGGCATTGGGAGATCAGGGCAATGGATCAAAGTGCCCAGACGTCAGATTGGGGGACCACCACTCAGAGCATCCTAGCCACAGGTACAGAGCAGCGCTCCACAGCCGCCGAGGACCATAGAACCGTCTGTACCATGCACCTATTGTGGACGCACACATCCAGGTGAGTGCTGGAAGCAGAGGAATGTGTGCTTCAGATGCGGTAAGTCCGGTCACTATGTTATAGAGTGCCCTGAGCAGGGACCAGTGCAGCTGGCAGAGCAGCCCCAGACAGGCCAGCAGAAGGGGAGACCAAAGAGCAATGCCAAGGTTCACGTGATGACAGATACTGACGTCGAGGCCTGCGGCGACGTCGTGACAAGTAACCTTTAATTAAGTATTATTATTTTCTTTCAAATTGAAGCATGTATCTACGAATATATATGTTATGTGAATAACCTTGAATGTATAGGTGCGATCTTAGTAGACAAATTCCCTGCCAACGTACTATTCAATAGTGGCGCAAGCCACTCCTTTATATCTAAAAGATTTGCCAAGAACCTAAATCGCTGCCCAGAATGGCTTGAGACCCCGTACCGAGTGCAAACAGCAGGCGACCAAGTGATAATATCCTGCCATCAGTATGAAGGATGCGAGCTCGAGATTGATGATCAGCGGTTCACCGCGACCTTTATCCCTATCCCGATGAAGAAAGATGGTAGCATGCGGCTCTGTATCGATTATCGTGAAATTAACAAGATTACAATAAAGAACAAGTACCCGCTACCAAGGATCGATGACCTTTTCAACCAGTTAAAGGTAACGTATTTCAATTTTGTAAAGTTTGGAATATCGAAAATAATGACTCGTATTGAATGGAATTGTGTGCAGGGCGCAAAAGTGTTCACAAAGATTGATCTTCGATCAGGCTACCATCAGTTGAGAATCAAAGCGGGTGACATAGCAAAGACGGCATTCCGCACTAGATACGGCTACTACGAATTTCTCGTGATGCCTTTTGGACTAACAAACGCTCCTGCAGCGTTTATGGATTTGATGAACACAGTGTTTCGAGATAAGCTAGATCGATTCGTGATGGTGTTCATTGACGACATCTTGGTGTATTCGCCCGATGAAGAGACACACGCTGTACATCTACGCGAGGTATTGGAGATTCTTCGAAAGAAGAAATTGTATGCAAAGCTCAGCAAGTGCGAGTTCTGGCTGAGAAGTGTGACCTTCTTGGGTCATGTGATCTCTGAGGATGGCATTGCAGTGGATCCGAAGAAGGTAGAGGCGATTACAGAATGGCCAAGGCCTACTAATGTCACCGAGGTGCGAAGCTTTCTGGGTCTCGCTGGATATTACCGTAAGTTTGTAGAGGGATTTTCAAGGATTGCAGCACCACTAAATCGACTGACTCAGAAAAAGACTAAGTTTGAGTGGACTCTGAATGCGAGAAAAGCTTTGTCGAGCTGAAGCGAAGGTTGACTACTGCACCAGTACTAGCACAACCCTCTGGCACTGAAGAGTTTGTCATCTACAGCGACGCCTCGAAAAATAGGCTAGGTATATGTATATAGATTTCAATTTACGATTGTATACATATATAATCTAGCTTAACGTCTTCCTTGTGGGGTGCGTGCTGATGCAAGGAGAACGGGTCATTGCCTATGCCTCAAGACAATTAAAGTCGTACGAACAAAACTATCCTACACATGACTTGGAGCTTGCCGCGGTTGTCTTTGCACTGAAGATTTGGCGTGACTATTTATATGGGGAGAAGTGCGAGGTCTTCACAGATCATAAAAGCCTCAAGTATCTATTTACCCAAAAGGAGTTGAATATGAGGCAGAGACGATGGTTGGAATTGATAAAAGACTACGATTTGACCATTAGTTATCATCCGGGAAAGGCTAATAGAGTGGCCGATGCACTGAGTCGAAAGTTGAACCATGCGAGACAAACCCCATTGGGGCGTGAGATTGAGGAGTTTGACTTGGATATCGTTGATTCTACAGTGAATGTCTTAGCAGCGCTGACTATTACTCCGAGACTTGTGGACCGTATCAGAGACGCCCAAAAGGGTGATGCTACTCTCAGCAGTATTCGAGATAGACTCCAAACTGAGCAGATTGAGGGGTTTCAATTATCTGATGATGGAGGCATTTGGTATCAAGGACGGTTATGCGTGCCGAGTGATGAAGCGTTGAGGATAGAATTGTTAAAGGAGGCACATAACACCCGATTATCTATTCACCCGGGTTCCACCAAGATGTATAATGACCTGAAGAAGAATTATTGGTGGTACGATATGAAGCACGAGATTGCTAAATATGTTGCTCAATGCTTAGTCTGTCAGCAGGTTAAGGCCGAACATCAGCGTCCTGGAGGTTATCTTCAGCCGTTAGAGATTCCGAAGTAGAAATGGGAGCATATTACTATGGACTTTATTGCAGGACTCCCTAAGACAAGAAGCGGTAACGATGTTATATGGGTTATTGTAGACCAATTGACAAAGTCTGCACACTTTCTACCAGTTTCGAGTGAAGCGGCGATGGAGAAGCTAGTGACCCTTCATGTTGATAATGTCGTCAGCTTACATGGAGTTCCAGTAAGTATTGTGTCGGACCGAGACTCAAGGTTTACATCGAGATTTTGGACAGTATATCAGAGTGTCATGGGGACTGAGTTGAGGCTGAGTACTGCTTTTCATCCCCAAACTGATGGACAGTCGAAGAGAACTATACAGACTCTCGAGGACATGCTACGAGCTTACGCCCTGGACTTCAAAGGAAACTGGGATAGCATGGTGAAACTTATGGAGTTCTCATATAATAATAGTCACCATAGTGCTATTGGTATGGCGCCTTTTGAAGCTCTTTATGGGAGAAAGTGTCGATCGCCACTGTATTGGAACGAGGTTGGAGAGAAGACTATCACTGGACCCGAGTTAGTTGAGCAAACATTGGAGAAGGTAAAGATCATTCGTGAGAGGCTCAAGACGGCTCAGGATCGCAGTAAAAGTTGGGCGGATTCCAAGAGGAGACCATTGGAGTTTTACAGTGGGGAAAAGGTATATCTGAAGGTTTCTCCTACCAAAGGCGTTATGAGGTTTGGTGAGAAGGGCAAGTTGAGCCCAAGATACATTGGTCCTTATGAGGTGTTGGAGCGGATCGGGACATTGGCTTATCGACTAGCGCTACCTCCGGCGTTGTCGCAAGTGCACAATGTCTTTCATGTATCACAGCTGAGGCGTTATGTTTCTGATCTGAGTCACATGCTAGAGGCTCGGCCATTAAAGATGAAGAGTGACACGACATACGAGGAGACTCCAGT
>AP025052.1:22117361-22172737 GCA_036186865.1 Eustoma russellianum | reverse complement strand
CCACTCTTGAGAATTCTGTTTAATGTCCTTGTAAGATTGCCTTGTGTAGAGATGATACCATCTTGCTTATTTTGCGCACTATGATTGGAAGGATGATTTGACCTTGCTTACTTGTCACTTGATGATTGGTCTAACTTGGCATCCTTTGATGAGCTGTAAAATCTAAAAAAAACTCATAAACATGTGCCAAAAAGTAGTCAAAATATTTTCATACTACCAACCTTCAATCCCTTAAATTTTGGAATACAAATTCAGCACCATTAAGTCCATAAAATCCCCTACTATGGCATGTGTTAAAAATTTTTCAGCATGTGTCATAGTTTAAATTCCTTCCATATATAGTACCCTCCTTTATATCACTAATCTTATGTGACATATTCTCCATCAACTGAGATGCCAAATAAACTACACCTGGGCTCCATCATGGCTGCAAATGGCGTGTGAAAGTAAGTGTCTATGTGCTGAAATTTCACTTTAGTAAGCTTTATCAAATAATGCACAATATTTACACATATATGGCAAATTGCAATCAGCCATAATTTGAATTTTCTAGAACACTTTAACATGTCTTGAATGTGTAAAAAGTTTCTAGATACATGTTACATCTCATGCCAAAAAAGGTCCACGTGGTGTGTGCTTAGAAAATCGAACTTTCGACTTTCGTTAATTACGCGATTTTTCTCCGATTACATTCAGTCTTCTTGCACATGTAATATATATTATGCAACACATAATATACATATAATAAAGTATATAATCAGCTACAATAGCTTAAGCAAAAATGCCACATGTGTACTAGTAAAGTTGAGTTTGAATTCTCCACAAATTTAGCATGCATTGTAGATGATTTGTGTGTGCTAACTTGGAATGATTTAGTGGCTGATTTCAACATGTGAGCCACAAAATGTTTGGCTATTTTTGATGTACATGGGCTGGTCGTTTATATTGCAAGTACGTGATACGTCGGTAAAGTTTCGGTAGTCACCCGATACGACAATTTTTGGTTTATGACCTTGTAACGTGTCATTATAATTTTGCCATCACCATGAATTATATGATATGATATACCACCTGAATATACTCATAAATATGAGGTGTATATATTCCTATCTCACTTCATGGTTTTTTTTCATGGATTGTCACTCAATGCAAACACTGCGATGTTGGATGATTGTGGCACATACGCTGGGGCGGAGGCCACCACGGCAATAGCTTGTGGTCACCTTGGTTCTGGGGGAATCAAGGTGACATGGGTACGTCTATCAGTCATTCTTTTGCGCAATTTTATAACCCACAGAAGATAGTGATCCTTACACCTTTCTTATGTCACGAGGTACAATATTTATGACGCCTGTTTGCTGTCAGCTTCCCTACGTCTGCTTCTGATCGTCTGTTGACCCACGCAGGAAACAATTTTTTCATGTACATTTCTTTATTGTATTTGTGTCCAAAACCAGTTGTATAAATATGTATGTTTTTTCCTTCGCCAAGGTTTTATCCACAAGGGTGGTTTTACTTGGCAAGGTTTTAATGCGGCATATCATATACGACTGGAGGACAACAATCATTCGCTTTTTGTTCAATTGGTTTACTTGCGATGACTATGTAATATGGTATTCCTCCGCCATAAGTGAGGTTTCATTTCAATAAAATATATAATCTTCTACATATATATATATATATATATATATATATATATATATATGTATGTATATATATATATGTATGTATATTATGTATGTATGTATATATGTATATGTATATATATGATATGTATATATATGTAATGTATATATATGTACATATATATATATATGTATATATATATATATATATAGTATATATATTAGGCTTGTGAATGTAGTGGGAAGAAGACTTTCCATTCTCAAATTTGTTGTCATAAAGCTTTCTCCAAATATGTCTTCATTTAATGAACTAGTTAGTTCATTAACTTAAGCACTCCACTTAATGAACTAGTTTAGTTCATTAGTTGTGGCATCTGAAAATAGTACAAAGACAACAAATATTTGCCATATGATGTAAAATTTAACGCTTTATAGCTTGTTAGTACGGCAACAATATATAAGCATTTAAAGCATGTTTATCACATAAACGTGTCAAGTAATAATTTATTCATGTATTTCGTAAACACGTATCATTTAAATCATGCATTTGTAAATCACCCAAACCTTTTTTCTCAACAGGAAAGGCCATGTTCACGGCACTCTGCACTGAAAAACTCCCATGAAATGTTAGTGAAGCACTCCAAAAACAGGAATGGAAAGAAGCAATGGAAGTTGAAATGGAGGCCCTTCAAAAGAACCACACATGGAAAATGTGTATGCTGCCTAAAAGAAAGCGAACTGTTGGATGTCGGTGGGTGTTTACGGTAAGTATAAAGCCGATGGCACGATTGAACGATATAAAGCCAGACTGGTAGCAAAAGGATACACCCAAACATACAGGATTGACTACTCAGAAACTTTTTCACCAGCTGCGAAGATTGATACAATCCAAGTTTTGTTTTCTGTGACAGTCAACAAAGGGTGGACGTTGCTCCAGCTCGATGTTAAGAATACCTTTTTACACGGGAAACTAAAAGAAGAGGTCTACATGGAGACACCGCGGGGTTTCTCAAACAACTTTGGAAAAAATGAGGTATGCCAACCCAAAAGGGCTCTCTACAGGTTAAAACAGTCTCCTATGGCATGGTTCGGAAGGTTTTCACTAGTCATGAGACAGAATGGATATAAGCAGAGTAATGCAAACCACACGATGTTCCTCAAATGAAGAGGTAAGTTGATTACATGTCTTATAATCTATGTGGATGATATGGTTCTTACAGGAGACTACAAGGATGAGATGGACCGACTCAAAGAGAATCTATTTTCGGAGTTTGAAATGAAGGATCTGGGAGAATTGGAGTACTTTCTTGGAATAGAAGTACTCTGGACGGATCAAGAACTGTTCATATCATAGCGGAAGTATACTCTGGATTTGTTGGCCGAAACAGGGATGATGAGCTGCAAACCAAGTGAAACACCCATTGCTGTTAATCAAAACTTCAGATAAAAAAGGAGCGCCCACATTGGACAAAGAGCAGTATCAAAGACGGGTTGGGAAATTAATCTATCTATCTCATATGTGGCCAGATATAACATATGCAGTTGGGGTGATCACTCAGTTCATGCATCAGCCACAAGAAGAGCATATGGTTGCTGCAATGAGAGTTGTGAAGTATTTGAAGAGAACTACGGAGAAATGGATTTGGTACAGGAGTCATGAACATCTAGAGGTAGAAGCCTTTACTGGCGCTAATTGGGCGGCAATCCAAATGACATAAGATCAACGTCTGGATATTTTTCACTGGTAGGCAGGAATCTCGCAACATGAAGTAAAAAAAACAAAGAGTTAATTGCACCTGGTATCCATACTTTTCCACAAAGTTTTAAGTAGCATCTATACTTTCATGAAACTCGCTCAGCAGCCATACTTATTGGTGAAATTAACACCTGACATCCGACAACCGGGAATTGACCTGATGTAGGCAAACCTCCTTTGATGCCACATCTTCATTAAGGATACAATTAGAGAAAAAGGACATTTAACATACTGTCTGAAAGTTCAAATATAGTGGTGTCTTCCGCGTAATTACAACCTCCTTCGTGTAGGTGAACGCAATTCACCCCATTAAATTTGATCGAACATCCCTAATATATTTTTTAAATACAAATCGGCGTATATGTATTGTTTCAATTTAGATGTATATTTCATTATTTGAATTCCCAAGTTTTCAGTACAGAAAGATAGGAGATTCGTGTTTATTAAAGCTATAGCATTGCTTATAGATCTTCTAAACTAAAAATTTAGCTCATTTTTTAAAACTCATCTTTTATGATCATAGGACGTTTGTACATAAATCTTGAGCAGTGAGATGATTCTAGCGTGTCACATCAACATGAAAAAGCAATATTATGAGCCATTATACATATATTCCTTTATATAAATAAATGGGTCACACGATCCACATAAATTACTCATAAATACAATTAACATTATTCTATAATTTAAAAAGCCAGTCTGATGGTCATTCCAGTTTTTTTTGCTATAGCGACAGTTTTTATGATTTCGTCCAAGGTTAAAATCTCAATAATTTCAAAATAAGTAAAACCCAATGAACCGATGGTTTACCTAGCGAACGAGTTATCCATATGCGATTCGATTGATTCATCGGCGTAATGTCATTGTTAAGATCCGAGCTGACCTTGTGAGCTCGGCCATTGCTGAGCTTGTGAGCTCGGCCGTACTGAGTTGCCGACCTCATGGAGCTCAGATGTTGAACTGATCCAGACTGACTTTTTAGAGCTCGGTTGTGCTAAGAGCTGAGCTGCACTGACGAAATTGACCAGAATTGCGGATCAAGATTGTGGACATATCAGTTTGATTCTTTGTAGTTATCTAATTGATTCCTTATAGTTATTACGTACCAGTGATTGATTTGACCAGATTTGATTGGTATCTATTCTTACCATACTTGTAGATATCTTTATCATGGCTTGTAAATAGGATAGATACGATTTGTATAGATTGAATAGATAACATTTGTAATCTATAAATTGACAAAGTAAATAAGAGGAACATGGATTTTAGATTGCCAAGTTGCTGGTTTTACAGTAGTATCTAGAACTAGTGGCAATTGTCTTTGCACATAAGCAGTAGAAGCATTACTTCTGTTATGAGAACTTAGCAATCCTCAGTGAGGATAGAGTTTGAGGCATCAAACTCTATCCTTGTTGAAATATTACAAGAGTTGCCTCTGGGCTGACTGACTCTCGTGTGTCCTCTCATTTTGCAGGGCTGTCGCTGAAGCACATCTCTCGATTTACATCCCATCTGGCTAAGGGGCCTCTGGTACAGGTGGGGGAGAACCCACTCCCTCATCAAAGAGTTTGAGGCATCAAAAAAATTCTAAAAAAAATAGAGAAAAGGATTGCTTTACTCTCATTATTTTGGGATGGCTAAGTACATCTTCTTCTTTGAACCGAAGTGGTTTCGAAAAAAAAAATAGAAAAAATATTCAAACTCGAGTTTTTGAAATAGTATAAATGATACTCAACACGAGAAATAAAATTTCCGTAATATTTTAACGTGCGTTAAAAAAGTATACTCATGCTGATCATTTTCCAATCATTGAGAACGACGGGCATACTTTGTGAAAAAAAATTTATGATCGGAAATCCTAACCAGACTCGTCTGTCCTACGGTGTGATAGGGATGAAATTCAGTTGTCCAATGCCTATTATGACAGAGTTTGTACTGTTACACACTGCAAGCTCCAATACCACGTGTTTTTCTAGAAAGAAAATCACAAGGAACACACTGCAAGCTCCAATACCATGCGCTTATCTAGAAGGAGAATCGAAAATCTTGTTTGAACCAAGAATCGAACTTTCATAACTTTCTGAATCCTTCAATATCAAAACTATTGGACCATGTTGTGAGGAGGGACATACTTTGTCGGCATGCTTTGTGTTCGTGCGTTATGCCGGCTGGGTCTGGCCTATGGGCCACATAGAAAGTGGAAAGTGGAAACACAAACGTTTTTTCTTCCCTTACTTTTTAATTTCTACCAGGATCATAATATTTTAAATAAAAATGATATACCAGTGCCATTAGTTTTTTTTTCGGGAAAAGGATCGATATATTGAATAAATAATAGTTCAACATTTACATAAAAGCATGTCTATCTATGATTCAATCTACTTCAGTAAGCATTACATTCCTTACGGTACTATCAACGGCACATTCGATGTTATATGCTCGACGCGCAATCTCGCTAACCACAGCCACCGGCGGAGGAAGGCATGTGACGTTGCCAGTGCCATTAGTTTTTCCTTTTAACTATTAACTTTGACTGATGGTTTGTTCCACAATACTAAAATTTTCTCCCAATTTGTTGCTTTCCATGAAGTAGCATATAACATAATTTCTTTTGAAACTTAGCATGTGAATTACCTAAAAAAATTCTCCAGTCTTTTGCTAGGATAATTATTTTTTCTTTTTTCCAATCTTGAGGGATTAATTGCACATTTTTGTGCTCGAAACGGTTGCAAATGTCTTTCAACCTCCAAACAAAAATATAGAAAAGGGCTGAAACCTTATGCAGGTGTTCGTGACATTTTCTTTAGAAATTTAATTATATTTTATATGGGTTCATTGTATGTTTCCATTTCCAATGGGTGAAGAACACATTCTTTCTTGACTTTGGAATATGATGGAATAAAGCAAAATAACTCACTAAATTAGTTGCGCTTCTTATATTGTGAAGTAGCAGTTGATCGACACAGTTTGACGCAATTTTCATTATGAGTCATTCGAAAACAACCTCTATGTGTTCGTAATACATGGATATGGTTGCGTACATCCGACCCTCCATACCCTACCATAGGTGGGAGCCTCTAAGGCAATGTGGTAATGTTGTTGTATGGGTTCATTGTATATGAATATGCTAAGCATTGTATCAATTATGGAAATTAAGTCAATAATTTGTTATAGTTTGATTTGAGAACACTTTTAAAGAGATAAAACTATTTTGGTTATTATTGGTCAATTTATCGAAATGTGAAAATCATGTAGGTGCTAATTTAAGGATAATAGGAAAACTTTGACTATTAAATTTATATTTTTGAAAAGTGGGTAATATTTTCGAGACAAACTAAAAAAAACTAGGATGTAGGAATGATTTATATTTACCTGCAATCACGATTTGGATCGAATTTTTGCACTTTGCATCCTCAATCATAAAAGGATTGCTTAATTCTTCGCAATTTCAGCTAAAATAAAATAGCAAAAACTCAAAATTCAATTAATATGAAAAAAATTCATACATATAACAAATTATTTACAAAAGGGAAAAAAAAAGAAGAAGCAGACAAACAGATACACCAAAATGTTGGCAGGTCTGAGTTTATTCAATGTTTCAAAAGATTTTACGTGGAAAAAGAGAGAGAAAATCTAGAAAAGAAGAAATTAAGTTGTAAAGAGAAATAAAATTCAATATATTTGAAAAGTCCATTGAAGTTTTGATATATTCGGATTTTTCTTTTCCTTGACACGTTCATACATTTGGATTTAACATTGGTTTTTAGCCGTTCTGTACATCGTTCTCTTTGAAGGAAGCCTTAACGTAAGGGATATTGAGTTGATTATTTCCAGCAACCAAAAAAAAAAAGATTAAGATCAATAGAAATTTTACCTGGTTTCTTTTTCTTCAATGTGACTTATGCCCGGACAAAGGGCCGAGATCTCGCGAGGGTGAGCTAATCCCAAAAACCCATCATAAAAAGTTTAAAAAAACGTTATTGGTGGAAAAAAAATGTGAACTCGTCTCTCTCTTTTCAGAAAATGGCTAAAATCACAAGCAAGTGATCCAAACAAAAAAAGGAATAAGATAAAAAAAAATTTACTTTTATCATTTCAATTAGTGGTTTAGTTAATAACCTTTGCCGTATAATCAAATCTTCTATTTCTTGTAACATTAAGAATAATAGTATGGTCTATCTATCTTTAAACCTTCTATTACAATAAATAATCCAAAACAAGATCGAAAATTTGAATTGCTAATTCAAGCTGCAGTAATCTTGCGATAATGTAGCATTAAGAGTCACTTTGACACTTCTAAAAAGGGTATTCGCTATTCCATGCGTTTGCGTTCTTTGGTTCAAAAAATTAGAATCAAGACCATCGTTCTTTTCCTTGGGTTCCTTTACCTTTTCCATATAAAACTGAGTCAAGTCTATCAGAATCAAGACTGCATCTCTAACGATTAAGGCAAAATTATCAGCAATTATATATACACACATGTATATACATATGTGTGTTTGTGTGTGTATGCATGTGTATGTGTGTATATATATATGTATGTGTCCGTATATGTGTGTGTGTCTGTGTGTATGCACGCCATGTGTGTGTTTGTGTATATATTTACACATGCACACACAACACATATACATGTATGCATGTGTATGTGTACATATGTGTGTGTATATATATACATGTATATACATGTATTTGTGTATACAAATATGTATATGGTTATACATATGTATACATATATGTATATATATATATACGTGTGTATATATATATATGTATATATATGTATACATATATGTATATATGTGTGTGTATGTATATATGTGTGTCTATGCATATATATACACATATAATATGATTGGTATATATTATTGCCACCTGAATAATTAATAAGGTTAAGATTCAAATTGTAGTTTTCTTAATTGTGCAGGGACGTCTGTGTTCGTTGACCTGCATTTACCAATATAATACAATGGTTTGTTGATAGTTCCTAACAAGATAGGTTTGAACAGCTTGTGAAGGGAAGTTTGAATCAAGCTCATGAGTAAAAGTGTTTTAGTTTGGAGTCAAAAGTCAAGGCTGCAATCTACGTTTGTGACAAGTAACATGCATCATGTATTTAATCGTCTTAAAATTTCAGAATACTAATGGTAACGACGTGAAGAAAAAGTTCATATTATTGGAAGGCAGCTATAATAATATGTTGAATCCTTTTTGAAAAATCGTTTGCTAATGAAACGTATATTTACCTTAGAATATATATCATGTTTGATTTATTTATATATGGTTATTAATTCATAAACACATTATTTTTGTAGATATTAAGTAATAAACGTGGCTTCCCTTGCAAAGGAGGAAAATGGATACATGGCAAGACAATGTCAGTTTTTGGAAGATGGATTTGACTAAAGATTTTGGGAGAGTTTGATTCAGTCCAATAGCCGTCTGTGTATTCTTAATTTCTCAAATGATAAAAATGTTTTATGTATAATTGATAGTGTTTCAAATGCATGCCTCATTTCTTTCACTTTTCTTGGATGCTTCCTGTCCATTACATGAGCTAGAAAATTTCCACACCTACATATATGTATACACACACATACATATATACACACACACATACACATATATAACATACATATATATATTTGTGTACAGAAACATGCACATATGCACACACGCACAGATATATACGCGCGTGCAGACACACACACATATGCACACATATTCACACACATATGTAATAAAGACATATATGCACTCATACATATCTATATGTATGTATATACATACACGTTTTAGGTTGATTTTGTATTTTTTGCACTTTTTTGTTTTGTCTTGGTATTTCATTATGTATGCATGTACATGATTATGTATGTTAAGAGCTTTCTGCTTGTGTTCAATAAATTCATTCACTACTACACTAGCACACCATATGCCTATTATTATGTCATCTATGCAGATACATATAGAGGTGGGAGTCTCAATGGAAGCAAACAATCTATCCCTTGAGATGGAGGTATCGTTTGTCTGCCTCTCGCCCTCCTCAGACCTTAGCGGTAGCTATTGCCATCGTTGGGATATACCGAGTATGCTTGTTGCTGTTGTTTGTATGTATATACATATACATATACGTATACAAATGTACATGTATATATCTAGATATTTATGTGTGTGTGTGTATATATATATATATTTGGCGATTATATCCTACATTTCAATCCTTCTCTATAATCAACAAGCCAAAACAAGATAAAATACGTAAAAGGCTGCTTCTTGAATCGCTAGTCCAAGCTGCGATAGTGTCAGGATAATGTAGCATGTGACACTGTGAATATGTATTTGGCATAAATTAATTCGGATGAGATCTGAGGAGGAAGAATATGAGGTTAAATATGAGGCCTCCAATCACGCGACGCCACGTGTACAAAAGGACTTTTTCTAAAAAAGAAAAAAAAGTAAACAGCGGGCCCTTTTGTACACGTGGCGTCGCGTGATTGGAGGCCTCATATTTACCTCATATTCTTCCTCCTCAGATCTCATCCCAAATTAATGTCCCTATTAGAACCAAGAGTAACATTTAAAGTTGTCCTGAAATATTATTGCCCTTCGACCTATTAAGTGTAAGCCTTAAATTTGCATTATTTTATGATAAGGAGTACCTATGTTCTTTGACCTGATTAGGCCGGTGTAAATGAACCGAGTCATTCAGTATGTTCGGCTCGTTTGGTTTGAGCTCCGCTCGGGCTCAGGCTTGGTTCGGCTAAAGGGTTAATGAACCGACCTTGAACCACTTTTTCTGTTCAAACTCGCACCACAAAAAAATTGTGGTTTGCCGACGAAAAAAATCACCGACGAACAACGTATAGTCGTGTTGTTTCGTCGGTAATAGCGACGACTGTGCGACAAAACTAATGTCGTCGCTAATTGCGACGAAAGTACGATGAAATTCGTTGTCGCTAAAAGAAAAATAGTCAGTCAGGTGAATTACGTCGGTGATTTGTCGGTGTCTCGTCGCTACTCTGCGTGTTTTTATTCGTCGCTATTTAGTTTGTAACGCTACGTCGCTATGTCGTCGCAATTGTGTCGCTAAAATTAGCACAAATAAAATAAATTCGTCGTTTAGTAAGTTCTTGGCGTTGTGTATCGTCGTTTTTTTGTCAATGAAACCCGCATGTGGCAAATGTTTGTTTTACTTTCCGTTCGTAATTCGATTTGTCGTTGTGTCGTCGCAGATACATCGAGAATTAAACACGTGTATTGATTAAGGAAAAAGAAAGCGGTGATTGGGAAAAATACTCATTCATTCAATAATAAAAAGTTACATTATCAAACGAAAAAAAAAAAAAAATCTAAAAAAAGATGCGGAGATGTGCCGTTCACTCTTCGTCATCGGACGAAAGAGTGGCCGCGACATTCTCCGCAAACTCTTTGAGAAGGCGCTTGAGCTTGTAATATCTAAATTTCATCTTCCGCAGCCTTCTAGTCATGTTGTGCAGTTGCCGCGACTGCTGCTGCATGTTTGCCATCAGCATACGGAAGTCGGCGTCCTGCACCGGCGTATGTTCTTGATCACTCTGATGCTGCGGTGGGACATAGACAGATACGGAACCTTCTCGCTCAACCGATGGTACTTGAGGAGGAGGAGGCCCTTCTGGAGGGGCACTGATTGCCCGTCCACCACGCATTGGGGTTCTTTTAAAACGACGCAGCATATTTGATTATTTATAACCTTATATGTGTATGTATATGTGCGGATGTTTGGGGTATAAATAGTAAAATTAGCGACGACATAGCGACGTTTTTGTCAACCGTTAGGAATGTGCAGTGATGACCTTTCGGCTGTTTTAGCGACGACGTAGCGACGAATTTGCGACGTATATTCATCGTACGATGCAACCGTTGGGAACTGAACTGGCACTGCCGAATAGCGACTACTTGGCGACGGAGAGAGAAAGAGTAAGTAGAGAGAGTAAAGTAGAAAAGAAGTAGCGCGACGAAACGCGTCGAATAATGTGAAGAAGAGACGTTATCCGTCGCTGTTTCGTCGGTAAAACGTCGGTAAATTCAAAAAAAATTCGCGCTTGTAAGCATTGGGAACTGACGGACTGCCTTTAGCGACGACGTAGCGACGACGTAGCGACGAATCACGTCGTACGGAGTGAAGAGACGTTTTGCGTCGCAATGTGGTCGGTTACTCGTCGGTAAAAGCATATCAAACGACGTGTTTCGTCGCTGGTCGTCGGTAAATCGTCGGTATGTGTGTTTGTTTCCGAGATTTGTGTTTCTTGTTCGTCGCCGGTCGTCGCGAAGTCGTCGGTATTGTGTTTGTTTGTTTCCGAGATTGTGTTTGTTTGTGGTCGCTATCTCGTCGCTATTGCGTCGGTAACATTGCAGGCTGAGAACGATAAAACCATTTTCCTTCTTCTTCTCTTCTCCCATTCTTCTCTCATTTCAAACACATCAATCATCAATTTTGAACGAAAAAACCGAAGTGTGGAATTTTGATTTTTTCTACCACCGAAAAAAGATAGCTGCTGTTATTTTGAAGGTGTATCGAGAAAATGGATCCGAGGAGAAGCGATAGAAAGTGGATGTACCAGAGAGTAAACAACGGGGAGTGGTGTTTTAGATTTGTTGAAGGTCTCGAAGAATTTATGGATTTTGCGACGAGTAATGAAAGTGGAACGCAGATTAGATGTCCGTGCAAGAAATGAAGCAAGAACCGTAAATATAAGGATCCGGGTGACGTGAGGGTTCACTTATTGAAACAAGGTTTCGTCCACAATTACCATACATGGTACTGTCACGGCGAATATGAGGGGGCGTCTACATCTGCAACTGTACACGTCGAAGGGGGACCCGGTCAGGTTGATGCCGAAGAAATATGCGAGGGATCTCACAACCCATACATGCAGATGGTGACAGACGCAGCCGCCGGCGCATTTACCGGAGAGCAGTTGTTACAAATGCAGGATCCGGATGAACAGCCGCGTATATTCGTGGAGGAAGATCCGAACCCTCAGGCGAGACAGTTTTTTGAGATGCTGAACGCCGCCAACACGCCGCTGTATCCTGGTTGCGGTAGTCACACACAGATGTCCATGATCGGTCGGATGACGAGCATGAAGACGGAACACCGCATGACGGAGAGATTGTACGATGGGATGTGTCAGCTGATGAGGGAATCTCTTCCGAAGGGAACACAATGGTCGACAGTTTTTATTCGACGAGAAAACAGCTGCAGGCGTTGGGACTGCCGGTTCAGAAAATCGATTGTTGTTCAGAGGGGTGCATCATATACTGGGGCATCAACGAGGATAAAGACATGTGCAGGGTCTGTGGGACAAGCAGGTGGAGAACGAACAAAAGAAACCGGAACGTGCCAAGAAAACAATTTTACTATTTACCTCTCGCCCCTAGACTGCAGAGGCTATACGCATCCGGTGCCACAGCTAGCCAGATGAGGTGGCACGCGGAGCACTACACGAAAGACGGTGAGATGTGCCATCCATCTGACGGCGAAGCTTGGAGGACGTTCGATGCGACGCATCCGGGTTTTTCGTCGGAGACAAGGAACGTTAGGTTGGGTTTATGCACCGACGGGTTCAACCCGTTTGGACAGTCGGGAGAGCAGTATTCGTCGTGGCCTGTAATCGTGACGCCGTACAATCTACCGCCTTGGATGTGCATGAAGACGCCGTACATGTTCTTGACTGTGATCGCACCGGGGCCTAGGAATCCGAAACAGAAGATCGACCTATACCTGCAGCCGTTGATACAGGAGCTGAAGTGGTTGTGGGAGTTTGGCATGGAGACGTTCGATGTATCGACTAAACAAAACTTCCAGCTACGCGCCGCGCTGATGTGGACGATCAGCGACTTCCCGGCTTATTCTATGTTGTCGGGGTGGAGCACAGCGGGGAAATACGCTTGCCCTTGCTGCATGAAGCAAGCGAAGACGATGTCCTTGAAACATGGACGTAAGATAAGCTGGTTCGACAGCCATAGGAAGTTCCTGCCCAGACGTCATTTGTACAGAAAGAACGTGACGGCGTTCATGCCTGGCATCGTCGATAAGGACACAAAGCCCGAGCTCCTCACGGGTGCAGAGGTGCTGCAGGAGATAGACAGTTGTGGATTCGTGGGGGTCGCTGATGATCCGGACGGCAGTCACAACGCAGACCTGGCTCGTTACTGTATCGGGTGGAAGAAGAGAAGCATATTCTGGGAGCTTCCGTACTGGAAGAGCAATATGATCCGACATAACCTGGATGTCATGCACATTGAGAAGAACGTGTTTGACAACATTTTCAATACAGTGCTGAATGTGCCAGGAAAAACAAAAGACAATATGAAGGCACGACTTGATATGCGCGACCTCAACATGCGACCGGAGCTGCATCCCGTTGGCACACATACATGCCGAAGTCCTCGTACACGCTGAATGCGGAGCAGGTCAGTGCGTTGTTATCGTGGCTGGGGACGGCTAGATTTCCTGATGGCCATGTTTCGAACCTGTCGAAGAACATCGACGTGAATAAACGCGGTTTGCACGGGATGAAGAGCCACGACTGTCACGTTTTCATGCAACGGTTGATGCCCATTGCATTCCGCGATCTGCTTCCAACCAATGTATGGGAAGCAATTACCGAGATGAGTCTGTTTTTCAATGTCTTACAGCCACGAGACTCAGTGTGGATAATATGTCAAGGCTGGAGGGCGAAATCCCAGTGATCATATGCAAGCTGGAAACTATATTCCCTCCGGCCTTCTTTGATTCAATGGAACACCTGCCAGTTCATCTACCATACGAGGCACGTGTTGGTGGTCCTGTTCAGTACAGGTGGATGTATCCGTTCGAGAGGTACTCTTTTTTATGTGCATAACGTTCTTATGTGTCTAAGCGCAAGCATCTGAACATACATTCACTATATGAACAGATATCTCAGGCATTTGAAGCTGAACATCAAGAACAAGGCGAAAGTCGAGGCCTCGATGTGCAATGCCTATCTGACGGAGGAAGCATCGGCTTTCGTGTCTCATTACTTCGAGCCAGATGTCCCGTCGAGGTGCAGAGATGTTCCCCGGAACGACGACGGCATTACCAGATCCGGTGTCCTCCCAATATTCACACATCCGATCAGATTTCACGGACATGGAAAGGAAATGATATTGGGGGACAGCGAGCTGAAGATTGCTCATTCTTATGTTCTGCGCAACTGCCGTCAAGTCGACCGTTTCCAGAGGTATAAACGATATCCAATTTTATTTTGTAAAGACCTTGCGATACTCTATCCATTATGTTACAAAGATATACATGGTACTCATTCGTAATTTGCTTCAGCTTGTTCATTGATTTATTGCAACACCGTTCACCGGGTATATCGAGCGATGCAATAAACAATGAGTTAGATTCCAAGTTTGCTGATTGGTTCAGGTGGCATGTAAGTTTACATATTTGCCTGTTACGTGTACGATATGTGATACGCATTTATTGCCCCGCTGATGTATACTTACTTGTCGTTTTACAGGCGAGCAAAGGTCATCTGGCTGACGATGAGTACGGTTACATTCTGACAGCAGTAGCCGAGGGTCCATTTAACAGAGTCGCGCCACGACATGTGTTTTGTCAACGGGTATAGATTCCACACAGTCTCCCATGCCAGCCGAAAATCGTCGGAGAACAGCGGAGTGTGTGTCAAGCGGTATGACAATAGCCCGGACGAGGATGACTTCTACGGCTACCTTACTGACATCATTGAGCTCGAATATCCGGCATTGCCTATAAAGCGGGTGGTCCTATTCAAATGCGAATGGTACGATCCAACTCGAGAAGGTTATCGCGTTGGCACAAAGGTTCACGACCAATATAAGTTGGTAGACATACACCAAGGGCGACGGTACAGAAAATACGATCCATACGTTTTGGCTAGTCAAGCGTCCCAGGTGTACTATCTATCGTATCCAACAACGAGGATGAATGCGAGCTCAAAAGACTGGCGAGCCGTGTGCAAAGTGAAATCGAGCAAGTTTGATGTTAGTATACAGACAGGTTCAGATGGTATGGACGCCGCATTTCAAGAAGAAAACCCGTCCGTTCTAGATACGACACATGTTGAACTGCACGACCTCCCTCTAAATGACCCCAACGGCGGTTTCATCGAAATTCATCTCAACATACAACCGCCTGACAATATTGAAGACGTAGTCGAAGACGAATACGAGGATGAAGAGGACGACGAGCATGTAGATGAAGATGAAGATGAAGATGAAGATGAAGATGCGTATGAGGATGCAGATGACCAGGAAGATTGACATTAGCCAAAATTTTTATGTACCTCTTTATATGAAAGTGTGTATGTGTTGATGTACTTATATTCATGTATATACTACTTTATATTTTGTATTTTTTTTCAAAAATTATAACACCGACGAGTTACCGACGAAATGTTGCGTCGCTAAATTTGAAATAACGACGACACATGAAAAATAGCGACGAAACTAAATAGCGACGAACGTTCGTCGCTATGTCGTCGCAAAATATCGCAGATAAGCTGAACTCCCCCTCTTTCTTCCCCATTTCCCTCCTTCCCCATTTTTCCCTCCCCTCGGCGAAAACCTCCCCCCACCGGCGAAACCTCCCTCCCTCCCCCGGCGAAAGCTCCCTCCCGCGGCGAAGTTCTCCGTTGACCTCCCTTCTTCGGTTAGTTTCTCTTCCTATTTCGTTTTTTTTTATTTTATAGTTATGTTGTGGGGTGGTGGTGCTGGGGTGGGCTGGGGGGTGGTGTGGGTGCGGCTGGTGGGTGGGGGGTGGGTGGTGCTGGGCGGTGGTGGGTGCGGGGCTGGTGTGGGTGGGCGGTGGGTGGGGGGGGTGTGGGTGGGGGTGGGTGCTGGGGGGGTGTGGGTGGGGGCTGGGGGTGCTGGGGCTGGGTGGGTGGTGCTGGGGCTGGGTGGTGGGGCAGTGGGTGCGGGGTGGGTGCGGGACTGGGTGGGGGCTGGGTGGGTGGGCGGTGGTGCTGGGCAGTGGGTGCTGGGGCTGGGGTGGGTGGTGGGTGCGGGGCTGGGTGTGGGTGGCTGTGGTATATATATGTATATGTGTATAGAATTATGTATGTATATATATGTATATGGTATATATATGTATATGGTATATATTATGTAGTATATATATGTATATACGGTTATATAGTGTCTAATCTATATATGGGTATACATGTATATGGTATATATATGTATATACGGTGTCTATATATATATATGTATTTATGGATTTTGTAGTTAATTTTTCGTATTTGGGTATATAATTATATATATAAGGTTAATTTCGTATTTACATATAAATATATGTAAAATATTGAAAATGTTTTTTTTGGGTAGAATTATGTATGCTATAATATATTTTTCGTATTTAAATATATTTATAATTATATAATCTATTTTGGTATATATATGTATATGGTATTATATATGTATATACGGGTTATATATATATATATATATGCATATACGGGTATATAGTTGGGTAGATATACGGGTATATATATGTATATGGTCTATATATGTATATACCGGTATATGTATATGGTATACATATGATATACGGTCATATATATGTATATATTGGGTATATATGTATATGGTATATATATGGCATATACGGTAATATATGTACAAACTGTTTTGTAAGAGGTTTGCATATGATTTTCGGTATGATACTAGTTCAAGGTTGTTTGGATTTTGGATTTGTCTTTGGAGAGGCCATTAAGGCTGGGAACCTCCGATAAACACTTAAGTTCATGCCGAAACGTTTAAAAATTATTAATATGTTCCTCTCAGATCTGATGGCTAGTGAGGATTTACCGACGAGATCCACATACCCACCAAGCTACACAGGACCCTTCAAGGAAGTTCGATGCGTTCTTTTCTCAGCATGATACGTATGCATCGGTTTCGACCGCCGCTCTGGCTGCGGACGCAGACCTTTTAACGGTCTGCCGACATGTCCGCACCCCCCAGACTACGACGCCGACGCCACCCACACCCAGCGCTCATCAGCACCTCATCCGGCGTCTGATGCGGCATCGGACCATGGGTGTCATACCAGGGGCGTCGTCCCCTCCCTTGGTCACATATAACCCATAAGTAAGTAATGATTAATTTATTTAACATGTTTTCAATATATTTCACGCGTTATTTTTTCCTAACAACTTCACCTCTTTCAGGTTTGGATCGGACAATGGCGCGCTTTCCGGTTGCATCACCCGTCCTTCCACCTGAGGGCTTGACCCATCTGGATATTCCTGGGCCCGTGCACCCCGGAGACACGTAGGTTCTACTGGGATGAGTTTCAGGCATTCAAATTTGATGAATTTCACTTTTTGATGCGTAATCAATCATTACTTTTCTAACCACACTTTTATTATTCCTCCGTATGATAATTGCAGAAGGCGTACAGCTGGCCAGCTGACATCGCCCACGACGTGGAGCAGGCCTGGCGGCATAGGGCCGCCAAACGCTACGGCGACTTCGTCAACTCCCTCAAGACCAAGTCGGAGCGTGACCCCCACGTGGATAAGGCCTGCCTACGTATCCGAGGCCGTCTGGGCGGCGTGGGTAGAAGGGTGGAGGGACCCTGCTTACCAAGCCCGCAAGCGCCCGGAACGCGGCGAACACTCAGGTGGTTCGGTTTCCCACGCCACCACGATGCGTTCTATGGTGAGTATTTAATATTGGATTATTTAGATTCATTGATTTCATTGGATTATTTACATTCATTGACTTAAGTGGATTATTTATATTCATTGAGTTAAGTGGATTATTATATTCGTTGATTTCTTATGTTGCGCTGTTGTTTTTTTGGTATTCGTATATGGTTACTTTAAGTGGTACATGTGTTCATTTGCCTTTTTATTTTTATTTTGATTGACTTGGGAGAGGCCTTTAAGGCCGGGATACCTCCGATAAACGAATAGGTCATGCCGAAATTTTTAAAATTCTGGATTTCACTAACATATTTTATTTCATTCTTTCAGCACGAGGAGACGGGGGAGTGGCCAGCCTCCTACGATCTCTTCTACAAGACGCATCGGAAGAAAGCCTCCGACGGGACGGAGGACTGGATCACGACGAAGGCCCGCGACATCAGTGTAAGTAGACTACGATATCAACTTTTTTTTCCTTAGTTTGTTTTATTGCTAAACCATAACAATTCTTATTCTCATTTCAGGACGAGTACAACAGATTACTCGCAGATAGGGGCGAACAGGCCGACAAGAACTGCGCTTATTGGGATGCGGTTCGGACCGTCGGCCCTCAAAATAAGAAGAAGAGGGAGGTGTACGGGGGTTGGATCAGCAGCGCCGCGATTCTTTCCCGAAGTTCTACAAGCAGGTGCTTCCTCCGAGGCCAGCACCTCCGCGCCTTCTGCGACGCCGGAGGATATTTCGCGCCTGGAATCAGATAATGCGGCGCTGCAGCGTGAGATAGAGACCATCAGGACGAGGCATGAGGAGAGTGTACAGGCGCTGCAGCAGGCGCTTCAACAGGCGTTTGAGCATGCGCAGCGGCAGACGATGCAGGTGCAGGAGGCAACGAACCAGCAAATCTCGCACCTGTCGCGGTAGTCATGTCTTTCATTTCCTGCTCCTCGCAGCCTCAGCCTCAGCCTCGCCCTCCTGATGGTCACTTTTCTCCGCATGATCCCCCTCCATCTTCCTCTGCATAGTTTTTTATTTTTTCATTGTTTGTACAGTCTATTTCATTTGTGTATTGACATTTTCCTTTGTACTTTTATATTCTATCTGACAATTTTACGGATTCTATTTCGTTTGGGTTGTTTAATTATACGAACTTGAATGCGCAAATACCGTATTACTGTATAATATTCGTACAAATGATTTAATATACAAAATAAAATATATTATAGAAATTAAATAATAATAAAAAACTTTTTAATTAATAATGTATTAATATTATTAATAAATCAAAAAATTTAAAATTTTAATATTAAATAATGTATTTAAAATAATTATTAGTAAATTTAATATTTTTAAAAATAACAAATACCGACGAACCGGCGACGAATTGTACTGTCCGCAGATCGGTAATAAAAAAACAAAAATTTAAAATTAGCGACGAAAAGACATATAACGACGACATTTTGCGACGAAATAAAACGGAAACAAAATAAAAAAATAATAAATAGCGACGGCAATACTTATACCGACGAAATTTTGCGACGAGTGTCTTTGTCGCAGAACCTTAATAAAAAAATAAAAAAATACAGAATAGCGACGAAAATATTTTACCGACGAAACAGCGACAGCAGAAAACAGGTCGCAGACCTGACAGTTTCTCGTCGCAGTTTGGCGACGATACACCGACAAAATTGTTTTCGTCACAATATAGCGACGCAGTGCCGACGAAATTTGCTTTGCGACAAGCCGTATAACGACCTTCATTTTTCGTCGCTATTTCGTCGCAATATGCCTATAGCGACGAAATAGCGACGTTTTTTGGCTGTCGCTATAGGCTCTTTTTTTGTGGTGTTAACCTTATAAATATATAACATACCATAACCACTCCCACAAACCCCCAACTCTGCCGCCCCCCTTGCAGCCTATTCCTTCTTCCTTTTTCTTTTAGGCCGCCAGCACCCCACTAAATTCCCAGCAAAAAAATTGCTGCTGCTAGCGGCAGCAGCAACAACCCCAATTCATACCTTTTCTTTTGTGGTCCATTTTGGCCACAGCAAATCAAAAAAAAAGATTCAACATCACCAAGCCTAAGGACGGCCGAGGCTAGGAGGAAGAAAGAAGAAATTCTTGCATAGGAAACTAATTAATTCGCCGAACGGGGTAAGTTACCTTTCCCTCTTCTCAGATTGGCCGTAGTTGAAATAAATTTCTATGTGTTATTTGTTTAATGCCTTTGTATGCATGTTTATTGTGATTGTGTAGATTGTTGTTTATACGTATGTAATCGGGTTAAATATGCATCTGTTACGTGTATATGTTGAAGGATGATATATATATATATATATATATATAATATATATATATACGCCGTGAGTGTACGGAAATCTTTGTATGAAAGTGGAATTTGATGTGTATAACCAAATAGTACCCACATGATTGTTGCATATGTATTTCGGCTACAACAGTTTATTTATGTTGGAAGTATGAACATAAAAATAAATTATATACCTACATGAACCTATGGCCGTGGAAAAATATATGGATAAACAATCTAGGATATTATGTTTAAGGTTTGCGTGGAAAAAAGAAAAGAGAGGCTGCCATGTGGTACTTAAATAAATACATAACGGGGTGTGTGAAGGTGTGTACAGGAAAATAAAAGATCAAGGGTGATAATTAAGTGTTGCTGCAGTGTGTATGTGGTACATGTAATTTAATATATTTAAATTAGGTATTGCCGAAAGTTTACAAAAAAAATATAATTGATGCATTCATGTATTTTACTCAAAATACTACTTAGTATTGTACTGTTTCTGCTATTACATCGTTACATATTGTCATATTAAATGTTGTCCATGCGTGTTGCTACTTTTTAAATTGCAAATATTGTTTATGTATCTTGTTGTCACATGCAATTTTCGTGTTTGTATGCTGTATATGTAAATTATGTATTAATATTGTTCTTGATATTATTTTGTAGTGTTGTGGTTTTAATATATCTTCTGTGTATAATTTGTTTTTAAATTGCATTGTAGCATCGTTGTTATAATTGAATAACTTTTCAACTTCGAGAGAAGAAAATAAATTAAAGCAAAAAAAAAAGTAGGGCAAGATAAAAATAAATAAATAAAAGCATGAAGTGGTTGAGAGCATAGGAAAAATAAAATAAAGTGTAGAAAACTAAAATAAAGTCTAGAAAGATAAAATAACGGTAGAAGATAAAATACAGTAATGAACCCCACGCAATATAAGGTAACTACGCAATATAGGTAATACGAAATATAGAACGGAGCATGCAACATAGGATAAACGGAAGTGCGAAAGTGTGCAGCATTCATGGCACGTGCATCCCTTTGGGGCGAGTGACTCCACGTACGGAGTGTGTGTTCGCTGACTCCATGTTACGGAGCGTATGTTCGTTGACTCCACGTTATGGAACGTGTGTTAGGACCCCGGGACATGCATTGCATACATGGATAGAAGGCGCATGACGTGTGATTTGATGTGATTGGATGTGTGACATGGTAGTGTGATAGAGCATGCATCATGAAGTTGCGCATTGCATTTGGGGATGTGATGATGTTATCTCTGTTTACCGTAATACTTATTTTGCAAGTTGGATCGGATATGTGATTATTTGCTTAATGTTATGCTTACTTTGTGATTGGACCAGGTATATTTTAATTGCTTTGTTTATTTGTGCATTTATTGCATGTATCATATATTTACGTCGCGATCGGATCAGGTATGTTTTAATTGCTTCATTTATTTGTACATTTGTTGTAAGTATGGTTCTTTCTGGGATTAGACGGGTAACCTACAGGTGATTTCCCAATCACTCACCCCCCCTCACTTATCCTCCCACAGGTGAGCCCGAGTATGAGTATATCTTCGTAGAGGACGGGTCAGGCTGCGCGAGCTGGGGCGAGTGAGCGGTGGAGATATTGTTCTGAGAGTACTTGATGGTTTTCATATTTATTTCATTTTTATTAGACCTTTAGAATTTCGTTCGATACATTGGGTTTTCGTCAGCCCTAAACGTTTCAATTAGTTTTGCATTGGGATTATTTACAAATTGAAGTTGTTTTTTTATTATTATCGTTTCCGCAAAAAAATTTCTACGCCATTTTCGACGTGTAAGAAGTTTGAGCGACGCTTTGTAGTTCTTGTAGTAGGCTACGGTAGGTGCACTGTTCCCGATGCTAGGGTTCGGAAGCGGGACGCTACACTATGGCCCACAGTCTAAAATCCATTCGAAATGTCTTTTTGGTGTTTTGATGAAATCAGATGCGTTGTGTGAATAAATTTTGGTGGGATAGTTATTTCTGGAAGTAAGGCCAACAGACTCGTCAAAAAAAGAAGAAAGAGGTGTGGTTGTGGTATTTTTAGAATAGGTTTGGGTAATTTAGTTTTCTGGGGTAATTTGGTTTTCTGGCAGAGGTATAAGAATCATTTAGCTTGAGAAGGGTTGGGTATTTAAGCCTCAACCTTCAAAAGTTTCTCCTGTTCAGCCGCCTCTTTCCCCCAGGCGCTCCCTTCTCTCTCTCTTTCTCCTTTCCCCTAGGCGCTCCCTTCTATCTTTCATTCTCCCCCTTTGCAGGTTCCCCAGGCGCACATCCCTTCTCCCTCTTATGCTCCCTCTTTCTCTTCTCCTTTTCTCACCTTCTCTTCCCCTTTGCAGGCTCCCTATCTCTCCTCTACTCCCTCTTTCTTTTCTTTCTGACCTCCGAGGGTGTTGTGGGAAGGACCACTGCTGCCTGGACCGCTGATGGTACTGCCTGCACCACTGCTGGTGCTGGTCTCCACTCTGATGCCCGCCGCGGTAGCTGCTCGGCCTGGTGGTGGTTTTTCGTCCACCGCTGTCTTTCTGGTTTCCCACCAGTCTAGATACCCAACAATCTCAAAGCATTCGTCCTTCGTGTGCTTTTTTCGGCCACAGTGAGTACATCGAAGGTTGCTCCAGTCACCCCGCGATGACAGTTGCGAGTGGGGGTGTTGTCTGGCCATTGTCACCTCTGTCCGTCTGTGAGCTTTCAGTCCCTGTCCGTTTCCCAATGATGTATCCGATGGAACTGAGGGCCCTCCTTTCAAAATGTTTCTTCGGTCGTCTTCTCTCCGAATAGCGAAATAGGCCGCCTCCACCAGTGGCATGGATTCCTTTATTAAGAGTTCCCGTCGGATGGTGTCGAAGCGGTCATCGACCGTCATAAGGAGCTGAAAGAGTCGTTGCTCCTGAATTTTAGTGTTGTAGATGGTAATGTCTGCCGGATCTTGCATTTGGTTGGGTTCCGATGGTCTATTTCCATCCAAAGATCTTGCATTTGGTTCCAAAGATCCTCCAAGACTCCACCATTCTAGCGGACTGAGTTGAAGCATCTGTGTCGGCTACATATGTTACTTCCAGTCCGTCCCATAGGGCTTTGGCAGTTGGATACTGTAACACGTTGTTGACCAAGGTGAATTCAATATTTTATGTAAGCCATGTAAAAACACAGTGGTCATTGATCTCCCACTGTGCAAATGTTGGGTCTGTGGCTGCGGGTGGTGGTGGTACGCAGTGAGATGGGCACTCTGACCATGGTCCCCCATGACCTTTTTCATGAGGGTCGCCTATAACTGGTAGTTATCACTGTGTAATTTGATACCCAATGATAAATTATCCAGTTGAGGGGCATTGATGTTGTTCTTGAGTAAATTGACCAGTTGTATAGCCAACTCACTGTTGTCGATTTTCACTTTGCTGGTGTTGCTGGACATAACTGTGGTTGATTGTTAGCCGTGTGTGGAAGGTATATTGGACGACGATGATTTTGATTCTGAGTCCCAAAGGAAAAAAAACTCCTCTTTTTTTTCTGTTCTTTCCGGTGTCATTGTGTTTGTTTTGTAGTGTATGGTCTGATTGTTTTGGTCTAGTTGGTGTGGATCAGAAACACTGCTTTGATACCATGTAGAAAATGATTCACGAATGAAAGTCGTATTTCATTGATTGAAAAATATATACAACACGTTCAATTTATAACCATAACTCTAATCTATCTATGGTATGAAGATATCTCCTAATTTAAATCCAAGATATGATTGTGATACTATCGGATATGATTACTGATGAAGCCGGATCTTCACCAAGGGTCCAGATGACCTCTATTCAGCTACGTCAGTTGTCGTAAAGAATTCGTCAACTGGAATTAAAAATGTGTAGCTGGAACAGCGCCAAATATCTTGCACAAGTCAGCACAGGTCAGAGGTCCCGGGGGGGTCGGCACCGGGAAGAACCCTCCGACGCTCAAGTCAGTTTGGGCCATATCTCCTTGAGATTATAAAGTAAAGGGTGAGTTAGGAATTTCTCACAGTATTTGCCGAGGAGCAGGGTGTATGGAGATGTTGTAAAGTCTGGCTCCCCCTCCTTTGTCTTGGTCTCCTTACCTTTATAGATCTTTTTTCCAGTCTGAAACTCTGATGATAGCTTGGAAAAGACGCTTTGTTTAGGGCAGAGAGCCTAATGCATAATAGGTCTGCTGATGTGATCAATAGGTCGGCCTGGTTGATGTAACTTATAGACCGGCTGTTATGACCTTGGCGTGTTCAGGAAGACTAAACAGATGTAGTCGATATATTGGAGAAGTATCTCCGTTTGAGGGTCCCACGAAGTATTATCGTAATGGGTTCATTTTGCTGTGGTACACAGCTGTCTTCTGCTGAAGTGCACGACCTGCTGTGGTACACAGCTGAACCTTGCCGAAGTGCGTGACTTGGCCTTACCGAAATGCATGACTAAGCATTGCCTAAATGAAGTAGTCCGAAGTGCAGTATTTGAACATATACTGAAGTTGATGCCGAGGTGCAAATCTTAATAGATTCTTCGATGTTATAAGGGTGTCGTGTTGCCCTATTGAGGTGCTGTTGAGGTCGGACAACCATTCTTAAGCACTAAACCGCTGAACTGCAGTACTTTGTATACTGGGCCTTTGACGTAAGCGATAGTTCCGATGCTCTGTTATTGCTTTTTCGGCGATTCCACTTCCCGAGGGAGGGAGATGCATGCACTTCTGCCTTTTCGAATTTCAAATTTCAAACGAAAAAGGGGGCCTCTTTTCCTTCCTCTGCCTATAAATAGAGGTGCTTTCATCTCCTCATTCTTCATTCTCCATTCAAGCTTCCCATCCTTGATGCCTATCTTGGTGTTTCATAACATTCTTCCTTTCCACCTAATCCTTTATCTCTATGTAAACATTTCCAAAATATGCATACCCTTTCTTACCTCAAGAATCTGGAAAATACCTGTGAGACTCAGTCCTTTCATAAAGAATTTGATTCTGATGGGAACAATCTTTCTTCATGGAGATTGTTCCTTTCCAGCAATCCTTTTTTAGTCATCGTCGTATCTTTTGCTTTAGCGCCTCTGTCATTTCATGACAGGGATTCTCTTTCAACACATCCCTTTCCAGCAAAGGTTTTACTTTGCTGTTTTGTAATCGCACAAATCCCTTTTCTTCCAGTGAAGCAAGGAACAATTGCGATTACATTCTTCGCAGGCCATCTTCAAGACATGGTAGCAGTGAAGCAAGGGCGGCAACAATGCTGCAAAATTTTGTTCTGCCATGTAACCATCTAGGGGACGATTGCCATGAAGTCTACCTAGATCTGGATAAGGACCATTCGCTGCTCTTCGTAGTCCAAGTCTGAGGCTGTATCCAGATTACTGAGTTTTCGAAGCAGGTTTGATCTTATAGAAGAGAAAAAGATTTGTACAGTAGAATAGGATCTTTCCTGTAAATCGTTGTAGTTGTAATAAATTTTGCCCTTAATAGAAATTCTCTTTCCTTTGTTTTTAAGCTTGAGCTTCCTTGACTGTCTTCGTTTTCAGTATGTGAAGTTTTATTTGCCTCACTTTGATAGTGAATGCAAATATTTGTCTTCGGCTCTGTAAAGTTTTGCTTGCTCTTTTTGCAAGCGTTTGTCTTCGGCTTTTCTTGCTCTATTTTAATAGTTGGCAAGTATTTGTCTTTAGCCTTACTTGCTTAGTTTGCAAGTATTTGTCTTCATCTTTGCCATAAGAGTATCTTTTGTATGCCTACTTTTTGCCGAAGTAATAAGCTTCAGCTTTTGCACTTGGCTCTTCAGCTCTGCAGGGTATTGATGAATTTTAAGATGTGGGAAAGACTTTGTCCCCTTCTCATCAATCCTTTTAGCTTTGCTGAGCTAGAATATAGGCAAATCTTGTCTCATTGTTGAGACTTGATGAATCCCTCAGTTCTGCTGAGGTGAAAATGTAGGGAACTTATCTTGTTCCGTTGAGACCTGCTCAGCCTCCCAGATCTGCTGGGGTAAGAATGATGTTTGAGACCTGCTCAACCTTCTCAATCCTGCTGAGGTGAAAATATAGGAAACTTATCTTGTTCCGCTGAGACCTGCTCATCCTCCCAGACCTGCTGGGGTAAGAATGATGTTGAGACCTGCTCAACCTTCTCAGTCCTGCTGAGGTGAAAATATAGGGAACTTATCTTGTTCCGCTGAGACCTGCTCAGCCTCCCAGACCTGCTGGGGTAAGAATAATGTTGAGACCTGCTCAACCTTCTCAGTGCTGCTGAGGTGAAAATATAGGGAACTTATCTTGTTCCGCTGAGACCTGCTCAGCCTCCCAGACCTGCTGGGGTAAGAATGATGTTGAGACCTGCTCAACCTTCTCAGTCCTGTTGAGGTGAAAATATAGGGAACTTATCTTGTTACGCTGAGACCTGCTCAGCCTCCCAGACCTGCTGGGGTAAAAATGATGTTGAGACCTGCTCAACCTTCTCAGTCTTGCTGAGTTGAAAATATAGGGAACTTATCTTGTTCCGCTGAGACCTGCTCAGCCTCCCAGACCTGCTGGGGTAAGATATCGGGAAACCTGTCCCATCTTGCTGAGACCTGCTCAGCCTTCCAGACCTGCTGGGTAAAGATGATGTTGAGACCTGCTCAACCATCCAGACCTGCTGGGTAAGATATCGGGAAACCTGTCCCATCTTGCTGAGACCTGCTCAGCCTTCCAGACCTACTGAGTAAAGATGATGTTGAGACCTGCTCAACCTTCCAGACCTGCTGGGTAAGATATCGGGAAACCTGTCCCATATTGCCGAGACCTGCTCAGCCTTCCAGACCTGCTGGGTAAAGATGATGTTGAGACCTGCTCAACCTTCCAGACCTGCTGGGTAAGATATCGAGAAACCTGTCCCATCTTGCTGAGACCTACTCAGCCTTCCAGACCTGCTGGGTAAAGATGATGTTGAGACATGCTCAACCTTCCAGACCTGCTGGGTAAAGATGATGTTGAGACCTGCTCAACCTTCCAGACCTGCTGGGTAAGATATCGGAAAACCTATCCCATTTTGCTGAGACCTGCTCAGCCTTCCAGACCTGCTGGGTAAAGATGATGTTGAGACCTGCTCAACCTTCCAGACCTGCTGGGTAAGATATATATGCCCCCACTTTCGTTGTAGGTGGTAGATAGGCATAAATTATTGCTTCATGCACCATAAGGTGACTTAACTATCCTGGCTGAATGTCATATAAGAATGTCCAGTTAAATATAAGAGACTAATCCCTTGATAACATAAGGCCGGGGGATTCCAGATGAAGACAAGAAGAAACAAACCGTGATTCGATTAAATCAGGGTCCAAAGTCATTAGATTAACCTTATATGCTCAGAAATCCGTGTCCCCCCCTCATCGAAATCTGAATCTGTATCACCCAGAAAACCCTGGTGATATCCGGGTTTACAACTCTCCTCTGGAGGGGGTTTACCAAAGTCTGGCCTGTTGTGAAGCCTAGACATGGGATTATAGAAACGTTGCAGGTGACCCAGCTCAATAAGACGCCCAATCTCTTGCCCGAGCTATCTACAATCTTCTGTATCATGACCAATATCATGATGATAGAGGCAGTACAGTTGATGGTTTCTTTTACGGATTGGTCCAGCGAGGGACTGGGGTTCTTTTGCCAGAGATTTTTTCCTCATATAAGAAAGGATATGAGCTTTAGAAGCCAGCAGAGAATTCCTTTCCTCTCCTTGGCCTCCTAACTGAACCTTGACAGAACACCTTTGCTGCAACGGCGCCTTGCCTTTATTGTTAACTTTTTTGCCATGTTTAAATGGCAAGGAGGCTTTCTGAGTACACTTTAAGCTCTGGTGGCTAGACTTTTGTTTCGGCCGTCTCGCCTCGGCCATAAACTCGGCCCGACGCCTGGGGGAATAACCAGGCTTAGGGGAGAATACTCCATGTGTTCCAGTGGGTGAGAATTACCGGAACGGGATCCACTGGATTTTGTTGTAGAGGCCTTCCCTTTCATCTCCCTCACTACAGCTTGGAAGACCTCTGGGTTTTGAGCCACATAGCGAATGGCTCGCTTGTGCTCTTCATATGTAAAAGCTATGGGAGTTGATGATTCTCCCGGCTCCGTAGAGCATTAATCAGTTTGTTGTTGAGAAGATTTTTGACTCCTCCTAGAGGTCATGGGTTGTTTGGTCCCTTGACTATCTCTGTTACTCATCTTTCTCTCGATAGCTTCCTAAGATGATTAGAAAGGTTCCTGAACAATTGTTGGAGAAGCTTTGAGTAGCTGTTTTCTGGGTTAAGGGACTTAAGGCCCTCCTTCTAGCGCCAAATGATGAAGCCGGATCTTCACCAAGGGTCCAGATGACCTCTATTCAGCTCCGTCAGTTTTCGTAAAGAATTCGTCAACTGGAATTAAAAATGTATAGCTGGAGTAGCGCCAAATATCCTGCACAAGTAAGCACAGGTCAGAGGTCCCGGGGGGGGCCCGGGAAGAACCCTCCGACGCTCAAGTCAGTTTGGGCCATATCTCCTTGAGATTATAAAGTAAAGGGTGAGTTAGGAATTTCTCACAGTATTTGCCGAGGAGCAGGGTGTATGGATATGTTGTAAAGTCTGGCTCCCCCTCCTTTGTCTTGGTCTCCTTACCTTTATAGATCTTTTTCCAGTCTGAAACTCTGATGATAGCTTGGAAAAGACGCTTTGTTTAGGGCAGAGAGCCTAAGGCATAATAGGTCTGCTGATGTGATCAATAGACCGGCTTGGTTGATGTAACTGATAGACCGGCTGTTGTGACCTTGGCGTGTTCAGGAAGACTAAACAGCTGTAGTCGATATATTGGAGAAGTATCTCCGTTTGAGGGTCCCACGAAGTATTATCGTAATGGGTTCATTTTGCTGTGGTACACAGCTGTCTTCTGCTGAAGTGCACGACCTGCTGTGGTACACAGCTGAACCTTGCCGAAGTGCGTGACTTGGCCTTACCGAAATGCATGACTAAGCATTGCCTAAATGAAGTAGTCCGAAGTGCAGTATTTGAACATATACTGAAGTTGATGCCGAGGTGCAAATCTTAATAGATTCTTCGATGTTATAAGGGTGTCGTGTTGCCCTACTGAGGTACTGCTGAGGCCGGACAGCCATTCTTAAGCACTAAACCGCTGAACTGCAGTACTTTGTATATTGGGCTATTAGGATTAAACCATTGACTGTTATTGACTAAACTGACGATCCGGTTATGGTTTATCAATTACAATCAAATCTTTATCTAATTGGATACAATTACAATCTAAATCTTGAAAGTATCCATCAGTTCATATTTCAGAAGATCAGTCAAGTGAGTTGTCTAAAAGTGCTGTTATTTATTCAAGAGTTAGAGAGTAGTGAAACAAGTTGATCAACTGTGCCTACATGTATATGGAATGCATACACACCAATATTGTCCATCAATTACTTCGTCTCGAAAAAATAGTTATTTTTTAGAGTTTTGATATATTAATGGAACATCATTTAATGTGTTGTATCATTATTAACATATTTTCAATTTTACTCTTTGTTTGTTGTTTAGAATTTAATGTATTGTTTTTCCTTAAAATTAATAAGGCTAACGTTAGAAGATCAGATAATCTTTAAAAGTTAGAATAGAAAGTGAACATAGTTTTAGAACATCCCAAAAATGAATAAGTGACTATCATTTTAGGACATGAACATCGTAACAATGCGAGATCATTAGTTTTCTATGTACATTATATTAAAAATATCGCTACAATTTGAAATTATTTAGCATGTCTAAAGTCTTCACATACCATCCATATGGACAAGTAAGAAAAATGTTACCGCGACATGTTTTAGTTATGCCGTTAGTTTTTTATACTAGAGAAGATTTGAGTTCAAACACGATGTGAGCAACAAATCTTATGTCTCTCATATAGAAGACCGCTGAATGATCTGACTTACATCATATACAAATTTATTTGAAATTGAGTTAATGAAAACCTCAGAATAAGAATATAAATTTTTGTATCCAAATAAGAAAAATGTTAGCCATAACTTTGAAATTTTTTATATCAATTCTCTCATGATCTAGAAAATGGCCATGATGGTCTCCAAGACATAACTCAACTGGTTCCGGACAAGAGTTCTCGAAAAGGAGGTCACAAGTTCAATTCTTGTCAAAATCAAGAGAGCCCCTTTCCAGCAAGTGCATAGTGTGGGAGCTTCCTTGGCCTGTAGGCTTGCCTGCAGTGTTGGAGGTTCCTTATGTAGACTACTGTGTATATGACCAAGCTCCTGTTAGCGAGCAGTTGGATATCTGATTTACATTTTTACAATAACTTTAAGACTGAGTTTGTCAGATACTCTTACGCGTTGAGTTCAACCTTTTTTAGAAAATGGCCATGATGATTACGTTGCACATGCGAGGCCCATAACGTGCTCGCGAGAATACTGTATCATTACTCCTACTCATGTCGCATGCTTTACGTCTCTTGTCACTCTTCAGTCCCTTTCTTTTATTTCTTTTTTGACCCTTTCAAATATTATAATAATTGAATCGGTTAGCTGGTTTAATGACACTTTGTTACTTTGAATTCGCGTTCCTGTATTCTAATGTACATAGGAAGAAATTATTACGTTTTTCGAAAAATTAAAATAGCTAAAATACTAAAATTCATGGGCAACTATACAATATCATATTCATCTGTCATTAAATGAATATACACACACACCGACTAAGTGACGTTGTTCAATTATAAAGAAAATAATTTTAAGATAGTTCTTTTCTCAAGTTTCCTCGTCTTATTGTTTATGAACAGTTATTAATATGTTGAAGTTGTACACTAAGTTTATCATTGTGAACAGGTCTGGTGAAAAAATTATTTAAAAGTTGTTCAGTAGTTGAGATTAGGCACACTCCAGGTGGAGTATATGTACTGGCTATTTATAGTGTGTGTGTGTGTATATATAATATTTTACGTGGAAGTCTGTCTAACTTCTCTGACTATTGAATTATGAGATGGATTGTGCGACATTATCCTTTTCAATAGCAAGGATTAATTTTTTAAAATTCTTTCAATTTTGACAAACTTATCTTGATTTATGACATTAATGTACTGTTTCTGCATGTGTCTATTGTCTGTGACCTAGGAACATGTTCAATAGTAACAATCTACTGTAATTTTATGACAAAATATGTCTGAATAATTTGACAAAATAATATTTTTAACGTAATTTTTAATTTAAGCATAGAAATGTCTTGAGTTATGTTCCCCAACCCCTCACAGACAGCCCACCGGTATTTGTTTCCAATACGCTCGACTCTTTTACTGTAAATTTTTTGTTTTACTTCGACAAATTTCGACATGTAAATATACATACAATGACCATGTAAATGAGGCTTAAGCCTTAAGTCTTTTGTACCAGTTTAATCTTTCTAATCATTAATATAATCAATAAATTTTGACCAAATAATGACAAAATATAATCTTCAATGTAGAAGAATCATCAAAAAGCAAAAATATTATCATATTTTATCTCTTACGGACCTATATCATCATTAATACTATGATAACTTTTCATATTACCATTGATAATGTGGGAGCATTACGGATTTTATGGTCCGTAATTTTCCTTTACGGATTTTATAGTCCAATGATATTGAACAATTACCATGTGGGATTATTGATGGTCTCACACAATATTTGTCTCATTAAAAAAGAAATATGATTTTTATGATCGAGATATTTGATACATTAAAAAAGATATATTATTTTTATGATCGAGATATTTGATACAAGGATTATAAGATTTAACCTGTGTATATGGAGAAAATTTGAGAAATGGCTTAAACCAAACACATTTCTCATGAAAAATTTAACCTAATTTTTTCATATATACTTTTCATCAAGAAAACAGGTAACTGAAAACAGTTATAAATTTCATGAAAACTAATTATCTTCTATTAACACATATTGCAATGATTAAAACAAATATCCTTTTTAATGTTCCATATTATCTATAACGGTATTTGGTATCAGATTATGATTAACCATAAATTAAGCCAGAAAATTCCAATAACAACAACAACAACAACAACATCCAAATATCGAATAGGAAGGCATAAAAAAAAAATTTTAAAAAAATCATGGTTTTAGATTAATATATGCTACATTTAAAATATATACAAATGTGGGAGACGAAGACACAAAAAAATAAAAATAGAAAACTCTGGATTTGAATGAACAATAAACAAAAAGACTGAAGTACCCTTCCTTACTTAACCATGCTCCTTCTACAACTCTCTGTACTTTATCCAAAAGAAAAGAAAAGTGAAAAGTGATCCCTCTCTGCCAAATTCCTGTTTCACACACCAAAAAACACGAACTCATTCACCTCCACTCACACACCGTTGCACCCCAAATCAATTACTATTGAGTAGAAACAATCCACCTCTTCTATTCCAAACAATGATATAGAGGGGGAAACAAGTGAAAAGGATTGAACCCAAAATCACAGCAAACACGCGCACAGAGTAGACTGTATAGGCAGGGGGAAGGGGGGTAGGAGATGGGAGGGATGACGTCATCAATGGCTGCAAAGATGGCATTTTTTCCACCAAACCCACCTACATACAAGATTATTACAGAAGATGCAACTGGGCTTTTGCTGATGGAGCCGTTTCCGCACAGGGAAAACGTGGAGGTCTTGAAGTTGCCTACGAGACGTGGGAATGAAATCGTGGCCGTTTATGTAAGGTATCCGATGGCTACAACCACACTGCTTTATTCTCATGGAAACGCTGCTGATGTCGGCCAGATGTATGAGCTTCTAGTGGAGCTTAGCATTCATCTTAGAGTCAATCTGATGGGGTATGCCTAAAGCCATTCACTTTATTCTTTTGAAGGGTTTTTTTTCTTGGAAGTAAGTTTTGCTCTGCATTACTGTTTTTAATTTGGCAGAAAGCCCTTTTCTGCTTTTTGTCTTTTTCTTTTTCTGCGAGGCAATTTTTTTCCTCCTTGATTGGAAGTTTAGTCAGCTTGCTCATAATCTCACATATGATAAGGAGGTCCTTGGTAGTGATTTTTGGGTTTTGGAAATTAATGGCAAATTGTGTCCTACTAGAGGGTTCCCAGATTGGTGGATCACTCCCATCCCCCCCCCCCCCCCACAAAAAAAATGTCTCTCTTTTTCTCACCCAATTTGCTTTGGCTATCTGGGTGTTTATCAGGCTAATTTTATTTGAAAATAATGTTTTTTTTTCTGGGGAGAGGCTTGGGTGGTGGGGGTGGGGGGATGGGGGCTTGAGACTGCGGGTTTTAGCGAGGCGGGGGATTTGGAAGATGTTGTTTCCTGAGGGAGTACTTCTTGAATGGTGATACTGGAGATTTGTCTGTAATTCTGTGATGGTGCTTACTAAAATGTAGATTATATTTGGGGTTGAAGGCCCTGGGCATATTGATCTGTGTTATCCAAGAGCAAAGAAAGCTAGTGTTATATGTAGTAGAAATAGATGTGTCAAGTAGTTTACTTTTTTTTTTTTCGGTACTTCATTGAAATTGTAAATCGATGCAAATATCTCCTCTTACCTATTAGATACTACATCAAATAAATTGCTGTCAAACTGTATTCGGTATGTTTTTGGAATATCAGAGTGGAAGTATATTTGCTTTGGCAAATTTGGCCAGGTGTAATGGTTGACAGGATAGTAGAAGTACCATTGGATTTGTAACAGAGAAGTATATAGTGCTTGTTATACATGCAATTGTACGCTTGGATTCTGTAGAATTAAGGTTTTTGAGCAGGAAATAAGGCAAATAGTGATTGTATTTCTGTGGTCAGTAGTGAAACCAGAAAGTCCAACTTGAGGGATCTCTGATACTTGGCTAGGAATTTTAATGTGGAGAGGCCAAAAATATGGCTTTCGTAAGCATTTTCAAACACAAATTCATTTTTCATGGGGTAATCAAATATAAACCAATATGTGGGGAACAGCTGATGCCTCCGACTCACCTTTATTTAGCACTGCAACCTAGCGTGGTAAGCCCCTTCATAGAGAAAATAATATCTTCTAAGATTTTTTTGGTACATCCTATCTTATGGCATCTTTCAAAAGAAGAAAAATGTCGCTAAGGTGTGCTCTTTATCTTATTTTCTTTTAGTTTGTGAAGGAAGGCGGAAGGATATGACCTTTTGACAGTTCAGGAATGTTTGTTTAGCTTTTGTTTACTCTGGATTATCATAACTTTGGTCAGTCTATTTTGGCGCTGGTAGAAGTTTTGGCTTTGAAACTTTGCTATGTCTCTTTTCGGAGGCACTTATGTCACTGTTATAGTTCAAGTAATTAATCTTTTGGTTTGTGACATTACTGCAGTATTTTGGGGTGGGGGTGGGGGTGGGGTTGAGGGATGGGGTTGAGGGGATGAGACGGTCTGTAAACCATGTTATCGTTATTATCCAAGATTGATGGCTAGCCCGAGGTGGTTGGCTGGTGCTTGGAGATGTACTTGAGTTATTGTCCACGATTGATGCTTATCTCTCATATAATTGGAAGATTACATAGATATCTTTCCAGGACCTTGAGTTTATTTAGGCTGTGAACGTGAAACCTCAAAAATTGTACTACCTCTAAGTGGCTTTAATATGTTCATGTTACCACTCAACTTATAGCTTTCATGCCTGCCTTTATCTTTTCGCATATTCATGATGTTTGTACATTCTAATAAAGTAGTACTTGTGTCGAATTCTTGGTTAAGATTTGTGTGCTCGGAGAGGAAAGAGGTTATAAACTTATGGGTGGTTACTGATTTGCTTATGTAGTTTTGACGGTCTTAGCTTAGAATAATAAGTTTTGACTTCCCAACCATGGATCTGGGAGATTGAACGACAAACATTTGATTATGTTCAGGGTAATGTTGTGTTCATGTATTCCATCATTTGGTCAATGTATTATTAGGATTCAGCATGTGGTGTTCTATTGAGCTTGGATATTTCTATGCAGGTACGACTACTCGGGCTATGGGCATTCATCTGGAAAGGTAACAAACTGTTGTAAATTTGTTACATAAGTTGCACTGTGGTTTCTATATTGATGATTTGCAGCGGAAGACCCACTCAACTTTTATGATACTTACAGCCAAGTGAGCACAATACTTATGCTGACATTGAAGCTGCATATACATATCTTGAAGAAAACTATGGAGTTAAGCAGGAGGATATTATCCTTTATGGTCAATCTGTTGGAAGTGGCCCAACTTTGGATCTTGCTGTGCGCTTACCCCGGCTGAAGGCTGTTATTTTACATAGTCCTATCCTTTCAGGATTGAGAGTTATGTATCCTGTGAAACGGACATACTGGTTTGACATCTATAAAGTAAGCAACTTGTTCATCAATATGTCTAAGAACACATATTGATTAACCGCTGGTACATTAGCAGATATTGTTGTATGTCTACCTGCTGAAATTTTTCCCTTCCTGTTTTCATGCAGAATGTTGATAAAATCCCGTTGGTGAAGTGTCCTGTTCTGGTCATTCATGTAAGTATCACATACAGTGTGTAATGGAGTTTGGATGTGTCCCCGATGTCTACCTTTTGTAGCTTGGATCTGCTGCTTCATTATTAAATTCCCTGCAACAAGTAGAATTTGCTATTTCTGTTATTTGGAGTTGTTCTTCTCTAAGTGTCTCCTAAGAGAAAAAAATGAATACTATCTTGACGCTTCCATCTCTTCTATATGTTCAGATTATTCGGATACTGATAGAGTACCGGAGAATATACATTTTTTATCCGTCTGTAGGCTGGATGACCTTATTGTGATATTGCTAACTTACACAGAAATCACCTTTTTATGTTAATCAATGCTCGCTTGGATGGTGGATAAGGTGATAAAAATAGGAGTTGGCTTTTTCTTTTTGTGGCTAAACTGAGGCTTACAGATAGCTTTACGACCTATGCCACTTCACTCAGTCAACAGTCAGTTTTTGCCTTGGTCAGCAACTGACGCACAGTGCAGACATACTAGATCCATAGGTGTGATTTTTCTTGGATTTCATGTAATGCTATCATGTACATACATGCTCCATTAATCTTCCATGGTACCATTGAGAATTGCAAAAGATAGATCGATAGTCTGGTGAAGTTGTGAAAGTAATCAATACATCCCAGTTATATAGTCCAGAGCTGGTGATGGTGACAAGAAACGGTTTTTTGTTACCCGCATGATGAAATAGTGAAAATAATCCACATGATGTTGCTGAGATTTCTTGAGGGACTGACATAGCATTATATTGACCTTGGTCTTGCGCAGGGAACATCGGACGATGTTGTTGATTTCTCTCATGGTAAACAGCTTTGGGAACTCTGTAAAGAGAAATATGAGCCGTTATGGTTGAAGGGAGGAAATCATTGTAACCTAGAATTGTATCCAGAATACATTAGGCACTTGAAGAAGTTCGTAAACACAGTTGAAAAATCACCTCTGCAAAGAAACTCAGGAAGGAGGAGTGTAGACATGCCTAATAGTTCCAGGAAGAGTGATTTTGATCACCTTCGGAAAAGCACCGACCGCAGGGAGAAACCAAGGAAGAGCACAGATAAGCCAGAGAAGTTAAAATTTCCGGATGACAAATACTATCACGATGACAAGTTCCCCAAATTAAGAGTCCCTGTGGAGCATGCTGAGAGATCGAGGAGGAGCGTCGAGTACTATGAGAAACCCCGCAGGAGCATCGACATACACGTAGAGAAAGCAAGGAAAAGCGTTGACTGGATAGATAGAATCCGAGCTGGATGAATATACTGGGGTACAAGAAGTTGGGTATACATGTTTGTGATTGGCAAGAAAGGGGGATGGGTAAAGATAGAAAGTGAACTAACTTATTACTGTGTGCACTTCTACTGGTACTTGTTCTTGACGACAGCTGAAAAGATGTAACATTTTGTTCTCTTTTTCCTGCTGAGAAGTGTAAAATAAGACTCTAGTGCACTTTATTGTGGGTGATAGGGTGTTCTTTGATGAACCCACTTCAGTGAAAGGAGCAAAATATGTAAATTGTTGACATTTTTCCATGGTGTGGTTGTATTTGCTTTTGCTTTTGATATATATTTGAAGTGTTCTTTGGCCTTTTAGCTGATGATATTAGAAGCTTAGCAAGGGAGCTTAGTTCTTGTGCTTTCGTGTATGTCCCACGAATTTGTAGCCGTCCTGCGCATCCCTTAGCGCAACATGGACTTATGTACTTTCTGTCATCAACTACTGTGGAGAAGGCCCAGCCACTACCTGTTGCATCAACAAGACCATAAAAAATCATTAGAAGTTATATACATGAGTTTGATTTGAACACAATAAAACTTTTTGTGTTTCGCATCAAGGCTTCTTCAGAGTGTATGTCTCATAAACTCTCTTTAGTTTCCGATTCTTTTTCATGAAAATGAAAGCCCTTAAGCCAAATAAAATACGATAAGCTAAAGATTCTCTGGGTTCATTTTCTTGAAAGGCTACAATATCAAGTCTTCCCTATTTATAGACTTGGATTAATCAAACAGGTGGCTAAAAATAATATGAGTGCTGACTTTGAAGAATGGAACAAATTAAGATAACATATGGGTTTCAATGATCTAACGTAATGGAGGAAAATGGGTCAAGATTGGATGACTAGAATGAAATATTATGGAGAAGAATGGAATATGGAAATGAACAAGTAAGGCCTTTTTCTAAGCTCATTTGAATATCTGCCTAGCAGCTCATAAAAGGCGGGTTGGGGGGGGGGGGGGAAGCTATTTTAGGCAGCAACTAGTTAAAGGTTGTGTGCACATTTGAAATACTCCATTGGATTACTTTCTTTTGACGGTCGCAAATTGCAGTTTTTTCTTTTGGTACTGAGCGTCAGTGCATAAGATATTTTCTTTAACGAATTCCTAATCCTGAAATGATATGTACACGAGTAAATATTAGACTATACGCACATTAATTTTATGAGCGTAATGTAAAGTTGTAAAGGACCAGGGAGACATGGCTGGTTATGTCCATGGTATATAAACGGGGATGTGACACTTATTGCTCTTCTTTATGCGACGAGTGATTGGCGTCAGTCAAATTGTCTACAGTTATGTGATATTCTAAGAGTAGAGGTAACATTTTATGCAACTGGTTACGAGAGGATACCTCAGTTAGTATTTGAATTGAGATATTGCGACAAGAACGTCATGTGTTTAAATCGGAATACGGGCAGCGTAGATACAATTTTGATATCTGGACACGTAATAGCTCAGATCATTGTATTTGACCCAATTAGATTAAAGAGTTGTTGGAGTTTACAGTGAGTACCTTGTGTGGGTACCTGTCAATGCTTTATGGACCTAGAAAGTAGTTGAATTTTTTATTTACATCCATTACGTGTTAGGCCAAAATGAATAGTGGAAGCATATAAGTTACCTCCGGCCATTATCGCTTAGTCGTTGCCTTCGAACCGGAAGCCTGATGCAGAGAAGAATTCATGTGGAAAATGGAGCCTTCTAGCTTTTGCCTATTCGAATGCTGTATAGCTTGGATCGATGGAATGTCACATGTCCTCTATTTATAGGCTAAGCCAGAGATCCCTTTCCTTATTTAACCGACAATTAATTCCTTCCATCAAGGAATTATAATAATTGTCAATCAATCAGAATCAAATCTGATCATTAATACAGTCAATAATTGCAACGTATCTAGCCAATACAACGTACGGATACGTTTACACATATGATCCACATTAGTGATTCATAAATAGATCACGAGATTCTTGCAATCAATTATAATTCTTACATTCTTCCACTTGGATCACATGTCGAACGCTAGATAACACAGCATAAGTGACAAAACAATATGGCCATAATTTTATTGTCACTTGGATCTATTGACTAACAAACTTAGAGTGAAAATACAACATATGAGTCAATACGGTCATGCTTTGATGTCAAGCACTCCCTTCCAAGAATTACAATGCATCATACACTCAGTCAAACAAAATGAATGATTTACTATAAATCATCTCAAAATGGGTCCACGTCCATGTATCAAATAGATCCTACAACTTTAAATGTGCATATTCAAAGTCAACAAATGTCTAGATAGAATAAGATCAAAGTACAACAAATCAAGGAGAACTAAGAAGTCCCATATCAATAGCATAATCCCTGAAAACTCTAATCGGTAATCCTTTAGTCATAGGATCATCAACCATTGACTCCTTACTAATGCGTTCAATTTTTACTTCTACTTGCTTAACATGATCTCTGACCTTCAAATACATTATGTCGATATGTTTACTGCGACTCTCACTTTTATTATTTTTCGCAAAGAACACATCAGCTGAATTGTTGCAGAAAATCTTTATGGATCTATCAATAGTATCGACAACTTTTAGACCATTGATGAAATTTCTCATCCATAAGGCCTGTGAAGTAGCTTCATAGCATGCATTGAACTCAGCCTCCATTGTGGATGAAGCAATAATGGATTACTTCTTACTCCTCCAAGATGCAGCTCCTCCAGCAAGAAGAAACATGTATCCATAAGTAGATTTACTCGTATCCACACAACCAGAGTAATCAGAATCAGAATATCCAATAACTTCCAAATTCTCTGATTGTCTGTATGTGAGCTTATGATCTTTGGTTCCTTGTAAATATCTCAACACCCTCTTAGCTGCTTTCCAATGAGCCATACCAGGGTTGATCTGATATCTACCAAGCACTCCGACCGCAAATGCAATATCAGGTCTGGTACAGACCAATGCATACATAAGACTCGCAATGAGCGAGGCATATGGAATGCTTTTCATTTGATCCTGCTCCAATTCATTCTTAGGGCACTGGTCCAAATTGAACTTTTCTCCTTTGACAATAGGTGACGTAATGGACGTACAATTCTGCATAGTAAATTTTTCAAGTATTTTGATGATGTAGGTCTTCTGAGAAAGACCAAGTATTTTACTTGTTTGATTTCTGTGAATCTTTATGCCAAGGACATAAGAGGCTTCACTCATATCCTTTATATCAAAGTTCAAAGCGAGAAATCGCTTAGTCTCATGCAATAACCCAAGATCACTACTTGTCAGTAGAATATCATCCACATATAGGACCAAGAAAATGTATTTGCTCCCACTCATCTTGAGATATATAAATTGATAAACAATGTTCTCTACGAAGCCGAATGAAAAGATTACCTCATGAAACCTGAGGTTCCATTGACGTGAAGCCTATATAAGCCGATATATAGATTTATTCAATTTGCAAACCAATTGATCATTATCCAAATTGACAAAGCCTTCAGGTTGACGCATATATACCTCTTCATCAAGAACCTCATTCAGAAATGCAGTTTTCACATCCATTTGATGTAGCTCGAGATCAAAATGAGCTACTAATACCATGATTATCTTAAATGAATCCTTCTTTGATACTGGAGAGAATGTTTCATGGTAATCAATGCCTTCCTTTTGAGTGAAACCTTTAGCTACAAGTCTGGCTTTATATCGTTTAATGTTACGAAACGAGTCTCTTTTGGTCTTAAAGACCCATTTGCATCCCACCACAGAGGCTCTGTTTGGTAAAGGAACAAGCTCCTAGACTTTTTTTATCCATCGATTCCATCTCCTCTTTCATGACATCGTACCATAATGACTATTTGTCACAACTCATGTCTTGTGAAAATGAGATGGGGACATCATTTAGTCCAATATCATAATCAGACTCTTGAAGATATACAGCGCAATCGCTAGAAATTGCTGGCCTTTTAGTTATTGAGGATCTTCGTACTCCCACTGGTTCAGTAGATGTGGGATTAGTGGGTTCAGGTTGTTCTTGATGTGATTCTTCAATTTGAGTTTGCACAATTGGTGTCTTTTCTTTATGTTGAACAGCATCCGAATTGTCCACATAAAAGGGTACAATATGTGTATCCCTTACTTCCTCAAAGTTGAATTGTTGATTTGAATCACTCCCACTAACTTCATGATCCTCTAGAAACTTAGCATTTCTAGCTTCAACCACTTTTGGAGTATATGAGGGACAATAAAATCTATATCCTTTGTAGTTAACTCCATATCCAATAAAGTAACTACTTTTCGTTCATTAATCCAGTTTCTTTATGCTTGGGTTGTATACCCTAACTTCAACTGGACAACCCCATATGTGTAAGTGTTTTAAACTTGGTTTCCAACCATTCCACAACTCGAAAGGTGTTTCAGGAACGATCTTAGATGGAACCCTATTTAAAACATACACAATGATTTTTAGAGCTTCACTCCGAAAGGATATAGGCAAATTTGTTGTGCTAATCATGCTCCTGACCATGTCCATAAGAGTCCGATTCCTTCTTTCAGTAACACCATTTTGTTGTGGTGTTCCAGACATGGTGTATTGAGTAACAATACCCTCCTTTTGAAGGAATTCGGCAAAAGGAATTCGGCAAATGGACCAATCATTTCTCTTTTTTCTGTGTAACGTCCATAATATTCACCACTTCTGTCAGATCGGACAATTTTAATTATCTTCTCCTTCTGTTTTTCTACTTCTAATTTGAAGATTTTGATCGCATGAAGTGCTTCAGGTTTATCAAATAGAAGATAAAGATACGTGAATCTTGAATTGTCGTCGATAAATGAAATAAAGTATTTCTGACCATTCAAGCAAGGTGTGTGAAACGGTCCACAGATAACCGTGTGTATGATTTCAAGAGGCTGAGAACTTCTTTTGGCATCCTTAATGGTCTTATTGGTTTGCTTACCCTTTATGCATCCCACACAAGTACCTAAATCGATGAAATCTAGAGTTTGCAAAACTCCTTCATTCACCAATTTTTTCATTCTTTCGATTGAGATATGTCCTAATCTTTTGTGCCAAAGACTTGATGAGTTCTCATTGATAATACACAGCTTTGTACCAGTTTCTGCTAAAAGAGTATGCCCATAAATAGAATCTAACTCAAGTTGAAACAGAAAACCATTCAATTTGCATAACCAATGACTTTATTATCATTCAATAGATTCATAACAAAAAGATGAGAATTGGAATCATATCCAATTAGTAAAAGTCTTGAAAGAGAAACTAAATTTCTGGAAAAAAAATGATACATAAAAAGTTTTTCCTAAATCAAGTTGAAAACTAGTTTTCAAATTGAGCCTATAAGATTCCACTCCTTCAACAGTACAGTGCATTCGGTTTCGAGAATAGATGCATTGCTCACTTTCATTTTCCTTCCTTAGGTTTAGAAAGCCCTGTATGGTTTTCACAATGTAAATTGTAGAACCACAATCAATCCACCGTGTATTATCAGAAACCTCGGTAAAATTAGATTCATGAAACACAAAGGATAAATTACCTTTCTTCTCCATACATTCCTTATACTTCAGGCAATCTTTCTTCCATTGTCCCTTTTTCTTGCAAAACCGACATTCATCTTTATCACCAGTTTTCTTCATTGGAACACCTTTGCCCTTTTTTTGCATTTCCCTTAAAATGAGCCGCAAGATGCATAGTCTCAATTGATTCATTCTTCAGCCTCTGCTCCTCTTGAACACACATGGTTAGAAGTTCATTAATTGATCAGTTTTCTTTATGTGTGTTATATGAGAATTGTTGGACCGTGCACCTACAATAAACACCATTAGAGGGAGGTGTAGGATCTGCAAGGCACCATTAGAAGGGGGGAGGTTGAATAGTGGGTGTGGAAAATGTGGGTTTTAAAATTGTTTTAAACCAAAAACCCAACTTCTGAAAACAGTTTCGGTTTTCTGGACCAGTTTTGAAACGTTTTGAAAACTAGGTTGCAGGTCTTCAAAAATTCTGAAATTTGGAGAGAACTTAGTCTCAGATGTTCTGAGTGTCTCCTAAAAAGTTCAGATTAAAATTCAACCTATAACCCCTTGAAAAATTGTTGGTGGTCAGATTGTGCAAATCTGCCAGAAACGGTAGTCTGATTTGAAAAATTAATTCCTATGTATTCATAACTCCAAATGCTCTGAAAATTTAATGACTAACCCCTTATTAGTTGTATTTAATTTGGTTGAAACAGTTTTGAAAAATTCTTTTGGGAAGTTAGTCAAATACGTACAAAGTCTCAACCTTTGCAAGCCTGAAAATCAGACTGCACTAGTCTCAGAACTTTTGACGTTTGAATGACTTATACTTGTCCAAAAGGGTTAAAACTTGCGCCAAATTAACCTTAAGATGCGTGGCTATGATTCTGGAAAGATTTGTGATTTTTGAAATTTGTTTACTATTTTTTACGAACGTGATTAAAAACAGTGCACAGTGCTGAAACTGAAAGTAAGTGCTGAAAGTAAATAACACCAGGAATTTTATACTGGTTCGGTTAAAACAACCTACTCCAGTCTTCGATGACACCTTCATCGGTTAGAACTAATCAAAAAACACAAAGAACATCTTACCACACAGGGTTGATGGAGTTACACACCAAATCCAACCTTTTACAAACCTTGTATGTGAATACAACGATCACGAACACCACCACCTTGCAAGTGCAAGATTGATCACTCCTTGATCAATCTTTTACAACAATAAAGAGAGTATGTGGTGGTCTATATGAAGCCTATCCAAATGTATGAATATGAGTAGAATAGGCTTTTAGAGAGAAGAAAGAAAAAGAGTGTAGAAGAAGAGAGGAAAACGTTTTTAATCTCTTAAGCTTGTAAGACTTGTGTTGTTTTTGTCTTGCTCTCTTCTTTCCTTTTATCAATGATGGCCGCCCCCTATAGCCCTCCTCTTCCTCTTGAAAATTATCTTCTAAGTCCTTGGAAGAGTATATCGCATCATTGTGACATTTCCTTGCTTACTTGGCAACTTCTCATTGGATGATCATTAAGCTCTTGCTTACCTGGCACTCATTGATTGAATGGAAGTTGTCATCATCTGATGACTAGATAAATCTGAAAATAGACCTCAAAAAGCATGTGCCAATTAGCCATAAAATTATTTCCATAAGTCACATAATCATCCCACATAATTTGTAAGACAACTAACTCCAAATTTCCATCAAAATTTCGGCCATGTGCATGCTGAAATTTCAGCATTTGACATTCTCTCTTAATTCAAATTATTGCTAAGTTTGTATTTGATTTATTCCTTGAAAATAAAGAAGAAATCAATCATCATTTAGTACATAACATTTTCATTAAATTTGGAATAAAAATTAGTCACCAATAAGGCCATGAATTCGGCCAAGTACATTCCCACGCATGCTGAAATTTTCAGCATGTGTGATATTCAAAGATATCACTTTATTTATTCCATAAAATATCCAAAACATTGCCATAACATCTTCCAATTAATCCACATGATTCAAGATAGTAAAATATGGCATTACTTAGTGTAAAAATCGGCCAGCTCAAGACAACACATGCTGAATTTTCAGCATGTGTCACAAATGTGACAAAGTTTGTAATGTTACCTTTTGGAGTTCCTTTCTTTATGTCACCAACATTGTATGCTTTATTCTGGACCAATCAAGATACTAACAAAGCTCCACATATGCTCCAATAATGCTGAGCTAGGCGTGTATGATAGTTTTACATGTGCTTAATTTTATTTTTGCAAACTTTGTAAAATAGTGCACATATAATTTTACACACATGGTATATTCCAATCAGACCTTAATTGATTTTTCTAGAACACTTTAGAATGTATGAAGTATGTAAAAAGTGTCTATATACATGTTATATGCCATGCCAAAAATGTTCCATATGTCGTGTACGTAGAAAACCAAACTTTCGACGTTTATCGATTACCCGATTTTTCTCTAATTAAATTCCAAATTTTTGCACATGTTATATATATTATGTTACACATAATATACATAAATTAAACTTTAATATTCAGCACTTAGGCTGATCTAAAGTGGCGCCCAACATGTGACAAAATTGAATTTGGAATCTCCACAATTTGGCCTTAATTGAGGGTGATTTGTGTGTGCCAACATGGAATGATTTTATGGCTGCACATACCATGTAAGACACGAAATTTGTGGCCATTTTTGAAGTGTAGGGTCTGGCCATCTATTTATGGCAAGTACGTGACACGTTGGTGAAGTTTCGGTATTCACCCAATACGACAATTTTTGATTTAGAACCTTTTAACGCGTTGTAATAAATTTGTCATCACCATGACTTATATCATATGATATAAGACCTGAATATACTCATAAATATGAGTCAAATATAGTGGTGTGACATTAACGTACGTTCGCAAAATATATAACGTGTCGATAGTACGTTGGAATATATGTGTATGTGCCTTTTTTAAAAAAATCTGAATATATATATATATATATATATATATATATATATATATATATATTGAAAAACGTGTGATACAAGGGAGTGAAGAATTTTCCTTTCTTCAACTTGTTGCCTTTGTGCCTTTTCCAAATATGGCATCCTTTAATGAACTACTTAGTTTATTTAACTAAGTACTTCACTTAATGAACTAGTTGAGTTAATTAATGATGGCACCTGAAAATAGTTCAAACACAACAAATGCTTGCCATTTGATGTAAGATTTAAAGCTTCATGGCTCGTTAGTACGACGATATGAACTATATAAGGCAAGTTTTATGCAACAACGTGTCATGTCATGAAATATGTCATGCATTTCTTTAATACACGTTTATTTAAATCATGCATTTTGTAATCACTCAAACCCCTTTTTCTCTATAGGGGGTGAATATTGGTTAGCGGAAAAGTACACTACAACCCTTTGTAAAAATCCCCTTTGAAAACAAAATCTGAGACCACCTCAGATTCAGAACCCGTTTTTGAAAAATTCAAAAGTAATTGTACATAACTCCAAAAATTATGAAACTTTCCAGAATATAAGTTCAATGTTTTAGCAAGACTTTATCCAAAAATCAGACAAAAATAAGATCGTTTGGCCCTTCAAACAAATAAAAAGATTCAGATGGTCAATCTGGACAGAATTCGACAGAATGTTGCTGATTTTGCAAAACGTGTTTCTCTTTGAATACTCAACCAAAAAGGTTGATCTTTATATCAAAACACTCCTTGGGATGTTTAGATGATATTTCAATAAAGCTTCATGGCTTGTTAGTATGACAACATTATATATGAACTATATAAGGCAAGTTTTATGCAACAACGTGTCATGTCATGAAATATGTCATGCATTTCTTTAATACACGTTTATTTAAATCATGCATTTTGTAATCACTCAAACCCATTTTTCTCTACAATCTCTCCCTTTTGATGATTTAGAAAATAACCTACATTCATGATTTAAATCTTATCACTCCCCCTTCAATCGTGCATAAATTCAAATTTTGAATTTCAAATTTCAAATTTGCTCCCCCTTGATTTATGCAATTAGTTTCTCTCTCCATTTATGCAATTAGTTTCTCTCTTTCCCTTAAAATATGAATTCTCTCCCCCTTTATTTTGGAAATTCAATCAAAAATGCATTTAAAGATGGAAAAACGATCAAATCAAATCAGCAGAAATCATGTATAATTTGGAACGAAGATTTTCGTACGTGGCTTGATTTAATGCCTTAGTAAAAATGTCCGCTACTTGTGCCTCTGTGCGTACGTGATCTATGACAATATCACCATTACTTACGTGGTCACGAAGAAAATGATAACGTACTTCTATATGCTTGGCCTTAGAGTGTAGTACGGGGTTCTTAGACAAGTTGATGGCGCTCATACTATCACAATATATAGGAATGCGTTATACTGTGATACCAAAATCAGAAAGTTGTTGTTTTAGCCATAGAAATTGTGTGCAACAAAGACTAAGTGCCATGTATTCAGCTTCAGTGGTGGATAGTGCGACGCTGGCTTGCTTTTTAGAAAACCATGAAATAAGTGAATTTCCTATAATTTGGCAAGTGCCACTCGTGTTTTTCTATCTATTTTACATCCACCATAATCTGCGTCAGTGTAGGCATGCAAGTTAAATTCGCAGTCTTTATCATACCAAATGCCTAAGGTGAGTGTGTGCTTAATATATCGGAATATTCTTTTCACGGCATTATAGTGAGACACCTTAGGTTGACTTTGAAAACGTGCACACATACATACACTGAACATGATATCAGGCCTACTAGCAGTAAGATATAGCAAAGAACCAATCATAGATCTATATAAGGTATTATCAAAATCCTTACCATGTTCATCTTTATCTAATTTAGTTGTGACACTCATAGGGGTGGGAGATGGTTTTAAATTTTCAAAATTGAACTTTTTAATCATATCATTTATATACTTAACTTGGCTAATATGGATACCTTTACTGGTTTGTTTAATTTGCAAGCCAAGAAAGTAATTTAATTCACCAACCATAGACATTTCAAATTCCGATTTCATGCAAATTTTGAAATCTTCAACAAGTTTATGTGAAGTGGAGCCGAAAATGATGTCATCAACATAAATTTGAATAATGAGTAAATCCGATTTATCTTGTTTTAAAAAATAGAGTACTATCTATAGTGCCTCTTTATAACTATTTTCTAAAAGGAAAGTAGCAAAACGATCATACCATGCTCTAGGTGCTTGCTTTAGACCGTATAGTGCATTCTTTAGTTTGTACACGTGATCGGGATGTTTCAAATCTTCAAAACCGGATGGTTGTTTCACGTATACCTCTTCTTGTATAAAGCCATTTAAGAATGTATTTTTCATGTCCATTTGATAGAGTTTAAAATCTTTCATGCAAGAAATAGCAAGTAAAAGTTGTATGGCTTCTAAGCGTGCTACGGGTGCAAATGTCTCATCATAATCAATTCATTCTTCTTGATTATATCCTTGTGCTACAAGTCTAGCTTTATTTCTAACAACTTTTCCTTCTTCATTCATTTTATTTCTAAACACCCACTTTGTGCCTATTATAGTCTTATCTTGTGGTCGTGGCACCAAATCCCATACCTCATTTCTAACAAATTGATTAAGTTCATCATGCATAGCATCAATCCAAGAAGAATCACTCAAAGCATCATGCACATTTTTAGGTTCAATTTCGGAAATCATGGCATGAAATTGATTTATTTCATCCGGATTTATTCTTCTACGTGGTCACACACCGTGAGTGATATCGCCTATAATGAGATCATGTGGGTGATCTCTATGACATATTGGTTGATTATTTTCTATGTTCTCATGCATTTCTAGTGTATCATGCATATCATGCGTGCCATCATCATCATTCAACACGGGTTTCAATTCAAAATCATCATCATATTATTTATCTTTATCAATCTCACCAAATTCATTAAACTTCACAGGGATGGATTCTAGAATTTGTCTAGTGAGGGGATCATAACATCTATATGCTTTTGAATTCACAGAATATCCAACAAAGATGCATTCAATTGATTTAGATTCAAACTTATCTAAATTATCCTTCGTATTTAAAACAAAGAATTTACAACCAAATACACGAAAGTAATCAATTTTAGGCATGCGATTATTTAATATCTCATAAGGCGTCTTATTAATTTTCCTTCTAATAGACAAACGATTAACTATGTAGCATGCACAATTTACGGCTTCCGTCCACAAAAATCTAGGCAATTTATTCTCACACAACATGGTTCTAGCAATTTCTTGTAATGTCCTATTCATTCTTTCTACTACTCCATTTAATTGTGGAGTTCTAGGTGGCGAAAAATCGTGTTTAATTCCTTTTTCTTCGCAAAATGAAATCATGTCCTTGTTTTTAAATTCACCGCCTCTATCGCTTCTTATCCTTTTCACATTGACACCATGTTGATTTTCAAGTTGTTTTATTAGTTTCGCAATCTCAATGGCACTATTATCCTTATGTGAAAGAAACAAAGTCCAAGTATAACGAGAAAAATAATCAACAATCACACAAGCATAGTGATGTCCACCAAGACTCATAGTGCGACTAGGACCAAACAAATCGATGTGTAATAATTCTAAAACTCTAGTTGTGCTTATTTCATTTTTAGGTTTTAGTGACTCGCGTGTTTGTTTGCCTTTTATGCAAGATTCACACAACTGAAAGTTGTTTAAATCAAGTGTAGGCAATCCTCGTATTAGGTTCTTTCGTTGAAGTTTTTCAAGTGTAGAAATGTCAATGTGTCCTAAACGTCTATGCCATAAATTTACGTTAGGTTCATTTGACATGAAACACTTAACCTTGGCGTCTACAATATCATTCATAGAAAGAGTAAAGATGTTTCTTTTCTGTTTTCCTTTTAAGACTGTTTCTCCATTTTTATTTATTATATTGCAATGTGGGTGAGTAAAACACACATCAAAACCATTGTCAATAAATTGTGAAATGCTAAGAAGATTATAGGATAAGTTGTGTACCAAGAAGATGTTTGAGATTTGAAGGGTGCTTGGATTTCCAATTGTACCTTTTCCGATGATCTTGCCTTCATTGTTGTCTCCAAAGGTCACGAATCCTCCTTTTGCGACCTTCTTCAATTTAGTGAACAAGCTCGGGTCACCCGTCATGTGTCTCGAGCAACCACTGTCAAGGAACCACTTGATATATTTGTCTTTTAATGTGTGGGTTCCCTGCAATGTACACAAGTGATTTAGGTACCCTTTTAATTTTGGGTCCTTACGAGTTAGTTATTCACCTCTTAGTAAAAGTACCTTTCGGTACCCATACTTGGGTGATCCTTCTCGGTCTAGCAAATGGCAAGAATGTAGATGAAGGTGCAATGTAGTAGACATGTGGTGAGTGGACTTTGGGCCTTTGGCCGAGTACTCCTTTATATGCGTTATATTGAGTGCATTTTTGATATGTCCTTGTGTTGGTGTGCATAGTGCGTGATCTAGATGGATGAAATGAATGTCGTGTATGCATCATTTGTTTCTTCTCATATCTATATGGCACATAATTATATTTCGCATGATATGAAGAAGAAGTATGACGAGATGAGGGGAGAGGGGGTCTTTGCGTCATCTTAGACGTCGTATTTGCTTTTGGAGTGTCTACTTTCTTAGACAAGACAAACTTGGCTGGTTTGGATACTTCATTTGTTTCAATGTATCCTAATCCCGTTTTATCACTATCATGCTTTTGTGACAAAATAATACGATCAAGCATGTTAGATCCCGTATCAAACTGTTTCATCATTTTCTCTAAGTCCGTATTCCTTGATTTCAAATTTGAAATCTCGGATTTCATTTCATTATTTTGCGTGGTCAATGATGAGATCTCTGACTTTAATGCATTAATGATGCATGAAGACTCTTCTTTTGAATCATTTAATTGAGCAACAAGATTCTCGTTAGAAGATTCTAACAGCTTCTTGTCTTCAATTAATCGCTTTTTTTCTTTCGCGAGAGTCTTAGTAAATTTATGAAATTCTAAGTACTGACTAAAAATATCATCATAAGAAGGCTCAGAGTAAGAATCAGAGTCAGATGATACCTCGTTTGATACTTTGGACACAAAGCATACTTGTACAGTCTCCTCTTCTATTTCAGTCTCGGAATCAAATGTATCACTCCAAGTGGAGGCCTTGAGAGCTCTTTTCCTTTGCTTAGGTTCTGAGACGAGTCTATTCTTGGTCCGTTCCTTGTCAGGGTGTTTGTTTGTTTGCTTGTCCTTATTAGGGCAGTCATATGATAGATGTCCAAGTTTACCGCATTCATAACATTTAACATCCTTATCATTTGTCTTGTTCTTATTTCTTTTAGTCGAAGTAGCCTTGGTTTTGTTTCTAAATGACTTTCTCATGAATTTTCTTAAGCCTTTAGCCAATAAAATTAAGTCATCGTTATCTGATTCAGAATCACTATCATCTACGTGATAGGAAGAAGTAGAGACGTATTCATTTGATTTAAATGCAATAGTCTTACCTTGTTTTGATGATGATTCCGATTTCCTTATGGTGAGTTTGTTCTCATATACCTTAAGTGATCCAATTAGTTCTTCTATCTTAATCGATTTAGTTTCTTTGTTTTCTTCTATGGCCGTTACTTTAGGGTCCCACTCGGATGGAAGGCTTCGCAAGACCTTTTGTACCTTTTCCTGCATAGTAAAGGCTTTGCCAAGAGACTCAAGAGAATTGTAAATGTTAGTCAAGCGAAGATCCATATCAACGATAGATTCATTTGGCAATAATTTAAATGACTCGAGTGTGGACATAAGCATGTTGATCTTGAACTCTTTTACTTGATTAGTGCCTTCGTGTTTCATTTCAAGAATTCTCCACATTTCTTGAGCACTAGAACAATTTAAAACATAGCTAGATTCACTTTTACTTAGTCCATTTAGAAGTAACTGCATAGCCCTAGCGTTCATGCTCAGTCTCTTTTTATCATCACTAGTATACTCTTGTCTAGGCTTAACGACCTCTAGTGTGACTCCATCTACAGTGGATAATTTTGATGGAACAAATGGACCATCTTCTATAATTGACCAAAGATCAATATCAATTGCCGTAAGGAAAATTTTCATTCTTAACTTCCATTGAATGAAAGACTCACCGTCAAAGAAAGGAGGCCTTTGACTAGACACACCTTCTTGCTCGGTTTTGAAGTTTGTGGTTGCCATCTCACTTAGATCGTTGGATCCTTTAGTTGTGAGTGTTTCTGCTCTCTGATACCACTTGTACGATCTGCAAGGCACCACTAGAAGGGGGGTTGAATAGTGGGTGCAGAAAATGTGGTTTTTAAAATTGTTTTAAACCAAAAATCCAACTTCTGAAAACAGTTTTTGTTTTCAAGACCAGTTTTGAAATGTTTTGAAAACTAGGTTGCAAGTCTTCAAAAATTATGAAATTTGGAAAACGCATAGTCTCAGATGTTCTGAGTATCTCCTAAAAATTTCAGATTAAAATTCAACCTCTAACCCCTTGAAACATCGTTGGTGGTCAGATTGTGCAAATCTGCCAGAAACGGTAGGCTGAGTTGCAAAATTAATTCATATTTATTCGTAACTCCAAATGATCTGAAAATTTAATGAATAACCCCTTATTAGTTGTATTTAATTGGGTTGAAACAGTTTTAAAAAATTCTTTTGGGAAATTAGTCAAATACGTACAAAGTCTCAACCTTTGCAAGCCTAAAAATCACACTGCACTAGTCTCAGAACTTTTGACGTTTGAATGACTTATACTTGTCAAAAAGGGTTAAAACTTGTGCCAAATTAACCTTAAGATGCGTGGCTATGATTCTGGAAAGTTTTGTGTTTTTTGAAATTTTTTTACTATTTTTTACGAACGTGATTAAAAACAGTGCACAGTGCTGAAACTGAAAGTAAGTGCTGAAAGTAAATAACACCAGGAATTTTATACTGGTTCGGTTAAAACAACCTACTCCAGTCTTCGATGACACCTTCATCGGTTAGAACTAATCACAAAACACAAAGAACACCTTACCACACAGGGTTGATGGAGTTACACACCAACACCAACCCTTTACAAACCTTGTATGTGAATACAACGATCACGAACACCACCACCTTGCAAGTGCAAGATTGATCCCACCTTGATCAATCTTTTACAACAATAAAGAGAGTATGTGGTGGTCTATATGAAGCCTATCCAAATGTATGAATATGAGTAGAATAGGCTTTTAGAGAGAAGAAAGAAAAAGAGTTTAGAAGAAGAGAGGAAAACGTTTTTAATCTCTTAAGCTTGTAAGACTTGTGTTGTTTTTGTCTTGCTCTCTTCTTTCCTTTTATCAATGATGGCCGCCCCCTATAGCCCTCCTCTTCCTCTTGAAAATTATCTTCTAAGTCCTTGGAAGAGTATATCGCATCATTGTGACATTTCCTTGCTTACTTGGCAACTTCTCATTGGATGATCATTAAGCTCTTGCTTACTTGGCACTCATTGATTGGATGGAAGTTGTCATCATCTGATGACTAGATAAATCTGAAAATAGACCTCAAAAAGCATGTGCCAATTAGCCATAAAATTATTTCCATAAGTCACATAATCATCCCACATAATTTGTAAGACAACTAACTCCAAATTTCCATCAAAATTTCGGCCATGTGCAATGCGAAATTTCAGCATGTGACATTCTCTCTTAATTCAAATTATTGCCAAGTTTGTATTTGATTTATTCCTTGAAAATAAAGAAGAAATCAATCATCATTTAGTACATAACATTTTCACTAAATTTGGAATAAAAATTAGTCACCAATAAGGCCATGAATTCGGCCAAGTACATTCCCACGCATGCTGAAATTTTCAGCATGTGTGATATTCAAAGATATCACTTTATTTATTCCATAAAATATCCAAAACATTGCCATAACATCTTCCAATTAATCCACATGATTCAAGATAGTAAAATATGGCATTACTTAGTGTAAAAATCGGCCAGCTCAAGACAACACATGCTGAATTTTCAGCATGTGTCACAATTGTGACAAAGTTTGAAATGTTACCTTTTGTAGTTCCTTTCTTTATGTTACCAACATTGTATGCTTTATTATCGACCAATCAAGATGCTAACAAAGCTCCACATATGCTCCAATAATGCTGAGCTAGGCATGTATGATAGTTTTACATGTGCTTAATTTTATTTGTGCAAACTTTGTAAAATAGTGCACATATAATTTTACACACATGGTATATTCCAATCAGCCCTTAATTGATTTTTCTAGAACACTTTAGAATGTATGAAGTATGTAAAAAGTGTCTATATACATGTTATATGCCATGCCAAAAATGTTCCATGTGTCGTGTACGTAGAAAACCAAACTTTCGACGTTTATCGATTACCCGATTTTTCTCTAATTAAATTCCAAATTTTTGCACATGTTATATATATTATGTTACACATAATATACATAAATTAAACTTTAATATTCAGCACTTAGGCTGATCTAAAGTGGCGCCCAACATGTGACAAAATTGAATTTCGAATCTCCACAATTTGGCCTTAATTGAGGGTGATTTGTGTGTGCCAACATGGAATGATTTTATGGCTGCACATACCATGTAAGCCACGTAGTTTTTGGCCATTTTTGGAGTGTAGGGGCTGGCCATCTATTTATGGCAAGTACGTGACACGTTGGCGAAGTTTCGGTATTCACCCGATACGACAATTTTTGGTTTAAAACCTTTTAACGTGTTGTAATAAATTTGTCATCACCATGACTTATATCATATGTTATAAGACCTGAATGTACTCATAAATATGAGTCAAATATAGTGGTGTGACGTTAACGTACGTTCGCAAAATATATAACGTGTCGGTAGTACGTTGGAATATATGTGTATGTGCCTTTTAAAAAAAAATCTGAATATATATATACATATATATATTGAAAAACGTGTGACACAAGGGAGTGGAAAACTTTCCTTTCTTCAACTTGTTACCTTTGTGCCTTTTCCAAATATGGCATCCTTTAATGAACTACTTAGTTTATTTAACTAAGTACTTCACTTAATGAACTAGTTTAGTTAATTAATGATGGCACCTGAAAATAGTTCAAACACAACAAATGCTTTCCATTTGATGTAAGATTTAAAGCTTCATGGCTCGTTAGTACGACGACATTATATATGAACTATATAAGGCAAGTTTTATGCAACAACGTGTCATGTCATGAAATATGTCATGCGTTTCTTTAATACACGTTTATTTAAATCATGCATTTTGTAATCACTCAAACCCCTTTTTCTCTATAGGGGATGAATAGTGGTTAGCGGAAATTACACTACAACCCTTTGTAAAAATCCCCTTTGAAAACAAAATCTGAGACCACCTCAGATTCAGAACCCGTTTTTGAAAAATTCAAAAGTAATTGTACATAACTCCAAAAATTATGAAACTTTCCAGAATATAACTTCAATGTTTTAGCAAGACTCTGTCCAAAAATCAGACAAAAATAATGTAGAGATAAGGGGGTTTGAGTGATTTCAAAATAAGTGGCTTAAATGCATGATATATATAAACGTGTACATGTATGCATGATACTTTGCCATTACTTACCTTATTTAGCTTATATATTATGTTGCCGTACTAACGAGCCATGAAGCGC
>AP025052.1:22104904-22117351 GCA_036186865.1 Eustoma russellianum | reverse complement strand
TGAACTAGTTTAGTTAATTAATGATGGCACCTGAAAATAGTTCAAACACAACAAATGCTTTCCATTTGATGTAAGATTTAAAGCTTCATGGCTCGTTAGTACGACGACATTATATATGAACTATATAAGGCAAGTTTTATGCAACAACGTGTCATGTCATGAAATATGTCATGCGTTTCTTTAATACACGTTTATTTAAATCATGCATTTTGTAATCACTCAAACCCCTTTTTCTCTATAGGGGATGAATAGTGGTTAGCGGAAATTACACTACAACCCTTTGTAAAAATCCCCTTTGAAAACAAAATCTGAGACCACCTCAGATTCAGAACCCGTTTTTGAAAAATTCAAAAGTAATTGTACATAACTCCAAAAATTATGAAACTTTCCAGAATATAACTTCAATGTTTTAGCAAGACTCTGTCCAAAAATCAGACAAAAATAATGTAGAGATAAGGGGGTTTGAGTGATTTCAAAATAAGTGGCTTAAATGCATGATATATATAAACGTGTACATGTATGCATGATACTTTGCCATTACTTACCTTATTTAGCTTATATATTATGTTGCCGTACTAACGAGCCATGAAGCGTTAAAGCTTACATCATATGGCAAACATTTGTTGTGTTTATACTATTTTCAGGTGCCGCCATTAATGAACTAAACTAGTTCATTAAGTGAAGTACTTAGTTTAATAAACTAAGTAGTTCATTAAGGGAAGCCACATTTGGAAAAGGCACAAAGGCAACAAGGCTAAGGAAGGAAAGTTTTTCTCCTCCTCTCCTCTTTAATGATACACGCCTATATACATATATATTACATATATTTTCAGATTTTTTTAAAAGGCACATACACATGTATTCCAACGTACTACCGACACGTTACATATTTCACGTACGTACGATAACGTCACACCACTATACTTAACTCATATTTATGAGTATATTCAGGTCTTATATCATATGATATAAGATATGGTGATGACAAATCAAATACGACACGATAAAAGGTTCTAAACCGAAAATTGTCGTATCGAGCGAATACCGAAACTTTGCCAACGTATCACGTACTTGCCATAAATAAATGGCCAGCCCCTATACTTCAAAAATTGATAACAATTTCGTGGGCTACATGTAATATTCAGTCAAAAATATTTTCCATGCTGGCACACACAAATTACTCCACATTAAGGCCAAAATGTGAAGATTCCAAGTTTAATTTTGTCACATGTTAATGGTACCACTTTAGACCAGCCAAGTGCTGAGATTTAAAGTATATATTATATATATTATGTATAACATAATATATATAACATGTGCAAAATTTGGAATTTAAATTAGAGAAAAATCGGGTAATCGATAAATATCAAAAATTCACTTTTCTACGCACACAACACATGGAACGTTTTTGGTACATCATGTGACACGTATCTAGACACTTTTTACATATGATATACATCTTAAAATGTTCTAGAAAATTAAATTAAGGACTGATTGGAATATAACATGTGTGTATTATTAAATGTGCATTATTTTACAATGTTAGCAAAAATAAATTTCAGCACATACACATACTCTATGAAACGCCACCTACAGCTGAGATGGAGCTTATTTGGAGCCTTGTTGGCATATTGATTGGTCAAGAATCAATCATACAATGTTGATGACATAAAGGAAGGAGCTACAAAAGGTAACGTTTCAAACAATGTCACATTTGTAGCACATGCTGAAAATTTCAGCATGTGTGCATTAACATGGGCGATTTTCTCACTTTAAATGAGCTACATTTTGTGTCTTGTATCATGAGGATTAATTGAGGATGTTATGGAAATGATTTGAATATTATTTAAGTTAATAAAGTGTGATATTCTACATATCACACATGCTGAAATTTTTTTCAGCATGTGTGAAGACTTGTGTGGCCGAATTATTAAGCTAAAGAGTGTCCCTATTCATTTCTCATGTGATAGGAATATTTACCATTTAATTGGAGATTCATTTTTTTAAAGAAAAATCAAATCAAATTTGGCATTATTTTGAATAAAAGGGAATGATGCACATGCTGAAAATTCAGCATGGCAATGTCACTAAATGGGCGATTTTTATCCTAGCAAAAAAGGGATTTTTGTCTTGTAATTTATGTGATGTATCTCATGATTTATGGAAGTTATTTTGTGATGATTTTGGCACATGGTTAAGTGTAATTCTCAGATTTTTTTTCCAAGTCATCATGATGACAACGTTAAACCAATAAGGAGGTGCCAAGTAAGCGAAGCCTAAATGATCATCCAATAAGAAGATGCCAAGTAAGCAAGGCCTTGTCACAATGATGTCTTACATTCTCCCAAGGACTTAGAAGATAATTTTCAAGAGGGGGAGGCTACACCAAGGGGACGGCCATGCATCATTAAAAGGAAAGAGAAAAGAGCAAACAAAAAACAAGCAACAAGCATTGCAAATCAAAGTGATCAAAAAGCCTAGCTCTTCTTCTTCTACATCCTCTTTCTTTCTTTCTTCTTGTAAGCCTATTGTATTCATATCTTTCAATCTTGAATAGGCTAGATATAGACCACCACTCATTATATATCTTTGTAAAAGATTGATCAAGGTGTGATCAATCTTCATTCTTGCGAGGTGGTGGTGTTCGTGCATATTGTATTGAACGTACAAGGTTTGTAAAGGGTTGGAGTTAGGTGTAACTCTATCAACCATGTGGTAAGGTGTATTGCGTGTGTGTGATTAGTGTGAACCAAGGAAGGTGTTCCTTGAAGAATAGAGTAGGTTGTTTATAACCGAACCAGTATAAAATTCTTGGTGCCATTTACTTTCTGCATTTACTTTTCAGTTACTGCACTGATTATCCTTCTTGTTCGCATTTGTAAAAATAGTTAACGATTTTCAAAAATCACAAAAAATTCCATAAATATACTCACACGTTCTAGGGTTAATTTGGCACAAGTTTCAACCCTTTTGGATAAGTATAAGTCGATCAAACATCAAATGTTCTGAGACTAGTGCAGTCTGATTTTCAGACTTGCAAAGGTTGAGACTTTGATTGTATTTGACCTACTTCCCAAAATAATTTTGCAAAACTGTTTCAACCCACTTAAATATAGTATATAAGGAGTTATTGGTCAAATTTTCAGAGCATTTGGACGTTCACACAAATAGGAATAAATTTTTCAAAACCATCCACCGTTTCTGGCAGATTCGAGCAATCTGAGTACCAACGGTTTTTGAAGGGGTTAAAGGTTGAATTTTAATTTGAAATTTTTAGGGGACCCTCATAACATCTGAGGCTAAGTTCTCTCAAAATGTCATAATTTTTGGAGACCTCTAACCTGGTTTTAAAAACGTTTTAAAACTGGTCCTGAAAACAGAATCTGTTTTCAAAAGTTGAATTGTTCAAGTTTAAAGAAATTTTAAAAACAACACTTTCCGCACCATCTATTCAACCCCCCTCTTCTAGTGGTGCCTTGCAGATCCTATAAGTGGTATCAGAGAGCAGGAACACTAACTTCAAGGAATCCAACGATTCAGTGAGATGGCAACCACAAATCTCAAAACCGAGGAAGAAGGTATGTCGATCCAAAGGCCTCCACTTTTTGACGGTGAGTCGTTTATTCAGTGGAAACTTAGAATGAAGCTTTTTCTTATGGCTGTAGATATAGATCTTTGGTCAATCATTGAAGATGGTCCTTATGTCCCATCTAAGGTATCCACCGTAGACGGAGTCACATTAGAAGTTGTTAAAACTAGACAAGAATATACGAGTGATGATAAAAAGAAGCTTAGTATGAATGCTAGGGCTATGCAATTACTCTTAAACGGATTAAGTAAGAGTGAGTCTAGTTATGTGTCAAACTGTTCGAGTGCACAAGAAATGTGGAGGATACTAGAAATGAAACACGAAGGCACGAGTCAAGTAAAAGAGTCAAAAATTAACATGCTCATGTCCACACTTGAGTCTTTTAAATTATTGCCTAATGAGTCTATTGTAGATATGGATCTTCGTTTGACTAACATCTACAACTCTCTTGAGTCTCTTGGTAAGGCTTTTACCACGCAGGAAAAGGTACAGAAAGTCCTACGAAGCCTTCCTTCTGAATGGGATCCTAAAGTGACCGCAATAGAAGAAAGCAAGGAAACAAAATCAATAAAGATGGAAGAACTAATCGGATCACTTAAAGTTTATGAAAATAAACTCACCATACGGAAATCGGAGTCATCTAAACAAGGTAAAACTATTGCTTTTAAATCAAATGAATACGTCTCCCCTCCCTCCGATCACGTAGATGATAGTGATTCTGAAACGGATAACGATGACTTAATTATATTAGCTAAAGGCTTAAGGAAATTTATGAGAAGGTCATTTAGAAACAAAAATAAGGGTACTACAACCAAGAGAAATAAAAACAAGTCAAATGATAAAGACGTTAAATGTTATGAATGTGGCAAACTCGGACACTTATCATATGACTGCCCCAATAAAGAAAAGCAAACAAATAAATACCCTGACAAGGAGCGGAACAAAAATAGACTCGTCTCAGAACCCAAACAAAGGAAACGTGCTCTAAAGGCCTCCACCTGGAGTGATTCATCTGATTCTGAAACTGAGACCGAAGAGGAGACTGCACAAGTATGCTTTGCATCCAAAGCATCTAATGAGGTATCATCTGATTCTGACTCTGACTCTGAACCATCTTATGAAGATCTTTTTAGTCAGTATTTGGAACTGCATAAATTCACTAAGACTCTCGCTAAGGAAAAGAAGCGATTAATTGAAGACAAGAAACTGTTAGAATCTTCTAACGAGAATCTTGTCGCTCAATTAAGCGATTCAAAGAAAGAGTCATCATGTGTCATTACTTCATTAAAGACAGAGATTTCATCATTGACCACTCAAAATAATGAAATGAAATCCGAGATTTCAAGTTTGAAATCAAGGAATACCGATTTAGAGAAAATGATGAAACAGTTTGATACGGGGTCCAACATGCTGCATCGCATTATATTATCACAAAAGCATGACAGCGACAAAACGGGTTTGGGATACGTTGATACAAATGAAGTATCAACCAAACCAACCAAGTTTATGGTGTCTAAGAAAGTAGACACCCCTAAGCCTCAAGTGGCGTCTAAGATGACGCATAAGGCGCCCCTTTCCTCATCACGCCACACTTCTTCTTCATATCATGTGAAATACAACTTTGTACCATATAGATATGAAAAGAAAAGAACAATGCATACACGAAATTCATATCATCCACGCACTACACACACACACAAGGACATATCAAAAACATCCTTCATTTAATGAGTATAGAGGAGTCCTTCGGCAAAGGCCCAAAGTGCATGCACCACATGTCTACTATGTCGCACCTTCATTCTTGCCATTTGATAAACCGAGAAGGATCACCCAAGTATGGGTACCGAAAGGTACTTTTACCAAGAGGTGATTAACTAACTCGAAAGGACCCAAAGTTAAAAGGGTACCTAAATTATCTTTGCACATTGCAGGGAGCCCACACATCGAAAGATACATCTATTAAGTGGTTCCTTGATAGTGGATGCTCGAGACACATGACGGGTGACCCGAGCCTATTCAACAAACTAAAGAAGGTCACAAAAGGCGGATCCGTGACCTTTGGAGACAACAACGAAGGCAAGATCATCGGAAAAGGTACGATTGGAAATCCAAACACTCTCCAAATCTCCAACGTATTTTTGGTAAGCAACTTATCCTACAATCTTCTTAGCATTTCTCAATTTGTTGACAATGGTTTCAATGTGTGTTTTACTCACCCTTATTGCAATATAATAAATAAAAATGGAGAAACCGTTTTAAAAGGAAAACGAGAAGGTAATATTTTTACGCTTTCTATGGATGATGTAGTAGACGCTAAAGTTAAGTGTTTTATGTCAAATGAACCCAATATGAATTTATGGCATAGACGTTTAGGACACATTGGCATTTCCACACTAGAAAAACTTCAACGAAAGAACCTAGTACGGGGATTGCCTACGCTTGATTTAGACAACTTTCAGTTGTGTGAATCTTGCATAAAAGGCAAACAAATACGTGAGTCACTTAAGCCTAAAAATGAAATAAGCACGACTAGAATCTTAGAACTATTGCATATTGATTTGTTTGGTTCTAGTCGCACTACAAGCCTTGGTGGGTGCCACTATGCATGCGTGATTGTTGATGACTTTTCTCGTTATACTTGGACTTTATTTCTTGCACATAAGGATGATAGCGCTGTTGAGATTGCAAAATTGATTAAACAACTTGAAAATCAATACGGTGTAAATGTGAAAAAGATAAGAAGCGATAGAGGCGGTGAGTTTAAAAACAAAGAGATGATTTCGTTTTGCGAAGAAAAAGGAATTAAGCATGAGTTTTCTCCACCTAGAACTCCACAATTAAATGGAGTAGTAGAAAGAAAGAATCGCACATTACAAGAAATCTCTAGAACTATGTTATGCGAAAATAAATTGCCTAGATTTCTGTGGGCGGAAGCCGTAAATTGTGCATGCTATATTGTAAATCGCCTATCTATAAGAAAGAAAATAAACAAGACGCCTTATGAGATTTTGAATGATCGCGTGCCTAAGATTGATTATTTTCGTGTGTTTGGATGCAAATGTTTTGTTTTAAATACAAAAGATAATTTAGACAAATTTGAATCCAAATCAATTGAGTGCATTTTTGTTGGATATTCTATAAATTCGAAGGCATATAGATGTTATGATCCTCTCACTAGACAAATCATGGAATCTATTCATGTGAAATTCAATGAATTTGGTGAGATTGATAAAGATAAGGAATATGAAGATGACTTTGAATTGAAACCCGTGTTGAATGAAGATGATGATTCTTTTGATATGCATGATATGAATGACACACTAGAAATGCATGATCACATAGAAATGCATGATAACATAGAAAATAATCAACCAAGATGGCATAGAGATCACCTACATGATCTCATCATAGGCGACCTCACTCACGGTGTGCGACCACGTAGAAGAATTACATCGGACGAAATAAATGAATTTCATGCTATGATTTCTGAAATTGAACCCAAAAATGTACATGATGCTTTGAGTGATTCTTCTTGGATTGATGCTATGCATGACGAACTTAATCAATTCATTAGAAACGATGTATGGGATTTAGTGCCACGACCATAAGATAAGACTATAATAGGCACAAAGTGGGTGTTTAGGAATAAAATGAATGAAGAAGGAAAGGTCGTTAGGAATAAAGCGAGACCTGTAGCACAAGGCTATAATCAAGAGGAATGAATTGACTACGATGAAACATTTGCACCCGTAGCACGATTAGAAGCTATACGACTCTTACTTGCTATTGCTTGCATGAAAGATTTTAAATTGTATCAAATGGACGTAAAAGTGCTTTCCTAAACGGATTCATACAACAAGAAGTATACGTGAAGCAACCACCCGGTTTTGAAGATTCGAAACATCCAGATCACGTGTACAAACTAAAGAAGGCACTATACGGCCTAAAGCAAGCACCGAGAGCATGGTATGATCGTTTTGCTACTTTCCTTTTAGAAAATGATTTTAAACGTGGTACTATAGATAGTACACTATTTTTGAAACAAGATAAATCAGATTTACTTATTATCCGAATCTACGTTGATGACATTATTTTCGGCTCTACCTCACATAGACTTGTTAAAGATTTTGAAAATTGCATGAAATCTGAATTTGAAATGTCTATGGTTGGTGAACTTAATTATTTTCTTGGCCTGCAGATTAAGCAAACAAGTAAAGGGATTCACATAAGTCAAGCAAAATATGTTAACGACATGATTAAAAAGTTTAATTTCGAAAATTTGAAACTATCCCCCACCCCTATGAGTGTCACTACCAAATTGGACAAAGACGAAAACGGTAAAGACGTTGATAATGGCTTATATCGATCTATGATAGGTTCTTTGCTATATTTAACTGCTAGTAGGCCTGATATCATGTTTAGTGTATGCATGTGTGCACGTTTTCAAAGTCAACCTAAGGTGTCACACTTCAATGCGGTAAAAAGAATATTCCGTTACATTAAGCACACGCCCACCTTAGGAATTTGGTACGATAAGGATTCTACATTTAACTTACATGCTTACACTGATGCAGATTATGGTGGCTGCAAAATAGATAGAAAAAGCACGAGTGGAACTTGCCAATTTATAGGAAACTCACTCATTTCATAGTTTTCCAAAAAGCAAGCAAGTGTTGCTTTGTCCACTACCGAGGCTGAGTACATAGCACTTAGCCTTTGTTGCACACAGTTGTTGTGGATAAAACAACAACTCTCGGACTTTGGAATTACCGTAAATAGAATCCCTATATATTGTGATAGTATGAGTGCAATTAACTTGTCTAAGAACCCCGTGTTACATTCTAAGGCTAAGCATATAGAAGTACGCTATCACTTTCTTCGTGATCACGTAAACAATGGTGATATTGTCATAAATCACGTACGCACAGAAGCACAAGTAGCGGATATTTTTACAAAATCCTTAAAACAAGCCACGTATGAATCTCTTCGTTCTAAATTAGGCATGATTCCCGTTGATATGATTTGATTTGACGTGATTTGATTCTCTATCCTCATTGACAGGAGTCTTTTGATTTACTTTCCAAAATAAAGGGGGAGAGAAAAGCATGATTTAAGAGGGAGAGAGAGACACTAATTGATACTAATTGCACAAATCAAGGGGGAGCCGGATTTGAAATTCGAAATTCAAATTTCAAATTTGTGCATGTTTCAAGGGGGAGAGAGAGACACTAATTGATACTAATTGCACAAATCAAGGGGGAGCCGGATTTGAAATTCGAAATTCAAATTTCAAATTTGTGCATGTTTCAAGGGGGAGCGATAGCATTTAAATCATGTGCATAAGTTATTTTAAAAATCATCAAAAGGGGGAGATTGTAGAGATAAGGGGGTTTGAGTGATTTCAAAATAAGTGGCTTAAATGCATGATATATATAAACGTGTACATGTATGCATGATACTTTGCCATTACTTACCTTATTTAGCTTATATATTATGTTGCCGTACTAACGAGCCATGAAGCGTTAAAGCTTACATCATATGGCAAACATTTGTTGTGTTTATACTATTTTCAGGTGCCGCCATTAATGAACTAAACTAGTTCATTAAGTGAAGTACTTAGTTTAATAAACTAAGTAGTTCATTAAGGGAAGCCACATTTGGAAAAGGCACAAAGGCAACAAGGCTAAGGAAGGAAAGTTTTTCTCCTCCTCTCCTCTTTAATGATACACGCCTATATACATATATATTACATATATTTTCAGATTTTTTTTAAAAGGCACATACACATGTATTCCAACGTACTACCGATATCGTTATATATTTCACGTACGTACGATAACGTCACACCACTATACTTAACTCATATTTATGAGTATATTCAGGTCTTATATCATATGATATAAGATATGGTGATGACAAATTAAATACGACACGATAAAAGGTTCTAAATCGAAAATTGTCGTATCGGGCGAATACCGAAACTTCGCCAACGTGTCACGTACTTGCCATAAATAAATGGCCAGCCCCTATACTTCAAAAATTGATAAAAATTTCGTGGGCTACATGTAATATTCAGCCAAAAATATTTTCCATGTTGGCACACCCAAATTACTCCACATTAAGGCCAGAATTTGAAGATTCCAAATTTAATTTTGTCACATGTTAATGGTACCACTTTAAACCAGCCAAGTGCTGAGATTTAAAGTATATATTATATATATTATGTATAACATAATATATATAACATGTGCAAAGGTTGGAATTTAAATTAGAGAAAAATCGGGTAATCGATAAATATCGAAAATTCGGTTTTCTACGCACACAACACATGGAACGTTTTTGGTACATCATGTGACACGTATCTAGACACTTTTTACATATGATATACATCTTAAAGTGTTCTAGAAAATTAAATTAAGGGCTGATTGGAATATAACATGTGTGTATTATTAAATGTGCATTATTTTACAATGTTAGCAAAAATAAATTTCAGCACATACACATACTCTATGAAACGCCACCTACAGCTGAGATGGAGCTTATTTGGAGCCTTGTTGGCATATTGATTGGTCAAGAATCAATCATACAATGTTGATGACATAAAGGAAGGAGCTACAAAAGGTAACATTTCAAACAATGTCACATTTGTAGCATATGCTGAAAATTTCATCATGTGTGCATTAACATGGGCGATTTTCTCACTTTAAATGAGCTACATTTTGTGTCTTGTATCATGAGGATTAATTGAGGATGTTATGGAAATGATTTGAATATTATTTAAGTTAATAAAGTGTGATATTCTACATATCACACATGCTGAAATTTTTTTTCAGCATGTGTGAAGACTTGTGTGGCCGAATTATTAAGCTAAAGAGTGTCCCTATTCATTTCTCATGTGATAGGAATATTTACCATTTAATTGGAGATTCATTTTTTTAAAGAAAAATCAAATCAAATTTGGCATTATTTTGAATAAAAGGGAATGATGCACATGCTGAAAATTCAGCATGGCAATGTCACTAAATGGGCGATTTTTATCCTAGCAAAAAAGGGATTTTTGTCTTGTAATTTATGTGATGTATCTCATGATTTATGGAAGTTATTTTGTGATGATTTTGGCACATGGTTAAGTGTAATTCTCAGATTTTTTTTCAAGTCATCATGATGACAACGTTAAACCAATAAGGAGGTGCCAAGTAAGCGAAGCCTAAATGATCATCCAATAAGAAGATGCCAAGTAAGCAAGGTCTTGTCACAATGATGTCTTACATTCTCCCAAGGACTTAGAAGATAATTTTCAAGAGGGGGAGGCTACACCAAGGGGACGGCCATGCATCATTAAAAGGAAAGAGGAGAGCAAACAAAAAACAAGCAACAAGCATTGCAAATCAAAGTGATCAAAAAGCCTAGCTCTTCTTCTTCTACATCCTCTTTCTTTCTTTCTTCTTGTAAGCCTATTGTATTCATATCTTTCAATCTTGAATAGGCTAGATATAGACCACCACTCATTATATATCTTTGTAAAAGATTGATCAAGGTGTGATCAATCTTCATTCTTGCGAGGTGGTGGTGTTCGTGCATATTGTATTGAACGTACAAGGTTTGTAAAGGGTTGGAGTTAGGTGTAACTCTATCAACCCTGTGGTAAGGTGTATTGCGTGTGTGATTAGTGTGAACCAAGGAAGGTGTTCCTTGAAGAATGGAGTAGGTTGTTTATAACCGAACCAGTATAAAATTCTTGGTGCCATTTACTTTCTGCATTTACTTTTCAGTTACTGCACTGATTATCCTTCTTGTTTGCATTCGTAAAAATAGTTAACGAATTTCAAAAATCACAAAAATTTCCAGAAATATACTCACACGTTCTAGGGTTAATTTGGCACAAGTTTCAACCCTTTTGGATAAGTATAAGTCAATCAAACATCAAACGTTCTGAGACTAGTGCAGTCTGATTTTCAGACTTGCAAAGGTTGATACTTTGATTGTAGTTGACCTACTTCCCAAAAGAATTTTGCAAAACTGTTTCAACCCACTTAAATATAGTATATAAGGAGTTATTGGTCAAATTTTCAGAGCATTTGGACGTTCACACAAATAGGAATAAATTTTTCAAAACCATCTACCGTTTCTGGCAGATTCGAGCAATCTGAGTACCAACGGTTTTTGAAGGGGTTAAAGGTTGAATTTTAATTTGAAATTTTTAGGGGACCCTCATAACATCTGAGGCTAAGTTCTCTCAAAATTTCATAATTTTTGGAGACCTCTAACCTAGTTTTAAAAACGTTTTAAAACTGGTCCTGAAAACAGAATCTGTTTTCAGAAGTTGAATTGTTCAAGTTTAAAGAAATTTTAAAAACCACACTTTCCGCACCATCTATTCAACCCCCCCTTCTAGTGGTGCCTTGCAGATCCTACAAATAAGATCTTTTGACCCTTCAAATAAATAAAAAGATTCAGATGGTCAATCTGGACAGAATTGGACAGAATGTTGCTGATTTTGCAAAACGTGTTTCGCTTGGAATACTGAACCAAAAAGGTTGATCTTTATATCAAAACACTCCTTAGGATGTGTAGTTGATGTTTAAATAAGGCCCTGGCCTTAAACAATTCTTGATAAATACATAATTTAAGGTTTCTCAAAACTGGTCAGATTACAGCCAGATTGGAGCAGTTATCTTGCAAAGACTGAAAGACTAACTTTCCCTTGCTCGAATCAAGTGATTCTTGTTGAAAATGAAAGCTAAAAGTCGGAAGTATAACTCCACCAAAAATCACGAATTTTGAAATTTTTTAGCTATTTGTTCAAATTGTGAGAATTTGTGTGAAAACTGCAGTAAAAACGGGCAGAAAACGGAAAT
>AP025052.1:21964140-22104894 GCA_036186865.1 Eustoma russellianum | reverse complement strand
TTTGTGTGAAAACTGCAGTAAAAACGGGCAGAAAACGGAAATGAAGAAACCAGACAAAAACACCGAGGATTTATCCTGGTTCGGTCAATGTGACCTACTCCAGTCCCAAGGAACACCTTTCTTTGGATTTCACTATCAAATGAATCACCTTACAACAAGAACCAAGCTTGATCCTTGGATTATACACCAACCCTATTCAAGACTTGGAAAATCACCTTCTAAGCAACACATAGTTGCAACTCCTCTAACACCTATTGATATAGCCTTATAAGAATGACTAATCAATCTTACAAATGAAGCTCAAGAGACTTGTAGAAAACAAAAACAACAAGAACACCTTTGCTACAAAGAATGAAACAAGAATAACAACAACAAGAAGATGATAGCTAGACAATTCAACAAATGCTTGTGAGCTTCAAGTGTGTTTCATCTTCTTCACCATTGCCTCTATTTATAATGTGATTTGAGCCTTGGAGATAAGACTTCCAACATGTCACTATCTTCATCACCAAGTCCAAATGTCTTCTCATCATTGGTTGGCCTTTGTACACTTGGCAAAATGAGACAACATAATTGGTCCACCTTGGCACAATGATGTTGGCCGATTTTTCCACCATGGATTGTCTCATTTATCCTTTGCAAAATGTAGATAATATGTAGAAGATAATACCTCAACTTCTTGGCACAAGAATAGGCATGTGAGGCTTTGAACATTTCAAACAAAAATTATCTCCAAGAACCACTAAGTAGCCGTTGGCTACTTCTTGTTTTTTCGAAAAAAATAATTTTGATTTTTCTTAATAAAATAAGAAAGGATAATACCACCAAAATATCCTCAACTCCAAGCACAATAATAGGACATGTGAAGTCTTCATTTGACTTCAAAAAATCTGCTGAAAATAGCCAAGACAACCAAGTAGCCGTTTGGCTACATTTGAATATTTCCAAGTTGGCATTTTTGCCAACTAGCTCCTTTTTGATTTGTCCACTTGTCACCAACTCATAAAATGAATAATGTATCACTTCCACCTGCTCATACACGTTTTTGAGCATACATATATGTGTAGAAACTCAGATTTTTGAAGAAGAAATCAATAGATAATAGTTGACAAGATTATGTCAACGTATAACACAGAAATTCCCAATATTTCTTCTTATATGTTGAGATCATTTCCGCACCTTTAACACCTTGAATAACTCTGAATAATGATGAATAATATGCTCTTATAACATATATAAGAGAGTCTTCAAGAAAAAGTAGAACGTGACATCTCAAATCGTCACATATAAAGCTATAGTCAATAATATCATCATATGAGAGAATAAAATAGAGAATCACCACATTATCTTCAAATTAATAATAACCCAGCTCCAGAATGAAGATAATAATATGATCAAGAGATTCCTTGAGTGAAAATACCAAAAATACCCTCGGGGGTAAAATGACCAAAATACCCCTGGTATATGAAAACTCCAGAAATGACCCGGATGGTCATAAATATTCATGATATCACCTTTGTCATGAAAAATAAAATGAGAATACATCCTTGAAATATTTTCACCATGTGATGTTCCTACAAAACTCAAAATACCAATTTTGCCCTTTTTGGTAAGTTGTAGAAACTTTCAAGGCACGTTAGCCACAATACATTTAAAATCATCAAAATCACATAAGATTCACATAATGAGCAAGTATAAATCATATACAATTGAAAACAACCACTTTAACATATTTTAGAAAAATATTTCTAAAAACCCTAAACATTCTGTGAGACGTGGATCGATCCATGTGAGGGGCTGACGTACGTCGATCGATCCACGTAAGGGGCTGACGTACGTCGATCGATTCATGTGAGAGATTGGTGTCTCACAGTAAGTTTTTGGTTCTTCTCGGTCCAACATCGATCGATCCATGTTAGGGGATGATGTACATCGATCGATCCATGTGTCTCTGCCTGAGAGATCCATGCCATTTTTCTTCACTTTTTCATCCTTTAATCACTTATAACACCATATGTGACATTTCTAAGTATTCACCAGTTAAAATCATGACTTTGAAAATTATCCAAACATATTTCTCAACATTCTCCCCCTTTTGGATAATTTCAAAATAACTTAACATGATTTTAATGTCACAACTCATAACCATTTGTTTAACATCATAAATCTTACCAATTGTTTTCAAACTTTGTTTTCAACAAAATTTTAAATAGTTATGCTCCCCCTCAACTTAAACTCTCCTCTTTAACCGATACTCAACTTATACCAATTGAAACTTATCCTACCAAATCATGACTTACCAACTAAAATCATGTTCTTATTTTATCTCCCCCTTTATTTTGCAAATCATGCAAAGATAGAACTATACAATGGTGTCGTAAGTCATCATGCCTAACTTGGCTCGTAAGTTTTCAAACGTGGCTTGATTAAGGGGTTTGGTAAAGATATCAGCGATATGGTGATCAGTTCTTATATGGTTTATGACTATATCCTCATTTTGAACATGATTGCGAAGAAAGTGGTATCGCACCTCAATGTGTTTGGCCTTAGAATGAAGCACCGGATTCTGAGAAAGATTGATTGCCTTGGGCTATCGTAGAAAATTGGAATCTTATTCATTTTAATGCCAAAATCACTAAGTTGTTGTTTAAGCCAAAGTATTTGGGTAGTACATAAACTTAAGGCAATATACTCGGCTTCAGTGGTAGAAAGAGCTACACTAGCTTGCTTTTTGAAAAACCAAGAGATCAAGTTGGTTCCTATGAATTGACAAGTACCGCCAGTGGATTTTCTATCTAATTTGCAACCACCATAATCACCATCACTATATGCGTGTAATTCCAACTTAACGTTTCTATCATACCAATGTCCTAAGTGAGGTGTATGCTTAAGATATCTAAAGATCTTTTTTACTGCATTGTAATGCGATACCTTAGGACAAGATTGAAACCTAGCACACATACACACACTAAACATAATATCAGGTCTTGATGCAGTTAAGTATGACAATGAGCCAATCATAGACCTATAAAGTGTGTCATCAAAAGGTTTACCATTTTCATCCTTATCAAGTTTGGTGCTAACAATCATGGGGGTCGTTGTAGGTTTCAATTCTTCAAAGCCAAACTTCTTAATCATATCATTGACATACTTAAGTTGGCTAATGTGAATTCCTTGAGGGGTTTGTTTGATTTGAAGGCCTAAGAAGTAGTTCAATTCTCCTACCATTGACATTTCAAATTCTGACTTCATGCACTCTTCGAAGTTTTTTTTACTAAGGTAGGGTTGGTCGAACCAAAGATAATATCGTCTACATATATTTGAAATATTAACAAATCATTATCTTTTCTTCTTAGGAACAATGTGTTGTCTATAGTTCCTCTTTGATAATTATTTGCAATAAGAAAGTTTGCAAATCTATCATACTAAGCTCTTGGAGCTTGTTTCAAACCATATAAAGCTTTCTCAAGCTTGTAAACATGGTTAGGATTCTTTGGATCTTCGAATCCAGGGGGTTGTTTGACAAACACCTCTTCTTGGATGTATCCATTCAAGAATGCACTCTTGACATCTATTTGGAAGAGCTTAATATTGCTTAGACTTGCAATGACAAGTAACAATCTAATTGATCTAGTCGTGCAAAGGTTGCAAAGGTTTCTTCATAATGTATACCTTCTTGTTGATTATAACCTTGTGCGACTAGTCTAGCCTTATTTCTTGTAATTTTTCCTTGTTCATCCATTTTATTCCTAAAGACCCATTTAGTTCCTATGATAGACTTGTCTTCAGGTTTAGGTACTAAGTCCCACACATTGTTCCTTGTGAATTGATTTAATTCCTCATGCATAGCCTCTATCCAAGATATATCACCTAAGGCTTCCTTTACATTCTTAGGTTCTAATTGTGAGATTAAGCTATGTCCTTCAAGTTGACTTATATTTCTACATGTTCTAACCCCCAACACCTGGATCCCCAATGATTAATTCTCTAGGGTGCCACCAATTCCTAGATTGACTAGGTTCACCCTCATCTTGTTCAAATGTTTCATTAGTGTGAACGTTATCATATTTAATTAGATCATTAGTTGTATTATCTTCCAATTGCAAAGTCTCTTGATTTATTTCATCTAAGGATTCATGCATGTCTTGTTTAGGGGGAGTTTGTTCTAGATGATCAAGTATAGGCTCAAGTAATATATCATCATCAAACATATTTTCAACATTATTTTCTTGTTTATGTTGATTTTCATCACTAACTTCAAAGCATGCATTTTCATTGAATTTTACATATATGGATTCAATTATCTTTCTAGATACAGGATTATAACACCTATATGCTCTTGAGTTAGTTGAATACCCAACAAATATGCATTCAATAGACTTTTGTTCAAATTTATCTAGATTATCCTTAGTGTTCAGCACGAAACATTTACATCCAAATACTTTAAGATAATCTATCTTAGGTTGTCTATTGTTTAGCAATTCATAAGGCGTTTTATTTAATTTCTTTCTAATAGTAAGCCTATTCATAATATAGCATGCACAACTAACAGCTTCAACCCATAAATATTTAGGTAATTTATTTTCGCAAAGCATTGTCCTAGCAACTTCTTGAATTGTTCTATTTTCACGTTCAACAACTCCATTGAGTTGTGGTGTTCTAGGTGGTGAAAATTCATGTTTAATTCCATATAGTTCACAAAATTTGATTACGTCTTTGTTTTTAAATTCTCCACTTCTATCACTTCTAATCCTTTTAACATTTTCTTCGTAAATATTTTCAAGTTGCTTAATAAGGGTTTCGATTGCTAATGGAGTATCGTCTTTGTGTGTTATGAACAATGTCCATGTGTAGCGTGAGTAATTATCTACTATGACACACACATAGTAGTGTCCACCTAGACTTCTTGTCCTACTTGGACCAAATAAGTCTAAGTTAAGTAATTCTAATACATGACTAGTACTCACTTCATGTTTCGGTTTTAATGTTTCTTTAATGTGTTTTCCTTTTATACATGTTTCACACATTTGAAAATTATCTAAGTCTAAATTAGGCATACCTCTAATTAAATTCTTTTTAGATAATTTCCTAATGGTTGAAATTCCTATATGACCTAATCTTCTATGCCATAAATTCACATCTAAGTCATGTGATATCAAACACTTAACCTTAGCATCTAACATATTATCTAAGGTAAGGGTATAAATGTTACCATCCCTATTTCCTTTTAAAACTATTTCTCTTTTTTCATTTATTATATCACACGAAGTGGGAAGAAAAGAGACATTATAACCGCAATTTATAAGTTGAGAAATACTAAGTAAATTATACGAGAGATTGCTTACTAACAACACATTTCGTATTTGAAATGTGTTAGGGTCCCCAATTGTTCCTTTTCCAACAACTTGTCCTTTGTTGTTGTCATCGAATGTTACTTTTCCTCCATTTTTGATATGTTCCAATTCGATGAATAGTTTGGGGTTCCTTGTCATATGCCTCGAACATCCACTATCTAAAAACCATTTGGTTTTCAGATTCTTTGACTTTGCCTCCTTCTTGCATTCTTTGCGTTTTTCCTACAATGGAGACAAAGTTTTAGGTACCCTTTATTTGGGTCCTTGAATGTTAGGGGCAGTATTCTTGTTTAGATATCCCTTAGGCATCCAAACTTGAACATACCTTTTAGGCACATTTTTAGCATGATTATAATTTGAAAAATAAGAAGGATTAGCATATAGATGATCATTCCACATAAGTGAAGATGCGTTGTTATACACGTTACGCCATGGTTGATAGTCATTATATGATGGCCGATTTCTATAATGTGTATAAGGCATGCGATTTTGTTTCTTGAATGGCGCTATATAAGTGTGTTCATAGGCATTTCTATAATACTTATATGATTTTTGCCTATATTTAGGTTCATAATAAGTTGGATACATTGTATTCTTTCTAGTTGCATTTGTATACATATAGGCATAATTTCTAGGTTGTCTAGATGCAAAGTTTGGCCTAGATGTATGTTTATGCGTGTGTGCTTTTATGGGTGTATGTTGCATTTTTGCCTTAGAATAAACAGAAGAAGGAGTAGAAGAAGATTTAGCAGGCAAAGTTGTTTTTATATCTTTATAAGGCTGTTTAGTAGTTGAAGATACAAACTTAGTCTTTCTACCTACTTTGTCATCTTCTTCTTTATAGCCTAAGCAGGTTTTATCATTTCTATACTTTTGCGATGAGATTAGTGTATCTAACATATTAGCACCTGACTTAAATTGTTCTAACATTTTTTCTAAGTTAAGTTTAGAAGACTTAAGTTGTATTATTTCATGTTCACAACTTTCCAACTTGGACTTTAACATATTATTTTCCATTTTTATCTTTTGTTCATATTTCCTATATGATTCAATTTTATTCTCTAAAGAATCAAGATTGTTAGTAGACTCTTGTTTAAGAGATTCTAATTGATCGGAAAATTCCAAGTTGAACGTCTTCAACTTGTTATTTTCTTCAATTAGTTTCTTCTTCTTTAGAGAGCCTCTTACAGTGAGCATGCATTCTTAAGAACTCTTCATACATTTCATCAAATGTCATGTCACTATCAGAATCACTATCAGATGAAGAACATACCTCGTTTGATACGAAGCAGACTTGAGCTTCCTCAGTTTCAGATTCTGAGTCGGATGAGTCGCTCCATGTGCTCACCTTCATTGCTCGTTTCCCTTTCCTTGCCTTAGACTCATTTGTCTTTGTCGTTTGTGCCTCCTTGTCCTTGGCTTGTTTATTATATTTGTTATTATTATTATTTTTCTTCGTGGAACAATCGTATGAAATATGTCTTTTTTGACCGCATTCATAACACTTTAACTCTTTATTATACCATTTGTTTGTGTTATTTTTCCTAGGTTGAGAAGAAGAAGAAGAAGAACGTTGCCTATTCCTATTAGGATGTTTGAAAAACTTTCTAAGTTTTCTCGCTATTAATATCAAGTCATCATCTAATTCAGTATCACTATTACTATCATCATTATTTGTATGTGTTTTAGTTGTTTTGAAAGCTATTGACTTACTTGATGGTTTAGATGACTCGGATTTCCGTTGGTTTAGTTTTACCTCATAGACTTTAAGAGACCCAATCAATTCATCTATCTTAGTGATTGACTTTGTCTCCTCGATTGCAGTCACCTTTGGATCCCATTCAGCAGGAAGGCTTCGTAGCACCTTTTGAACCTTTTCATTGTTCGAAAATGACTTCCCTAAATCTTCAAGGGCATTGAAAATATTAGTAATCCTCAAATCCATAGATGTTATGGATTCGTTCGGCAACATTTTGAAAGTCTCTAATTTAGTCATAAGCATGCTTATTTTTGACTATTTAACACCACTAGTACCTTCATGCTTTAATACAAGTAATTTCCACATGTCGTGTGCGTTTGTGTAATTTGAAACATATCCTGCTTCAGACGTTGTAAGTCCATTCAAGAGTAATTGCATAGCTTTAGCATTCATTGACATTTTCTTTTTATCTTCCGATGTTTATTCACTTTTATATTTTTCTACTTCTTGAGTGACTCCATTAACTTGTACAACTATCATTGGCATGTACGGCCCATCTTCAACTATAGACCATAAATCGATGTCATAGCCATTAAGAATAGCCTCATTCTTAGTTTCCAATGAACAACATTATTGCCATCAAAAAGAGGATGGCGTTGGGTGGACATACCTTCCAACTCATATTTGTGGGAGACTATTACCATTGTAAATACATTTGTTTTGAGACTAGCAGGATACAAAGAATAATTGTTTCTTGGCTTTGTATTGATTGTACGGTGTTGAATCTTGCTTCTTTTGAGTGGTGCAGACATTGCTCTGATACCAATTGTTGGATCGTGCACCTGCAATAAACACCACTAGAGGGGAGGTGAATAGTGGTTAGCGGAAATGACACTACAACCCTTTGTAAAAATCCCCTTTGAAAACAAAATCTGAGACCACCTCAGATTCAGAACCCGTTTTTAAAAAATTCAAAACTAATTGTACACAACTTCAAAAATTATGAAACTTTCCAGAATATAAATTCAATGTTTTATCAAGACTCTGTCCAAAAATTAGATAAAAATAAGTTGGTTGGCCCTTCAAACAAATAAAAAGATTCAAATGGTCAATTTGAACAGAATTGGACAGAATGTTGCTGATTTTGCAAAACGTGTTTCTCTTTGAATATTCAACCAAAAAGGTTGATCTTTATATCAAAAAACTCCTTAGGATGTGTAGATGATGTTTCAAAAAGGCCCTGACCTTAAACAATTCTTGATAAATACAAAATGTAAGTTTTCTCAGAACTGGTCAGATTGCAGCCAGATTGGAGCAGTTATATTACAAAGACTGAAAGACTAACTTTCCCTTGCTCAAATAAAGTGATTCTTGTTGAAAATGAAAGCTAACAGTCTGAAGTATAACTCTACCAAAAATCATGAATTTTGAAAATGTTTAGCTATTTTTTCAAATTGTAAGAAGTTGTGTGAAAACTGCAGTAAAAACAGGCAGAAAAAAGAAATGAAGAAACAAGACAAGAACACCGAGGATTTATCCTGGTTCGGTCAATGTGACCTACTCCAGTCCCAAAGAATGCCTTTCTTTGGATTTCACTATCAAATGAATCACCTTACAACAAGAACCAAGCTTGATCCTTGGGTTATACACCAACCCTATTCAAGACTTGGATAATCACCTTCTAAGCAACATTTAGTTGCAACTCCTCTAACACTTATTGATATAGCCTTATAAGAATCGCTAATCAATCTTACAAATGAAGTTCAAGAGGTTTGTAGCACAACAAAAACAACAAGAACACCTTTGCTACAAAGAATGGAATAAGAATAACAACAAGAAGAAGATTATAGCTAGACAATTCAACAAATGCTTGTGAGCTTCAAGTGTGTTTCATCTTCTTCACCATTGCCTCTATTTATAGTATGATTTGAGCCTTGGAGATAAGACTTCCAATGTCTCACTATCTTCATCATCAAGTCCAAATGTCTTCTCATCATTGGTTGGTCTTTGTACACTTGGCAAAATGAGACAACATAATTGGTCCACCTTGGCACAGTGATGTTGGCCGTCTCATTTATCCTTTACAAAATGTAGACAATATGGAGAAGGTAATACCTCAACTTCTTGGCACAAGAATAGGCATGTGAGGCTTTGAACATTTCGAACAAAAAATTATCTCTAAGAACCACTAAGTAGCCGTTGGCTACTTCTTGTTTTTTCGAAAAAAATAATTTTGATTTTTCTTAATAAAATAAGAAAGGATAATACCACCAAAATATCCTCAACTCCAAGCACAATAATAGGACATGTGAAGTCTTCATTTGACTTCAAAAAATCTGCTGAAAATAGCCAAGACAACCAAGTAGCCGTTTGGCTACATTTGAATATTTCCAAGTTGGCATTTTTGCCAACTAGCTCCTTTTTGATTTGTCCACTTGTCACCAACTCATAAAATGAATAATGTACCACTTCCACCTACTCATACACGTTTTTGAGCATACATATATGTGTAGAAACTCAGATTTTTGAAGAAGAAATCAATAGATAATAGTTGACAAGATTATGTCAACGTATAACACAGAAAATCCCAATATTTCTTCTTATATGTTGAGATCATTTCTGCACCTTTAACACCTTGAATAACTCTGAATAATGATGAATAATATGCTCTTATAACATATATAAGAGGGTCTTCAAGAAAAAATAGAACGTAACATCTCAAATCGTCACATATCCAGCTATAGTCAATAATATCATCATGTGAGAGAATAAAATAGAGAATCACCACATTATCTTCAAATTAATAATATCCCAGCTCCAGAATGAAGATAATAATATGCTCAAGAGATTCCTTAAGTGAAAATACCAAAAATACCATCGGGGTAAAATGACCAAAATACCCCTGGTATATGACAACTCCAGAAATGACCCGGATGGTCATAAATATTCATGATATCATCTTTGCCATGAAAAATAAAATGAGAATATATCCTTGAAATATTTTTACCATGTGATGTTCCTACAAAACTCAAAATACCAATTTTGTCCTTTTTGGTAAGTTGTAGAAACTTCCAAGGCACGTTAGCCACAATACGTTTAAAATCATCAAAATCACATAAGATTCACATAATGAGCATGTATAAATCATATACAATTGAAAACAACCACTTTAACATATTTTAGAAAAATATTTCTAAAAACCCTAAACATTATGTGAGACATGGATTGATCCACGTGAGGGGGTGACGTCTCACAGTAAGTTTTTTGTTCTTCTCAGTCCAACATCGATCGATCCATGTTAGAGGATGATGTACATCGATCGATCCATGTGCCTCTGCCTGTGAGATCCACGTCATTTTTCTTTATTTTTTCATCCTTTAATCACTTATAACACCATATGTAAGCTTTGACATCATCAAGATTAGGGATAGAATCCCTAATGCTTGGACTTATATAGACTTGATGAGCATCATGCTGTGGCGATTAGATCTCTCCCAGCGCTCGTACTGTGAGATTTGGTGGTTTCTCCTCACAGAGTGCCAGGTCTAAGTCCATACACCCTAATGTCAAAAGGATAATATCTTTCCATTCAGTGTAATTGCCACCAGTTAGCATTGGAGTACTAGCCGAATCAAATAAAGCAGTAGTGAGAATAACTGCATAACCAAAGAAACACATATCATGCTATGAACATATATAAACAGAATGAATTAATTAAGTTAATTCAGATAGTATATTCTAAACCTTCCTGTGGGTAGAGGTTGCACTCATGCATAAAATATACTTAAATGATATGAAAATTAAACAACCAAAATATTTCCGTACCTGTAGGCATAGGAAATGTTTATATTTAATTTTCTTGATAAATAAAATAACCACTTCTTTGTGGGGCAGAGTGATTGCCTTATTAATCAAATCCATAGTTATGATGACATTTTATTTTCTTTATACAGTACAATTTTAAGATGCTGTGGCTAATCTTAAAATTAAGAAAATAATTCTTTATATGTCACCAACTTTAAAACCTTTTATATGACATCAACAAAAGATGAAATCATAATGAAAATGTGAAGTGAACTGATTCGTTAATACCCAGGAAAGATCACAATCAATTTCCTAAACAGTATTACCATTCTACGTAAAATTCCAGGCTGTACGGTAGGGCCACGTTCTGCTTAAGTACTGACTTTCTAGACAGAAGTTACGTGCGGAGTGTGTTTATCACACCTTCATTATATCAATAATTCACCTTTTGCATTTGCCACAAATTTTCTCAATTCGTAACAAAATGACTTCCAAACAAATTGGGAAAAAGCCACACTTTGTAAGCCCAAACTTGATTCAAAGCAAATTCAGGGGCAAATCTTTAGAGATTTAAAGAAAAATCAAGTGTTAAACACACACAACCAGAATGTAACATCACATCATCATTCATGCATTGCGTCATTTAAATCAAACCTTTAAGTTAATTTGTCAACAAATAATTAAATCAAATAGCCCTCTTGGTTTTTTGTTTTATTTTTTTGTGCAAGTAGATCCCAGAAATATAACAACAAATTTCATCCGTATCCCAATAAAGGCAATAAAATAAACGTTCAACTTTAATCTTTACTGATCCCACGGTTTTTTTTTTAATTCTATGTGGCAAAACAAATTAATAAACATGTTGATCTTGTAAGTCAGTAGCATGGAGAATCACAGAACTGCAATGTAGCGTCCCGCTCCCGAACCCTAACTTCGGGAATAGTGCACCTGTCGTAGCCTACTACGAGAACTACAAGGCGTCGTTCAAACTTCTTTACACGTCAGAAATGACGTATAAATTTTTCACGGAAACGATAATAAAATAAACATATTCATTAAATTAAATCTATCGAAATTAAAACAAGTGCCAAAGCTGTCAAAACTAGCTACGTCAAGTACGAAATACCGAAATAGTTATATTCAAATAAAGAGTCTAGGTAAAAAGAGACATCTAGCTATCCCACTGAAAGCAACCGATCACACGATCCCGGCTCACTCTCCCCAGCTCGCACGATCAGCCCCATCTTCTATAAAAATATACTCAAAGTCCTGCTCACTTGTGGAGGGAAGATAGGGGGAGTGAGTGATGGGAGTCACTCGTAGGTTACCCGTCTCTCCCGAAAAGGGATTGTCACATACTGAGTTGGGCAAGCAGATAAAGCATGTAAAGCAACAACAGATACATAGATAAAGCATTAAAGCATAAATAAATAAATAAGTAACACATACCTGACCTGATCCGTATCCCAACACGTAGCACTAAAACAACTTAATGACAAGGTCATTGATAATCACAGCAGTAATAAATGCAATGCGCAATTTCATGATGCATGCATTTCTATCCCCCTGTCACACGCAGTCAGTTATTATCACGCGTTATGCTCTTTCTTTCCATGTTATGCTATGCATGTCCCGGGTTCTATTAGGTGAAGGTAACCATTATTACCAACACCCATCACACGCCTCGTCGGGCCACACGTCCCGTAGGACCACACGGCTCATAGGCCAAATACAATGCTCGTGCCATGAATGTGTCACACTTGCACACTTCCGTTTGTCCTATGTTGCATGCTCCGTTCTATGTTGCGTATTACCTATATTGCGTAATTACCCTATGTTGCGTGGGGTTCATTACTGTATTTTATCTTCTACGGTTATTTTATCTTCCTAGACTTTATTTTATGTTTCTACACTTTATTTTATTTTCCTAGGGTTTCAAGCACTTAAATCTTTTATTTAATTATTTTTATCTTCCCCTACTATTTTTATTTTTTTTATTATAATTTATTTAATGGGTTTCTAAATTTCTTAATTATACAACATTATTAATATCAAATCGATTAAATTTATAATCTTATAAATACCCTTTTTTGGCACTTACCTGTTTGAAATGTTGTTGTTATTATTATTATTCTTATCTCATTTTATTTTATTTAATTTCAGTCAATGAATTTACTTAATTAATAATTCTATTGGTTAATTAATAAGTTACCAATTTAACTATTCTGGCCATAATTCTGGCCCTCTAAAGATAGCTGGCCCTTTTCCTTCTCTCCCAGCTGCCCGGTCCGACGGGACAGTAGGCCCCCTGGCCTCTGGCCTGCTGGCAGTTTTTTTATATTCGGTTGCGATTTGGGCCAGCTGGTGAACTGGTCCGCTGGCCTGCTGAGGCTGGCAGGCTGGTCCGCTGCAGTCTGGCCTGCCAGTCCTTTATCTTTTTTTTCTATTAACTTCTGGGCCGAATTCTTGGCCTACTACCATTTAAGGCCGGCTTGCTGAGATTGGCCTGCTGGCCGAAAACAGGCCAGCTGGCCCTTACCCCCTTTTCTTTTTTTTTTAAATTTTCTGTATTCTTTCCTTTATTTCTTTAATTCTTAATTTTCTTTAAAAATTCATATCTTATTCGTTTTAACTCCGATTAACCCCATACCAGTTGCATTCGACTCATTATAACGCAACGAACACAACGGCGCTGGACGCCTCACCGCATGTCCAACACGTGCCGCTTGTGGCAGCCGCGCGTTTGATACACGCGCCGTCTCCAGGCACATTTTTCCACCATCTGAACCCATTTCAACCTATTTCCGTGCTATATGATCTACATCTAAGGCCATTCATGTAATTTCCATACCAAAACATAAAGAATTCATAATAAACATATAAAGATAGACATACATCATCATCATCATCATCATCATCCAGACCCAGTATATCCCAACAACATCAAAAGTTATCGTTAGAGTCTGGGGAGGGTAAGTGGTAGGCAGACAATACCTCTATCCTAAGGGATAGAGAGTCTTCTTCTAGTGAGACCTCCGGCTCTATATGTACCTGCATAAATGACATGATAATAGATATATGTTGTGCTAGTGTGTTAGTGAGGAAATTCAGGAAATACAAATAAAGGAATTTCGATATTAAAATACACATCACGTGTATATGTACATGTAATGTAAAACAACGGTATAACATACACAACCAAGTGGAAAAAAGATAGACATACAATGATAATCAAATAATTCCCAAAACAGAATGCGAGGGAATCCAAAGCAATCCGACAGAGGGGAGGGTAACCTACCTCTTGAATATGACTTCACGGATCAAAAACAAGATGAAATTTGATGTTGATGGCCAATACCCCTTCCCTTTCTTCTCTCTTTTTCTTCTCTTTTCTCTTTTCCCCTTTTCCCTCTTTCATTCTCCTCCCTGCCGATCTCTCTATCTCTCCAGGCGCTGTATTCTTTTTTTCCTTGCAACTAACATGTGTGTGTGACTGAGTGAGTTGAGGAGAATTTAATTTGGTAAGGGAGGAAATTAAGGGAGTTGAGGGGGGAATGGTTTTGGGGAAATTGGGAAAGTGGGGAAGGGATCATGGGAAGGGTAGTTATTAGGGTTTAATTATTAGGTTTAATTTAATAATTTCAATTTGATCTTTTTTCCCTTAATTTCGGTTATGACATTCTACCCCCCTTACAAATAGTTTCGTCTTCGAAACTCGCGTACCTTATTCGAAGAGATGCGGATAGCGCTTGCGTATGTGATCCTCGAGCTCCCAAGTTGCTTCGCGCTTTGTATGATTAGACCACTGAACCTTTATGTACAGAATCAACCTGCGTCTTAGCACCTGATCCTTCTGATCGACTATTTGGACTGGGGTCTCTTCATACGTGGCATGGCTTTTCACCTGTAGTGCTCGTGCCTCTAGTATATGACTCGGGTCTAAAATATACTTCCACAACTGTGAGACATGAAAGACATTGTGCACTTGCGCGAATGCCGGAGGTAGAGCAAGTATGTAGGCCAATGTGCCGATCCTCTCGAGTATCTCATACGGTCCAATGTTGCGAGGGCTTAGCTTACCTTTTTCTCCGAATCTCATCACACCCTTGGTCAGAGACACCTTCAGGTAGACCTTCTCTCCTACTGCAAACTCCATAGGTCGTCGCTTCGTATCAGCCCAACTCTTATTCCGATCCTGCACTACCTTCAGCCTATCCCGAATTACTTTGATCTTTTCTCGAGTCTGCTCTATCAAATCAGGCCCTGCGATAGTCCTCTCACCAACTTCATCCCAATAAACTGGTGATCTGCACTTACGCCCATATAATGCCTCAAATGGAGCCATTCCGATCGCGTCGTGATAACTGTTATTGTAGGAGAACTCTATCAATTTCACCATGCCGTCCCAGTTCCCCTTGAAATCTAGAGCACAAGCCTTCAACATATCCTCCAGAGTCTGAATAGTCCTCTCCGACTGGCCGTCAGTCTGCGGATGAAATGACGTACTCAATCGCAGCTTAGTCCCCATAACTCTTTGATAGGCTGTCCAGAATCTCGATGTAAACCTCGGATCTCGATCGGATACAATGCTTACTGGTACACCATGCAAATTGACAACATTATCAACATACAATGTCACCAATTTCTCTATCGTGGCCTCACTAGACACTGGCAGAAAGTGCACGAACTTGGTCAACTGGTCGACTATCACCCATATAACATCATTGCCGCTTCTCGTCTTAGGGAGTCATGCGACAAAATCCATTGTGATATGCTCCCATTTCCATTCCGGTACCTCTAACAGCAACAAAAGACCTCGGGCCGCTGATGCTCTGCTTTTACCTGCTGGCACACAAGACATCTCTCAACAAACTCTGCAATATGCCTCTTCATACCACTCCACCAATAGTTCTTCTTCAGATCGTTGTACATCTTTGTAGAACCTGGATGAATCGACATCTTAGAATGGTGTGCCTCCTTCAATACTTCTTTTCTCAAGTCATCATCGTCTGGTACACATAGTCTCCCCTGATACCATAGGCTGCCATCATTATGTATCTGAAACCCGTCAACTTGGCTAGTCATCATCTTCTCCTGGATTTCTCTGAGTATTGTCCTCCTTCTGAGCCTCCTTGATTCGCTCAATCTGGGAAGGTGTAATGACCAATGCCGCCAGAACATTGGCCATGGAATCTACAATATCAAGGTCAAACTCAACAATTTCTCTCTCCAATGGTGTCTGTCGGACGTGACCTGAATTTCTGATTAGTGCATCGGCAACTCTGTTGGCTTTTCCCGGATGGTAGTTAATAGTCAGATCATAGTCTTTCAACAACTCTAACCACCTTCTCTGACGCATATTCAGCTCCTTCTGGGTAAACATATACTTCAGACTCTTGTGATCAGTGAATACTTCGCATTTCTCTCCGTACAAATAATGCCGCCAAATATTAAGTGCAAAGACCACCGCAACTAACTCAAGGTCATGAGTCGGATAGTTCTGCTCGTAAGACTTTAACTGTCGTGAGGTATAGGCAATAATTCTGCCTCCTTGCATCAGAATGCACCCTGAAACGAAGGAATTAGACCACTATCGGAACACATATAAGTTTAAAATTAAAACCATTTATATGTACCTAGTCCATTCTTGGAAACGTCGCTGTAGATGACGAACCCTTCTGAACCAAAGGGCTGCGCCAAAAAAGGAGCAGTGGTCAACCTTTTCTTCAATTTTGTGAAGCTCCTTTCACAGTTCACAGTCCACTCAAACTTTGTCTTTTTCTGCGTAAGTCTGCTTAAGGGTGCCGCTATGGTGGAGAAGCCCTCGACGAACTTTTTATAGTAACCTGCCAACCCGAGAAAACTCCTCACCTCCCTCACATTAGTTGGTCTGGGCCACTCTGTGATCGCCTTTACCTTTTTTGGGTCCACTGAGATTCCTTCTTATGAGATAATGTGACCCAAGAAAGCCACACTCTTCAGCCAAAATTCACACTTACTGAATTTTGCATACAACTTCTTCTGACACAGAATCTCCAAGACTTCTCTCAAGTGCTTTGCATGCACCTTCTCATCCGGTGAGTAGATCAGAATATTATCAATGAACACCACCACAAACTTCTCCAACTGCTCCCTGAACACCGTGTTTATCAGATCCATGAAAACGGCTGGTGCATTAGTCAATCCAAACGGCATCACCAAAAACTCATAGTGGCCATATCGGGTGCGAAAAGTAGTCTTAGCCACATCTTCTGCCTTGATCCTCAACTGATGGTATCTGGATCGAAGATCAATCTTTGAGAAAATCTTTGCACCCTGTATAGATGCGACACGGAGCGATTAAAATTGAAACTCGTATTTCAACCAACACTGTTGTAAATAAAGCTTACCTTCAGTTAATCGAATAGGTCATCGATCCGAGGTAGAGGATACTTGTTCTTGATGGTGATTTTGTTGATCTCTCGATAATCTATGCACAAGCGCATGCACGGTAGAGGATATTTGTTCTTGATGGTGATTTTGTTGATCTCTCGATAATCTATGCACAAGCGCATGCTCCCATCTTTCTTCTTGACAAACAGAACTGGAGCTCTCCATGACGATACGCTTGGGCGAATGAACTTGCGATCCAACAACTCATGTAGCTTCTCTTTCAGTTCTTTAAGTTTTGCTGGAGCCATACGATAAGGTGCCTTCGATATGGATTCAGCTCCAGGGATCAGATTAATCTCGAACTCTACTTCTCGACTAGGCAGTAATCCAGACAATTCATCCGAAAAGACATCTCTGAACTCGTTCACCACTGGAATCATCTCGAGAGATGGCGCCTGCTGTTCTGCCCCTAGCGCGTAAACCAAGAAACCCTTGCCACCTTTTCTCAGCACCTGGTGAGCTTGCATCACGGTCAAGTACCTCTGCTTGGGCACCTTCTCCAGTTTAGTGTTCCTCTGCAAAATAATCTCTTGTACGTTCGGACCTCTGATGTTCACTTGTTTTTGCCGGCAATCGATGGTAGCATGGTACTTCGTCAGAAAATCCATGCCTAGAATGACGTCGAAGTCCTTTATCTGTATCGGGATCAGCGTTGCTGTAAACTCATGACAATCAATCTCCAACTTGCATCCTCTATACTGCTGATGAGACACAATCACCTGTTCGCCTGCCGTCTGAACTCTGTATGGTGTTTCAAGCCAATCGGGTAGAGTATCTAGGTTCTTAGCGAACCTCCTAGCGATGAAAGAGTGGTTGGCGCCACTGTCGAATAGAACATTGGCGGGTACCTTATTAATCAATATTGCACCTAACATTTTCCAAGTTAATTATGCGATAAAAGTTACTTATAGACAAACATTTTAATTAAAAAGAACGAAGTTAACTATGCGTAATTAAAGGTACCTGTCACAACTTCACCAGCTCCCTCAACGTCTGTATCTGTCGTCATGCACACACGAGCATTCGTCTTTGGCCATCCTCTCTACTGATCCCCCTGAGGCTGCGGCTGCTGCTGATGCTCTGGACAATCCCTAGCGTAATGCCCCGTCTTGCCGCATCGAAAACAGAGATTCGTCTTCTTCCAACACTCACCCAGTTGGGTACGTCCACAGTGAGTGCATGGTAGTGCTGGTCCCTTGTCCCTCGATGGCTGTTGCTGACCAATCGGCTGACGCCGGGGCACCTTCACCCAGCGCCCAGCTCTCCCTGAACTGGAATCCTCACGAGGCCTCTTGCCCCTCTCCTCAGTCGCAACTCTCGCCAAGTCATCCTCCACCTCACGACACACCTCCAGAAGATCCTCATAAGTTTTCGGTCTCGTGTATACAATCCCAGTCTGAAGGCGAGAGTTCAACTCGATCATGTACTTCAGCATCTTGGCCTTCTCATTTTCCATAATAGATGACATGTACCTACCTAATGCATGAAAACGCTCTGTGTACTGGGCCACTGTCATAGAACCCTGTGTCGGCGTTTGGAACTCGATCATCCTCTTCTGAATCGCACTGTCTGAAATATAAAACTTCTGAAACTCCTATCTGAACTGGGTCCACGTCACCGGTGCGGTTCGGTAGATCTGTACACTGTGCCACCACTGCTCAGCCTCTCCTTCAAGGAAGGACGCATCAACCTCAACCCTCAGCTCCTCAGGCACTTGTAACAAACGGAGCTGGTCATATACATTCTTCAATCATATCTCTGCCTCCTCCGATCAGGAAGTCCCTCGAAACATCGGAATACGGGATTTATGCATCTCCCGATAGTAGAATCGTAGACCAGGTAGAGGCGGCGGCCGCAGTACTTGCTGCTGATTAATTTGCTGATGATGCTGTGCCACAATGTTGGCCAGAGTGGCCATAGCGTCAGTCGACGCATGGGGTATGGCCCCCTGACTCTGATCATCACCTCTGTTCCCGCCGTTACCCGGTAGATCACGTCTAGATGTCATCTTTCCTGTGAAATTTGCAACAGTACAAACACTTCGTTAGTCCAGCAAAGCTTGAGGGTAATTTAAGAAATTTGGTCGTTTATGGAAATTCGCTCTAAATTCTAGAGGTAGAAAGATAAATTAATAAATAAGACAATCACTCACTCTCGTACCCCTTAACCCGATCATAACTTAAGTCTAAGATCATCACTTAACATATTTTGTTGTTTTAAGGGTAAAACTGGCATTTTAGAAAAATATAGTAGCTTATGTCTAAGTTATCTAGTTAATCCTGCGTTCCCGAGGTGGATCTGGAGCCTCAGCTCTGATACCACCTGTAGCGCCCCGCTCCCAAACCTTAGCTTCGGAAACAGTGCACCCGCCGTAGCCTACTACGAGAACTACAAGGCGTCGTTCAAACTTCTTTACACGTCAGAAATGACGTATAAATTTTTCGCGGAAACGATAATAACATAAACATATTCATTAAATTAAATCCATCGAAATTAAAACAAGTGCCAAATCTGTCGAAACTAGCTACGTCAAGTACGAAATACGGAAATAGTTATATTCAAATAAAGAGTCTAGGTAAAAAGAGACATCTAGCTATCCCACTAGAAGCAACCGATCACATGATCCCGGCTCACTCTCCCCAGCTCGCACGATCAGCCCCATATTCTATAAAAATATGCTCAAAGTCCTGCTCACCTATGGAGGGGAGGTAGGGGGATGAGTGATGGGAGTCACTCGTAGGTTAGCCGTCTCTCCCGAAAAGGGATTGTCACATACTGAGTCGGGTAAGCAGATAAAGCATGTAAAGCAACAACAGACACATTGATAAAGCATTAAAGCATAAATAAATAAATAAGTAACACATTCACGACCCGATCCATATCCCAACATATAGCACTGAAACAACTTAATGACAAGGTCATTGATGATCACAACAGTAATAAATGCAATGCGCAAATTCATGATGTATGCACTTCTATCCCCGTGTCACACGCAGTCAGTTATTATCACGTGTTATGCTCTTTCTTTCCATGTTATGCTATGTATGTCCCGGGTCCTATTAGGTGAAGGTAACCATTATTACCAACACCCATCACACGCCTTGTCAGGCCACACGTCCCGTGACCACACAGCTTATAGGTCAAATGCAATGCTCGTGCCATGAATGCGTCACACTTGGACACTTTCGTTTGTCCTATGTTGCATGCTCCGTTCTATGTTGTGTATTACCTATATTGCGTAATTACCCTATGTTGCGTGGGGTTCATTACTGTATTTTATCTTCTACTGTTATTTTTTCTTTCTAGACTTTATTTTAGATTTCTACACTTTATTTTATTTTTCCTAAGATTTCAAGCACTTAAATCTTTTATTTAATTATTTTTATCTTCCCCTACTATTTTTATTTCTTTTATTATAATTTATTTAATGGGTTTCTAATTTTCTTAATTATACAACATTATTAATATCAAATAAATTAAATTTATAATCTTATAAATACCCTTTTTTTGGCACTTACCTGTTTGGAATGTTGTTGTTATTATTATTCTTATCTCATTTTATTTTATTTTATTTCGGTTAATGAATTTACTTAATTAATAATTCTATTGGTTAATTAAGAAGTTACCAATTTAACTATTCTGGCCCTAATTCTGGAGGATAGGATCCCCTCACCGCAAGGGAGTACGGTGACGCGTGACCACGCGACACGTGGCAGCAAGGGAAGGTGGTGAGGCTAGATGCAGGAGACCCACATCTAGCATCACCAAACTCCCTTGCTGCCACATGTCGCGTGGTCATAAAGGGGGTGAGGAAAATGGGGGTGAGGAGATCCCAACCCTAATTCTGGCCCTCTAAAGATAGCTGGCCCCTTTCCTTCTCTCCCAGCCGCCCAGCCTGCCAGGACAGTAGGCCCGCTGGCAGCTTTTTTTTATACATTCGATTGCAATTTGGGCTGACTGCTAAACTGGCCCGCTGGCCTACTGAGGCTTGTAGGCTGGTCCGCTACAGTCTGGTCCGCTAGTCCTTTATCTTTTTTTTGGTTAACTGATGTGCTGAATTCTTGGCCTGCTACCATTTAAGGCCGGGTTGCTGAGATTGGCCTACTGGCCGAAAACAGGCTAGCCGGCCCTGTTATGCCCCGCACCCTCTGTAGGATAATTAAAAGGCGAAGAAGGGATTAAACGGAGTTTAATGATAGTCAACGGGAATAAAAGAGGCATTAAGTAAGAGGATTAATTAGAAATTAATGAAGGATTGAATATTAGAATTAAATGGTAGTTAATTTTAGAATTAAATAATAAAGGTTTATCTTTTAAGATAAATAAGATAATAGATATAATTTAGAAACATCAAATCTTACCCTAATTCCCTATTAAACTGACAACGTCAGTTTCCTCTCCATTCACAGAGAAGTCGACGCAGCCTCATCACCTCAAATGAAATAAGAAACAGAAATAACAGAAACTGTCTAATCAATTCTCTCCATCAGGTCTAAACATCCCATTCTGCGCACTCGCCGTCGTCCTCAATGAAAATCATGTCATACTCAGGTTCTCCTGTAACACAAAGGCAGTACCCTTAGCGAAAAACGCTAGCAAGTAACCCGCTTATAAGACATACGGGATCAACACATGGCAAGACATGAGTAATATGTAATTCAAGGGAATGGTGGGGCACATGTCTTGTAACTTTCAAATATATAACCAAATAACGCAACAGAGCAAGTACAGCAGTTTGCACGTAAGTAACAACGCATTGCAAATCATATAACGCTCATATTCATACCACATTGACTCTCGTGATGCATGTCAAAATATGCACTACACTACACATTCACATATGCATGAACGCTTTCTCTTTTAAAACAGTGCAATGATGTCACAATGTCCGGTCACTTCACATAACTTTATACCCTGTAACGCGCCCCGTCTTATATTTCCATCCCGGTTTACGTTACAGCCAACTTTATACCCTGTAATGCACCTCGGCTTATATTTCCATCCCGATTAGCATTACAGACAACTTTATACCCTGTAACGCGCCCTGGCTTATATTTCCATCCCGGTTTACGTTACAGTCTTTTGTGCCCTGCAATGCACCCCACAGTTCTTTTGGTATTCACATTGTCGGTTGACGTACTGTATTGATGATTTAGATTACCGAGATATGTTTCCGTGCTTATTTCTCTTACGTCATCGATGATGTGTATTCGAGAGACGAGACGTCTTGTAGTCTTCTCAGTAAGCTACGACGGGTGAACCGATTCGGATTCCGCTGTCCGGGTCGGGGCGCTACAGGTGGTATCAGAGCCTAGGCTTCAGATCTACCTCGGAGACCTAGGTTATGACATGTAGAGTCTTGAGCCATGATTTTCACCTTAAGTTGATCCTTAAGTCTAAGTATGTAATCTTAGATTTAAGTTTGATTGGGATGGGTGTGTGTACGAGCGCGATTAAGTGTAAGCGATAAATGTTAATTATTTTAGTTCGTAAACTCCGCCTTGTACACATTTTGGATTCCAAGCACTGATTTATTTCTAAACTGCTAGATACTAATAAGCGTGACCTTGCAGAAAATGCCTCCTAGACGTGACAACTAAGGAAATGGTGGCAATGGAAACAATGACCCACCACCACCACCTCCAGTTCTAGTACCCCAAGCACTGATTGATGCTATCACAGTGATAGCACAAGGGGTTGCTCAACAGCAGCAACAACCACAACAACCGCCTCTGCCGCCTCAGCACGGCATCAGGTATTACATTGGGGAGATACGGAAGATGCATGCCCCCAATTTCGAAGGGACCACTGACCCAGAGGTGGCTGGGTTCTGGTTAGATGAAGTGGAAAATGTTTCAGGCTTGTGCAAGTGCCTGAAGATCTAAAGGTGGATGTAGCCACGCCATTTCTGACTGGCAGAGCCAACGCATGGTGGAATGGCATTCTGCCCAAGATGACTCCTCTGATTCTGTGGAGACAATTTGTACAGGCTTATAAAGACTACTACGTGCCTGAGACTGCCATTCTGGAGAAGATGAGACAGTTCGACAAGTTTGAGCAAGGAAGGATGTCTGTTTCTGATTATGCGGATAGGTTCCATGCTTTGGGAAAATTCACACCCTTGGTATTGGAAAATAATCGGATGAAAATGCTGAAGTTTGAATAGGGTCTGAACCCCCGCATACGGACGGCTATAGCGGGGTCAAGTCTGAAAACATTTGAGGAAATGCTGGACGCATGTTATCGGGTGGAGAGTGACATGCGTAGGTCACAACAAAGAGAGGCTCGGGAAGAATCGAGCAAGAGGCCAAGGGTGGAGCAAAGTGGAAGTAGACCCGGACGTTGGGTCAAGATCCCCAGAAAAGGGCAAGCAGGGCCAGTTCAAAGGGCACCGCAGCCAAACCAACCTGATCGTCAAGCACCTGCAGAATGCCCACACTGCCATAAAAGACACGTGGGCGAATGTTGGAAAATAACAGGTGCGTGCTTCAGATGTGGAAAGTCAGGCCATAGGATCAGGGACTGCCCAGAATGGAACCCCAAGCCTCAGACGACAACAGGGCCGGCCCAGCAGCAGAAAGGCAGGCCCAATGCGAGAGTCCACGCCATGACGGACGCAGAAGTCCAGGAGGACGCAAACGTGGTGACAGGTATGACCTAAGTTAAATAATAGTTGCTTAAGCTGAATGTTAGTCTTTTAAGTTGATGGCTGAACATGTGTTATGTGAAAACCTTTATGTGTTACCCTCTTGTGAATTAGGTGTGATCTTAGTTAACAAAGTACCTGCCAACGTGTTATTTGATAGTGGAGCTAGCCACTCCTTCATCTCTAAGCGATTCGCCAAAGGGCTCGATTGTTTACCCGAATGACTTGAGAACCCATTTAGGGTGCAGGCAGCAGGCGAGCAAGTACTGGTTTCTCACCACCAGTACAAAGATTGTGAGTTGGAGTTGGATGGAAAATTATTTTCAGTGACACTAGTCCTAATTCCGATGAAGGATTTTGATGTAATATTGGGCATGGATTGGCTGACCAAGAATCATGCCAATATTGACTGCAAACTCAAACAAGTGACCGTTAAGGACTCCGAGATGATCTGGGTGATAGTAGACCGATTAACAAAGACGGCTCATTTCATAGCCATGCCACATGGTACCTCGTATGAAAAGTTATCTAATATCTATGTGGATAACATTGTGAGCCTACATGGAGTCCCAGTCAGCATTGTGTCGGACCGTGATCCCAAGTTTACTTCCAAGTTTTGGAGGGCGTTTCAGAAGGCGATGGGTACCGAACTGAGGATGAGTACCGCATACCACTCTCAAACGGATGGACAATCCGAGAGAACCATCCAAACCTTGGAGGACATGTTGAGAGCATGCGCCTTAGATTTTAAAGGAAACTGGGATAGCATGTTGAAGCTAATGGAGTTTTCGTATAATAACAACTATCACAGTGCAATTGGCATGGCGCCATTTGAAGCGTTATATGAGCGCAAGTGTAGGTCCCCGGTTTGTTGGGACGAAGTCGGAGAAAGGATGATCACTGCACCCGAGTTGGTTGAGCAAACAGTGGAAAAGGTCAAGATGATAAGAGAGAAACTCAAGGTGGCACAAGACCGCAATAAGAGTTGGGCTGACACAAAGAGGCGGCCCTGGGAGTTTGAGGAGGGTGAGAAGGTTTATTTAAGAGTTTCACCTACCAAGGGAGTTGCAAGATTCGGAGTGAAGGGCAAGTTAAGCCCTAGATATATAGGCCCTTACGAAGTACTAGGCAAAGTTGGAGAAATAGCATACCGACTAGCCCTACCTCCGAGTTTGTCACAAGTACATAACGTATTTCACGTATCTCAACTACGGAAATACGTATCGGACCCGAGCCATGTCTTTGAAGCCCAACCCTTAGATGTGAAAGAAGACGTCACTTACGAAGAGCAGCCAGTAAAGATTGTGGATAGAAAAGATCAAGTCCTACGCCGACGCGTCATTCCGTATGTCAAAGTTCAGTGGAGTAACCATACGGAGCGTGAAGCCACGTGGGAGCTTGAAGAGCAAATGAAGGAGCTATATCCACATCTTTTCCAATAAGGTACGCCAGTTTCAAGGACGAAACTTTTTGTAAGGGGGGTGGAATGTTATGCCCCGCACCCTCTGTAGGATAATTAAAAGGTGATGAAGGGATTAAACGGAGTTTAATGATAGTCAACGGGAATAAAAGAGGCATTAAGTAAGAGGATTAATTAGAAATTAATGAAGGATTGAATATTAGAATTAAATGGTAGTTAATTTTAGAATTAAATAATAAAGGTTTATCTTTTAAGATAAATAAGATAATAGATATAATTTAGAAACATCAAATCTTACCCTAATTCCCTATTAAACTGACAACGTCAGTTTCCTCTCCATTCACAGAGAAGTCGACGCAGCCTCATCCCCCTTAGGCGATTTTGGAAGCCTTACAACCCTAAGGAAGAATCTCTTCAGGAATCCACCCAATCTTCGTCCTTTCTTCGTTTCTCCTTCAAGTAATCAAAGGCAAGTAACTTTCTTATAAGTTCCTACGATTTGTGAAAGAAAAATGGCCTATTTTGATATCAAATTGGATCATCATGCAGTAGTTTCGTTTTGTGATTCTTTGTTTATGACTTATGTGTTTTGGTTGCGAGTTTTGGCCGCTGTATATGAAAAGGCATTGCCGTTGTTGTTGATTATGTGGAATCCTACAAATCCCTACCCCGTAAACCCTTTCGATGTGCCTTCATTGTTGGATAGGGTTGGGGATGGGAAAAGGTGGGATCTTTCGGGTTGTCTTGATGATTGGTGTGCGTTCTAGGTTTGAATGCGTGATGAGTTTGTGGAGGTTTTGCGTTGATGAGATAAGCATGGACTATTAGCGCAGTTAGGCTTGGAATGAGGGGAAGGAAATTGGGGAAAACGTTGGTTGAGGATTGCATCTTCTGCTGCAATTCGCAGAACAAAGTTCACAGGAAACGCTGACATCGATCGATCGATGTCAGAGATCGATGTCCCCTGTTAGACATCGATCGATCGATGTATAGGTGAGCTGAGAGATCGATGTCCCCTGACGGACATCGATCGATCAAAATAAGGGAAGGCTGAGAGATCGATGTCCCCTGTTGGACATCGATCGATCGATGTAAGTGAGGCTGAGAGATCAATGTCCCCAGTTGGACATCGATCGATCGAAGTGGAGGGTTCGATGTCTCCAGTTGGACATCGATCGATCGAAGCTAGGGAATGAAGTCCATCAAGTTTGTGGAAAAATAGAGGAAGATAGAGGGAAGCTCGGGGAATCTTTGGGTGATTTTAGAGACTTCCTAAGGCCGGATTAAAGGTAGTTTAAGTCTCGGGAATATGGCTTAGGATGGTGAATCAATTTGGAGAGTTCGAAAGGGGTTTTCGAATCGCATTTCAAGGTATATGACTTAGAGGGGTTAGGAGATGAACGTACGAGGTGTTTGAGAGTTCAACGAGGAATTGTTAGGGATACTTGCCTTAGGTTATGAACCTTAGGATCATGACTAAGTGTTGACGCGATAGACAAAGTCTAAGTTATGATGTGTAAGTTAGTGAGAGCTTGTGTGTTGCTTATACGTGCGAATGTGTACATGAATGACTTATATGAATGTGAAGTGCATACGAGGATGAGAAATGAGAATGAAATGAGGAGTCTTGCATCATGGCACGTGCATTTGCATATTGATTTGAAAAGAAAGGTGCTTCGGCACAGATTTGCGAAGGTGACCTGCAATGTTAACCGGGATGGAAATTTAAGCCGGGGTGCATTGCAGGGCACAAAAGACTGTAACGTAAACCGGGATGGAAATATAAGCCGGGGCGCGTTACAGGGTATAAAGTTGTCTGTAATGCTAATCGGGATGGAAATATAAGCCGAGGTGCATTACAGGGTATAAAGTTGGCTGTAATGTAAATCGGGATGGAAATATAAGCCGGGGCGCGTTACAGGGTATAAAGTTATGTGAAGTGACCGGACATTGTGACATGCTTTGCACTGTTTTAAAAGAGAAAGCGTTCATGCATATGTGAATGTGTAGTGTAGTGCATATTTTGACATGCATCACGAGAGTCAATGTGGTATGAATATGAGCGTTATATGATTTGCAATGCGTTGTTACTTACGTGCAAACTGCTGTACTTGCTCTGTTGCGTTATTTGGTTATATATTTGAAAGTTACAAGACATGTGCCCCACCATTCCCTTGAATTACATATTACTCATGTCTTGCCATGTGTTGATCCCGTATGTCTTATAAGCGGGTTGCTTGCTAGCGTTTTTCGCTAAGGGTACTGCCTTTGTGTTACAGGAGAACCTGAGTATGACATGATTTTCATTGAGGACGACGGCGAGTGGGCAGAATGGGATGTTTAGACCTGATGGAGAGAATTGATTAGACAGTTTCTGTTATTTCTGTTTCTTATTTCATTTGAGGTTTTAGATGGCTGTGACCATACACAGTTCTTTTGGTATTCACATTGTCGGTTGACGTACTGTATTGATGATTTAGATTACCGAGATATGTTTCCGCGCTTATTTCTCTTACGTCATCGATGATGTATATTAGAGAGATGAGACGTCTTATAGTCTTCTCAGTAAGCTACGACGGGTGAACCGATTCGGATTCCGCTGTCCGGGTCGGGACGCTACAGGCCCTTACCCTCTTTTCTTTTTTGTTAAATTTTCTGTATTCTTTCCTTTATTTCTTTAATTCCTAATTTTCTTCAAAAATCCATATCTTATTCGTTTTTAACTCCGATTAACCTCAAACCAGCTGCATTCGACTCATTATAACACGACGAACGCAACGGCGCTGGACACATCAGTGTGTCTCCAACACGCGCCGCCAGGGACCCGTGTGGGTTCCACCATCAGTGTGTCTCCAACAAGATTATACACGCGCTGCCTCCAGGCGTGTTTTTCCACCATCTGAACACATTCCAACCTATTTCGGTGCTATGTGATCTACATCTAAGGCCATTCATGTAATTTTCATACCAAAATATAAATAATTCATAATAAACATATAAAGATAGACATACAATGATAATCAAATAATTCCCAAAACAGAATGCGAGGGAATCCAAAGCAATCTGACAGAGAGGAGGGTAACCTACCTCTTGAATACGACTTCACGGATCAAAACAAGATGAAATTTGATGTGGATAGCCAATACCCCTTCCTTTCTTCTCTCTTTTTCTTCTCTTTTCTCTTTTCCCCTTTTCCCTCTTTCCTTCTCCTCCCTGCCAATCTCTCTATCTCTCCGGGCACTATATTTTTTTTTCCTTGCAACTAACGTGTGTGTGAGTGAGTAAGTTGAGGAGAATTTAATTTGGTATGGGAGTTGAGGCGGGAACGGTTTTGGGGAAATTGGGGAAGTGGGGAGGGGATCATGGGAAGGGTAGTTATTAGAGTTTAATTATTAGGTTTAATTTAATAATTTCAATTTGATTTTTTCCCCTTAATTTCGGTTACGACATGCAACTCCATTAATCTTTCGTACGGAAATCAACAACCAAATCAAATTCTCCAATTTGAGATATACCACATATCATTACATTGTTGTCCTCCTTTGATTGTGGCAAGTTTTTCGTTCAAGGAATTCCCCCCCCCCAACTAAATAAGGTATGAGATGTGCCATTGTTATTACCTAGTTCCATAACATGAAGGCTATAGTCATGGCAATTTCCTTAGTGACAGGAAATGTGAAGCCTATCTTGTAGGAATGCATGAATTACCTAACCTAGATATATATTTGACATTGAGGGAAGCTTGGTCTAAGAACAACCCCCTACCATGCCCTTTTGTATTTTAAGGACCATTGTTAATTAAATATGTGGTTCATTTTCTGGCAATAGAACATTAGTTCTGATTGTGGTGTTCATGTTTGAGGGCTGCAGATTTTGCTCCTCAGTGAAAGTAAGGTTGAGGCTGTGCGTGTATTTCCGGAAGGTAAGTATTGTTTTGACAAAAAAAATGGTTTAATACAAACGTAAAGCATGCAGTCAACCAATCTTCGCTTTTCTTCTGATGATTTGAAGAATAGTGGAATCTTACATAGAATAGTGGCTTGCTGGATAAGATGCAGCGATACTCACAGAAATAGAATGAAATCATATGCATCAATTTCAGCGGAATAAAAGTATACACAATTGAATACTGAAGGTCTCGAAAACTATAATCTTGTAACCTTTGAACGATTAAATTGTATTAAAAGATACAGAAGAAAGTTTCTAAATACAAACGATATGGTCAGAGATGGCTCTGATACCAAATGTTGGGCCAAAATGAATAGCGGAAGCATAAAAGTTACCTCCGGCCATTATCGTTTAGTCGTTGCCTTAGAACCGGAAGCTTGCTGCAGAGAAGAATTCCTGTGGGAAATGGAGCCTTCTATCTTATGTCTATCTGAATGCTGTACAGCTTGAATCGATGAAATATCACATGCCCTCTATTTACAGGCTATGTCAGAGACCTCTTTCACTATTTAACCAACAATTAATTCCTTCCATCAAGGAATTATAATAATTGTCAATCAATCAGAATCAAATCTGATCATTAATGCAGTCAATAATTGCAATGTATCTAGCCAATAAAACGTACGGATACGTTTACACATGTGATCCACATTAGTAATTTATAAATAAATCACGAGATTCTTGCCATCAATTATGATTAATATAATTGACTCTTACATTGCATAGTTGTATAAAGCTCAGACAAATTCTTCTTCTTGTTGTTGTTTTTGTTAAGGAACCGTGAGGTTCGCTTGTGCCATTAGGGTGTGCGACAACAAGTGCTGGAAATCTCCAGCTAGGGTTATCGTCTTGAGTGTATCATACCATAACCAACTTAGTTACTAGCCTTTGTATCAATCTCTTTGTTGTAACTATCCCTTAGCTGTAGTCTCTTAGTTGTACCAAAAGTCTTGTTGTATCATTATATAATTTTGTGGATAGTGGAAGTGAAATATATGAATGATAATATATCTTTTTCACAATTACTAATTCTTTCATGGTATCAGAGCCTTAACGACTCCCATGAGTTTTTTTCTCTCTTCTTCGGCTCCTATACCGTCGGCTGATGGCAGAAAATACAACCCACAAATATGGCTCCCTTGATGGAGTCGTTGCAATCAATGTTGCTGCACAACTACCTCTCAAACTGACTAAGAATAATTTTCCCTCTTGGAAGGCTCAATTTGATGCGCTTCTGTATAGGTATGATCTTATGGGTTTCCTCGACGAAAGCAAGCCCTGCCCATCTCAATTTTCATATAGTGATAACGGCACTAAGTAGTCAAATCCAAATTATGCTATCTGGATTCGGCAAGATAAGCTGTTGCTACATGCTATTCTTGCATCCGTTTCTGAAGGAGTAGTACCATTAATTGCTACAGCGTCGTCTTCTCGTGATGCTTGGACAAAGCTTCACCGGTTATATGCCAACAAATCTCGTTCTCGTATTATGAACCTTAAGGAGAAACTCACAAATATCTCCTGCGATACTCAGTCTGTTGCAGACTATCTTCAAACTATCAAAGGCATTGCTGATGAGTTGGCCCTTACTGACACTCATCTGAGTGATGATGATCTCACCATTTTTGCACTAAATGGTCTTGGAAGCAGCTTTAGGGAGATTGCCGCAGCAATTCGGGTGCATGATACTCCCATCTCTTTTGAAGAACTTCATGATAAACTGGTTGAATATGAAGCTTTTCTTAAACGAGAAGAAAGTCGGAATGTTGCAACCATCACAGTTCACTCTACTCAAGTGAAACCCAGACGTGGTGGACATTTCGCCAACTCTTCCAGTATGTCTTACGGCGGTGGCCGCCCCCCTTCTGGAAAGCCGTCGCCCACTGGAGCCGTGTAGCCGGCGTTTGGCCAACCAACGGCCAACTTTCGATCCTCGCACAATAATTCACAGTTTGGAGTGGTTTATCAGTACTGTCAGAAACGCGGTCACACAACCCGACAATGCTACTCCCTCAAGTGGGCATTACAGCAACCCAAAGTTTATCACACCACCAGTGGATCCGCAAAGCCCAACTGGGTTCTTGACTCTGGAGCTTCTCACCACGTCACCAATGACCTTAGCACTCTCTCTCATCATCAGCCGTATGAAGGTCCCGATGATGTCTTCCTAGGCGATGGCTCAAGCCTCAACATTCCGAGCACTGGTTCTTCTATCCTTCCTAGTTCTCCCAAATCATTCGATTTATCTGATGTTTTGCATGTTCCTTTTCTTACTCAAAATTTAATCTCTGTTTCAAAATTATGTCAGCATAACAATACATCTATTGAGTTCTTTCCTTTTTCTTTTGTTGTGAAGGATCTCAAAACGGGGGAGCAGCTTGCTCACGGGTGGACCAAGGGTGATGTGTACGAGTGGAGGGCGCCTCCTGCAACCGCCGTGGTGACTTCGTCTGCATCTCATGCCATGCCAGTTTCGCCACGTGTCGATTCTAGTACCAAGTCTTCTGCGTCCACTTGGCATCATCGTCTTGGCCATCCTTCGTTACGTGTACTTCAATTTCTGAGTCGCAAAAACAATTTGTCTGTTTCTTTTGGTGCATCGTTTGATCGGTATTTTTGTGAATCTTGTCTTAGCAGTAAAAGTCATAAGTTACCTTTTCATCATTCATCCATAGACAGTCGTGGACCATTTGATTTGATTTATTCTGATGTTTGGGGTCCCTCCCCTGTTGAATCTGTTGATGGGTTTCGTTATTATGTTCTGTTTATTGATTACTTCACTAAATATGTATGGTTGTTTCCCATGTCCAGAAAGCCTGATGTCGCCACTATATTTCCTAAGTTCAAGCGCATGGTTGAGAAATTTTTCCACCGTCCTCTTATCACTTTATACACCGATGGGGGTACTGAATACAAGGGTCTTACACAGTTTTTTGAGTCTGAGGGCATTCAACATCGCGTCTCCCCTCCCTATACCCCTGAGCACGTCGGTTCAGCAGAGAGAAAGCATCGTCATGTCGTTGAGACTGGGTTAGCCCTTCTTCACCACTCTGCTTTGCCCTCCAAATTTTGGTCGTATGCCTTTCTTATCGCTGTCTATCTTATTAATCGCCTGCCTACCCCTACTCTCCGCAACAACACTCTTTACGAGTCTTTGTTCTCTAAGCCCCCCAACTATCAGAATCTGCATGCGTTTGACTGCCTATGTTTCCCGTGGCTCCGACCCTAGGCTGCTCACAAACTCGCTCCTCGATCTAAACCATGCGTTTTTGTTGGGTACTCCAGCACTCATCATGCTTATAAGTGTTTTAACCCCTTGTCTAATCGCATTCATATTTCTTGTCACGTGCAATTTATTGAGCATCAGTTTCCTTTTGCGTCATTGTCCCCTTCAACTCCCTTGCCTGCATCTTCGGCTTGGTTTGCAGGTTCTACGTCGCTTTCTGTGCTCCAACCGCTGGTGGAGACCATCCCCACTGCACCTCATGTCTTGCCCGGTGCAACTGCTGCTTCTCCCAGGTATTCCTCTTCTCCTTTGTCTGCCTCGTCTACCTCCCTTCCACCACCACCGGATTTCCCATCTCGCCCCTCCCCTGCATCCGTACCTACCCCTGCGTCGCCCCTCCCCCCTTCGGCCGGCCCATCCCCTTCTTCCTCACCCGGTCATCCTATGGTCACTCGTGCTCGTAATAATGTTTTTCGTCCAAAGACCTTTCCTGACTATGTTACCCTACATCATACCACAAAACACCCTATCCCACCGTCCCATGAACCCACATCGGTCAAGCAGGCTCTCAAAGATCCTAAGTGGTGTGCTACGATGGATGACGAGCTTGCTGCTCTTGCCCGTAATGGCACGTGGGAACTTGTCTCTCTTCCCCCGAGTCATAATGCTGTTGGTTGTAAGTGTGTCTTCTGCATTAAAAGAAACCCTGATGGTTCCATTGCTCGCTATAAAGCTCATTTGGTTGCTAAGGGTTTTCATCAACGTCCTGGTATTGACTATCATGATACATTTAGTCCTGTTGTCAAACCCACTACCGTGCATCTCATCTTATCTGTTGCACTCTCGCATGGTTGGCCTATTTCACATCTTGATGTCAACAATGCGTTTCTAAATGGTCATCTAACTGAGGATGTATATATGGCCCAACCTCCTGGCTTCACTAATCCGACCTACCCTACACATGTTTGCCGCCTACGCCGCGCTCTCTATGGGCTTAAGCAAGCCCCTCGGGCTTGGTATAATGAATTGAAGTCCTTTCTTTTACACTTTGGGTTTTGTAACTCTAAGTCTGACACATCCTTATTCATTTATCGTTCTGCGGGCATTGTTATATGTTTTCTTGTATATGTTGATGACCTGCTTGTTATAGGCAATTGTTCTACTTCGATTCGGAAGTTTTTTGATTCTTTAGGATCTTGGTTCTCACTAAAAGAACTCGGCCCGCTTAATTATTTCTTGGGGATTGAAGCCGTTTTCACTGCAGACGGTCTCTATTTGTTCCAAGGTAAGTATATTCGTGATCTTCTTGATAAGTTCCATCTTGCTGGTATCAAGGATGCGACCACCCCCATGTCCTCTAGTGGCCGCATAGTGTTACATGATGGTACCCCTGCTGCGGATGCCACACAGTACAGAAGTCTTATTGGCGGACTACAGTATCTTCAGCTTACGCGCCCCGATATTGCTTTTGCTGTAAATAAACTTGCACAGTTCATGCATGCCCCCTCGCAGACTCACTGGATCGCTGCCAAACGGCTCCTTCATTATCTTAAACATACAATACATCATGGTCTTATGCTTCGTCGTTCCAGCCCTTTTATTCTACAGGCTTACTCTGATGCGGACTGGGCAGGTGATCAGGATAATTTTTGATCCACCACGGCGTACATCCTCTTTCTTGGCGGCAACCCTATTTCTTGGTGTTCTAAAAAAAACGCACCATAGCTCGGTCCTCCACCGAGGCGGAGTACCGCGCCGTAGCATCAGCCGTCGCTGAGGTTACATGGGTTTCACATCTTCTTTCGGAACTTGGTGTTTCCATTTCTCAGTCACCTACTATTCATTGTGACAATTTAAGTGCTACATATTTATGTGCTAATCCAGTTTTTCATAGTCGCATGAAGCATATTGCACTTGATTATCATTTTGTTCGGGAAAAGGTGGCGGATGGTGCTCTTCGCGTCGTGCATGTCTCCACTCGTAATCAACTTGCGGCTGCACTTACCAAGCCATTGTCCAAAGATCAGTTTGTTCTACTTCATTCCAAGATTGACGTTTCCGACAGAACCACCATCTTGCGGGGGCGTGTTAAGGAACAGTGAGGTTCGCTTGTGCCGTTCGGGTGTGCGACGGCAAGTGCTGGAAATTTCCATCTAGGGTTATCCTCTTGAGTGTATCATATCATAACCAACTTAGTTACTATCCTTTGTATCAATCTCTTTGTTGTAACTATACCTTAGTTGTAGTCTCTTAGTTGTACCAAAAGTCTTGTTGTATCATTATATAATTATGTGGATAGTGGAAGTAAAATATATGAATGGTAATATATCATTTTTCACAATTACTAATTCTTTCAGTTTCCCCCCTTTCTCTTCTTTTGCAATGCGGCCATCGCACTTATGCTATGAGCAATTGGAAAACAGAAAAACAATGAGCAGATAGCGAAGTGTAACAGAGTATGTACAAGAGGAATTTGGTCAACTGATGGGTCAACTGAAGTCTGAACCATTTCATCGATTTAGTTGTTCAACCGGCAGGATCAAACTATTAGGTAGAGTGATTTATGTGATAACTGAATTACATAAGGACTATAGGGTGGATTACATCCGAACGACTACATGAAGAACGTATTTACTTTAGCATAAGAATTGAAATTGCGTTGTGATACATGTCATTATACTTCTTCTCGAAAATTATAGTTTTAAGTCTACTACTTTACTAACTTGTATGTACGCGTACAAAAGTAAAATAAAACAAAAGTATGTAATTTAGTACATGGACGTACACAAATCTTGTCGATCATTATATATTCATTTTGGCAGTACTATGAATGTGTTTTAAGTTGTCTACCTAAAATATTCAATTTGTTTTATTTAAAATCGCAATATCCATAGTGTTGACACGTGACATATTGATATACTAGTCCCTATTATAGAAGTAGTTTAATTTCAAATGTTCAAAATGACAACAATTAAAAGATTGCTGTAATTTCCCTGAACTCAAATAGTAGAACAATCTTATTTTATCATTTCCAATCACCTAAGAAACAATTACATCAGGAGATGCAAGATTATTTCTACATAGGCCTTGACTTTATCTTCAGAAATCACTGGATTAAATCATTTGTCAACAGATCATTGGAATAAATGTTGTTAGGCTGTGACGTTATAAAGAGGCGGGCGTTGGAACAACTTGTAAGGTTGCGGTTTTGTGATCTTGAGGTCACGTATTCGAGCCGTGCAAACAGCCTCTTGCACAAAGTATAAGGTAAGGCTGCGTACATCAGATCATGAAGCGATCCGACCCCTATACAAATGCGAAAGTCTAGTAAACCGGGAGGGCTTTTAGTATGTGACGTTATAAATGTTTCTTATATATTTCTTTCTTTCTGAGGAAGTAAATTCGAGGTAGAAAGTCGAAGTAAACATGTTATACCCCGTGTACAAAGGGGTCAAAAGAAAATAAAAATAAAATAAAATAATAATAACAACAACAACAATGTACATATAAGATAAATATGAAGACTAAAACAAATCCTTAGTAGAATAGGAAAAGAAATAAGATAGATAAAGTTTAAATCAAATTACAAATTCAAATTTAAGTAAGAGATGATAACCTAATTAACTTAAGATTTTACCCAATAAACCAACTATATCTATCTATACATACCATAACACAACAGCACCCCACCTCTTCTCCAGGTCACGGTTAGCAGCCTTATTTTTCTCCATGAAACGTCAAAATTCTGCCGCCAGATAAGGAAAAGGCAGCCACCTTATTCTTTCAAAGTTTAATTTCATTAAACTTCATACAACCCACAAACGTGAGACTTTATTCTTCCAAACTTAAATCTTCATTCTTCATATTTCAACCATCAATCATCCCTCCTTATTTCTCCAAAATTATCGGCCTTTCACTCTTCAAAATCTGATATTCTGCCGCCGGCGCTGAGGAAGGAACAACCAATTCTAATCTACTCTTCAATCGATTCTTCGCGTAGTACGTTTAATCGAGATACAAGGCAAGTATCCTTACTATATTTGCTATGTTTTTACAAAGTTATTATGCTATTTACATATAAAACCGGATCATGTATGTTTATTTGTGATCGCATAGATCGTTGAATATGTATATGTATTCGATGAAATTATGTATCGATCACATATATGTATATGTTTATGTATATGCCATGATAATATATATATATATATATATATATTAATATTTGAAGATTCTATATATATATATATATATGCCGTGTGTTAGTATATGTATGTATATATAAACGAAAAAAAAAAGAAAAGAAAGAAAAAGTGCATTGCTTCGGTGGTTTAATACAAAATTGCATAAACAAGAAAAAAAAAGTAAAGTGACAAAACCTGTATGTTGAAACGCTTTTCATATTTGGAGATATGAATACAAGTTATTCATGTTGTATTTATATAAAAAAAAAAAAAAGGGAAGTGCACGTGTGCTGGGTTGTGGTTGCCGAAAGTGCATGGAAAAAAAAAAAAGAATAAAACTTTGCCATGCATATTTAAAAGTAAATATATGCACCCACCGTAAATAAGTGTAAATGTTAAGAAGTGATGTGTAATGTGGGATTTTTTAGAGTTCTGACCAAATGTATTTTCAAGGGGTAACTTGATCTTTGGACTTATTTATATATATGTATATACATGGGTATACTTATATGTAGAAGGTAAAATAGAATTGAAACAGAAATAAAATAGTAAACGAATAAGTATAACGGCAAATGAAAAGGTGTTTAAAGTTGTACTTGTGAACTTTCTGGATTAAGTGTGGAAGTTAAAGTTTTTGTCCTTTTCTAAAGCAACCATCCGAGGCTTTTAAGAAGAAAGGAAGGATTTGCCCAACACCAAGCATAGAGGTCAGCGGGGTTGGGGGAGAAGAGATTCTGCATAGGAAGTTAATTCGTCAAAAAGGTAGGTGCATATTATTTATTCCCTCAAAATGGTATGAAGATTGCATGCTCGAAACGGTATTTTTATGTGTTTATTGTGTTCTTTTATTTTTGATTCCATCATGATCTTATTATTTGTATAGGTTGATGAATCTATTTATATGTATGTATATGTGTTAACGGCTGCCCTATTGCTATATCAAATTGTTTATGTTTTGTTGATGGATAGTGTGGTTATGGGTGTTTCCTTTCGGCATGCTACAAATATATATATAAAATAAATAAAAAAAAGTATATGGGGCCATGTTTGGCTCGTGCGGTGCACATATATATTTTAAAAAAAAATTAAATTAAACGATTAAAGCCATTCGGTCCAAACCCAGTGGTGTTATAAAAAAAAAGTTTAAATTAATAAATAATAAACAAATAATATATATATATGTAAATCGTTGTTGGGATATGGCTGAACTTGTGGCCTTTATCTAAATTTAACCAAAAAAAAAAAGATAAAAGATAAAGAGCAAAGGGTGGCATTTCGGCCAACCCAATTTGAATTAAAAATATAATAATAATAATAAAATAATAAAAGGAGATAAAGGGTTGGCCTTTTTCGGCAACCCAATTTAATTAATAATAATAATAATAATAATAATAAAATAATAAAAGGGCAAAGGGTTTAGCCTTTCGGCTGAACCCAATTTAATTTTAAAAAAAAGGTAAATAAAGTAAAATAATAAAATAAGTAGACTAAGTAATGTGAGATGGACATGGTACGGAGGGGAGTAATGGCGACTGTGTGGTGTTCCTGCATTCATGGCACGTGCATTGCATGAGGTATACTGCGTCTATAGGGCGTGGGTATCGGGATGACTTACCGTGTCTATAGGGCACCGGGGTCATAAGACATACTGCGTCTATAGGGCGTGGGTGTCCAAACGGCAAGTGGTGGCTAGAGACCACGACGCTGGATTTAGGACCCGGGAGCATGCATTGCATATAGGTCTAGGAGCATATTGCCTGACATATTTCTAGTTGCGTGTGACACGTTATTTGAGCATGCATCACGTACTTGCGCATTTTTATGTGGAGTGCTTTACTTTTCCGTATAAGCCATGCTATCATGTTTTATGTGTTATGTGTTGATATCTTTTTGGGTATGTACTCTTTGTATTGTTTTGAGAGGCACCTACTGGGTGATTACCATCACTCACCCCCTACTATTCCATATGTAGCCGAGACGGAGTATGATTATATTTTCCTCGAGGATGGTGCCGATGTCGTGGAGTGGGCTGAGTGACCAGTAGATACGTTTGCAGCGAGGGCATAGACGGATTGGTTATGATATTCTTGGGGTGACATTGACATTTTTATTTTTCATTAGTACGTTGAGACATTTCTTTTAGACTTTTAATTCAGACATTTGACTTTGACTTGTAGGGCCTGGTCAGCCTAATAATGATGTCTTTATTTTATTGAGGTTCATTAAATTCTAATTAGTGTTGTGTTTAACCGTTTCCGCAAAAAGGAAAAAAAAATTTCTATGTCAACACTGATGTGTAACAGGTTGATGTGACGCTTTGTATTCTCCTTAGTGAGATACGGCGGGTGCACCGTTACCGAGGATGGAGCTCGGGAGCGGGGCGCTACAGGTGGTATCAGAGCTGAGGCTTCAGATCCGCCTCGGAAACGCGGGCTTAATTAGATCACTTAGACATAAGTTACGATCTTTTATAAAATTTCGATTTTACCCATAACAAACAAAGTAGACTTAAGATATGATCTTAGAACTAGGTTATGATCGGGTAATGGGAGGTGTGTGTCGATGGTGAGCTTCCCCTATCTAATTACCATTTTACCCCGGGTCTAACCCTCTTAAATCTCTATTGACTAATCTGATTTCTTTTCATGAACTGGAATTACAGAAATGCCTCCACGATGTGAGCCAGCTGGAAATGGTGGTGAGAACCACCAGAATCAGGGGATCAACCCCAAGCACTTGAAGATGCCATAGTTACCATGACCAACACCTTAGCACAGTAGCACCAGCTGCTAAACTGTCATACATCGCCTCCACCACCATTGCACTCGGACCTGAGATTCTTCAGCAAGGAGATGCGGAGGAGTGATAGCACAGCACAACTGACATCGCTGATCACTTGGATCTGATTTCAAAATGAGTTTAAGAAGTACTACATGTTCGACAGTGCGATCTTTCAGAGCATGGCTCTAGATCCACGTCGGAAGCATAAATTTAGGCTATGATCTTAGAAATTAAGCTACGATTTTGCCCCTAAGTCACATCTTAGACATAGGTACCGATTTTTAGTCGTAAGTAATGACTATGTATTAAGCATATTATTAGAAATAAGACGTGGCCTTAAGAAGTTAAGTGATGACCTTACCCGTAAGTTACGATTTTAGACTGAAGGGATGACGATACGGATATCGGCTCTAGGAAATAAGTGGTGACCTGAACATTAGGTGATGATTTGCACATAAGCACTGATCTTAGTCGTAAGCTGTGATTATATTCTAAGCATGGATCGTAGAAATAAGTAATGGTTTTAGACGTAAGAAATGATGATACCAAGGTTCGATTCTAGAAATAAGTCATGACATTAGACCTAAGTGATGATCAAATAAGGGATATGCCCACGTATACCTAGGACACTCTATACAACTCTGCACTATTTGCCTTACATAAGTACTGATATATCAAGTAGGATTGAATTGAAATAGAGTAAGCATGAACAAGTAGAGGTGCTTTTTAGGTGAGATCTAACTAAATTAGAATCAACAGTTGAAATAACCAAGTGAAGAAGTACAATGGATTAGTGTGGCGCGCGGAAGCATGGTGAATTAGAATACCCTAAGTCTATCAATATTATTGTGTCATGCTACGATTGAACAACTTAAGTTAAAGATTTATAAGAAACGGTACGTAAGTTGATTTTTCATTCGACATTAAGGAGTGACTTAGAAAAAATTATACGATTTATTGGACTATTATGTTACAATAGTCAAAAGTTTTTTTTATAAGCTTGTATGCTTAAAATATAATCTATAATTCAAAGGTATTCTAAAGTTTTTTTTTTGCTTCTAAATATTTCGACTAACTCCATTCTTTTTACATAGCATATATTTACAAGGCTATATTCCTTTTTGAATTCGTATAGCCACCTAATAGAATTTCGACTACCCCTAACAAAACTGATATATTTTAAAATAATGATGTTTTTGAACAACGATATGTTTAGATATTTCTTATATTTTTCAAATTTTTGTTTATACACATTGATTTTGCTAAAATAATTTTATTGTCACTATAGATATTGCAAGCATTTTACCCATTAAGTGCTTTTAAAGTTATTTACCTGCTTGCAATGAACCTATTGAATTTTGTGAAGCTGAAATATTCAAAATATATATACTTTTTTTTTTCGAAAAGAGAGGTGCTTCATCCAAATTGTTTTGCGAAACTTTATATAGGCTGACCCTTCAATTGTTGTACTTTGCGAAACAAAACATAGCTTTCAAAATATGTACTTCTTTGGAAAGAAAAAAAAAAGACACCACGTCCAAATCGCTTTGTAAAAAAAAAGAACAGAGAGAGAGAGAGAGAAGTTTTACAATTGTTGTGTTTCAATTGTTTTGGAGTGGTTTTAACCATAATACCTTTGCGAACAAGTTATATCATTATTTTATGAAGGGTCATTTGAGACACCACGTAGCAAAAAAAACGAATACATGATACTTGGGGTTTTGTGTTTACAAAAATTAGAAGGTATATTATTTTAAACAGTTAAAGCTGTAATTCAAATTATAGCTAGGTAAGTTGCTTTCTCTAAACTAAAGGAAAATATGTCCATACACATACTTTGTATATTAGGTTAGTGATGATATCTCTGGGGAAAAAAAAAGGTAAAAGCAAGATCATAGTACTAGATCGTAAGTATAAGAATTGATTTCGAAAATTTGATTCTGTGTTAAGGGAGAATGATGGTTACCATATTGGAGGACTCGATGGATGTTACGGATGGTCATGTAACTAGGAGATGAATTAGATATGATGAATTAAGAATACGAAATTGTAGATTGCAATAAGTTGAATGATACACATCAGATGATGTAAGTAGAAGGTATAGATTGTAATAATAGAGAATTAAGCTAAAGATTTTAGTACACCTAAGAACTGACCTTAGAAGGCTGCTGACAACCTAAGTACGTTATAAACCGATGACTGGGGTATGAAACCCCCGGTATATTGACAATACTCCTAAGTTTGATCTTAGAATTACAAGTAGAGTAGGGTATAATCTTAAATAAGCGGAGAATAATGGACTTAGAAACGACCTTGTAGGGTACACAAAATGATTCTCAAAGCCTTAGCCTTTGTTATGGAAGTCAAATGATTAATGTATCACAATAAACAATAGATATTTAGCTTAGTTATTATCTAGGTGCATGGATCAAGTAGAACCGTACTAAGTCATTGATTACGTCATACGCAAGTTTCGAGGACGAAACTTATTGTAAGGGGGAGGTATGTTATACCCCGTGTACAAAGGGGTCAAAAGAAAATAAAAATAAAATAAAATAATAATAACAACAACAACAATGTACATATAAGATAAATATGAAGACTAAAACAAATCCTTAGTAGAATAGGAAAAGAAATAAGATAGATAAAGTTTAAATCAAATTACAAATTCAAATTTAAGTAGGAGATGATAACCTAATTAACTTAAGATTTTACCCAATAAACCAACTATATCTATCTATACATACCATAACACAACAGCACCCCACCTCTTCTCCAGGTCACGGTTAGCAGCCTTATTTTTCTCCATGAAACATCAAAATTCTGCCGCCAGATAAGGAAAAGGCAGCCACCTTATTCTTTCAAAGTTTAATTTCATTAAACTTCATACAACCCACAAACGTGAGACTTTATTCTTCCAAACTTAAATCTTCATTCTTCATATTTCAACCATCAATCATCCCTCCTTATTTCTCCAAAATTATCGGCCTTTCACTCTTCAAAATCTGATATTCTGCCGCCGGCGCTGAGGAAGGAACAACCAATTCTAATCTACTCTTCAATCGATTCTTCGCGTAGTACGTTTAATCGAGATACAAGGCAAGTATCCTTACTATATTTGCTATGTTTTTACAAAGTTATTATGCTATTTACATATAAAACCGGATCATGTATGTTTATTTGTGATCGCATAGATCGTTGAATATGTATATGTATTCGATGAAATTATGTATCGATCATATATATGTATATGTTTATGTATATGCCATGATAATATATATATATATATATATTAATATTTGAAGATTCTATATATATATATATATATATATATATATATATATGCCGTGTGTTAGTATATGTATGTATATATAAACGAAAAAAAAAAGAAAAGAAAGAAAAAGTGCATTGCTTCGGTGGTTTAATACAAAATTGCATAAACAAGAAAAAAAAAAGTAAAGTGACAAAACCTGTATGTTGAAACGCTTTTCATATTTGGAGATATGAATACAAGTTATTCATGTTGTATTTATATAAAAAAAAAGGGAAGTGCACGTGTGCTGGGTTGTGGTTGCCGAAAGTGCATGGGAAAAAAAAAGAATAAAACTTTGCCATGCATATTTAAAAGTAAATATATGCACCCACCGTAAATAAGTGTAAATGTTAAGAAGTGGTGTGTAATGTGGGATTTTTTAGGGTTCTGACCAAATGTATTTTCAAGGGGTAACTTGATCTTTGGACTTATTTATATATATGTATATACATGGGTATACTTATATGTAGAAGGTAAAATAGAATTGAAACAGAAATAAAATAGTAAACGAATAAGTATAACGGCAAATGAAAAGGTGTTTAAAATTGTACTTGTCAACTTTCTGGATTAAGTGTGGAAGTTAAAGTTTTTGTCCTTTTCCAAAGCAACCATCCGAGGCTTTTAAGAAGAAAGGAAGGATTTGCCCAACACCAAGCATAGAGGTCAGCGGGGTTGGGAAGAAGAGATTCTACATAGGAAGTTAATTCGTCAAAAAGGTAGGTGCATATTATTTATTCCCTCAAAATGGTATGAAGATTGCATGCTCGAAACGGTATTTTTATGTGTTTATTGTGTTCTTTTATTTTTGATTCGATCATGATCTTATTATTTGTATAGGTTGATGAATCTATTTATATGTATGTATATGTGTTAACGGCTGCCCTATTGCTATATCAAATTGTTTATGTTTTGTTGATGGATAGTGTGGTTATGGGTGTTTCCTTTCGGCATGCTACAAATATATATATAAAATAAATAAAAAAAGTATATGGGGCCATGTTTGGCTCGTGCGGTGCACATATATATTTTAAAAAAAAAAATTAAATTAAAGGATTAAAGCCATTCGGTCAAAACCCAGTGGGGTTATAAAAAAAAAAGTTTAAATTAATAAATAATAAACAAATAATATATATATATATATATGTAAATCGTTGTTGGGATATGGCTGAACTTGTGGCCTTTATCTAAATTTAACAAAAAAAAAAAAGATAAAAGATAAAGAGCAAAGGGTGGCATTTCGGCCAACCCAATTTGAATTAAAAATATAATAATAATAAAATAATAAAAGGAGATAAAGGGTTGGCCTTTTTCGGCAACCCAATTTAATTAATAATAATAATAATAATAATAATAATAATAATAATAATAATAATAATAATAATAATAATAATAATAATAATAATAATAATAAAAGGGCAAAGGGTTTAGCCTTTCGGCTGAACCCAATTTAATTTAAAAAAAAAGGTAAATAAAGTAAAATAATAAAATAAGTAGACTAAGTAATGTGAGATGGACATGGTACGGAGGGGAGTAATGGCGACTGTGTGGTGTTCCTGCATTCATGGCACGTGCATTGCATGAGGTATACTGCGTCTATAGGGCGTGGGTATCGGGATGACTTACCGTGTCTATAGGGCACCGGGGTCATGAGACATACTGCGTCTATAGGGCGTGGGTGTCCAAACGGCAAGTGGTGGGTAGAGACCACGACGCTGGATTTAGGACCCGGGAGCATGCATTGCATATAGGTCTAGGAGCATATTGCCTGACATATTTCTAGTTGCGTGTGACACGTTATTTGAGCATGCATTACGTACTTGCGCATTTTTATGTGGAGTGCTTTACTTTTCCGTATAAGCCATGCTATCATGTTTTATGTGTTATGTGTTGATATCTTTTTGGGTATGTACTCTTTGTATTGTTTTGAGAGGCACCTACTGGGTGATTACCATCACTCACCCCCTACTATTCCATATGTAGCCGAGACGGAGTATGATTATATTTTCCTCGAGGATGGTGCCGATGTCGTGGAGTGGGCTGAGTGACCAGTAGATACGTTTGCAGCGAGGGCATAGACGGATTGGTTATGATATTCTTGGGGTGACATTGACATTTTTATTTTTCATTAGTACGTTGAGACATTTCTTTTAGACTTTTAATTCAGACATTTGACTTTGACTTGTAGGGCCTGGTCAGCCTAATACTGATGTCTTTATTTTATTGAGGTTCATTAAATTCTAATTAGTGTTGTGTTTAACCGTTTCCGCAAAAAGGAAAAAAAAATTTCTATGTCAACACTGATGTGTAACAGGTTGATGTGACGCTTTGTATTCTCCTTAATGAGATACGGCGGGTGCACCGTTACCGAGGATGGAGCTGGGGAGCGGGGCGCTACAAAACATGATAAGGAATTATGTGTCAACTGGTAACCCATAGGAAAAGATTTTTTTTTTTTCTTTTAACATTGTAAGGGAAATTATTTGTACATCTTAGAATAGCAGTTTGAAATTCAAATGTGCAAAACGAAATTATTTCGACAATTGCTGAAGGACTGTGCCTGAAGTCCTGAGCTTAAAAAAGCAGAAAATCTTATTTAGATGATAGCCAATCACCTAAGAAACAAGTACATCAGGAGATGCAAGATTAATATGAAACACTGGTTTTAAAGTGACAAAGTCCCCATCCACAAGGGATAACACTTAGGAAAGATGATAAATTACATCAGCAGAAAGCCACAAATGATTTGGTGTTTAGAGTTCATCCTTTTCATCATCGGCTGAAGGACTATGATTGTTGGATGAGTTCTTGATTGGGTATGATGGTTCCATTGCTATGCCACAAAGTCCTTCTTCCTCTTCGATTCCACGCTGCATCCTGATGTAACCTTTCTCTCCCCATTCTGCTCCCCATGAGTTCCTCACTGTCCAGTATTTAGTTCCATCCACTGTTGTTCCGTATCCTACTATCCCTACACCATGATCCAGTTCCGTTCCACAGTCTCCGGTAAACACGCCCTACCAACATACCCATACAAATATTAATACGCGTGACATCATTTACTTGATCAAATATATCTCAAGAAGAAAAAGATAGTAAGTTGGATGACGAACTAATAGGGATATACGTATGACAACAACGTTTTTTTGCTGTCCTGTTTTGTATCAGGTTTTTTACATGACAAATTACACGATTAGTTTTACCTCAGAGTATAACTGGAAAGATGAACCTCCAGCATCAATGGCCACAGATACAGGTTGGTTTGCAACTGCTTTAAGAAGTGCATCCTCATCATTTTCTGGAACATCCTCATGTCCATCAATTGTCACCACTGGATTATTTGCCTGATAATTAACACATCATTTTAGGTTGATTAACTTCCAAACAAAGAATAATTGATAAAGAATCATCTTACTTTAATCACCAAATTTAAATAATACTTCAACATCGCATTAGGTTGATTAACTTCCAAACCAAGAACTAATACATAGTCATCTTAGTTTAGTGACCTACTTTTAAGTAATAATTTAAAATCAAAGACTGTTTTACCTTGGCCTTGTCACATGTCCCATCCTCTGCCTTATAGGGATAATTTTGCTCTGTTGTGAGGCCTCCCTTTTCCTTGACATATTCAAATGCTAGATCCATCAACCCTCCATTGCATCCCTGATTTTCTTCCCTATCACAATCTACAAGCTCCTGCTCGGACAACGAGACTAGCTTCTTGGTCTTGATATAGTTTATTCCTTCAATTCCAAAAACTGTGGAAAATGCCCAACAACTACCTGTTGCATCAGTAAGAAGATTCAAATTCATTAGCAACTGTAAAAGGGGCATTAAAAACGCTATAAAAAAAATTAATAATAACTGACAAAGGTGGTCTTACCGCATTGGCCTTGATCCTTGACAGGATTAACAGCGCCTTTCTTCCTCCAATCAATGGAGGGAGGAACACTTGTAACATTTGCATACATGAAAGTGGTGCTTGTGGGTCGATTGCCTCGGAGCATCCTGTGATGCTTAACCTTGGAACCAGCATAAAGAGACTTGAACTCATGGTTTGTCATGTCAGCAAACTTGTTAAGCTTCACCTTATAAGGCTTATCCTTCTTGTTGAAGTTATGAACAAAGTGAGCATTTGATTTGAACACATTAAACCTCTTGTGTTTCTCATCGAGGCTTCTTGACACTGTATGATGGCTCCTCCACCTCTCATATAGATCCCACAAACTCTCCTCAGTCTCCAATTCTTTCTCATGAAAATCAAAGCTCTCACCAATCCCAAGAACCAAAGCCAAAGAAAATAGAACAAACAAAAGATTCTTCATGCCCATTTTCTTGAAATGTAACACTCCCAATTGAGTGTACACTATCAAATCCTCCCTTTTATAGCCTTGGAATGATCCAACGGATAGCTAAAAATAATTGAATGCTGACCCTTTGAAGAATGGAACAAATTAAGATAACTTATGGGCTTCAAAGATATATAATAATGGAGAAAATGGGTCAAGCTTGGATGACTAGAATGAAGTATTATGGAGAAGAATGGAATATAAATATGTAGAATAGGCTACACAAGCAAGGCCTTTTTATAAGTTCATCTGAAAAGGGGCCTAACTAAACTTAACAATGAAAAAAGGGGAAAGCTACTTTGAGCAGCAAGTAGTTAAAGGTTGTGTGCACATTTGAGATACTCGTGTTGTGTCATTCCTTTTCCATGGAAGGCAGAGTTCTATGACGAAAATCTTTTAATTTAAGTCGTTTACGTAAAAACTTACAAGCCAATATTTCACGAGCTTGTTATAATTAGTTATATTACATGTTCATTGTATTAAAAAAGGCGTTCCCAGTGCACTAAGATCCCGTGTTTGCGCAGGGTCCGAAGAAAGGATGGATCACTTGACGATCTTATATACGCCGGCTTACCTACATTTTGTGAACACATGTTCATTGTATTGCATATACATAATAATAAACCATACTTGATACAGTTTTCCGGACACTAGAATTTTACGATATAGCATATTTTTAGCGTATTCTATCAGAGACGACAAATTCGTGATACATCATATGGTCGAAAATAACATGACGATTATGTGTGAAAACACCTTACATTAAAAGTGCTCAAACTTTATTCTGTTTCACTGCTATAAAAATTAAGTACTGCAATAGTAGTCATTTATCGATTTACGAAAATTTACATTTTCAACGCAGTCTATCCGCGAATTGTCAGGTGCATGATACATCGTATGGTCCAAAATAATATGATGGAAAAAACCATATATTAGAAGTGCCCAAACTTATGGTTCGCCAATGTTAATAATTTACTATGTTAATGTCTAGTAAATAATCGATGTAACATTATGGAAGCATCAGCACAGTAGGAATAACATGTTTAAAACCCGTGGCATGAAAACTCCTCAATTAAGAGTTTCCCAAATGCCAGATGTCTTGAATAACCTTACAAGATTCTTCGTAAAGCATATATTAACTGAAAATTTTAACGGCAAAACTCACGGGATATTTCTTTGGATGCATGGCCAGGTTATAGGCAGGCAGAGCACGTTACCGTGTAAAGACCGAAAAGTGACGAGCAACGGTTGCATGTATCGTCACCAATTTCTCGCCAGGATTTCTTTCAAGTCACGGAACCCTCAATTATAAGTAACAGTTCATCTAGACAAAAGGGATTCTATCAACAACATTACTCCATTGCCTTAGACGATTTCGACTATGACGAGGTATGGGAGTCGGATGTACGCAACCATACCTATGTGTTAGAAACACACAGAGGTTGTTTCCTAATGACTCACAATGAAAATTGCGTCAAGCTGTATCGATCAACTGCTAATTCCTATCCCATGTTTAAATTTCATTTTTGACTTTAAGATTCCCAAAGGATCCTTTTGGAAAATACATGCTTTTGAAAACCTATAAAATATATGCAATTGTAGTAAAAATATGTTGGAAATTTAGGTTTGAAAGATATATAATGTGATAAACTATTGATGAAACCAATAAAACAAAGTAAAAGCCCATAAAAAATGTAAGAGAACATCAAAGAAATAATTCTAAGTGTACCTAAATTTCCTTTGTAGAAGTAAAAGGAAGTATAAAATATTATAAAAATACAATAATCAAACATAAAGGAAATTTAACAAAGAATAGGCAAGACGTAACAAATGTTTTTTTCATTAAAGCAATTTTGCCTCCACCAATGAGCAAGATACCTTGACTATGCTATAGATGATTCTTAGGATATAACAACTTATTCTTTTCGTTTGCTCCATGTAAAGAAGATTGAACTTGTCTATTTGAAGTTTTATACCAGAGAAAGAAGAAAAAAATACGAGAAAATTTTTTGCAGGCTTTCACAAGAAACTCGAAAAAGCTTTTTCAAAGTGCATCAAAGTATATAAAAAATATATTTCCAAACCTTTTAATCCTTGTATTTATAGACTTCAATTCAAAAGGAAAAAGTTAATTTGACAACTCTCTGCGTAATTTAACTTTTGAACTTAGTTTATGACTGTTCGAGATTGAAAAAAGGTGTCCTAAAATGCAAAAATTGCATCATTTTATTAAAAGATACTAAAAAATTATGTTGTTTGCAATTGACTGAATGCTCGATCACTTTTACCGGACAATACTCGAGATTTTTAAACATTGCAACTCATGACTCATCACAAACTCTGGACCAAACATTCGATACACGCTTCACCAAACATTCGATCACTAAACAGAAACTTTGGAATCAGAACAAACTCGTAATCGAACTCATAACCCATACTGAACGTTCAATCACTTCAGAACTCAGAGTATCGTCTCACCCTTCTAATCCAAGTTTCACTTCTTCATCCAGTCAACCTTCTTACATATATTTGTATAAATTTGGAGCACTTTTAAAGCAGTTTTATGTGCTTTTTTCAACAACCTAACATGATCCATATTAATATAAAAACATTCATAAACAATTATAAACTAACCTCTCTGGTATTAAACAAAGATAATGACACAATAGATACGATGACTTGCATCTTGAATCGTCACTTAGTACAAATGGAGTTATATAAACAATAATAAGATGGCATAGACATCAATATTATTTGTATAAATAACCAAAAGATATGTCATTGTCTAATTCATACAAGTTTGCTGTTTGGTGAGTAATCTGTCATGCACCCACTATCAGGTTTTCATAAGTGTTGTATTGGGTTATTCCGAACTCTTATATGAAACACCACTACCTCTACACTTATATAGATTAAATTCAACAAGTGTTATTGCTCACACCACCATTAACATGACTATGAATTTCATTAAGAGATTATTAAAATCTCACCCTTATAAACTTGCAGCAAGCATCATCTTACATCAAACACTATAGGGAGGACAAGTTTGATGGTGTTGATTAGGACTCTTCTATGACTTAGTTTACTCTATTGAACCTTATTTGTAGGATTTTCACTATTAGTATATTGGTTTGCCATCATAGAGAACTCACATCAAATGGAATACATAGTTTTTATCAGACCACTCTCATAGACCTCACATTGTCTATATCATTTACCACGAAAACAATTTGCCATGCCACTTAATTTGATAGACCTCACATTGTCTATTTTTTTATCCTTAATAAACTCATAAGCGTTCATAAATTTGTATGAATCATCAAGTGCATCAAGAGCTAACATCTTCTCAAATCGTTGCCTTTCAGTGATTCTTGTCATTGAATCACTTAACAAAACATCTCATTAGCCCAAAAAAATAACTATAAACAACCATAGACATATTGAGTTTTCTTTTTATTAATGATACTGTCAAACATAATGTTTTCATTAACCAACTCCTCAAACAAATATAATCAATATTCATCACAAACATCTTTATCATGGAGTTAATTTTATCAACAGAAAAAATGAAATTAATTTCACCTAAATCAAGAAAGCATATCATACTGATAAGTTTAAACAATAAAACATTCAACCAGTTATAACAATAAACTAACAACCATTTTAAGACTGATCTAATTTTGTATTTCAACTTTCTAAATTCTTTAGAATTATACAAAATATACTAGCTATTCATAATTCACATACAAACATTCTAAAAACTAGCTTTACTTTTACCAAATATGAACTACAAAACCCATAAATTTATTCATAAATTCACGTTAACATTCATCAAAAGTCTTCATTCTTTGTACCAAATGCAACATTCATTTTACTAAATGAATAATATTAACTATACAATTTTAATTTAGTCATCATATACTCAACAACAAGCTATGATATTATTTAATTTAACGATAAATATAGACTTAACCCTCTATGTCAATTCGGAGAAAACTCTAACAACTTCTTCATGATCAAATAGAAACAACCTTTTGATCTTTCAGTCATACCATAGATTCAAAAAAGTGATATTTTATCATCAATCTTACATTTAGTTTAGTGTTTATCTTTAGACAAATAACTTTCATTATTTACTATCCAAGTTTAAGAACATAAGCACTAAACTTATGTACCCATTTGCATGCTATACTAAATGCAAGTCTAACAATCCTTCAAAAATATTTATCGTCATGATGAAATAGATATCAAAGAACTTCATGGAAAAAATTGTTGACTTATACAGTTCTACTATCTTATAGAGGTGTACAACGATACATTATATGCAAGTTTATACACTTTCTTGACTTACACTTATTCATTTTTTATAAAATTTTCAATCAAGAAATGTTTAAGATATCATAATGTCATCTATATTTCTCTTTTCTTACACATTTGTCCATGCTCATGATTTAAAATCATTGTTTGTTAATCAAGTAACAAATGCCAATTATGAACTCAACTGATGCTAAAATCATTCCAAATATGCCAAGTATTACCTATTCCAAAATATATTTTTCATTCTTGAAAAATATTCTATAAATAACAACTTGGGTAATAAGTTTTACTCACAATACTTATATAATGTTAGACTAAATGCTAACATCATGCCTTCAAATTCATCTTAAATGATTTCTAAGTTTTTCACAAACCTCTAGCATTTTAACCCAATCATCAAATGCCTCACACAAGAAAACCTCATGTACATATAAGTACCATCATAAAATCACAAACATAACTAGTCTTAGTTATTTCATATTCAACAAGAATCTCTTTCTTCAAAAAATAAAAATAGACTAATTAAATCTCAAACTTATATATTTTTTGTTTATTGTAGAATGCTTTGAATATTATATACAATCAGCATGCTTCAAATTTGAACTTTTACCCCAATTTCTCTTAAACATGAAATCTAAATTCAAATGATAAAGCCATCTACAAACCCTATAACATGGTTTCAACATAAATTCTTTGTCTAGACAAGCCATATCATCTCATATATTTAACAAGTTTAAATACACAGATTTTTTTCACAAATCATAAGAACAGACATATATTACATGCTTTTGACCATTCTAATGGTGATAATAAACATCTTTTTCTTTCTCGTACTAGTATTAGCAATCTCATTACCTTGCCTTGCATATTACAAGACAAGTCAATCAATCACATATGAAAACTAGGTGCAAACCTATTAAGAGTCATAACATCACACATGTAGTAGAAAATTGAACAATATTAGTTTTGTTTCATATTGATTTAGAAACTAAATTCCTACATATGATAGGAACACAAAACACATTGTCAACTCTAGCCTTATAGACAAAATTAACCTTGAGAGCACTTTCAACAATCCAAATACTTGGATATCTTGTTGTTTGAAAATCCGACAAGATCACTGCAAAAACGCGCAGCGGAAAAATAAAACTTGATCTCCGATTTCCTACCAAGGATCCATGTTGTTCGTTTAATTCGATGAAAGAAATCAAAAACTTTACCTCTGTAGATTCTACATTTGCAGACGTAGGAGGTGCGAACGTAGGAGATGCGATGGCACGATCACCCTCTGTCGGTATCCACACGAATGCTTCCGCCCGGAGTGCTACCTCTTGAACGGTGCGGCTGAGAGAACTAGTTTTTCTACAAAAACGGCTCTAAGGTTTTTCTGATGATTCTGTATTTTTTTCGTGTGTCTCTGTATATGAGATACACAGATATATATATATATACACATATATAGACATCAAAATCCGAGTCCTAATCGGATTAGTTGATGCCAATCAAAATTCATATCAGATATGGATTCTTTCGTTATTATCCGATAATACATATATATATATATAATAACCAACAAAAGCGAAAATAATAATAATAATAATAATAATTAATATCTAATATTGATATTATTAATATTATTAATATCAGCCCATACGCATTCTTGTGTGTGATCCGATAGGCCCATATTAATTGGTAGTCGGTTAAATCTCCATTAAACCAACAAGTCGTAATTGGTTTCTAGCAAGACATTACGACTACCCAATTAATACGAGTAAAGTCCAACTAGCCTAATAATAGTACATGCATTAATCCCTTTGTCACACGATATCTAGTTTGAACATAAGTCATGGTCAGTGTCACACTTATATTGTTCAAACATATGATTACTCGATCTCTAAGTAGACTGATAAAACAAATGATATTGATCACACTATCAATTCATTTGAGTATGGCCATGCATTTCACAGACTCACTAATCGAGGGGCCCAAAGATATCTCTCTCAAAAGAGAGGGACAAATTCTATCTTGATTGTTCAATATCCTCTACATAATTTCTATCATATTCAATCATGACCTTTATTATTATTCAGTTACGGATAACGTTTGATCATGTCAAAATATAATAGTCCTTATGTTGGAAACTATAACAATCTCAAGTCTAAGAATTAAAACATGACTATCATGAGATTTACTTATGATGCTAATCCATGTAGTAATCTCATGATGGGTCTATCCAATACACTGTTCTCTAACATGTATCTATGAGATTGATTTGTATCACCATACACATAATCATCTCATGATTATCAAATCAATACTCATACTGGTTATGAATTATTTTATCTCTATAACAATAATGAACTATGGACATATATCATAACTGTGTAACATACTAACCAACAATAATGATAATAAAACCTCTTTATTAATAATAAATGTATAACATAAAACATCCAAATCATGGTCTAGGGCACACACACTAACACTTGTGCATTCTGAAAGAAAATTTGTTCGCCATTTTTTATCTCTCAAATTTCAAGAAATAAATATCTATTAGTTGCAATGTACTTGATAGACATAACGCCTATCATACATTCTGTTGTACTACCAACATTGGTTACGTCATAAGATGACTGGAGTGACCTTCTTCTCTTTCACCATGTTGACATTCTCATTGAGTTCTCCTCTTCGTTCGTTACCAATAATTGTTGAATACACTTTTGTCCTTCATCCAATGCTTTTTAGATGTTCATCAAGTCCTTTAATTCTTTTAATAACCAGTTCGTTGTAAGCTTGTGTTCAACACTTTAAGGAAACATCAATGAGAGTGACACCATGTTGATTGTTTTGAGAAAATGCCTTTCATTACATATCATTCATGTGGAACAGATGAACAAACTTCCTTACGGTTGGCAAGGACAAAGATGCAAATAAATGATTAGCATATTTGCACTCATTTTATTTTTTGTTCTTCTTCTTCTTCTTGATTATCATATTCACCCACAACCGAAACTTCTTTTTGTCTCTATTTTTCCTTCATGCATTTCTCCTTTTGAGTAATATCATCTTCCACAGAAAAATTACTTTAAGATTGTTGAAAATTTAGGCTTGAAAGATATTCAAGATGATAAACCGTTGATGAAACCAATAAACAAAGTTGAAGTCCATAGAAAATGCAAGAGAAGATCAAAGAAATAATTCTTAGGTGTCATTAACTTTCCTTTGTCGAAGTATAAGGAATTAGAAAAGATTACAAAGATATGACAATCAAACATAAATGAAACATAACAATAGGGAAGATCCGAGATGTAACAATGTTACTATCCGTAAAACAATTTTGCCTCCACCAATGAGCAAGATAGACTATGCAACAAATACTTCCTAAGATATAATGAATTCTTCCTTTTATTTTCTCGATGAAAAGAAGATTGAACTTGTCTATTTGAAGTTTTTAATACAATAGGAAGAAAAAGAAAATACGAGAAAGAAATTCGACAGGTTTTCACAAGAGATTCAAAAAGGTTTTTCAAAGAACATTTCAAAGTTTGTCAAAGTATATAAAAAGTATATTTCTAAAACATTTTTATCCTTGTGTTTACAAACTGAAATTCACAAAAAAAAAAGTTAAATAACACATCTCTGCAGAATATAACTTCCGAAGTTAGTTTATGACCGTTCAAGGTTGAAAGAAGGTCAAAGTTACAACAGTTGCATCATTTCATCAAAAGACAACAAAAAATTATGCTACCTAAAATCGATTGAATGGTCGGTCACTTCTATCGAACGTTAGATTCAACATTTTGAAACGTTGCAACTCAGAACTCATCACCAAACTTCAAACCGAATATTTTGTAAATGGCTTGACTAAACGCTTGGTAAAGCATTCAGTCACTAGACACAAACTTCAGAATCAGGCTGTACTCAGAGACTGTCGAATTTAGAGAATTCAGAGTATCATGTATAAAGAAGATTGAAGGTTTATTTGAAGTTTTTAATACAAAAGGAAGAAAAAGAAAATACGAGAAAAAATTTCGACAGTTTTTCACAAGAGAATCAAAAAAGGTTTTTCAAAGAGCATTTCAAAGTAGGTCAAAGTATATAAAAAGTATATTTTTAAAACCTTTTGATCACTTTATTAAAGACTTTAATTCACAAAAAAGAATTTAATTAACACCTCTCTACATAATTTAGCTTCCGAAGTTAATTTATGACTGTTCAAAGTTGAAAGAAGGTGTCTCAAATTGCAAAAGTTGCATCATTTCATCAAAAGACAACAAAAAATTATGTTGCCTACAACCGATCGAATGGTCGGTCACTTTTATTGAACATTGCAACTCAGAACTCATCACCAATCTTCGGACCGAATATTTGGTAAACGGCTTCACCAAATGCTCGGTAAAGCATTCAGTCACTGGACACAAACTTCAGAATCAGCCTGAACTCAGAAACCGTCGAATTCAGAGTATCATCTAAATACTTTGACATGCTTTGAAATGTTCTTTGAAAATTTAGAGAATTCGGTCACTTTAGAATTCAGAGAATTCAAGGTATCATCTCACCCATCCAATCTAAATTTCACTCATTTTTCCAATCAACGTTCTCACATATTCTAATATAAATTTGGAGCACTTTCTGAAACGCTTTTAAGTGATTTCTCTAACAAAATAACCTAAAATACCTAGCACGATTTAATAAAACATACATAATGCTCTATAAACTAAGTAGCCATCAAGATGTATAAACTATATGGACATAAGTTTGTCTCTAAGAGAGACTCTAATTTTCCTTCTTATAGGTTTTGATTTGTTTGATGGACAAAGTTTACCATGGTAAATTAATGGAATTAAATCTCCTAACCTTTTCTTTGTCCCTCTTCCAACATTTTTTTTAATAGGAAAATGTCAAGTGTCCTCCATTTTCTTGGAATGGATTATGTGGCATGCATAATCATATTGATAGGAAGAGAGAATGTGACATCAAATGGCCAGAGGATCTTCACCCTAAATAAAAAAGCTAGTAGATGCACACTCATTTTTATTAACATGGCAACCAACCTTACTTACGTATATATTGTTGATTAAATGATAACTACCAAAATGCTTACTAATTATAGTTCGACCACCATATTTTGATCATTAGTCTATAACAGGATTTTTAATAAATTCATGATCACAGGATGAATGTATACACGAAAGCCGTTGATTCCCAAATGGACATATATATCATTTGATTTCATGACTGGTGGGTGGTTTTCGAACGAATTTGGATATTTAGAGCTGTATTACCTTTCAGAAGAAGCCTTTAAAAAGAAAAAAGAAAAAGGACACTTTCAGATAAAGTAAACGAGAACAATAATAGTTTTTTTTATCGTAAAATTATAACATGAAAATTACAACATGAATGAATTGAATTAATAAATACAAAAGCGTATGTATAAAAATACACTTTCCTCTTTTGTCTTATTAATCTATTTTATTTACATTACCACTTTCATGCTATAATTTTATGTAGAATTCCAATGTTCAATGGAAAATGAGATTTTCCTTTTGTCTTTGGTTCAAGAAAAATAAGGCATTTCAATTAACGATCAGTGCAACACGAGAAACAACACAGCAGATAATCACTTTTTTTGGGATAGCGAATAAATTGTGATCAAAGAAGTGATCTTAATGAGAATGTTTCCTAATGGCTAGGGGAGTTAACAAACCGAACCGAATCGAGCCGAATATTAGGTTTTCGAATTTGGATTCATTTAGCTAAACTAACTGTTCGGTTTGGTTCGTTTATAGTAACGTGCTTTAAAATTGGTTCGAGTTCGGTTCAATAACACTATAAATGTTTAAACGAGCCGAACAGTTCGGCTTGTTTTACTAAACAAACCCAAATAGGTGTTTGAATTCGGCTCGTTTAAGTAAAATTAACGAACAAACTCGAATCAAATATGAATCGAACTTCAACAGTTTGCGAACTGTTCGTTTTGCTTAACACCCCTATTAATGACACTGCTTCTCTGCCAAGCGATTAAATGATAACTACCAAAATGCTTACCAATTATAGTTCGACCACCCTAAAGGATTTTTAATAAATTCATGATTACAGAATGAATATATACACGAAAGCCGTTGATTCCCATATGAACATTGATAAACCAGAATTAATCGTCTGTTAGTCAACAACAGTCAACGGTATAACTCCTGCAGTTCAGCACCCAAGTATTGCTGTTCAGCTGTGATTGCACTTCGGCTGTGCCCCATGACATCCTTTTACTATCGAAGAATAAGCCAAGGACTGCACCTCGGCACCGGACTTCAACATCAGCTTCAGCTTAAGTGCTGTACTCCAGATCATTTCAGTCAGATTCAATATTGCAATTCGGCAAAGCCTAGTTTTGCACTTCGGCAAATGGGACAAGTACAACATCACATCGTAGAACCACCATGCAGAAGTGCAGTTCAAAGGAAGAGTACACGTCTGGCTATTCAGTCTGAGCACGCCAAAGTCACTTCAGCAGACCTACTAGTCACATCAGCCGGCCTACCAGTCATATCAGCAGACCTACTGCGTCATAGGTCTTCTGCCCCAAGCAAACATCTTATCCGCTATTAGAGGCCAGGAGCGGGGGAAACAATAAAAGCAGGCCAAGGCAGACGAGAAAGGGGATCCGAAATCTATTCTCCATACAACCTGGAGCTAATACACTGAATTTTCTCTTCGGCTAAGACCTGTGAGAATTTTCTAACTCCATACACTAAAATATATTCTCAGCGAGAAATGGTTCAAACTGACTTGAGCGTCGGAGGGTTTTACCCGGGGTCATCCCCTCGGGACCTCTGATCTTTGCTTCTTTGTGCAGGACTTTCAGGAAGCTATTCCAGCTACAATCTAGAAACCAGTTAACTACTCTTCAAGTTAACTGACGACGTTTATTTGAGGTCATCTTTGACCCTTGGTGAAGATCCGGCTTCATCATTTGGCGCTAGAAGGAGGGCCCTCAAATCCTTAAGATAGTTACTCAAAGCTTTCTTAATCTTGATCTTACCCAACCATTGAGAGAAAGATGGATAAAAAGGATGGAAAATGGTCCAAGCAACCTATGACATCTAAGAGAAGTCAGAGATCTTCTCAACAACAAACAGAACAGTGTTCTACGGAGCCGGGAGAATCCTCAACTCCCACCATTGCCTTTACATATGAAGAGCATATGCGAGCCATACGCTATGTGGCTCAAAATCCGGGTGTGTTCTAAGCTGTGGTGAGGGAAATAAAGAGGAAGCTTCTGCAGCAAGATCCAGTGGGTCTCATTCCAGTAACTCTCACCCACGGGAACACCTGGAGTACTCTCCAACTCGGCTTGACTATCACCCCAGGAGATAGGCCGAATTTATGGCTAAGGCTGGGCGTTCAGGAACAGGGCCTTGCCACTAGAGTTTAAAACGCACTCAAAAAGCATCTTTGCCATTCAAACATGGCAGAGAAGTTGACAATAAAGGCAAAGCCTCGCTGCAGGAAAGGTGCTCTGCCAAGATTCGGTTAGGAGGCCGAGGGAAGGAAAGGAACTCTCTACTGGCTTCAAAAGCCCATATTCTTTCCTATATGAGGAAGAAGGCCCTGGCAAGGGAACCTCAGCCCCTGGCTGGACCAATCCACAAAAGAGACCACCGACTATACTGCCTTTATCATCATGATATTGGGCATGATACAGAAGACTGTAGGCAGCTTGGACAGGAAATTGGGCGTCTTATCGAGCTTGGTCACCTACAGCGGTTTTACAATCCGAGGTCAAGGATGCACAACAGGTTGGACTTTGGCAGGCCCCCTCCGGATGAGAATTACAAACCTGGGCCTCATCACGGGTTGCCAAGGGATGAGGACTCAGATTCCGATGAAAAGGGGCTACGGGTTCCTGGGCAAACAAAGTTGACGTGACAGCAAGAGTCTATGATTTAAATGAATTAGGATTTATTGCCTCTTGCATATATCCATAATTTTTCAGCTCGTCCTTGCATTATTAAAGGATCAATCCTTTGTTAGACTCCCGCCCTGGCCCTCAATATTTCACCTCAGCAGGACTGAGAAAGTTGAGCATGACTCAACATCTGGGACAGGTTTCCCTAGATTCTAACTCAGCAGGACTGAGAAAGTTGAGCAGGACTCAACATCTGGGACAGGTTTCCCTATATTCTAACTCAGCAGGACTGAGAAAGTTGAGTAGGACTCAATATCTAGGACATGTTTCCCTATATTCTAACTCAGCAGGACTGAGAAGGTTAAGCAGGAATCAACATCTGGAACAGGTTTCTCTATATTCTAACTCAGTAGGACTGAGAAGGTTGAGCAGGACTCAACATCTGGGACAGGTTTCCCTATATTCTAACTCAGCAGGACTAAGAAAGTTGAGCAGGACTCAACATCTGGGACAGGTTTCCCTATATTCTAACTCAGCAGGACTGAGAAGATTGAGCAGGACTCAACATCTGGGACAGGTTTCCCTATATTCTAACTCAGCAGGACTGAGAAAGTTGAGCAGGACTCAACATCTGGGACAGGTTTCCCTATATTCTAATTTCCCTATATTCTAACTCAGCAGGACTGAGAAAGTTGAGCAGGCCTCAACATCTGGGACAGGTTTCCCTATATTCTAACTCAGCAGGACTGAGAAAGTTGAGCAGGACTCAACATCTGGGACAGGTTTCCCTATATTCTAACTTAGTAGGAATGAGAAGGTGGAGCAGGACTCAACATCTGGGACAGGTTTTCCTATATTCTAACTCAGCAGGACTGAGAAGGTTGAGCAAGACTCAACATTTGAGACAGGTTTCCCTATATTTTACTTCAGCAAGTAGGCCGAGCAGGACTCAACGACTGGGACAGGATTCCCTATATCTTACCTCAGTAGGACTGAGATGGCTGAGCAGGGTTCGGTTCAACAATATTCATGACAGATCTAACATGTGACTCGTTCATTTTGCTTATATGGATCAAGTAACAGGTTTACTTTATCTAACATTTATTGTAATCGGCAAAGTTAAAACAAGGCAGAGCTACAGTTCAGTCAAGCAGCATAACACTTGTGGCAAAGTCAAAGGTTGAGCTTGAAGCTCAATACTTATAGAAAAATCCAACGCAAAAGCAACCAAAAAGCTCTTTGGAGAGCCGAAGACAAAAGTTAGATACGGATGATAACTTAAAGTCTCTCAAACCGAAGACGAATACTTGCATTAACTATGGAAATAGAGCAAGTAAAACCTCACATGCAAAAGACAAAGTCAAGAAAACTGAAATAAGCTGAAGAGCACGAGTTGGAAAAATAGGATTTTCATTAAGAAGTTTCTATTACAATTACAAAGATTACAAAAAGAAGATCCTATTCTACTCTTCATCATCCTTATCGTCTCTGAGATCAGCCCCACTTTGAAACTGCGCTATTTGGCCCTCAAGTAAGCTTCCAACCTCGGGGTTGTAGAGTTCAGCAATTTGAGGATGATTTTTGTCCAGGTTTGGGCAGACATCAGAGAAAGTGTCGATTGTCCAGGTCTGTCCAACAGCTATTTCTGAACCTTGAATCTTCAAGAAGTTACCAGTAAAGAACTCAGACTGCCTAAACTCAGCAATGGCAGTTTTCTTAATCTCCTCAGCTTGAAGTTCAATTTGATGAAGAAGATCAGCTTTGCTTTTCTGTTCTGCTTCCAATTGCTGTATCAGTTCAGCTTTGCTATTGGATAGCTCTTTCTCGAAGGTACTGAGTTCTTTCTGGTAAAACTCCAGCTCAGCCTGGGTTCTGGATGACACCAATTCAGCACTGGCCACCATCTCCTTCAGCTCAATCACTTGGGAACCTGCAGTGGCCAGCTACATGTCTGAATCTTCTTTTCCTGCTCGAAGTCTGGAGTTTTCTTCGGTAAGAACGGCCACCTCAGACTTCAGACCGTTCACTTAGGCTTCCAGCTGATTCAATCTCAAATTGCTGGGTCTTGCCATCTCTGCCAACCCGTCATAGGCATTTCTGAGGCTGGCATTGATCTCAGAGAGTTGGGCAAATTTGGCACGCAGCTCTTCAGCCCATTTGAGAATGTTATACTCTTGAACTCGAAACTGCAGAAATCAGTTTGGTTAGAAAAAACGTAAGTGATCAAGCTAAAAGAGATGGATAACATCAGAAAATCTTATCATGGCCATATTTATTACAAATGAATTCATGGCAGTATCCCAGTCCATACTGCCATAGAGTTGCCAATCGTGAGGTAACACTGACATCTCAGTAACCTTCGTAGCTACATCAGGATTTGCAGCAGTGTCAGCAAATGAGAATTGCAACGTCCTTGTACCTCGGCGGTTCCATAGGGAAGACTCTCCCTCCAGCGCGTTTATCCCTGAGGTCTCTCCTAAGAACTCAGAGGAGGGACCTGCTTCATCAGAAACCTGCCTTGGTTGAGGCGTGACTTCCTCTTCGGCAACTGGAGAAGCAGAGATCAAGATGGGGGCATCAATTCCCCCAATTTCATCATCTGGCTGAGCTGAAGCTGGGACAAGGGGTTGAGCTTTAGCCCGGATGGGATTATCAAGAGTTCCAACTGAAGAGAAAAAAGGTCAAATGATTAAATAGAAACAAAATATATTCAAAACCAATGCAGGGTAAAAGTCCTACCTGGAACTTCGGTCTCAGGAGTTATCTGCACCTCGGACGAAGGTCCGGCAGAGGCCTTCCCCGAAGAGGAAGGTTGTCCTTCGGTCCTCATCCTCTTTTTGGGGACCAAATTCTTCAGCCTTGCGAGGGTTTCGGACACCATGACTCCTGTAGAAGTCAATGAACAAATCAGTCAAACATGCAACATCAGAACCAGTCAGAGATGTTCAAAAGGTTACTACGTACCCCGAACTATTCTTAAAGCAATGGAGATGAGGGGCCGAAAGTTATGTTCTGGCCATAAGTGTTCCAGGTCGGCAACCTTCACAACCGATCTGTCCACTTTTTTCCAATCCACGGCCAAGGGCAAGTGTAACAATTGCGAGGCTTCATTGCAAGATTGCTCGCTTGGCCTCCTGTTATTTGCACTGCCGGAATTCCAAAGGATCCCTTCGGGTAATCCTATAGTCTTAACAAAAAAAACGTCTCATCTAATCCTCGGTAGAAGAGGGAAGGTTTATGACACGGAAATTTTCACTACTTTGATGTCTCCTGCAAAAATAATACCAACTACCCTTCTGCTCACACACAAATATTCCCCTAAAGACTGCAAGCAAAAAGGCTTTCTCAACAGCTTTTAGGTAAAGCAGGTAACTGAGGATAACCTTAAAGCCGTCAGGCGTTATTTGGGAAGCCTAAGTTGGTAAGAGTACAAGATTTGGAATAAAGAAGCTGGAGTGGTAAGATCGAAACCAGACTTAAAGTATTCATCATAGACTGCCTCATACCCTACTGGGGGTCATAAGCAGTCTGATGCGGCAGGTGAAGAATGGGGACAAAGGTGCTCCTGTCAACGTTATAATGTTGACATAGTTCAAGGAGGTCGGTGGCTTTCAAGGTGCACATTGAGTTCTGCACCGATGAGGAGGACACCATGGATTCTAGGACAACCAAAGAAGAAGAGGAAATAACGGAAGCAATGGAAGAAAAATGGAAGAAGAAAAGCTTACAGAGAGATTGAAGGGCTGAACTGGAGGAAAACACCGTGACAAGAATAGAGGCTGCGAGGACGAGGAAGAGCAGGATAGCAGAATAAGCAGCGAGCAGAATAGAAGAAGAAGAAAAGAAAGAATTAGGGCAATTGCCCCTATTTATAAGAAGGGAAAGCGAAAGTTGCAACGATTCAAGTATTTCCCCCCTCGGGAACTGAAACCGCCGAAAAGATAATGATGAGGCGTTGGAATTAACGCTTACATTAAAAGCCGGAATAACGGCGCAGATAAGAGGATAACTGCCCAATTAATGGAGACACATCACAGACTCAGAATAGATTTGTCTGCCCTCACAGTTCAGCTCAGCCACACAAAATCTGGAGGCAAATGATAAACCAGAATTAATCGTCTATTAATCAACAACAGTCAACGGTATAACTCCTGCAGTTCAGCACCCAAGTATTGCTGTTCAGCTGTGATTGCACTTCGGCTGTGCCCCATGACATCCTTTTACTATCGAAGAATAAGCCAAGGACTGCATCTCGGCACCGGACTTCAACATCAGCTTCAGCTTAAGTGTTGTACTCCAGATCACTTCAGTCAGATTCAATATTGCACTTCGGCAAAGCCTAGTTTTGCACTTCGGCAAATGGGACAAGTACAACATCACATCATAGAACCACCAAGCAGAAGTGCAGTTCAAAGGAAGAGTACACGTCTGGCTATTCAGCCTGCACACGCCAAAGTCACTTCAGCAGACCTATTAGTCACATCAGTCAGACTACCAGTCATATTAGCAGACCTACTGCGTCATAGGTCTTCTGCCCCAAGCAAACATCTTATCCGCTATCAGAGGCCAGGAGCGGGAAAAACCAATAAAAGCAGGCCAAGGCAGACGAGAAAGGGCATCGGAAATCTATTCTTCATACAACGTGGAGCTAATGCACTGAACTTTCTCTTCGGCTAAGACCTGTGAGAATATTCTAACTCCATACACTAAAATATATTCTCAGCGAGAAATGACCCAAACTAACTTGAGCGTCGGAGGGTTTTACCCGGGGTCATCCCCCCGCGACCTCTAATCTTTGCTTCTTTGTGCAGGACTTTCAGGAAGCTATTCCAGCTACAATCTAGAAACCAGTTAACTACTCTTCAAGTTAACTGACGACGTTCATTTGAGGTCATCTTTGACCCTTGGTGAAGGTCCGGCTTCATCAGACATATCTATCATTTGATTTCATGACTGGTGGGTGTTTTTCGAACGAAATTGGATTTTTAGAGCTGCATTACCTTTCAGAAGAAGCCTTTAAAAAGAAAAAAAAGGAAAAAAAACTTCCAGACAAAGTAAATGAGAACAATATAGTTTTTTTTTTTTTTGTTGTAACATGAAAATTACAACATGAATCAGTTAAGCTAATATTTTTTTCTCTGTTTTATCTTATTGATCTATTTTATTTACATTACCACTTTTATGCTACAATTTTACATAAAATTTCAGTGTTCAAATGGAAAATAAGTTTTTTTTTTTTTTTGGTATTTGGTTCAAGAAAAATAAGGCATTTCAATTAACGATAAGTGCAACACGATAAACAACACAGCAGATAATCACTTTTTTGTTTGGGACAACAAATAAATTGTGATCAAAGAAGTGATCTTCATGAGAATGTTTCCTAATGGCACTGCTTTTCTGCGCTAAAGTTTAATGGTAATCGAGCTTGTTTTGATTCATTTAAAGTTCGAGTTCGTTTAAATGCCTTTTCTGCGCTAAACTTTCATCATCTTCCATGTTGTTTTCATTTTTTTTAAATAAAAAGGGATCTTTCGAATTTTTTATTGAACACAAACGAGAACTGTATCAACCACTTTTAAACACTTTCTAATAAGAAATATAGGATCTATTGCAAAGTAATATATAGCACCAATTTTATTAACATTTTACTATCAGTGCATCTAATCAGTTATCCACTTTATTAATTCTAGGGATAATTACCTTTGCCTCCTTTGTGGTTTGGCTAATTCGCCAAAAATTTCCCTGTGTTTTGAAAATAGACCTTTACCTCCCCTTTAGTTTGGGTTAAAGTAGTTTCCGACCAACTCCGTCCAAACCGTAGGGGGCTGTGTTGGCCGGAAACCACTTTAACCCAAACTAGAGGGGGGGGGGGTAAAAGTCTATTTAGCCAAACCACAGAGGAGTTAAATGTAATTATCCCTTAAAAATATTGTCACAGTTGATTTTTCAATATATCGTATTATATTATTTTATAAAATAAAATAAACAAAATAATACATGCATTATAATACCAATATACAAATGTTCATATATGCTTACACGCAATACTCTTATTTTCTTTCCATCAATAACAATGTGTACCACGACAATTTTTACTACCACGATTTGATGACTCCTAGATGAAAAAAGCTAAGAATGTAGTCAAATTCAGAATGCACATTGTAAAATATTATGTAACAAAAATCTATAGGTCCACGACCCATGCAAAAAGCTCATAAATGGGTTGCCAAATCATGATGTGGTGGCATGCACCCATTGGAAGGAAGCAAATATTCTGGACAGGAATATGTACAATGATACATATATAACAGTGTTGCTATTCTTTTCTTGTGGCAATCACATTAGCATTGTTTGATTGCTTCGTGTTGAGTTGAGCACAAATCTTACTACATACTCCATGAATTTCAGAAATACATGTTAATAATTTAACATGTAGAAATTACATATATAAAAAAGTTAAAGTGAACAGAATAATAGATACACTGTCAATAGTTTATGAGACATGAAAGTGAACAAGGATAATGGGACGTTGACCAGGCATTCTCCTAAAAAGCGGCTGATAATTGGTCTATAAAACGGTGTTCTCGCTGCACTAGCCTTCCGCGTTTGCACAGGATCTGGAGAAGGGCCGGATCGCTTCACGATCTGATGTATACAGTCTTACTCTATACTTTATGCAAGAGGCTATTTCCGAGGCTCGAATCTGTGACCTCAATGTCACAAACACAGGTTTAACCAATGGAGGGTAGCTAGGTTGAGAACAAAACAAAAGTCGATGAAAAGTACTCTCTAAAGTGGATGAGCTAGTGAGCAGTGGTTTTAAAAGTTAATAATTAGGGATAATTACATTTGTCTCCCCTGTGGTTTGGCTAATTCGCCAAAAATGTTCTTGTGGTTTGGCTAAATAGACTTTTACCTCCCCTCTAGTTTGGGTTAAAGTGGTTTCCGGCCAACACAACCCCCTATGGTTTGGACGGAGTTGGCCGGAAACCACTTTAACCCAAACTAGAGGGGAGGTAAAGGTATATTATTTAAACGCAGGGAAATTTTTGGCGAATTAGCCAAACCACAGGGGAGGTAAAGGTAATTATCCCTTAATTATATTTTGCGTTTTTGCATTTTACAGAGCTACCGACCGATATTTTATATAAACATTAAATTATAGATTTTGTAATATATGTCACTACCCTAATATCAAGTGAGAGACTGACTTAGAATATTACGTTCGGCAGCTACTTTATCTCTGAAATCTTTTTCTCTCCGTTTCCAATTCAAGATATATAATTATAATCCCGGGAAAATTATTTCCAAATAGAAGATAAAAGTTACATTTACTAAATATGGAATCATATTTTTATTATTACAAATACATGAATAAAAGGACAAAGAAAAGGAAAAAATAAAATAAAATAAAATATATTTAAAAAAACCCTGCCTATTTAAACAGGCCGTCGAAACATATTCGTTTAGCAAAACAAAGCAGCGGCAATAGTAAGGGAGCCGAGAAGGAGGGCGGAGCAAATCAGGAAGAAAAATGAAAAAAAAAAAAAAAGAGAAAATGTGAAACGAATCGCGTGGGTTTCACTGAGTAATTAGCTATTAGTTAATGAATTAGCTTTCCCACCTTGTTTATTTATTTTTTAATGCAATCTTCCAGGGGTAGATGTGATTCCTGTGAATATTTGACGTACTAGATGTTAAAAAGTTGTTGTTAAATGAATTTGGAGATTTATAATCAATATGATGCGAAATGATTTACTAGATGCTATAAGGTTGATGTTAATTTAGAGGAAATATGATAATTTATATGTTAATTTGATATTCTAAGGGTTTGATGGGGATAACGATGGACAGAAAATGTGTGAATTTGTTTTTAAGTGGTTTAGATTCGATTGGATTTGAACTTAGCATTGAAAAGTGCGGTTTTGAAAGACCGTCCTATCTAGAGGTAGAACGTCGGATCTCTTCCATTAAGCTTATAGTAAAAGACTACCATAGCTCATAAGGAGATCTATTGGATGGTATGTATAGTAAACGGGCTGTCTGACTCAAAAGGTGTAACTGGCAATCAGGATTAAATGTAAAATAAAATAAATTATGGCAAAAGTCACATTGCGTTGCACGTTGTCATGTGCAATTGACATAGTTATTAAGTATTGAAAGATAAAAGAATATTGATATGGGTTTTTTGAGTATATGTATAAATAGATTGATTGATATCATAAGATATTTTCAATATGTTGGATTATTGCAAGTGACATTTTGTATCGGTTTATTGCAATATATGTTGTGAGAGACTTATAAAGCCGAGTTTCGAGAGAACTCGAAAATATTGCGTATTGACCGACAAAGTCTAAAGAGAAAATGTTTATAAAATGATCTAAAAGAATACCGGGTTTATGGATTCGGATCGGGTTACAATCCGGGACGTGACAATAATATCATAATGACTTCATTTATTGTTTGTTGGGTCGAAAAACTTCAAAATCATGGGATTTGAATTGGAATTTTCTAAAATTTCAACATATGCAAATTATTATGTTCTATTGGTGAAGAAAATAGGAAAGATACTTTTTGTTAATTTAACTACTCTCTGTCGATCATTCAACCATTGTACAGTCCAGCAGGAAGATGCACTGAGTTTGTAAACGAGGAAATTGTAGTTCCACCAATTCTCACATGACTAAAACATCATTTGAATTGGAGAAATTCAATTTTCATGGACTTGGTATTGCTTGAAAGTTATCACACACAAAAAAAAAAAAAAAGGAGCACTTAGAAAAACCAAACTCATTAAGAGATCAAAAGTCCCTCTTCTAAAATCTTCCAAAAGAAAATTACATACGCTATGGTTGTCCTACAAGCAACAACTCTTCCACGGGTCGGGTGCCTTGGTTATAAAGCTTTCATCAATTAAATCTGGATTTGTTTTCCTTTAATATTGGTCAAAATTAAACAGAAAGTTGACACTGAAAGTTATGAATCGGTGGCCTCATTTCCATGCTTTGGTGGCATCAACTCAATTAAATGACTAAACCCGATGGTGGACTCATCTCAAAGGTTCATAACATGTTGTAGACTTTACATGCCGGATCTATTGACCAATATTTTCTGATCGGTTTCGCTCACCGTCAATTAGAGAGTGTGACGCGACATCTTGGCTAAATTCTTTTTACTGGTGATGTCGATGTGGCATTCGTGATTGGCGGTCACCAGAGGAATAACAAAGGTTGAGTCATCAGATCGCAACCCTAGAATTTAGCATGAAACAAAAGTCACACACATTAAGCTTGCCAATTATCGCCGTCCAGATCTACTGACTGGAATTTGCTAACCTGTCTGCTGACTGTCAATCACGGAGTGTCACGTAGATACTTCAGCTAAAAAAATATTTTTTTTTATCCGAGATGTCGACGTGACATTCTGTGATTGACGGTCAGCATATTTGTCAGCAAAAGTTGGGTCAACAGATCTCAACCTCAATTATCGTGGATTTTCTTGCTTCACACTCAAAACACAGAATGTGAACAAAACACCAATTTGAAATTGTCTTCTTCTAAGTTTTGGTACATAGTCGCTACAGCAGAAAGTAATATAATATTTTGATGATAAAATAAGTAATGGTTTATGCTTGATTCACGACAAGATTTTAGTTTAGGATTTTTTTTTATCTTACAAAGGAAACTATATATAAGATTTAAATTGCTTAGGAGTAGAGACTTTTGAAACGAGAGATATTTGAATAAAACTCTGAATATCAAACTCTGCAATGAAAAGTTTGAGATATCGTCACAACAGCCTATTAATGTCATTAAACGATTATGTCTTTATATGTTATTCCTAACAGTAAATTAAATGCTGTAATTTTTAGCAAATTGCTTTGCTGAAATTTTAATTTTTAATAAGTGTTCTATCAATTAAGTGGTGAATGCATAAAGGATAGCTTAATAGGCCCATGAAGTGTAGCGCCCCGCTCCCGAGCTCCGTCCTCGGTAACGGTGCACCCGCCGTATCTCACTCAGGAGAATACAAGGCGTCACCTCAACCTGTACACGTCAGTGCTGACATAGAAAAAGTTTTCCTTTTCTTTCTGCAGAAACGATAAATCACATCAAAAGTTTGAATTTAACGAACTTCAAGAAAATAACGACATCATTTCTAGGCTGACCAGGCCTTACAAGTCAAGGTCAAATATCGGAAGTTTAAAAGCATGAAATTGTTTTCAAAAGTAATACTGAATATTAAAATGTCTGTGTCATCCCAATAACATCATAAGAATCCCGTCTCCATCCTCGCTGCAGCCATCTCTACGAGTCACTCAGCCCATTCCACGGTATCAGACCCATCCTCAACGAAAATATAATCATACTCCGTCTCGGTTACACCTGGAATAGTAGGGGTGAGTGATGGTAATCACCCAGTAGGTGCCTCACAAAACAATACAAAACTTACATACTCAAAATGATACCAGCACGTAGCACATAAAACAGCACGACATGACTTATACGGAGAATAAACAATCCACAGAAGATGCACGCGCAAGTACGTGATGCATGCTCAAATAACGTGTCACACGCAACGAGAATCATGTCACACAGTATGGCCCTAGACCTATATGCAATGCATGTTCCCGGGTCCTAAATCCAGCATCTTGGTCTCTAGCCACCACTTGCTGTTTCGACACCCACGCCCTATAGACGCAGTATGTCTCATGACCCCGGTGCCCTATAGACACGGTAAGTCATCCCGATACCCACGCCCTATAGACGCAGTATACCTCATGCGAACCCCGGCATCATGGTCACTAGCCACCACTTACCGTTTGGACATCCACGCCCTGTAGACGCAGAATGTCTCATGACCCCGGTGCCCTATAGACACGGTAAGTCATCCCGGTACCCACGCCCTATATACGCAGTATACCTCATGCAAATGCACGTACCATGAATGCAAGAGAAAGGGAAAGAAAACGGTTGGATGTCATCCCCTGACGTCGATCGATCGACGTCCAACTGAGACACCTCGAACCCTCACTCAGTTGACGTCGATCGATCGATGTACAGCTGAGGTACATCGAACCCTCATCCTCTGGACGTCGATCGATCGACGTCCATCTGAGACACATCGAACCCTCAGCCACTGGACATCGATCGATCGATGTCCCCGTATTTCAGAATTTCCATTCTGAAATTTCTGCAATCCATTCATCAATCACATTCAACCTTTCACCCCCTCCCATATTTCCATACACGCATAACGCCCTCACATCCCCACAAGGAAAAATGCATCAACAAAATCACGATGGAAACTAAAAACACATAACGGAAAATAGACACGTTTGGAGCACATCATTAAGATCATAACTGAATCAAGAATAAAGGCAACAACAACACGTAAAAATACCATTTTTCCTATGCAAATCTTCATACCGTTTTGAGAAAATAAATAGTATGCACCTACCTCGATCCTAGCGAGAGATGATAGATATACGGGAGTGTGTGGTGATCTCGTTGACGTTGTGAATCCCTCTTCTTGAACCTTGGATCAAAGATCCTTCTTTTTCTCTTTACTTTTCCTCTTGGCCGAAATTTTGTGATGGGGAGAGGGAGAGGCAGCCATTTCTTTTTGAGAAAAGAGAGGGGAGGGGAAATTAGGTTTAGTCAACTAAGGAGGAGAGACTGTAGGGAGAATAAACAGGTTAATAAATTGATAAGGATAGAATTTATAAATTCAAACATTTTATTTATTTCTTATTTGTCTTTATCCTCTTTTTTTTACACGGTTATAACATCCTACCCCCCTTACAAAAAGTTTCGACCCCGAAACTTGCCGTACCTTAATCAAAAAGGTGGGGAAAGCGGTCGCGCATTTGTTCTTCTAACTCCCATGTCGCTTCATTCTCCCGGTGGTTGCTCCATTGCACTTTGACATAGGGAATAATCCTCCTTCTGAGTTCTTGGTCCTTGCGATCCAGAATTCGTATCGGAATCTCTTCATATGATGCATCGGGTCTAATCTTAAGTGGTTGCGCATCTAGAACGTGACTTGGGTCAGGGACATACTTTCTCAACTGGGAGACGTGGAATACGTTGTGCACTTGAGCCAACATTGGAGGTAGTGCCAATTTGTAAGCTAAATCTCCAACCCTTTCGAGTATCTCGTATGGTCCAATATAACGCGGCTTTAATTTCTCCTTAACTCCAAACCGTGTCACACCCTTCATGGGTGACACTTTAAGATAAACTTTTTCTCCCTCCTCGAACTCCAAAGGTCGTCTCTTCATGTCGGCCTAACTTTTGCTTCTATCCTGAGCCGTCTTAAGACGTTCACGAATCAGTTTCACTTTTTCCTTAGTTTGCTCAATGATCTCGGGGGCCGTCAACCTACGTTCACCAACCTCGTCCTAGTGAACAGGTGACCTACACTTGCGTCCATATAAGGCCTCGAATGGTGCCATGCCCATGGCACTGTGATGGCTGTTGTTGTAGGAGAATTCTATCAATTTAAGCATGATGTCCCAATTTCCTTTGAAATCCAATGTGCACGCCCTTAACATGTCCTCCAGGGTCTGAATGGTCCTCTCAGATTGACCATCAGTCTGAGGGTGAAAAGCAGTACTTAGTCGCAACTCAGTCCCCATCTTCTTCTGACACGCTGCCCAGAACTGAGATGTAAACTTCGGATCATGATCAGATACTATTCTGACTGGCACTCCATGAAGACAAACGATATTATCGATGTACATAATCACCAATCTCTCCATTGTAAGCCCGGTAGGTATGGGTAAGAAGTGAGCAGACTTAGTCAATCGATCCATGATTACCCATATCACATCATTCCCATTTCTTGTTTTCGGGAGTCCAACCACAAAGTCCATTGTTACATGCTCCCACTTCCATTCGGGTATCTCTAGTGGTCGCATTAGTCCACCCGGTCTTTGATGTTCTGCCTTAATTTGCTGGCAAACAAGGCACCTTTCCACAAACTCGGCAATGTGCCTCTTCATGCCATTCCACCAATTAGGGGTGTACTTGGTCCGGTCCGGCCGGTTTTTGCGTATGTTGTCAACCAAACCGTTTGTAACGGTTTTGACATTCTAGAACCGGAACCGGACCAGAACCGGTCAACAAACTGTTTGACCAGTCCGGTTCGGTTTGGTTTGGTTCCGGTTTTTTCCGGTTTCAACAGCATAACAACAAAAACAGTAAAACACTCCTTGGTTTCACAGAGAAACCAGTAGATAACTAGATACAGATCCAGATGTAACAATGAACAAGCAAATATTAGGTGTTCCCAAAACTGAATCTACTTATCTCCAAACATGTGTACTCCAATAACATCGATTCACCACCAAACATGTGTACTCAATAACATCTACTCATCTCCAAACATGTGTATTCCAATGGAAAATCAGAATAAAGCCTTTTCTCACGTATATGAAAATAAAAAATCAGATTAATATCTTCTCCCTAACGGTCCACAGATACTAACAGAAGAAAACCACACCCAAACTGTTCAAAGAAATCTATTATGTTTCTTAGTGACAAATGGTAGCCTGTACCCCCAATCTGTATGAGCCAAACGTGAATATCTTAGCATTTGCCTCCATCGCCAGCTGATCATTTAATCCCTTTGCACGGCTTACGCTCTTTACCCACTTCTTCACTATCTGATCAATTGCTCAACGACAAGAATAAAATGAAAAGTCAGAAACTAATAGCTTACACCAAATGAAACTGCAAAGAAGGAACAGAAAAAGGTCAATGGAAAACCGAGCCAACCTGATCAAGTCTCCCAAGGACTTCCTCCCTACTTATGGCTTCCTCATGACTCTCATATAACCCCGCAGCAGCTAAAAACTGTAATATCACATGCTCAGATTCTCAAGCAGCTCAAGCACGTAATTGACATAATGTGAACAAAGAAGAAAACATAATTTAACCTTTTCAAGATGATGGCTTCATAGGTTTGCTTTCAACTCACTCAAGATGACCATATGTACACCACGATGATATCTTAGTCCGAGTCCAATTCAATTCCTTCCTTTGCAATGCATGAGCTTGAACTTTCTACAACAAATTAAAACAATAAAAGACATCCCAAGTCATCTAGAAGATATAGAAATAACTTTGAATGAAAAAAACTGTGAAGGTAAAAATATTTGATAATACAAAAATTACCTTGGACAATGTCTTCATACTTCTCAGCTTCATCTAAAGCTTCTAATATGTCCAAATGTACAGCAGTGCCACGTATCCAATTTTGGGTACACATTAATGCTTCCACGGTTGTTGGATTTAGAGAACTCCTAAAAGGATCAATAACATGGCCACTAGTGCTAAATACTTGTTCAGATGCAACAGTTGAGACCGGAATGGCAAATATATCCTTTGCAATGCTTGATAGTATTGGGTATCTATGGACATTGGACTTCCACCATCCTAAGACATTTAAGCTATCACCCTTTTCCATTCCATCACTTAAGTACATGCTCAACTCATTCTTCTTATCATCGTTGTATTCTTCTCCCATTTCTCTTGCAACAATGGCAAACACGTCTTCACTTTCAAATTCCGTTAATCCTCCACATGGACTCATACTAGTACCACCCTCCTTATCATTGACAAATAACTCCCTTGAGTAATGCATGAATAGTTCATTCAAATGATCTTCGGTCAGCTTCAAGGCCAAACATTTTTCTCAACCAAATTTCCAAACCTCTTATTTTAAACCGCGGATCCAAGACAATAGCCACAAACAATAAATGATTGATATTGGACTAGTTTGACCAATATTTATTGTACTTTGCACTCATGCTCATAGCCATATGAAACATACTTGAACTTGTTTGTGTACTCATCTTTGCTTCTATCCTCTGCTTCACTTTACACAACTCAAGTATACAAATATTTACAGTCACATCCAATATAGATGATAGCTTTAAAGTAACATTATAAAACAATTTCAAAAATGTCACAAAGTTCCTAGCAACTATCCAATCGTCCTTTTTAGGAGGACCAATGACTTTCCCCTTGCTCCTCACAACAACATAGTCATCATCATCGGGGCCATAATCATAGCAATCAAAGTAGTCTTGAAAGAAGTTATCATACTTGTAAAGTCTATCAAATCCTTTCTCAAATTTCTCAGCTCGATCTAACATCATGTAGGTTGAATTCCATCTAGTATCAACATCAAGTATGACTAAATGGGCCAAGTCAATCTTTTCCTTTTCAACACATTTTCTGAATGCTCTCAACCTAGCAGGAGAAGATCTAACATATTTGCATGCATTTCTGACTCTTACAATTGAAGTAAAGTGTTCTTTCAAACCATCTTTGACAACTAAGTTCAATATATGTGCATGACATCGGACATGAAAGAATCTATTACCTAGCAAGACATCTTTGAACTTAAAATCTTTCAAGAGCTCCTGAATACACAAGTCATTGGAGGAAGCATTATCAAGAGTTACAGTCAATATCTTATCAATGCCCCAATCATGCAAACAATCCTCTAACTTGCAAGCAATCGTAGACCCTTTATGACTCTCAATTGTACAAAAATTCAAGATCTTTTTCTGCAAAACCCAGTCATCATCAACAGAATGAGCAGTCAAAACCATATAATTCAAATTCTGCAACGAAGTCCAAGTATCTGTAGTCAAACACACTCTACGCCCCTTCAAGGCCCTTTTAAGTTTCTTTTTCTCTTCAGCATATAACTTCATACAATCTCTAGCAACAGTAATCCGAGAAGGGACTATAAACTTTTGTTCTAACGCATTTGAATATTGTTTAAATCCTTCTCCCTCAACTATGCTAAAAGGCAGCTCATCCATTATGACCATTCTTGCCAACTTATTTCTTGTATCAACCAAATCCAAATTTTTTGACTTATTTCTAGAGGTGTCACTTAGCAGTGTAAAATCCGTCAACTTGCTTTGTCCTTTCTCCTTTTTCCAAGGAACTTTGGTACATTGGTTGTTTAGATGACTAAACAGATTGCTTGTCCCATTCTTACTAGGGTTAGCTGCATAGCTCTTTCCACAATAATTGCAAGTTGCCCTAATAGGATCAGAACCTTTAACAATGGTGAAATGCTTCCAAGCTTCACTCCTAAACCGGTTGTTTGCGTCTTTCTCTACAACTACCTCCACCGCTTGGGTTTTAACTCTCTTTTGGGGTGGACCAACTTCACCTACTGGTTTCGAAGTGTCACTAGGTTGGGCAACAGACTGGACTGTTGTGGGCTCAGTGGACACATTACTTGGAATCGGATTGATGAATGGATTTGTAGCAGGAGAGTCGACTTCAACTATTACATCCTAAAATCAAACACACAATAATAAATTGTTGGACCGTGCACCTGCAATAAACACCACTAGAGGGGGGGTGAATAGTGGTTAGCGGAAATTACACTACAACCCTTTGTTAAAATCCCCTTTGAAAACAGAATTTGAGACCACCTCAGATTCAGAACCTGTTTTTAAAAAATTCACAAATAATTGTACACAGCTCCAACAATTATGAAACTTTCCATAAGTGAACTTCAATGAGTTATCAAGACTCTATCCAAAAATCAGACAAAAATAATATCGTTTGACCCTTCAAACAAATAAAAAGATTCAGATGGTCAATCTGGATAGAATTGGACAGAATGTTGCTGATTTTGCAAAACGTGTTTCTCTTTGAATACTCAACAAACAAGGTTGCTCTTTATATCAAAACACTCCTTAGGATGTGTAGATGAAGTTTCCAGATGGCCCTAACCTTAAAAAATTCTTGAAAAATACAGAATTTAAGTTTTCTCAAAACTGGTCAGATTGCAGCCAGATTGGAGCAGTTATCTTGCAAAGACTGAAAGACTAACTTTCCCTTGCTCAAATCAAGTGATTCTTGTTGCGAATGAAAGCTAACAGTCTGAAGTATAACTCCACCAAAAATCACAAATTTTGAAAATGTTTAGCTATTTTTTCAAATTGTGAGAAATTGTGTGAAAACTGCAGTCAAAAACAGGCAGAAAACAGAAATAACAAAACAAGAGAAGAACACCAAAAATTTATCCTGGTTCGGTCAATGTGACCTACTCCAGTCCCAAGGAACACCTTTCCTTGGATTTCACTATGAATTGAACACCTTACAACAAGATCCAAGCTTGATCGTTGGGTTATACACCAACCCTACTCAGGACTTGGATAATCACCTTCTAAGCAATACTTAGTTGCAACTCCTCTAACACCTATTGATGTAGCCTTATAAAGATGGCTAATCAATCTTACAAATGAAGCTCAAGAGGCTTGTAGCTCACCAGAATACAACAAGAACATCTTTGCTACAATGAATAAAACAACAACAAGAAGATGAAGATGAAAGCTAGACAATTCAACAAATGCTTGTGAGCTTCAAGTGTGTTTCATCTTCTTCACCATTGCCTCTATTTATAGTGTGATTTGAGCCTTGAAGATAAGAATGTACAAGTGTCACCATCTTCACCATCAATTCCAAATGTCTTCTCATCATTGGTTGGTTTTGTACACTTGGCAAAATAAAACACAATGATTGGTCCACCTAGGATGTCACTTTGGCCGAAATGATAAGCTCCAAAAATGACTTGGAATTTGTTTGATTTATCCTTAGCAAAATAGAGATAATTCCCTCAACTGCTTGGCACAAGAATAGGCATGTGGCCAATTACCATTTCAAAGTCAAAATTCAGCTCCACTTGAATGTAGTAGCCGTTGGCTACTTAGTATTTTCCAAAAAAAAGCTTTGATTTTTTCTAAATAAAATAAGAAAGGATAATACCACCAAATTATCCCCAACTTTAAGCACCATAATAGAACATGTGAATTCTTCATTTGACTTCAAAAAATCTGCTGAAAAACACCCAAGAAAACCATATAGCCGTTGGCTATATTTTTGAAATTTCCAAGTTGGCAATTTTGCCAACTAGCTTCTTTTTGGTTGGTCCATTTGTCTCCAACTCATAAAATGAATAATGTATCACCTCCAACTTTAAACTCACGTTTTTCAACATATATATATATATGTGTAGCAACTCAGATTTTTGAAGAAGAAATAAATAGATAAAAACTGACAAGATTATGTCAACGTGTAACACCAAAATTCCTCAATATTTCTTCTTATATGTTGAGACCATTTCCACACCTTTGACGCCTTTAATATCTCTGAATAATGATGATAAATATTCTCTTATAACATATATAAGAGGGTCTTCAAGAAAAAATAGAATGTGACATCTCAAATCGTCACATATCCAGCTATAGTCAATAATATCATCGGTTGAGATAATAAGATATAAGATCACCATATAATCTTCAAAATAATAATAACACAGCTCCATAATGAAGATAATAATATGCTCAAGAGATTCCTTGAGTGAAAATACCAAAAATACCCTCGGGGGTAAAATGACCAAAATACCCCTGGTGTGAGAAAACTCCAGAAATGTCCCGGATGGTCATAAATAATCATGATATCAACTTTGTCATGATAAATAGTATAAGAATATGCTCTTGAAATATTTCCACCATATCATGTTCCTACAAAACTCAAAATACCAATTTTGCCCTTTTTGGTAAGTTGTAGAAACTTCCAAGGCATGTTAGTCACAAGACAATAATGATCACCAAAAACACATAATAAGCACATAATGAACATGTATAAATCATGTACAAATGAAAACAACCATTTCATCACATTTTAGAAAATTATTTCTAAAAACCCTAGATATCGATCGATGTGTCAACTTTTTCAACTTTTAATCACATATAACACCATGTATGACATTTTTAAGTATTAACCATTTAAAATCATGACTTTGAAAATTATCCAAACATATTTCTCAACATTCTCCCCCTTTTGGATGATTTTCAAAATAACCTAACATGATTTTAATGTCACAACTTATAATTAAAAATTTAACCAAATGTTTTCAACTTTTAAATAGTATGTTGCTCCCCCTCAACTCATACTCTCCCCCTTAACCTATACTCAACTCATAACCAGTTGAAACTTATCATTTCATACCAAATGATGACTTACCAACTAAAATCCATGACTTACCAACTAAAATCATGTTCTTATTCTATCTCCCCCTTTATTTTGCAAATCATGCAAAAGATAGAAATATGCAATGGTATCGTAAGTCATCATTCCTAATTTGGCTCGTAAGTTTTCAAAAGTGGCTTGATTAAGGGATTTGGTAAAGATATCAGCAATTTGGTGATCAGTTCTTATATGGTTTATCACTATGTCCTCATTTTGAACATGATCGCGAAGAAAGTGGTATCGCACCTCAATGTGTTTGGCCTTAGAATGAAGCACCGGATTCCGGAAAAGATTGATTGCACTTGTGCTATCACAGAAAATTGGAATCTTTTCTATTTAATGTCAAAATCACTAAGTTGTTGTTTAAGCCAAAGTATTTGGGTAGTACATAAACTCAAAGCGATATACTCGGCTTCAGTGGTAGAAAGAGCTACACTAGCTTGCTTTTTAGAAAACCAAGAAATCAAGTTGGTTCCTATGAATTGACAAGTACCGCTAGTGGATTTTCTATCTAACTTGCAACCACCATAATCAGCATCACTATATGCGTGTAATTCCAACTTAGCATTTCTATCATACCACAGTCCTAAGTGAGGTGTATGCTTAAGATATCTAAAGATCTTTTTCACTGCATTGTAATGTGATACCTTAGGACAAGATTGAAACCTAGCACACATACATACACTAAACATGATGTCAGGTCTTGATGCAGTTAAGTATAACAGTGATCCAATCATAGACCTATAGAGTGTGTCATCAAAAGGTTTACCATTTTCATCCTTATCAAGTTTGGTACTAACACTCATGGGGGTAGTTGTAGGTTTCAACTCTTCAAAACCAAACTTCTTAATCATATCATTGACATACTTAAGTTGGCTAATATGAATTCCTTAAGGGGTTTGTTTAATTTGAAGTCCTAAGAAATAATTCAACTCTCCTACCATTGACATTTCAAACTCCGACTTCATACACTCTTCAAAGTCTTTTACTAAGGTAGGGTTGGTTGAACCAAAGATGATATCGTCAACGTATATTTGAACTATTAACAAATCATTACCTTTTCTTTTTAGGAATAATGTGTTGTCTATAGTTCCCCTTTGATAATTATTTTCAATAAGAAAGTTTGCAAATCTATCATACCAAGCTCTTGGAGCTTGTTTCAAACCATATAAAGCTTTCTTAAGCTTGTACACATGGTTAGGATTCTTTGGATCTTCGAATCCAGGGGTTGTTTGACAAACACCTCTTCTTGGATGTATCCATTCAAGAAAGCACTCTTGACATCCATTTGGAAGAGTTTAATGTTACTTAGACTTGCAATCGCAAGTAATAATCTAATTGCTTCTAGTCGTACAACAGGTGCAAAGGTTTCTTCATAATCTATACCTTCTTGTTGATTATAACCTTGTGGGACTAGTCTAGCCTTATTTCTTGTAATGTTTCCTTGTTCGTCCATCTTATTCCTAAACACCCATTTAGTTCCTATGATAGACTTATCTTCAGGTTTAGGTACTAAGTCCCACACATTGTTCCTTGTGAATTGATTTAATTCCTCATGCATAGCATCTAACCAAGAGATATCACCTAAGGCTTCCTTTATGTTCTTAGGTTCTAATTGTGAGATTAAGCTATGTCCTTCAAGTTGACTTATATTTCTACGTGTTCTAACCCCAACACTTGGATCCCCAATGATTAATTCTCTAGGATGCCACCAATTCCTAGATTGACTAGGTTCACCCACATCTTGTTCAAATGTTTCATTAGTATGAACATTATCATATGTAACTGGATCATTAGTTACATTATCTTCAAATTGCAAAGTTTCTTCATTTATATCACCTAAGGGTTCATGCATGTCTTGTTCAGGGAGAGTTGGTTCTAGATGATCAAGTACAGGCTCAAGTATTACATCATCATCAAACATATTTTCAACATTTGTTTCTTGTTTATGTTGATGTTTATTACTAACTTCAAAGCATGCATTTTCATTGAATTTCACATGTATGGATTCAATTATTTTTCTAGATGCAGGATTATAACACCTATATGCTCTTGAGTTAGTTGAATACCCAACAAATATGCATTCAATAGACTTTTGTTCAAATTTATCTAGATTATCCTTAGTGTTTAGCACAAAACATTTACATCCAAATACTTTAAGATAATCTATCTTAGGTTGTCTATTGTTTAGCAATTCATAAGGCGTTTTATTTAATTTCTTTCTAATAGTAAGCCTATTTATAATATAGCATGCACAACTAACAGCTTCAGCCCATAAATATTTAGGTACTTTATTTTCACACAGCATTGTCCTAGCAACTTCTTGAATTGTTCTATTTTTACGTTCAACAACTCCATTGAGTTGTGGTGTTCTAGGTGGTGAGAATTCATGTTTTATTCCATATAGTTCGCAAAATTTGATTACGTCTTTGTTTTTAAATTCTCCACCTCTATCACTTCTAATCTTTTTAACATTTTCTTCATAAATGTTTTCAAGTTGCTTGATAAGGGTTTCGATTGCTAATGGAGCATCGTCTTTGTGTGTTAAGAACAATGTCCATGTGTAGCGTGAGTAATCATCTACTATGACACACACATAGTAGTGTCCACTCAGACTTCTTGTCCTACTTGGACCAAATAAGTCTAAGTGAAGCAATTCTAGTACATGACTAGTACTCACTTCATGTTTCGGTTTTAACGTTTCTTTAATGTGTTTTCCCTTAATACATGTTTCACACATTTGAAAATTATCTAAGTCTAACTTAGACATTCCTCTAATTAGATTCTTCTTAGACAATTTCTTAATAGTTGAAATTCCTATATGACCTAATCTTCTATGCCATAAATTTACATCTAAGTCATGTGATATTAGACATTTAACCTTAGCATCTAACATGTTATCTAAGGTAATAGTATAAATATTTCCATCTCTATTTTCTTTTAATACTATTTCTCCTTTTGCATTTATTATATCACAAGAATTGGGAAGAAAGGAGACATTATAACCACAATCGATAAGTTGAGAAATACTAAGTAGATTATAAGATAGATTGCTTACTAATAACACATTTCGTATTTGAAATGTGTTAGGGTCCCCAATTGTTCCTTTTCCAACAACTTGTCCTTTGTTGTTGTCACCGAATGTTACTTTTCCTCCATTCTTAATATGTTCCAATTCGATGAATAGCTTGGGGTTCCCCGTCATATGCCTCGAACATCCACTATCTAAAAACCATTTGGTTTTCAGATTCTTTGATTTTGCCTCCTTCTTGCATTCCTTGCGTTTATCCTACAATGGAGACAAAGTTTTAGGTACCCTTTATTTGGGTCCTTGAATGTTAGGGGCATTATTCTTGTTTAGATATCCCTTAGGTATCCAAACTTGAACATACCTTTTAGGCACATTTTTAGCATGGTTAAAATAAGAAGGATAAGCATATAGATGATTATTCCTCATAAGTGAAGATGCATTGTTATACATGTTGCGCCGTGGTTGATAATCATTATAGAATGTCCAAGATTTATGATGTATATAAGGCATGTGAATTTGTTTCTTATATGGCGTAGTATAAGTGTGTTCATAGGCATTTCTATAAGACTTATAAGAGTGTTGCCTATACTTAGGTTCATAATAAGTTGTATGTATTTTATTCGGTCTAGATGCATTTGTATGCATGTAGGCATAGTTTCTAGGTTGTCTAGATGCAAAGTTTGGCCTAGATGTATAGTTATGCGTGTGTGTTTTTATGGGTGTATGCTGCATCTTTACCTTGATATTAGTAGAAGAAGGTGTAGAAGAAGATGTAGCAGGCAAAGTTGATTTTATTGTATTATATGGCAACTTTGTACTAGATGAAACAAACTTAGTCTTTTTATTCACTTTTTCATTTTCTTCTTTATAGCCTAAGCCGGTTTTATCATTACCATACTTTTGTGATGAGATGAGTGTGTCTAACATGTTTGTACCAGATTTAAATTGTTCTAACATTTTTTCTAAGTTAAGTTTAGACGACTTAAGTTGTGTTATTTCATGTTCACAACTTTCTAACTTAGACTTTAACATCTTATTTTCCATTTTTATCTTATGTTCATCTTTCCTATATGATTCAATTTTATTCTCTAAAGAATCAAGAGTATTAGTAGACTCTTGTTTAAGAGATTCTAGTTGATCGGAAAATTCCAAGTTGGACGTCTTCAACTTGTCATTTTCTTCAATTAGTTTCTTCTTTTCTTTAGAGAGCCTCTTACAATGAGCATGCATTCTTAAGAATTCTTCATGCAAATGTCATGTCACTATCAGAATCAATATCAGAAGAACAACATACCTCGTTGGATACGAAGCAGACTTGAGCTTCCTCAGTTTCGGATTCTGAGTCGGATGAGTTGCTCCATGTGCTCACCTTCATTGCTCGTTTCCCTTTTCTTGCCTTAGACTCCTTTGGCTTTGTCATTTGTGCCTCCTTGTCCTTGGCTTGTTTATTATTGTTGTTATTATTATTTTTCGGATGACTTAGACGATTCAGACTTTCGTTGGTTTAATTTAACCTCGTAGACTTTAAGAGACCCGATCAATTCATCCATCATGGTGATTGACTTTGTCTCCTCGATTGCAGTCACCTTTGGATCCCATTCAGCAAGGAGGCTTCGTAGCACCTTTTGAACCTTTTCACTGTTCGAAAATGACTTCCCTAAAGCTTCAAGGGCATTGAAAATATTAGTAATCCTCAAATCCATAGATGTTATGGATTCGTTTAGCAACATTTTGAAAGTCTCTAATTCAGTCATAAGCAAGTTTATTTTTGACTCTTTAACACCACTAGTACCTTCGTGCTTTAATACAAGTGATTTCCACATGTCGTGTGCGCTTGTGCAATTTGACACATATCCTGCTTCAGAAGTTGTAAGTCCATTCAAAAGTAATTGCATAACTTTAGCATTCATGGACATTTCCTTTTTATCATCCGATGACCATTCACTTTTATATTTTTCAACCTCTTGAGTTACTCCACTAACTTGTATAACTTTCGTTGGAATGTACGGCCCATCTTCAACTTAGACCATAAATCGATGTCTACAGCCATTAAGAATAGCCTCATTCTTAGTTTCCAATGAACAAAATTATTGCCATCAAAAAGAGGAGGGCGTTGTGTAGACATACCTTCCAACTCTCCTTTGTGAGAAACAATAGCCATAGTATGTACCTTGGATTTGAGACAAGCAGTATATAAAGAATTGTTGTTTCTTGGCCTTGTATTGTACGTACGGTGTTGAATCTTGCTTCTTTTGAGTGGTGTTGGTCTGGCTCTGATACCAAATGTTGGACCGTGCACCTGCAATAAACACCACTAGAGGGGGGGGTGAATAATGGATAGCGGAAATTACACTACAACCCTTTGTTAAAATCCCCTTTGAAAACAGAATTTGAGACCACTTCAGATTCAGAACCTGTTTTTAAAAAATTCACAAATAATTGTACACAGCTCCAACAATTATGAAACTTTCCATAAGTGAACTTAAATGAGTTATCAAGACTCTATCCAAAAATCAGACAAAAATAAGATCGTTTGACCCTTCAAACAAATAAAAAGATTCAGATGGTCAATCTAGATAGAATTGGACAGAATGTTGCTGATTTTGCAAAACATGTTTCTCTTTGAATACTCAACAAACAAGGTTGATCTTTATATCAAAACACTCCTTAGGATGTGTAGATGAAGTTTCCAGATGGCCCTAACCTTAAAAAATTCTTGAAAAATACAGAATTTAAGTTTTCTCAAAACTGGTCAGATTGCAGCCAGATTGGAGCAGTTATCTTGCAAAGACTGCAAGACTAACTTTCCCTTGCTCAAATCAAGTGATTCTTGTTGCGAATGAAAGCTAACAGTCTGAAGTATAACTCCACCAAAAATCACAAATTTTGAAAATGTTTAGCTATTTTTTCAAATTGTGAGAAATTATGTGAAAACTGCAGTCAAAAACAGGCAGAAAAAAGAAATAACAAAACAAGAGAAGAACACCAAAAATTTATCCTGGTTCGGTCAATGTGACCTACTCCAGTCCCAAGGAACACCTTTCCTTGGATTTCACTATGAATTGAACACCTTACAACAAGAGCCAAGCTTGATCCTTGGGTTATACACCAACCCTACTCAGGACTTGGATAATCACCTTCTAAGCAACACTTAGTTGCAACTCCTCTAACACCTATTGATGTAGCCTTATAAAGATGGCTAATCAATCTTACAAATGAAGCTCAAGAGGCTTGTAGCTCACCAGAATACAACAAGAACATCTTTGCTACAATGAATAAAACAACAACAAGAAGACGAAGATGAAAGCTAGACAATTCAACAAATGCTTGTGAGCTTCAAGTGTGTTTCATCTTCTTCACCATTGCCTCTATTTATAGTGTGATTTGAGCCTTGAAGATAAGAATGTACAAGTGTCACCATCTTCACCATCAATTCCAAATGTCTTCTCATCATTGGTTGGTTTTGTACACTTGGCAAAATAAAACACAATGATTGGTCCACCTAGGATGTCACTTTGGCCGAAATGATAAGCTCCAAAAATGACTTGGAATTTGTTTGATTTATCCTTAGCAAAATAGAGATAATTCTCTCAATTTCTTGGCACAAGAATAGGCATGTGGCCAATTACCATTTCAAAGTCAAAATTCAGCTCCACTTGAATGTAGTAGCCGTTGGCTACTTAGTATTTTCCAAAAAAAAAAGCTTTGATTTTTTCTAAATAAAATAAGAAAGGATAATACCACCAAATTATTCCCAACTTTAAGCACCATAATAGAACATGTGAAGTCTTCATTTGACTTCAAAAAATCTGCTGAAAAACACCCAAGAAAACCATATAGCCGTTGGCTATATTTTTGAAATTTCCAATTGCCAACTAGCTTCTTTTTGGTTGGTCCATTTGTCTCCAACTCATAAAATGAATAATGTATCACCTCCAACTTTAAACTCACGTTTTTCAACATATATATATGTGTAGCAACTCAGATTTTTGAAGAAGAAATAAATAGATAACAACTGACAAGATTATGTCAACGTGTAACACCGAAATTCCCCAATATTTCTTCTTATATATTGAGACCATTTCCACACCTTTGACACCTTTAATATCTCTGAATAATGATGATAAATATTCTCTTATAACATATATAAGAGGGTCTTCAAGAAAAAATAGAATGTGACATCTCAAATCGTCACATATCCAGCTATAGTCAATAATATCATCGGTTGAGAGAATAAGATATAAGATCACCATATAATCTTCAAAATAATAATAACACAGCTCCATAATGAAGATAATAATATGCTCAAGAGATTCCTTGAGTGAAAATACCAAAAATACCCTCGGGGTAAAATGACCAAAATACCCCTGGTGTGAGAAAACTCCAGAAATGTCCCGGATGGTCATAAATAATCATGATATCAACTTTGTCATGATAAATAGTATAAGAATATGCTCTTGAAATATTTCCACCATATCATGTTCCTACAAAACTCAAAATACCAATTTTGCCTTTTTTGGTAAGTTGTAGAAACTTCCAAGGCATGTTAGTCACAAGACAATAATGATCACCAAAAACACATAATAAGCACATAATGAACATGTATAAATCATTTCTAAAAACCCTAGACATCGATCGATGTGCCAACTTTTTCAACTTTTAATCACATATAACACCATGTATGACATTTTTAAGTATTAACCATTTAAAATCATGACTTTGAAAATTATCCAAACATATTTCTCAACATAAATAATTTCACAATACCTTATCAAATACACTCACATATCCAGACAAAAGAGTGAAAGACACTAACTTAGCATTTTACCTTGTTCTTGTTATGCTCCGGTGTCTCCATTTTGAAGAGAGAGACAAAATAGCAAAATGAAGACCTGAAGGTTCAAAGAAAACGGCCACCACTGATCAAGAGATTCAAGACAGACAGAAACCAGTTATACTTAACTCAGTTTTGTGTTTACCTTCACGAAATTAAAAAGATATGCGCACTTGTTTGCAGGCTGCAGAGGCAAATCAGCAGTCAGCCGACCAATCCAAGGAATGAGAATCACGACACTTTGCTAGAGCTTAAGTGCACAAAAGAATGAAACAACATGACAATAACTTGAATACGAACAAAAGATCCAGCTGAAAATAAACAAATCTGAAACACTCATATCAGTACAACGAGAATTGGATAGGAGACTAACATGTATATGAGTATCCATATCAGCAAATACGGAAAATTACCACCGACCAACAAGGGTATTGCTCGTAGATTACTTTTTGAAAAAGAAGACTATGCCATTGCTAAGTTCCAGAAAGAAAAGAAAATAAATAGGAAAAAAGCAAAAGATTTTGCCACTATTGACTTCTTGAAGAACACACAAAAGAGAAGGATTGGCAATCTTGATTTTGGGTTTTGATTTCTTGGACACGAAAAGGACAGCTTATACAATGAGAAAATTTTGCAGTTTCCAATAAATCAACCTTACAATGAAAAGGATCAAATTTGATCAGCAATAAGAAAATAAACTACTAGATTTTCAAAAATCACTAGTAACGACATCAAAATTCATGATCCTAATTAGATAACTAAAGCTTAGTAGCTAATCATAACCACACGATATCAAAAACGAAACACCACAAGAAAAAAAGAAGACAAAGTTTTGACCAGAAAAGAAAACAGAGCTTGAACCACGAGAGGGAACCTTACCAAACTAAATAGACCTATCACATAACCAAATTACAAGTCCATGAAAAACCAGTCAAATTCACCCAAATAAAATTGAAAAAAAAAGAAAAAGAAAACAGCCCTTTTCAAATACTGGATTCTTGATAAATATATCCAGAATTTGTTTTCCAATTACCAAGAAGCATAACATAAACATAAAAAAAAGACACTACTTCAAAAACAAAAGAACAAGAAAAACCATAGAACCCGAATAAAATACAGCAAAAATCAATCCCATTCCCCCGAATTTCTATTTTATAAACACGCAAGAATGAATCATTACCAAGAAAAAGTCGTACCAAATTATCCAAGAATCTGAACCTTCAGCAGCAGCTTCAGCAGCTTCATTTTGCTCTGCATGCAAGACAAGTGAACTTTCTACAAGAAAAATTCAAAAGGGTTGCTTTGTTTTTTAGATCTAAAAAAGAGAATCGAACGAATCAAAATGTTGAAGGAAAAAAAACAGCATCAAGAAGAGGAAGAAGCAGATGTTCACTTCACAGACAGATGTCAAGTTCTTATTTCACTTCTTGTTCCACAAACAAAAGTCAAGTTCTTATTTCACTTCTTGTTCCACAAACAGCAAGTTTCAATGTAAAAAAACTACCAGAACCAAATCAGTACAAGGATTTTTATCACTTTTAAGAACTAAATTTGTCAGAATATGACTTACGCCAAAAAAATACACAGACCAGAACCGTACCTTAGCCAGATAAGACTGTGGTTCGGGAAGAGACCAAGACTCCAAGAGGGAACTGGGAAACGGATGGCCAGACGGGAGTTTTGTTTGCAAAAGGAGTTTGGAGGGAAGAAATTTCCTGAAGAAAATTAGGGTTGCAGGTTGCTGCTGGCTGCTGGAAGGGGAAGCGGGGGAACTGAAGTCTGAGGAGTGGGAAAGAATAAAGATTAGGCTGGAAGTTTCTAGGTTGCTTACTTGCTTTGGAGACTGGAGCTGGAGAAGGGTTTAATATTTAATGCAAAAAATATTTAATATATATTATTAAATAGGTTCGGTCCGGTTTTACGGTTTACAATTTTCAAAACTGAAACCGAACCAGTAAAAATAGTCCGGCTTTTCCTTTGTATGTAAACCGACCGTAAAACTGTGGTTCGGTTTAAGACCGGTTTGGATCGGTACGGTTCGGTTGTTTGGTCCGGTTTTCAAATTTTTTGTTCACCCCTACCACCAATAGTGTCTCTTCAGATCATTGTACATTTTCGTAGCACCAGGGTGAATAGACAGTCTCAAATTATGTGCCTCCTTCAACAACTCCCTCCTGAGTTCCTCAACATCCGGTACGCACAACCTTCCTTGGTACCACATACTGCTATCCTCATGAAATTGAAATCCATCTACCTGGCTGGTTAGCATTCTTTCTCGCGTCTCTCTAATTGTTGCATCGTTCTTCTGGGCTTCCTTAATCTGGTCTACCAAGGTTGGAGTGATAATTAGCGTGGCCAGAATATCTGCGGTAGAATCCACAAGGTCCAAATCAAATTCTGCCATTTCCTTTTCTAGAGTAGCCTGCCGTGCATGGCTTGATTTCCTACTTAAGGCATCAGCTACTCAATTGGCCTTCCCTGGATGATAGCTGATGGTCAAGTCGTAATCTTTCAATAACTCCAACCATCTCCTTTGGCGCATGTTCAGCTCCTTTTGCGTGAACAGATACTTAAGGCTTTTATGATCAGTGAACACCTCGCATTTCACTCCATATAAATAGTGGCGCCAGATTTTTAGTGCGAACACCACCGCTGCAAGTTCCAGATCATGCGTCGGATAGTTCAGCTCATAGGGCTTTAGCTGTCTCGAAGCATACGCAATGACCTTGCCGTTTTGCATTAGCACGCATCCTGAAATACAAAAGTTAGACCACATCTCTAATTGTATACAAAATCAACTTGAAGTTATATACATCTACCTAGCCCGTTCTTTGAAGCGTCACTATAAATGACAAACCCTTCTGACGCGGAGGGCTGAGCAAGAACAGGGGCTGTGGTCAGTCTCCTTTTGAGCTCGGCGAAGCTCTGCTCACACTCGGTGGTCCATTCGAACTTTGACTTCTTCTACATCAACCGGCTCAGAGGCACTGCAATAGATGAGAAGCCCTCTACAAACTTCCTGTAGTATCCAGCCAGACCGAGGAAGCTCCTTACTTCAGTCACAATAGTGGGTCTAGGCCACTCAGTGATCGCCTCTACCTTCTTTGGATCCACGGAAATTCCTTCTTCAGAGACCACATGACCCAAAAAGGCTACGCTCTTCGACCAGAACTCACACTTGCTGAACTTGGCGTACAATTTGCTTCTCCGAAGTGTCTCTAGAACTTCCCTCAAATGCTCCGCATGAGTATCTTCGTCAGGGGAGTATATAAGGATATCGTCAATGAACACTACAACATACTTATCCAGCTGTTTCCGAAATATTGTGTTCATTAGATCCATAAAGGCGGCTGGGGCGTTGGTTAATCCAAAAGGCATGACCAAGAATTCGTAATGGCCATAACGTGTTCGGAAAGCGGTCTTGGCTGTATCTCCAGATTTGATCCTCAACTGGTGATAACCGGATCGCAAATCGATTTTGGAAAATACACTAGCCCCCTGGAAGAAATTTCGTTAGTGGTGTAAATTAACGAATAACTGAGAGTTCAAATTAAAGCTCTAACTTGTCATTACCCGTAGCTGATCAAAGAGATCCTCAATTCGAGGTAATGGATACTTGTTTTTGATAGTGATCTTATTGAGCTCCCGGTAGTCTATACACAATCTCATGCTTCCATCCTTCTTTTTCACGAACAGGACTGGAGCACCCCAAGGTGATGCACTGGGTCGAATAAACTTACGATCCAGTAGTTCTTGTAGTTGCTCCTTCAACTCCTTGAGCTCTGCTGGCGCCATGCGGTAGGGTGCCCTGGATATGGGTTCAGCACTGGGTATGAGATTAATCTCGAACTCTACCTCTCTCTCTGGTGGTAGTCCTGCTAACTCCTCGGGGAAGACATCTGTAAACTCCTTTACAACCGGAATTTGGTCGATCTGCGGAACCTCCTGCTCGGCTCCCACTGAGAAGACCAAAAATCCTTCTCTTCCTTTCTTTAGTGCTCGAAAGGCCTGGGCCGCAGTCAAATAAAGTTTCTGGGGTGCGTTCTTAAATTTAGGGTTCCCTTGAAAAATAATTTCCCCCAATTCATGTGTCTTCATGCTGACTTGGAGTTGCCGGCAATCAATGTTTGCATGATACCTTGCTAAGAAGTCCATGCCTAAGATAACGTCGAAATCGTATATTTGAATCGGTATCAAGGTCGCAGAGAACTGCAGACCGTTAATCTCCAATCCACATTCCTTGTAACGGTGATGGGACACGAGTACTTGGCCGCCAGCGGCTTGTACGCGATAGGGAGCCTCAAGCCATTCGGGAAGAATATCCAGATTCTTGGCAAACCTCCTTGCCACAAACGAGTGACTCGCCCCACTATCGAACAGAACGTTGGCTGGCACTTTGTTAATTAAAATTACACCTACCACATTTCAAGGTTTAGCACGCCACATACCATGACAACACATAAAGTTTAATTCAACTACGAAATTAAATACATAAATAAATGTACCCGTCACCACGTCGCCTGACTCCTCGACTTCTACATCCGTCATCGCATGTACCCAAGCATTGGTCCGACCTCGTCCCCCTTGCTGCGCTTGGGTCTACGGATTTACCTGAGCAGGTGCAGTGCATTCTCTAGATATATGTCCCGGCTTCCCACAGTTGTAACACACCCGCTGGGCTTTCCAACACTGTCCCGGGTGAGAGCGTCTGCACAGTGTGCACTGAGAAGCAGGTGCCACAGCTCTCACTGGCTGTGCATCAGTCGGTGCCGATCCTTCAATCATTGGGGCCTGACTCCCTGCACTCTGCTGTCGCTCTGGTCGGAAAGGTTGCCCGGACTGAGGGCGTCGGGGCACCTTCAGCCATCTCCCCGATCTGTCAGCATGCAAGTCCTCACGGTGTCTCTTAAGTCTATCCAATGCAGCAGTCCTGTCCAAGTTCCTCTCAACCCGTCTGCACACCTCTAGTAGCCCTTCAAATGTCGTGGGCTCTGCACACACAATAGCCTGCTGGATGCGGAAACTCAAACCGGTATGAAATTTTAGCATCTTGGCCTCCTCATTGTCCATGATACATGACATGTACTGGCCCAACTCGTGAAACTTCTCAGAGTACTGATCAATTGACATGGACCCTTGTGTCAGCATCTGGAATTCTGCCATCCTCCTTTGAATAGCACTACCCGGAACGTAGTGATTCCTATACTTTTCCACAAACTGTTCCTATGTCACTGGTGGAGTCAGTCTATGCTTCATCCTATTCCACCATCTTTCTGCTTCCCCTTCCAGAAACGGGGTCGTGGTTTCTACTTTCAGATTTGCAGGCACCTGAATGAGCCTTATCTGTTCAATCACATTTTTGAGCCAAATCTCGGCTTCCTCAGGCCGAGTGTACCCCTAAACATCGGTATTTGGGAGTTCTGCATCTCCCTGTAATAGAACCTCAAGCCTTGCTGTGGTGGGGGTGGCGGCGGTGGTTGTTGTTGCTGTTGCTGCTGAGTGTGCTGGAGTATCTGGGAAATCTGTGTCTGTTGCTGGGCCATCTGAGTATATTGTTGCGCCATTTGAGTCTGCTGATGGGCTATTAAGGCCGTCAGATTGGCCAGGGTATCCGCAAGGTTTTGGGGAATCGCCCCTTGCCCCTGACGGTTCACGTCGTGGAGGCATTTCCTGATGGTTCACGTCGTGGAGGCATTGTCTGTGGACGATTTAAAACTCGTTAGACAAAATTGATTTAAGAGTATTGTGAAGAGGTGCAAGAGTGGAGGACAAAGGGGTAACCTATCACGTATACTTGCTAACGACACTCACCGCCCGAAAACCCCAGTCATAGCTTATGTCTACTTCATTTTTTTTAAGTTAAGAAAATCATTTGAAAACAGATCGTTGCTTATTCCTAGGGGTGATTAATTAATTTCACGTTCCCAAGGCGTATCTGAAGCCTGGGCTCTGATACCACCTGTAGCGCCCCGCTCCCGAGCTTCGTCCTCGGTAACGGTGCACCCGCCGTATCTCACTCAGAAGAATACAAGGCGTCACCTCAACCTGTACACGTTAGTGCTGACATAGAAAAACTTTTCCTTTTCTTTCTGGGAAAACGATAAATCACATCAAAAGTTTGAATTTAACGAACTTCAAGAAAATAACGACATCATTTCTAGGCTGACCAGGCCTTACAAGTCAAGGTCAAATATCGGAAGTTTAAAAGCATGAAACTGTTTTCAAAAGTAATACTGAATATTAAAATGTCTGTGTCATCCCAATAACATCATAAGAATCCCGTCTCCATCCTCGCTGCACCCATCTCTACGAGTCACTCAGCCCATTCCACGGTATCGGACCCATCCTCAACGAAAATATAATCATACTCCGTCTCGGTTACACCTGGAATAGTAAGGGTGAGTGATGGTAATCACCCAGTAGGTGCCTCTCAAAACAATACAAAACTTACATACTCAAAATGATACCAACACGTAGCACATAAAACAGCACGACACGACTTATACGGAGAATAAACAATCCACAGAAGATGCACGCGCAAGTACGTGATGCATGCTCAAATAACGTGTCACGCGCAACGAGAATCATGTCACACAGTATGGCCCTAAACCTATATGCAATGCATGTTCCCGGGTCCTAAATCCAGCATCTTGGTCTCTAGCCACCACTTGTTGTTTCGACACCCACGCCCTATAGACGCAGTATGTCTCATGACCCCGATGCCCTATAGACACGGTAAGTCATCCCGATACCCACGCCCTATAGACGCAGTATACCTCATGCGAACCCCGGCATCATGGTCACTAGCCACCACTTACCGTTTGGACACCCACGCCCTGTAGACGCAGTATGTCTCATGACCCCGGTGCCCTATAGACATGGTAAGTCATCCCGGTACCCACGCCCTATAGACGTAGTATACCTCATGCAAATGTACGTGTCATGAATACAAGAGAAAGGGAAAGAAAACGGTTGGATGTCATCCCCTGACGTCGATCGATCGACGTCCAACTGAGACACCTCGAACCCTCACTCAGTTGACGTCGATCGATCGATGTACAGCTGAGGTACATCGAACCCTCATCCTCTGGACGTTGATCGATCGACGTCCATCTGAGGCACATCGAACCCTCAGCCACTGGACATCGATCGATCGATGTCCCCGTATTTCAGAATTTCCATTCTAAAATTTCTGCAGTCCATTCATCAATCCCATTCAACCTTTCACCCCCTCCCATATTTCCATACACGCATAACGCCCTCACATCCCCACAAGGAAAAATGCATCAACAAAATCACGTTGGAAACTAAAAACACATAACGAAAAATAGACACGTTTGGAGCACATCATTAAGATCATAACTGAATCAAGAATAAAGGCAACAACAACACGTAAAAATACCATTTTGCCTATGCAAATCTTCATACCGTTTTGAGGAAATAAATAGTATGCACCTACCTCGATCCTAACGAGAGATGATAGATATACGGGAGTGTGTGGTGATCTCGTTGACGTTGTGAATCCCTCTTCTTGAACCTTGGATCAAAGATCCTTCTTTTTCTCTTTACTTTTCCTCTTGGCCGAAATTTTGTGATGGGGAGAGGGAGAGGCAGCCGTTTCTTTTTGAGAAAAGAGAGGGGAGGGGAAATTAGGTTTAGTCAACTAAGGAGGAGAGATTGTAGGGAGAGTAAAAAGGTTAATAAATTGATAAGGATAGAATTTATAAACATTTTATTTATTTCTTATTTGTCTTTATCCTTTTTTTTACACGGTTATAACATGAAGATCCTAGATTTTCAAGTGGCAGTAAGTTTTTTAGTGACAAAACTAGTTCTTGTTCAAGTTTCGTTTATTTCAACCCCAACAAAAGTATTAATATCCGTCCACTCCAAGGTCAATTTAGAGTATTTGAATTTTAAACCCCACTTTTGTATCCACAAATATATAAGCGCATATAATGTTCTTATCTTCCGGTGAGAATTATCTTCTCTCCATCTATTTTCATACGTTCTTACTGATCACCATCTTAGCTAGTCACACTATTCTCTTATGTTATTTATCGTTGTGTCACGTATCACCGTTCATTACCATGAATGGGTCATATATAAGATTGGCTATTGTCGTGTGTCCTTTTCAGGTGAAATAAAAAAAACATTGAACGAAAAATAAATGTAATTGTGGTTTCATTGGTTTATATTTAAGCAAATGAGATTTTATTATTAGATTTGTTGAGAATTTAATTATTTTTTCTTAAGAGTGTTGGACCGCTTTTCTTCTTTTTAAGCTTTTCGTGTGGATTTTACGTTACTTGTTAAATTATAAATTAACGGTTTAAAATTTTAATAGACGTTTAGCATAATTTCTGAAAAACATGGTTACGCGATTAACAACAATTGTAATAATACAAATTCCGTACAATTTATAGGTTTTGTCATTTTAATATTCAATAATATAAGAGAGAGGGGACTAAGATGGCTTGGACATGTCAAGAGGAAACAGACAACGGCGTATGTCAGAGCAATTGAAAGCCTCACTTTAGAAGGAAAGAGGAGTAAAGGCAGACTCAAACTGGCGTGAGATGAGCATATTAGGCATGTCTTACTAGAATGGCACCTCTCTGAGGACATGGTCAAGGATAGGAGTTCATGGAGGCAGAGAATTAGGGTTAAGGAGGGATAGACATGATATAAGGGCACCTTAGAGCATACTTAGATAATTAGACATTCTCTAGACTTTAGGTTGATTTGCACTTTTTCTTTTTTAATTTTTCTTTTTTGTTTTTGTTTTTTCTTTTTTTGTTTGTTTTGGTCGTTGTCTTTCAACTATTTGTGCATATCCATTGTTGACTATTTTAATATTGTAAGGTTTTGATTTATATTCAATAAATTATATTCCTATTATTGTACTATGTATACAGGTACATATAGAGCGGGGGGTCTCACTAGAAGCAAACTCTCTATCCCTTGGGATGGAGGTATTGTTTGCCTGCCTCTTACCCTCCCCAGACCCTAGCGATAGCTTTGACTGTCGTTGGAATATACTCGTATGATTGTTGTTGTTGTTGTCATTTTAATATTCAGTCCAAATATCTAGGGAGGTAATGGTGTTATTTTAAAAATAAAGAAATATTGATGATTATCTCCAAGCCATTTATGTTGAACTGGTTAATCTAACAAAACTTTGATATTTGATACGCATAAATGCTTCAGAGTAGAATGGATTATTTGATCAACCTTCCCAATCATATGAATCCCTGTACTCTTTTGATTTATAGGATGGTATTGCGTTTGTAAAAAATTACTATAGTCTGTTCTCTTATTTCTTTAACTCCAATCTCTTACTAGCGTACATAAGCCTTGGACCTTGCCTAGCACGGTTACTTCAGCAACAACGGTTGGAAAAAGTACGTTAAAGTACCTTTACGTGTGCTCCAAACTTATATAGAATGTGTATGAGGTCGTTTGGGAGATTGATATGAAGCATTATAAAGCTGGAAAGCCTCAGTTAGACATCGATCTCTCACTTCGATCGATCGACATGAATCTGAGGCTTGCTGAAGTCTCTGTCCGACTTCGATCGATCACATCGATCGATCGAAGTAACATCGATCGATCGATGTGATTGATCGATGTAGGACAGAATGAAAAGTGAAGCTTGTGTCCGACTTCGATCGATCACATCGATCGACGATCGATCGAAGTGACGTCGATCGATCGATGTGATCGATCGACGTGCCAACGGACAAAACTTTTCAATTTGAGTTGCAGCTTTTGGTCCAAGAATCATCTCCTTTCACCTATGAACGGTAAACAACTGCCAATGGAGGTTAGGAAGAGGCTGAGACTTGTTTCAAAAAGGGTTTTAACACACCCCAAGATCTATATATAGTAGATCTTGGTATCTTCAAAATATACTTGACATTCTTGCAAAACTTAGAAAATTCTCAGCATTCTTCATCTTCTTCTATTCTTTATTATCTTTCTCTTCTAAAGCAAGTTCATTCTTCTTCTCCTAGAGCAAAGGAAAAGAAGACAACCGTTATATCTTGGGAAGCATTAGTCTTGTTGTCTACCTTGCTAGTTGGTAGAGACTAAATTGCTTTAAGGACAGAGTCATCTTAAGACTCGTCTCGGCTTTGTTCGTTTACATCTTCTTGCTTGTTTGCTGTAATTTTCTAACAATCTTAAAGAAATTTACAATGGGATCCAAGCAAGCTTTACCGGATATGTCCAAGATGGAGCCGTTCTATGGCAAGTTTTACAAGAGATGGGCAGCAAAAGTGCTGTTCTTCTTGGAAATGCTCTCAGTTTCATATGTTCTCAAGATGGATTAGCCCAGTGATGAAACTGAAGCAAAGAAATACGATGCAGACAACACTACTTGCAGAGACCACATTCTACATTTCCTGGCCAATTCACTGTTTGACATTTATGTCAAATTCACATCTGCAAAAGAGATTTGGTCAGCACTGGAGAACAAATATGGTGCTGAAGATGTGGGCAAGCGCAAGTACGTGGTGAGTGAATTCTTGAAGTTCCAGATGGTTGATCATTCTCCAATAAATGATCAAATCTATCAATTTCAACAACTGGTGGATAATCTGGAACATGAAGGAATAAATATCGATGAGACATTCCAGGCGGCGGCGTTGTTGGAGAAGCTTCTACCTTCTTGGAGCAAATACAAGAAGAGGGGAAAGCACGACGATGCAAAGTTGTCTCTAGATGCAGTAATCAAACATATATGCATCGAAGAGAACAACCAGTTGGAAGATGAGTCTCACAGTGAAGAGGGAGTCAAGGCTAACGTTGTGGAGCATGCTGCGAAGAAGCCCAAGTTCCACAATAATGGTGGCGGCGGCTACAACAACGGAGGAAAAGGTAAGAAAGTTGCTGTGCAGGGTCAGAACAAGATGAAAGGAGTATGCTGGGTGTGCGGGAAACCAGGACACCGAGCAGTCAACTGCAGAAAACGGAAGGGACAATCAAGCAACCAGGCGAATCTGATAGAAGCCAAAGGAGCAGCAGACGACATCATCGCAGCGGTCATCTTGACATAGGTAAACCTTGTCGGTGGCACTACAGAATGGGTGGTAGACACGGGTGCTACCAGGCACATTGCTACCAGTAAAGACCTGTTTTCTGCATACAAGGAAATAGGTAATGATGAGCAAGTCTTCTTGAGAGATGCACATAGTACCCAAGTCCTCGGAAAGGGTAAGGTGCTTCTCAAGTTGACATCTGGGAAGAAACTGGAGTTAAGCAATGTGTTGCACGTTCCTTCCTTGCATAGGAACTTGATCTCCGGAGTGCTACTAAACAAGGCTAACATTAAGCTTGTTTTAGAGTCAGATAAACTTGTCTTGTGTAGGAATGAGGAGTTTATCGGTGAGAGATTTTGTAACAAGGGGCTGCTTGTTCTTGATGCTACTTGCTGCAATAATACAAATGCATCTAGTTTCGTGTATTTTGCTGAGTCTCTTGATATGCGGCATGCTAGACTAGGACATGCAAACATAGGAACAATAAAGAAACTTAAGAACATGAACGTAATTTCTTATGATGATGATAACTTCAACAAATGTGAACATTGTGTTGAAGCAAAACATCATAAGAAACCTTTCAAGAAAGTTGATAGAGTTTCACAAAAACTTGGTCTAATCCATAGTGACTTAGGTGATTTTAAGAATCACATGAGTAAAGGTGGAAAAGGTATTATGTTACTTTTATCGACGATTACTCTAGATACACAAAAGTGTATTTGTTAAGTCATAAGGATGAGGCCGAGTCTAAGTTCATAAGTTATAAGAACGAGGTCGAGAATCAACTAGACTTAAAAATCAAAAGGCTTAGAACAGACAGAGGTGGCGAATATAGCACAGACTCTTTACAAAATTTTTGTGAAGAGAATGGCATTATTCATGAAGTCACACCCCCATACACACCTCAGTCTAATGGAGTCGCTGAAAGGAAGAATAGAATGTTGAAGAATATGATGAATGTCATGTTGGTTAGTTCAGGATTGCCAGACAATTTGTGGGGGGAGACAATCTTGACTGCGTGTCATATTTTAAACAGGTTACCTCATAAGAAGTTAGATAAAACTCCTTATGAATTGTGGAAAGACTATGCTCCCAACTTAAATTATTTGAAAGTGTGGGGGTGTCTAGCCAAGGTTGGAATTCCAGATTTTAAGAATAGTAAAATCGGATCCAAGACAAGAGATTGTGTATTCATTGGGTATGCTCAAAATAATGCAGCATACAGATTCATGGCTTTAGACAATAGTTCTATATTGGAATCTAAAGATGCTGAATTTTTTGAGCATGTATTTCCTATGAATAGACAATCCGAGCATGTTTATAAAACTGAAATAGGTGAGTCTTGTAAATCCCTAGTTGGTCAAGAAATTGATGAACCTAGGAGGAGTAAGAGACAAAGAACAGAGAAGTCATTTGGAAGTGACTTCGTAACAGCCTTCATTTTAGAAGATGATCCCAAAACTTATGGAGAAGCAATTAAGTCGATTGATTCTAAGTTTTGGAAGGAAGCCATAGATAGTGAACTTGAGTCTATATTAAGTAACAATACTTGGGAGTTAGTGGACTTGCCTAGAGGGTGTAAACCTATCAGTTGTAAGTGGGTCTTTAGAAAGAAACTAAAGGCAGATGGAACAATTGACAAGTTTAAGGCTAGGCTTGTCGCAAAAGGGTTCACACAACAAGAAGGTATAGACTTCTTTGACACTTACTCACCGGTTGCTAGGATCACTACGATTAGAGTCCTAGTAGCACTTGCCTCCATTCACAAGCTTGTTATTCACCAAATGGATGTGAAAACAGCTTTCTTAAATGGAGACTTAGAAGAAGAAATCTATATGAAGCAACCGGAAGGTATGATAGTAAAAGGTCAAGAGCACAAAGTGTGTAGGCTTAAGAAGTCCTTGTATGGTCTTAAGCAAGCACCTAAACAATGGCATGAGAAGTTTGATAACGCATTAGTATCTAATGGTTTTATAGTAAATGAAAGTGACCGTTGTGTGTATAGTAAGTTTAATGATTGTGATGGTGTCATTATTTGCCTTTACGTTGATGATATGTTGATATTTGGAACCAACATAAATGTTGTTAATGATACAAAATCATTGTTGTCTACTTTGTTTGATATGAAAGACATGGAAAGGCGGACTTAATTCTTGGTATCGGTTAATAGAGAAATGTGGGGGTTATTTACTTTCTCAAGAACATTATGTGGAGAAAATATTGAGAAAGTTTAATCACTACGATGTAAAACCAGTAAGTACGCCTTATGACTCGCATGTTACCTTGACTAAAAACAAATGTGATAGTGTGTCTCAATGTGAATATGCTAGGATAATTGGTAGTGTAATGTACTTGATGAATCGCACGAGGCCTGACATTGCATATTCTGTGAATAGGCTTGCACGATACGCTCATAATCCAAATGAGAGTCATTGGTGTGCATTAAGATGTTTGCTGAAATATCTTAAGGGAACAATGAATTTAGGGCTGATGTTTACTGGTTCATCCGCTGTGTTAGAAGGATATTGTGATGCTAATTGGGTGACTGATAATGATGAAATAAACTCCACAAGTGGATATGTCTTTACATTGTGTGGTGGAGCTATTTGTTGGAAATCATGTAAACAAACGTGTAGTGCTAAATCTACAATGGAATCTGAATTCATTGCCTTAGAACTTGCTAGTATAGAAGCCGAGTGGTTAAGGAATTTGCTTGTTGATATTCCTTTATGGTCTAAACCTATGCCTTCTGTATCTATTCATTGTGATTCTCAGGCTGCTATCGCACGTGCAAGGAATAAAATATACAATGGGAAAAGTCGACACATACGCTTGAGGCACAACATTGTGCGTGAGTTGATTAGTTCAGGGGTGGTAAACTTGGAGTTTGTAAGAACCAAGTTTAACCTTGCAGACCCTTTAACTAAAGAACTAAATAAGAAGTTGGTCTGCGAAACATCGAGGGGGATGATACTTATTCCATCTGTAGAGAATTCTTCGTGATGAGAACCCAACCCACTATTAGTAGAGAACCTACGAATGGGGTTCATTTTGGTAAGAACAAGTCATGAAAGAGTTCTATGTTGCACTACCTAAGTGTCTCTCCCTATGATGTTGTTGTTTATAGTGCTCACTGTAATGAATTGAGGGTGAGATTTTAAGAATCTCTTAATGAAAAATTCATAGCCATAATGTTTGGTGGTGTGAACAGTGCACACTTGATGAATTTCACCTATATAAGCTTGGAAGTGGTGCCGCTTCCTGTGAGAGCCTGGAAAACTCTCTAGAGAGCTTATGAATCCTGAGATGGGTGCATGGCCGATATCGCACCAAAACTGCAAACTTGGAGAAGTAGATAATGATATGTCTTCTTGTTGTTCATATAAACAATAGTGGAGTAAGATTCAAGACGAAGTTCATCCTACTTCCGTTTATATAACTCAAGTTGTACTACTGGCGATTCAAGACCACAAGTCATCGTATCCGTTATGTGTCATTATCTTCAATTGATAATGGAGAGGTTAGTTGTTTAACGTTCTGAAGTTGTCTTTATATAAGTTTGGACCATGTGGGGGATTGTTGGAAAAAGTACGTTAAAGTACCTTTCCGTGTGCTCCAAACTTATATAGAATGTGTATGAGGTCGTTTGGGAGATTGATATGAAGCATTATAAAGCTGGAAAGCCTCAATTGGACGTCGATCTCTCACTTCGATCGATCGACGTTATCGATCGACATGAATCTGAGGCTTGCTGAAGTCTCTGTCCGAATTCGATCGATCACATCGATCGATCGAAATCGATCGATCGACAGAATGAAAAGCGAAGCTTTTGTCCGACTTCGATCGATGTGATCGATCGACGATCGATCGAAGTGACGTCGATCGATCGATGTGATCGATTGACGTGCCAACGGACAGAACTTTTCAATTTGAGTTGCAGTTTTTGGTCCAAGAATCATCTCCTTTCACCTATGAACGGTAAACAACTGCCAATGGAGGTTAGGAAGAGGCTGAGACTTGTTTCAAAAAAGGTGTTAACACACCCCAAGATCTATATATAGTAGATCTTGGTATCTTCAAAATATACTTGACATTCTTGCAAAACTTAGAAAATTCTCAGCATTCTTCATCTTCTTCTATTCTCTATTATCTTTCTCTTCTAAAGCAAGTTCATTCTTCGTCTCCTAGAGCAAAGGAAAAGAAGACAGTTGTTATATCTTGGGAAGCATTAGTCTTGTTGTCTACCTTGCTCGTTGGTAGAGACTAAATTGCTTTAAGGACATAATAATCTTGAGACTCATCTCGGCTTTGTTCTTTTACATCTTCTTGCTTGTTTGCTGCAATTTTCTAACAACAAAAACAACCACTGTAGAGATAAGGGGGTTTGAGTGATTTCAAAATAAGTGACTTAAATGCATGATATATATAAACGTGTACATGTATGAATGATATCTTGCCATTACTTGCCTTATTTAGCTTATATATTATGTTGCCGTACTAACGAACCATGAAGCATTGAAGCTTACATCATATGGCAAACATTTGTTGTGTTTACACTATTTTCAGGTGCCACCATTAATGAACTAAACTAGTTCATTAAGTGAAGTACTTAGTTTGATAAACTAAGTAGTTCATTAAAGGAAGCCATATTTGGAAAAGGCACAAAGGAAACAAAGCTAAGGAAGGAAAGTTTTCTCCTCCTCCCCTTCTTTAATACACACGGCTATATACATATATATCACATATATTTTCGGATTTTTTTGAAAAGGCACATACACATGTATTCCAACGTACTACCGACACGTTATATATTTTAGGTACGTAAGTTAACGTCACACCACTATACTTAACTCATATTTATGAGTATATTCAGGTCTTATATCATATGATATAAGATATGGTGATGACAAATTAAATATGACATGATAAAAGGTTCTAAACCGAAAATTGTCGTATCGGGCGAATACCGAAACTTCGCCAACGTGTCACATACTTGCCATAAATAAATGGCCAGACCCTATACATCAAAATGTGATGTAAATTTCGTGCACTTTACTAAATAATCAGCCAAAAATACTTTCCATGTTGGCACACACAAATCACCCCACATTAAGGCCAAAATGTGAAGATTCCAAGTTTAATTTTGTCACATGCTAATGGTACCATTTTAAACCAGCTAAGTGCTGAGATTTAAAGTATATATTATATATATTATGTATAACATAATATATATATAACATGTGCAAAAGTTAGAATTTAAATTAGAGAAAAATCGGGTAATCGATAAATATCGAAAATTCAGTTTTCTACGCACATAACACATGGAACGTTTTTGGTACATCATGTGACACGTATCTAGACACTTTTTACATATGATATACATCTTAAAGTGTTCTAGAAAATTAAATTAAGGGCTGATTGGAATATAACATGTGTGTATTATTAAATGTGTATTATTTTACAAAGTTAGCAAAAATAAATTTCAGCACATGCATAGTCATTTCCAACGCCTAGATCAGCTGATTTGGATCACATGTGGAGCCTTGTTGGCATATTGATTGGTCAAGGATCAATCATACAATGTTGGTGAATTGAAGAGAGAAGCTACAAATGGTAAGAATTCAAAATATATCTCTCTTGTATCACATGCTGAAAATTTCAGCATGCTACACACAAGCTGGCCGATTTTGTCAATTGAATGTGATATATTTCATCATCTTTTATTATGTGATTGATTGGAAGAAGAAATGGAAATGACTTGAATATTATTTAAATTAATAAAGAGTGATGTTTTATATATCACACATGCTGAAAATTTTTCAGCATGTGTACAACTTGTGGTGGCCGAATTATGGAGCTAAATGGTGTCCAAGTTCATTTCTCATATGATAGCAATACTTACCATAACTTGGTGATCCATTTTATAAAGAAACAATCAAAGAATATTTGGTATTATTTTGAATAAAATTATATGGTGCACATGCTGAAAATTCAGCATGGCAAGATGACTATATGGCCGAAATTATGCCTTGTTTGGGAAGGATTTTTTGTCTTGCAATTTATGTGAATATCTCATGATTTATGAAAGTTATTTTGTGATGATTTTTGGCACATGTTTAAGTGAAATTCTCAGATTTTTCCAAGTCATCAATGATGACAACATTCATCCAATGAGAAGGTGCCAAGTAAGCGAAGACTAAATGATCATCCAATAAGAAGATGCCAAGTAAGCAAGGCCTTGTCACAATGATGTCTTACACTCTCTCAAGGACTTAAAAGATAATTTTCAAGAGGGGGAGACACACCAAGGGGGACGGCCTGCACCATTATAAGGAAAGAAGAGAACAAACAAAACAAGCACAAGCATTGCAAATAAAAAGTGATCAAAACACCTAGCTCTTCTTCTTCTACATTCTCCTTCTTTCTTTCTTCTTGTAAGCCTATTGTATTCATATCTTTCAATCTTGAATAGGCTTGATATAGACCACCACATATTCCATATCTTTGTAAAAGATTGATAAAGGTGTGATCAATCTTCATTCTTGCGAGGTGGTGGTGTTCGTGCAAATTGTATTCACCGTACAAGGTTTGTAAAGGGTTGGAGTTAGGTGTAACTCCATCAACCCTGTGGTAAGGTGTATTGCGTGTGTGTGACTAGTGTGAACCAAGGAAGGTGTTCCTTGAAGACTGGAGTAGGTTGTTTTTGACCGAACCAGTATAAAATTCTTGGTGCCATTTACTTTCTGCATTAACTTTTCAGTTACTGCACTGATTATCCTTCTTGTTCGCATTCGTAAAAATAGTTAACGAATTTCAAAAATCACAAAAATTTCCAGAATTATACTCACACGTTCTAGGGTTAATTTGGCACAAGTTTCAATCCTTTTGGATAAGTATAAGTCAATCAAACATCAAAAGTTCTGAGACTAGTGCAGTCTGATTTTCAGACTTGCAAAGGTTGAGACTTTGGTTGTAGTTGACCTACTTCCCAAAAGAATTTTGCAAAACTGTTTCAACCCATTTAAATAAAGTATATAAGGAGGTATTGGTCAAATTTTCAGAGCATTTGGACGTTCACACAAATAGGAATAAAGTTTTCAAAACCATCTACCGTTTCTGGCAGATTCGAGCAATCTGAGTATCAACGGTTTTTGAAGGGGTTAAAGGTTGAATTTTGATTTGAAATTTTTAGGGGACCCTCATAACATCTGAGGCTAAGTTCTCTCAAAATTTCATAATTTTTGGAGACCTCTAACCTAGTTTTAAAAACGGTTTAATACTGGTCCTGAAAACAGAATCTATTTTCAGAAGTTGAATTGTTCAAGTTTAAAGAAATTTTAAAAACCACACTTTCCGCACCATCTATTCAACCCCTCCCCTTCTAGTGGTGCCTTGCAGATCCTACAAGTGGTATCAGAGAGCAAGAACACTCACTTCAAGGAATCCAACGATTCAGTGAGATGGCAACCACAAATCTCAAAACCGAGCAAGAAGGTATGTCAAGCCAAAGGCCTCCACTTTTCGACGGTGAGTCATTTATTCAGTGGAAGCTTAGAATGAAGCTTTTTCTTATGGCTATAGATATAGATCTTTGGTCAATCATTGAAGATGGTCCTTATGTCCCATCTAAGGTATCCACCGTAGACGGAGTCACATTAGAAGTTGTTAAAACTAGACAAGAATATACGAGTGATGATAAAAAGAAACTTAGTATGAATGCTAGGGCTATGCAATTGCTTCTAAACGGATTAAGTAAAAGTGAGTCTAGTTATGTGTCAAACTGTTCGAGTGCACAAGAAATGTGGAGGATACTAGAAATGAAACACGAAGGCACGAGTCAAGTGAAAGAGTCAAAAATTAACATGCTTATGTCCACACTTGAGTCATTTAAATTATTGCCCAATGAGTCTATTGTAGATATGGATCTTTGTTTGACTAACATCTACAACTCTCTTGAGTCTCTTGGTAAGGCTTTTACTACGCAGGAAAAGGTACAGAAAGTCCTACAAAGCCTTCCTTCTGAATGGGACCCTAAAGTGACCGCGATAGAAGAAAGCAAGGAAACTAAATCAATAAAGATGGAAGAACTAATCGGATCACTTAAAGTTTATGAAAATAAACTCATCATACGGAAATCGGAATCATCTAAACAAGGTAAAGCCATTGCTTTTAAATCAAATGAATACGTCTTCCCTCCCTCCGATCACGTAGATGATAGTGATTCCAAATCGGATAATGATGACCTAATTCTATTGGCTAAAGGATTGAGAAAATTTATGAGAAGGTCATTTAGAAACAAAAATAAGGGCACTACGACTAAGAGAAATAAGAACAAGTCAAACGATAAAGACGTTAAATGTTATGAATGTGGCAAACTCGGACACTTATCATATGACTGCCCAAATAAAGAAAAGCAAACTACTAAATACCCTGACAAGGAGCGGAACAAAAATAGACTCGTCTCAGAACCCAAACAAAGGAAACGTGCTCTAAAGGCCTCCACCTAGAGTGATTCATCAGATTCTGAAACTGAGACCGAAGAGGAGACTGCACAAGTGTTCTTTGCATCCAAAGCATCTAATGAGGGAGCCCACACATCGAAAGACACATCTATTAAGTGGTTCCTTGATAGTGGATGCTCAAGACACATGACGGGCGACCCGAGCCTATTCACTAAACTAAAGAAGGTCACAAAAGGCGGATCCGTGACCTTCGGAGACAACAACGAAGGCAAGATCATCGGAAAAGGTACGATTGGAAGTCCCAACACACTCCAAATCTCCAACGTATTTTTGGTAAGCAACTTATCCTACAATCTTCTTAGTATTTCTCAATTTGTTGACAGTGGTTTCAATGTGTGTTTTACTCACCCTTATTGCAATATAATAAATAAAAATAGAGAAACCGTTTTAAAAGGAAAACAAGAAGGTAATATTTTTACGCTTTCTATGGATGATGTAATAGACGCTAAAGTTAAGTGTTTTATGTCAAATAAACCCAATGTGAACTTATGGCATAGACGTTTAGGACACATTGGCATTTCCACACTAGAAAAACTTCAACGAAAGAACCTAGTGCGGGGATTGCCTACGCTTGATTTAGACAACTTTCAGTTGTGTGAATCTTGCATAAAAGGCAAACAAACACGTGAGTCACTTAAGCCGAAAAACGAAATAAGCACGACTAGAATATTAGAACTATTGCATATTGATTTGTTTGGTCCTAGTCGCACTACAAGCCTTGGTGGGCGCCACTATGCATGCGTAATTGTTGATGACTTTTCTCGTTATACTTGGACTTTATTTCTTGCACATAAGGATGATAGCGCCATTGAGATTGCAAAATTAATTAAACAACTTGAAAATCAATACGGTGTAAATGTGAAAAAGATAAGAAGCGATAGAGGCGGTGAGTTTAAAAACAAAGAGATGATCTCGTTTTGCGAAGAAAAAGGAATCAAGCATGAGTTTTTGCCACCTAGAACTCCACAATTAAATAGAGTAGTAGAAAGAAAGAATCGCACATTACAAGAAATTGCTAGAACTATGTTATGCGAAAATAAACTGCCTAGATTTCTGTGGGCGGAAGCCGTAAATTGTGCATGCTATATTGTAAATCGCCTATCTATAAGAAAGAAAATAAACAAGACGCCTTATGAGATCTTGAATGATCGCATGCCTAAAATTGACTATTTTCGTGTGTTTGGATGCAAATGTTTTGTTCTAAATACAAAAGATAATTTAGATAAATTTGAATCCAAATCAATTGAGTGCATTTTTGTTGGATATTCTATAAATTCGAAGGCATATAGATGTTATGATCCTCTCACTAGACAAATCATGGAATCTATTCATGTGAAATTCAATGAATTTGGTGAGATTGATAAAGATAAGGAATATGAAGATGACTTTGAATTGAAACCCGTGTTAAATGAAGATTATAGTTCTTTCGATATGCATGATATGAATGACACACTAGAAATGCATGATCACATAGAAATGCATGATAACATAGAAAATAATCAACCAAGATGGCATAGAGATCACCCACATGATCTCATCATAGGCGACCTCACTCACGGTGTGCGACCACATAGAAGAATTACTTCGGATGAAATAAATGAATTTCATGCTATGATTTCTGAAATTGAGCCCAAAAATGTGCATGATGCTTTGAGTGATTCTTTTTGGATTGATGCTATGCATGACGAACTTAATCAATTCGTTAGAAACGATGTATGTGATTTAGTGCCACGACCACAAGATAAAACTATAATAGGCACAAAGTGGGTGTTTAGGAATAAAATGAATGAAGAAGGAAAGGTTGTTAGAAATAAAGCGAGACTTGTAGCACAAGGATATAATCAAGAAGAAGGAATTGACTACGATGAAACATTCGCACCCGTAGCACGTCTAGAAGCTATACGACTATTACTTGCTATTGCTTGCATGAAAGATTTTAAATTGTATCAAATGGATGTAAAAAGTGCTTTCCTAAATGGATTCATACAAGAAGAAGTATACGTGAAACAACCACTCGGTTTTGAAGATTTGAAACATCCAGATCACGTGTACAAACTAAAGAAAGCACTATATGGGCTAAAGCAAGCACCGAGAGCATGGTATGATCGTTTTGCTACTTTCCTTTTAGAAAATGATTTTAAACGTGGTACTATAGATAGTACACTATTTTTGAAACAAGAAAAATCGGATTTACTTATTATGCAAATCTATGTTGATGACATTATTTTCGGTTCTACCTCACATAGACTTGTTAAAGATTTTGAAAATTGCATGAAATCTGAATTTGAAATGTCTATGGTTGGTGAACTTAATTATTTTCTTGGCTTGCAGATTAAGCAAACGAGTAAAGGGATTCATATAAGCCAAGCAAAATATGTTAATGACATGATTAAAAAGTTTAATTTTGAAAATTTGAAACCATCCCCCACCCCTATGAGTGTCACTACTAAATTAGACAAAGACAAACATGGTAAAGACGTTGATAATGGATTATATCGATCTATGATAGGCTCTTTGCTATATTTAACTGCTAGTAGGCCTGATATCATGTTTAGCATATGCATGTGTGCACGTTTTCAAAGTCAACCTAAGGTGTCTCACTTCAATGCGGTAAAAAGAATATTCCGATATATTAAGCACACGCCCACCTTAGGAATTTGGTATGATAAGGATTCTATATTTGACTTACATGCTTACACTGATGCAGATTATGGTGGCTGCAAAATAGATAGAAAAAGCACGAGCGGAACTTGCTAATTTATAGGAAATTCTCTTATTTCATGGTTTTCCAAAAAGCAAGCAAGTGTTGCTTTGTCCACTACTGAGGCTGAGTACATGGCTCTTAGCCTTTGTTGCACACAGTTGTTGTGGATAAAACAACAACTTTCGGACTTTGGAATTACCGTAAATAAAATTCCTATATATTGTGATAGTATGAGTGCCATAAATTTGTCTAAGAATCCCGTGTTACATTCTAAGGCTAAGCATATAGAAGTACGATATCACTTTCTTTGTGATCACGTAAACAATGGTGAAATTGTCATAGATCACGTACGCACAGAAGCACAAGTAGAAGATATCTTTACCAAAGCCTTAAATCAAGCCACATATGATTCTCTTCGTTCTAAATTAGGCATGATTCACGTTGATATGATTTGATTTGACGTGATTTGATTTACTTTCCTTTTTGACAGGAATATTTTGATTTACTTTCCAAAATAAAGGGGGAGAGAAAAGCATGATTTAAGGGGGAGTGAACACTAATTGATATTAATTGCACAAATCAAGGGGGAGCCGGATTTGAAATTCGAAATTCAAATTTCAAATTTGTGCATGTATCAAGGGGGAGAGATAGCAGTTAAATCATGTGCATAAATTATTTTGAAAATCATCAAAAGGGGGAGATTGTAGAGATAAGGGGGTTTGAGTGATTTCAAAATAAGTGACTTAAATGCATGATATATATAAACGTGTACATGTATGAATGATATCTTGCCATTACTTGCCTTATTTAGCTTATATATTATGTTGCCGTACTAACGAGCCATGAAGCATTGAAGCTTACATCATATGGCAAACATTTGTTGTGTTTACACTATTTTCAGGTGCCACCATTAATGAACTAAACTAGTTCATTAAGTGAAGTACTTAGTTTGATAAACTAAGTAGTTCATTAAAGGAAGCCATATTTGGAAAAGGCACAAAGGAAACAAAGCTAAGGAAGGAAAGTTTTCTCCTCCTCCCCTTCTTTAATACACACGGCTATATACATATATATCACATATATTTTCGGATTTTTTTGAAAAGGCACATACACATGTATTCCAACGTACTACCGACACGTTATATATTTTACGTACGTACGTTAACGTCACACCACTATACTTAACTCATATTTATGAGTATATTCAGGTCTTATATCATATGATATAAGATATGGTGATGAAAAATTAAATATGACATGATAAAAGGTTCTAAACCGAAAATTGTCGTATCAGGCGAATACCGAAACTTCGCCAACGTGTCACGTACTTGCCATAAATAAATGGCCAGCCCCTATACATCAAAATGTGTTGTAAATTTCGTGCACTTTAATAAATAATCAGCCAAAAATACTTTCCATGTTGGCACGCACAAATCACCCCACATTAAGGCCAAAATGTGAAGATTCCAAGTTTAATTTTGTCACATGCTAATGGTACCACTTTAGACCAGCTAAGTGCTGAGATTTAAAGTATATATTATATATATTATGTATAAAATAATATATATAACATGTGCAAAAGTTGGAATTTAAATTAGAGAAAAATCGGGTAATCGATAAATATCGAAAATTCGGTTTTCTACGCACATAACACATGGAACGTTTTTGGTACATCATGTGACACGTATCTAGACACTTTTTACATATGATATACATCTTAAAGTGTTCTAGAAAATTAAATTAAGGGCTGATTGGAATATAACATGTGTGTATTATTAAATGTGCATTATTTTACAAAGTTAGCAAAAATAAATTTCAGCACATGCATAGTCATTTCCAACGCCTAGATCAGCTGATTTGGAGCACATGTGGAGCCTTGTTGGCATATTGATTGGTCAAGGATCAATCATACAATGTTGGTGAATTGAAGAGAGAAGCTACAAATGGTAAGAATTCAAAATATATCTCTCTTGTATCACATGCTGAAAATTTCAGCATGCTACACACAAGCTGGCCGATTTTGTCAATTGAATGTGATATATTTCATCATCTTTTATTATGTGATTGATTGGAAGAAGAAATGGAAATGATTTGAATATTATTTAAATTAATAAAGAGTGATGTTTTATATATCACACATGATGAAAACTTTTCAGCATGTGTACAACTTGTGGTGGCCGAATTATGGAGCTAAATGGTGTCCAAGTTCATTTCTCATATGATAGCAATACATACCATAACTTGGTGGTCCATTTTATAAAGAAACAATCAAAGAATATTTGGTATTATTTTGAATAACATTAAATGGTGCACATGCTGAAAATTCAGCATGGCAAGATGACTATATGGCCGAAAATATGCCTTGTTTGGGAAGGATTTTTTGTCTTGCAATTTATGTGAATATATCATGATTTATGGAAGTTATTTTGTGATGATTTTTGGCACATGTTTAAGTGAAATTCTCAGATTTTTCCAAGTCATCAATGATGACAACATTCATCCAATGAGAAGGTGCCAAGTAAACAAAGACTAAATGATCATCCAATAAGAAGATGCCAAGTAAGCAAGGCCTTGTCACAATGATGTCTTACACTCTCTCAAGGACTTAAAAGATAATTTTCAAGAGGGGGAGACACACCAAGGGGGACGGCCTGCACCATTATAAGGAAAGAAGAGAGCAAACAAAACAAGCACAAGCATTGCAAATAAAAAGTGATCAAAACGCCTAGCTCTTTTTCTTCTACATTCTCCTTCTTTCTTTCTTCTTGTAGCGCCCCGACCCGGACAGCGGAATCTGAACCGGTTCACCCGTCGTAGCTTACTGAGAAGACTACAAGACGTCTCATCTCTCGAATACACATCATCAATAACGTAAGAGAAACAAGTGCGGAAACACGTATATCCAATAAATCTCCACCATCAATTCAATACATCAAGTGATAATAACATCTCTAAGGGTAGTCGCAGTAATAACGAATTAATCCTCAAGTAAATACAAGAACTGGAGTGAATAATAACTGTCTCAACTAGCTCCCACAATATCTCTACGCATCCCATTCAGCCCACTCGCCGTCATCCTCAATAAAGATCATATCGTACTCGGGTTCTCCTGTAACAAAAAGGCAGTACCCTTAGCGAAAAACGCTAGCAAGTAACCCGCTTATAGGACATACGGGATCAACACATGGCAAGACATGAGTAATATGTAATTCAAGGGAATTGTGGGGCACATGTCTTGGAAGTTTCCAAATATATAAGCGAATAACGTAATAGAGCAAGTACAGCAATTTGCACGCAAATAACAATTCATTGGCAATCAGATACCATTCACATTCATACCACCTTGACTCTCGTGATGCATGTCAAAATATGCACTACACTACACATTCACATATGCATGAACACTTTCTCTTTTAAAACAGTGCAATGCATGTCATAATGTCCGGTCACTTCACATAACTTTATACCCTGTCGATGTCAACGTTCCAGCCCAGCAGTTCTGCGTTTTCTGCAACAATCTAAGGATCCTACCCCAATTGGATTCCAAACTTCATCCCATCAATCCAAGCCTAATCCCTGCTATAATCTCACGCTTAAACCACGAATCGAACACTACACAAGTATCAAATTACCGATTCAACCCTAACACTCAACCATCCACCGAAACACACCAAAAATCCTGCCTTTCTCTCCATTCTTCCTTCGATCTAGAATAGCATCAAAGAGAGGGTTCAGGGTATTGGAATTTGCAGGATTTCACATAATCAACAATCACAACGAATGATCTTTCATATACGTCGGCCAAATCTCGAAGTCAAAACACATATATCATAAGCAAATAACCACAAAGAGAAACTACTGCATGGTGATCCAATTTGATATCAAAAGTAGGCCATTTTTCTTTCACAAATCGTAGGAACTTATAAGTAGATTACTTGCCTTTGATTACTCGAGAACAGATTGGAAAACAGACGGAGGTTGGATCGGTTCTTGAAGGCTGTCTTCTTCTTCTACGTGAATGGGCAAAACGGCTAGGGTATGAGGGAAGGAAAGCGTCGATGTTTCTGTAAAAGTAGGAAAACTGACGCTTTGTCAGTTTTATATATGGGAAGGGAAAGTTTGGTGTTTCTAAATTATATCTATTCTCTATTTATCTTAAAGGATAAACTTAATTATTTAATTCTAAATTAAATATAAATAAATTTTAATATTAAATCCCCCCATTAATTTCTAATTAATCCTCATATTAATGCCTACTTAATTTCCGTTGACCGTCATTAATTCCCGTAAAATCTTTCTTGGTCTTTTAATTACCCTACGGAGGGTGCGGGGCATAACATTCCACCCCCCTTACAAAAAGTTTCGTCCTCGAAACTGGCGTACCTTATTGGAAAAGATGTGGATATAGCTCCTTCATTTGCTCTTCAAGCTCCCACGTGGCTTCACGCTCCGTATGGTTACTCCACTGAACTTTGACATACGAAATGATGCGTCGGCGTTGGACTTGATCTTTTCTATCCACAATCTTTATTGGCTGCTCTTCGTAAGTGACGTCTTCTTTCACATCTAAGGGTTGGGCTTCAAGGACATGGCTCAGGTCCAATACGTATTTCCGTAGTTGAGATACGTGAAATATGTTATGGACTTGTGACAAACTCGGAGGTAAGGCTAGTCGGTATGCTCTTTCTCCAACCTTGCCTAGTACTTCGTAAGGGCCTATATATCTAGGGCTTAACTTGCCCTTCACTCCGAATCTTGCAACTCCCTTGGTAGGTGAAACTCTTAAATAAACCTTCTCACCCTTCTCAAACTCCAAGGGTCGCCTCTTTGTGTCAGCCCAACTCTTATTGCGGTCTTGTGCCACCTTGAGTTTCTCTCTTATCATCTTGACCTTTTCCACTGTTTGCTCAACCAACTCAGGTGCAGTGATTGTTCTTTCCCCAACTTCGTCCCAACAAACCGGGGACCTGCACTTACGTCCATATAAAGCTTCAAATGGGGCCATACCAATTGCACTATTATAGCTATTATTGTATGAAAACTCCATCAACTTCAGCATGCTGTCCCAGTTTCCTTTGAAGTCCAAGGCGCATGCTCTCAACATGTCTTCCAATGTTTGAATGGTTCTCTCGGATTGCCCATCCGTTTGTGGGTGGTAAGCAGTACTCATCCTTAACTCCGTACCCATAGCTTTCTGGAATGCCCTCCAAAACTTAGAGGTAAACTTAGGATCGCGGTCTGATACAATACTGACAGGGACTCCGTGCAAACTCACAATGTCATCCACGTAGGTGTTGGATAGTTTCTCATATGAGGTACCGTGTGGCATGGCGATGAAATGGCCTGTCTTCGTCAAACGGTCTACAATCACCCAGATCATCTCATTTCCATTTCTGGTCTTGGGTAGTCCCATCACAAAGTCCATAGTTACGTGTTCCCATTTCCACTCCGGAATTTCTAGGGGCATCATCAAACCACCAGGTCGTTGATGTTCAGCTTTAACCTGTTGACATACCAAGCATCTCTCCACATACTCTGCTATGCTTTTCTTCATCCCCATCCACCAGTAATTCTTTTTGAGGTCCTTATACATCTTCGTGCTGCCGGGATGGATGGATAACCTAGAGTTATGAGCTTCTCGTAACAACTCCTTTCGAAGCTCATCATGGTTAGGTACACACAACCTATTCTGAAACCATAAACTTCCATCTTCTCGCAATTGGAAATTCTTTACTGGTCCCGCAGCTAGTTTGTCACAGATTTCTCTTAGCGCTGCATCTCCATACTGCGCCTCTTTGATCCTGTCCACCAAGTTTGGGCTGATGGATAATGCCGTAAGAACATTCGCCACTGAGTCTACCAATTCAAGGTCAAACTCCTCAATCTCTCTTTCCAATGGAGACTGTCTTGCGTGGCTAGACTTTCTGCTCAATGCGTCCGCCACTCTGTTGGCCTTACCCGGATGGTAATTGATGGTCAGGTCATAATCCTTTAGTAACTCCAACCATCTTCTCTATCTCATGTTTAACTCCTTCTGCGAGAATAAATACTTCAAGCTCTTGTGATCAGTAAATACGGCGCACTTTTCTCCGTACAAATAGTGTCTCCAGATCTTAAGAGCAAATACCACAGCAGCGAGCTCCAAGTCATGCGTCGGATAATTCTGCTCATATGGTTTCAATTGTCTTGACGCGTACGAAATAACTCGTTCATTTTGCATCAAGACACACCCTATAAACAGAAAGTTAATTCAGGACTAGCATGAGTATATACAATGCATTAATTGTAATGATGTACATACCTAGTCCTTTCTTGGACGCGTCACTATAGATCACAAAACCGTCGGTGCCAGAGGGTTGTGCCAACACCGGGGCTGTGGTCAATCTCTTCTTGAGCTCGGTAAAGCTCTGCTCGCATTCGGCAGTCCATTCAAACTTGGTCTTCGTCTGTGTAAGTCGGCTCAATGGAACTGCTATTGTTGAGAATCCCTCAACGAACTTCCTGTAGTAGCCTGCCAAGCCTAGGAAGCTTCTTACTTCAGTCACGTTTGTAGGTCTTGGCCACTCTGTGATGGCTTCTATCTTCTTAGGATCTACCGAGATCCCATCCTCAGAAATCACGTGACTGAGAAAGGCTACACTTCTTAGCCAAAATTCACACTTGCTGAATTTGGCATAAAGCTTTTGTTGCCTCAAGATTTGCAACACCACTCTTAAGTGTTCAGCATGTGCTTGCTCGTTGGGAGAGTAGACTAGGATATCATCGATGAACACTACTACAAATTGGTCCAACTGTTCTCTAAACACAGTGTTCATCAAATCCATGAAAGCGGCTGGGGCATTAGTTAGTCCAAAAGGCATCACTAAGAATTCATAATGCCCGTATCGAGTCCGAAAAGCCGTTTTAGGTACGTCTCCGGCTTTCACAAGCAGCTGATGGTACCCTTGACGAAGATCAATCTTTGAAAACCAACGAGCTCCCTTTAGCTGATCAAATAAATCTTCGATCCTTGGCAGAGGATATTTATTCTTAATGGTGATCTTGTTCAACTCCCGGTAATCGATGCATAACCTCATGCTGCCATCTTTCTTCTTTACAAATAAAACTGGAGCTCCCCAGGGAGATACGCTGGGGCGAATTAACTTTTTGTCCAACAACTCCTGAAGTTGCCCCTTTAGCTCCTTAAATTCTGCTGGATCCATTCTGTAGGGTGCCTTAGATATAGGCTCGGCTCCGGGTATCAAGTTAATCTCGAACTCCACTTCCCTTGATGGCGGCACTCCTGGCAAATCATCTGGAAATACATCCTTGAACTCATTGATCACCGGAATTTGATTTATAGAGGCAACCTCCTGCTTAGCATCTACGGCATACACCATATATCCCTCTGCTCCTTTTTGCAAAGCCTTAAAGGCCTTAATCGCTGTCAAGTATATCTTCTTTGGAGCTTTGGTTATCTTGACGTTTCCTTGGACCTTTATGTCATTCATCTCGGAGTCCTTAACGGTCACTTGTTTGAGTTTGCAGTCAATATTGGCATGATTCTTGGTCAGCCAATCCATGCCCAATATTACATCAAAATCCTTCATCGGAATTGGGACTAGCGTCACTAAAAATAATTTTCCATCCAACTCCAACTCATAATCTTTGTACTGGTGGTGAGAAACTAGTACTTGCTCGCCTGCTGCCTGCACCCTAAATGGGTTCTCAAGCCATTCGGGTAAACAGTCGAGCCCTTTGGCGAAACGCTTAGAAATGAAAGAGTGGCTGGCTCCACTATCAAATAACACGTTGGCAGGTACTTTATTAACTAGGATCACACCTAGACATGAAAGGGTAGCACATAAAGACTTCATATAAAACACATTTGTTCATCAACTTAGAAAACTAAAATTCAACTTAAGCTACTATTATTGAACTTAAGTCGTACCTGTCACAACATTAGCATCCTCCTGGACTTCCGCGTCGGTTATGGCATGGACTCTTGCATTGGACCTGCCTCTCTGCTGCTGAGCCGGCCCTCCTCCTGCTTGTGGGTTAGGGTTCCATTCAGGACAGTCCCTGATCCTATGGCCTGGCTTTCCACATCTGAAGCACGCGCCTGTTATTTTCCAACATTCACCCACGTGTCTTTTATGGCAATGTGGGCATTCCGCAGGTGCTTGACAATCAGGTTGGTTTGGCTGCGGTGCCCTTTGAACTGGCCCCGCTTGTCCTTTTCTAGGGATCTTGACCCAACGTCCGGGCCTGCTTCCGCTTTGCTCCACCCTTGGCCTCTTGCTCGATTCTTCCCGAGCCTCTCTTTGTTGTGACCTATGCATGTCACTCTCCACCCGGTAACATGCGTCCAACATTTCCTCAAAAGTTTTCAAGCTAGACCCTGCTATGGCCGTCCGTATGCGGGGGTTCAAACCTTCCTCAAACTTCAGCATTTTCATGCGGTTGTTTTCCAGTACCATGGGCATAAACTTGCCCAAGGCATGAAACCTATCTGCATAATCCGAGACAGACATCCTCCCTTGTTCAAACTTGTCAAACTGCCTCATTTTCTCCAAAATGGCAGTCTCAGGCACATAGTAATCTTTGTATGCCTGTACAAATTGTCTCCATTAAATGGGAAGAGTCATCTTTGGCAACATGCTGTTCCACCATGCATTGGCCCTGCCAATCAAAAATGGCGTGGCTACATCCACCTTTAGATCTTCAGGCACTTGCACAAGCCTGAAACATTTTTCCACTTCGTCTAACCAGAACCCAGCCACCTCTGGGTCAGTGGTCCCTTCGAAATTGGGGGCATGCATCTTCCGCATCTCCCCAATGTAATACCTGATGCCGTGCTGAGGCGACGGAGGCGGTTGTTGTGGTTGTTGCTGTTGTTGAGCAACCCCTTGTGCTATCACTGTGATAGCATCAATCAGTGCTTGGGGTACTAGAACTGGAGGTGGTGGTGGTGGGTCATTGTTTCCATTGCCACCATTTCCTTGGTTGTCACGTCTAGGAGGCATTTTCTGCAAGGTCACGCTTATTAGTATCTAGTAGTTTAGAAATAAATCAGTGCTTGGAATCCAAAATGTGTACAAGGCGGAGTTTACGAACTAAAATAATTAACATTTATCGCTTACATTTAATCGCGCTTGTACACACACCCATCCCAATCAAACTTAAATCTAAGATTACATACTTAGACTTAAGGATCAACTTACGGTGAAAATCATAACTTAAGACTCTATATGTCATAACCTAGGTCTCCGAGGCAGATCTGAAGCCTAGGCTCTGATACCACCTGTAGCGCCCCGACCCGGACAGCGGAATCCGAACCGGTTCACCTGTCGTAGCTTACTGAGAAGACTACAAGACGTCTCATCTCTCGAATACACATCATCAATAACGTAAGAGAAACAAGTGCGGAAACACGTATATCCAATAAATCTCCACCATCAATTCAATACATCAAGTGATAATAACATCTCTAAGGGTAGTCGCAGTAATAACGAATTAATCCTCAAGTAAATACAAGAACTGGAGTGAATAATAACTGTCTCAACTAGCTCCCACAATATCTCTATGCATCCCATTCAGCCCACTCGCCGTCATCCTCAATAAAGATCATATCGTACTCGGGTTCTCCTGTAACACAAAGGCAGTACCCTTAGCAAAAAACGCTAGCAAGTAACCCGCTTATAGGACATACGGGATCAACACATGGCAAGACATGAGTAATATGTAATTCAAGGGAATTGTGGGGCACATGTCTTGGAAGTTTCCAAATATATAAGCGAATAACGTAATAGAGCAAGTACAGCAATTTGCACGCAAATAACAATTCATTGGCAATCAGATACCACTCACATTCATACCACCTTGACTCTCGTGATGCATGTCAAAATATGCACTACACTACACATTCACATATGCATGAACACTTTCTCTTTTAAAACAGTGCAATGCATGTCATAATGTCCGGTCACTTCACATAACTTTATACCCTGTAACGCGCCCCGGCTTATATTTCCATCCCGGTTTACGTTACAGCCAACTTTATACCCTGTAATGCACCTCGGCTTATATTTCCATCCCGATTAGCATTACAGACAACTTTATACCCTGTAACGCGCCCCGGCTTATATTTCCATCCCGGTTTACGCTACAGTCTTTTGTGCCCTGCAATGCACCCCGGCTTAAATTTCCATCCCGGTTAACATTGTAGGTCACCTTCGCAAATCTGTGCCGAAGCACCTCTCTTTTCAAATCAATATGCAAATACAAGTGCCATGATGCAAGACTCCTCGTTTTACTCTCAATTCTCATTCTCGTATGCAATTCACATAAGTAGTTCATGTACACATGCGCAAGTACAAGCAACACACAAGCTTTCACTGACTTACACATCATAACTTAGGCTTCAACCATCTCGTCAACACATAGACTTGACTCTAAGGTTCACAACTTAAGGCAATATCCCTAACCATTCCTCGTTGAACTCTCAGACATCTCGTACGTTCATCTCTTAACCCCTCTAAGTCATATACATTGAAATGCGATTCGAAAACCCCTTTCGAACTCTCCAAATTGATTCACCATCCTAAGCCATGTTCCCGAGACTTAAACTACCTTGAATCCGGGCTTAAGAAGTCTCTAAAATCACCCAAAGATTCCCCGAGCTTCCCTCCTTCTCCCTCTATTTTTCCACAAACTTGATGGACTTCATTCCCTAGCTTCGATCGATCGATGTCCAACTGGGGACATCGAACCCTCCATTTCGATCGATCGATGTCCAACTGGGGACATCGATCTCTCAGCCTCACTTACATCGATCGATCGATGTCCAACTGAGGACATCGATCTCTCAGGCTACCTGCACATCGATCGATCGATGTCCAACTGGGGACATCGATCTCTCAGCAACCACTACATCGATCGATCGATGTCCGACTGGGGGCATCGATCTCTGACATCGATCGATTGATGTCAACGTTCCAGCCCAGCAGTTCTGCGTTTTCTGCAATAATCTCAGGATCCTACCCCAATTTGATTCCAAACTTCATCCCATCAATCCAAGCCTAATCCCTGCTATAATCTCACGCTTAAACCACGAATCGAACACTGCACAAGTATCAAATTACCGATTCAACCCTAACACTCAACCATCCACCGAAACACACCAAAAATCCTACCTTTCTCTCCATTCTTCCTTCGATCTAGAATAGCATCAAAGAGAGGGTTCATGGTATTGGAATTTGCAGGATTTCACATAATCAACAATCACAACAAATGATCTTTCATATACGTCGGCCAAATCTCGAAGTCAAAACACATATATCATAAGCAAATAACCACAAAGAGAAACTACTGCATGGTGATCTAATTTGATATCAAAAGTAGGCCATTTTTCTTTCACAAATCGTAGGAACTTATAAGTAGATTACTTGCCTTTGATTACTCGAGAACAGATTGGAAAACAGACGGAGGTTGGATCGGTTCTTGAAGGCTGTCTTCTTCTTCTACGTGAATGGGCAAAACGGCTAGGGTATGAGGGAAGGAAAGCGTCGATGTTTCTGTAAAAGTAGGAAAACTGACGCTTTGACAGTTTTATATATGGGAAGGGAAAGTTTGGTGTTTCTAAATTATATCTATTTTGTATTTATCTTAAAGGATAAACTTAATTATTTAATTCTAAATTAAATATAAATAAATTCTAATATTAATCCCCCCCATTAATTTCTAATTAATCCTCATATTAATGCCTACTTAATTTCCGTTGACCGTCATTAATTCCCGTAAAATCTTTCTTGGTCTTTTAATTACCCTACGGAGGGTGCGGGGCATAACACTTCTTGTAAGCTTATTGTATTCATATCTTTCAATCTTGAATAGGCTTGATATAGACCACCACATATTCCATATCTTTGTAAAAGATTGATCAAGGTGTGATCAATCTTCATTCTTGCGAGGTGGTGGTGTTCGTGCAAATTGTATTCACCGTACAAGGTTTGTAAAGGGTTGGAGTTAGGTGTAACTCCATCAACCCTGTGGTAAGGTGTATTGCGTGTGTGTGACTAGTGTGAACCAAGGAAGGTGTGGTTTGTAAAGGGTTGGAGTTAGGTGTAACTCCATCAACCCTGTGGTAAGGTGTATTGCGTGTGTGTGACTAGTGTGAACCAAGGAAGGTGTTCCTTGAAGACTGGAGTAGGTTGTTTTTAACCGAACCAGTATAAAATTCTTGGTGCCATTTACTTTCTGCATTTACTTTTCAGTTACTGCACTGATTATCCTTCTTGTTCGCATTCGTAAAAATAGTTAACGAATTTCAAAAATCACGAAAATTTCCAGAATTATACTCACACGTTCTAGGGTTAATTTGGCACAAGTTTCAATCCTTTTGGATAAGTATAAGTCAATCAAACATCAAAAGTTCTTAGACTAGTGCAGTCTGATTTTCAGACTTGCAAAGGTTGAGACTTTGGTTGTAGTTGACCTACTTCCCAAAATAATTTTGCAAAAATGTTTCAACCCATTTAAATAAAGTATATAAGGAGGCATTGGTCAAATTTTTAGAGCATTTGGACGTTCACACAAATAGGAATAAAGTTTTCAAAACCATCTACCGTTTCTGGCAGATTCGAGCAATCTGAGTATCAACGGTTTTTGAAGGGGTTAAAGGTTGAATTTTGATTTGAAATTTTTAGGGGACCCTCATAACATCTGAGGCTAAGTTCTCTCAAAATTTCATAATTTTTGGAGACCTCTAACCTAGTTTTAAAAACGGTTTAAAACTGGTCCTGAAAACAGAATCTGTTTTCAGAAGTTGAATTGTTCAAGTTTAAAGAAATTTTAAAAACCACACTTTCTGCACCATCTATTCAACCCCCCTTCTAGTGGTGCCTTGCAGATCCTACAACCACCACTATACTCATTATATTGCAATGACAGCAAAAGATATCGTTAGGGTCTGGAAGGAGGAGAGGCATGCAAACAATACCTCCATCCCGACGGATATAAATTTTAATCCGAGTGAGACCCCCGACTCTATATATACATGCGTAGATGACACAATAATAGGAATATAGTGTACTAGTGCACTAATGAATGAATTTACTTGTTCGGAATCGAATGTTGGGATATGAAATGTTTTGATGATGTAAAAAGGTGTTTTGAATAAGTTAAAAAGGAATGCCACAATTGGAATTTGAAGCAAAAATGTGAAAAACACATTATGGGACATAGATGTCTCACATAGACACATCTATGTGTACATCAGTCTCTCAAAGGGAGACTTCGATCGATCTATGTTAGAGTTGTTCATGTTTGGAACTTTTCTGTCGACATTGATTTCTCAGACTGAGGACTTCGATTGATCGATGTACCAGAGGTCCAAAACCAAAAACTCTCTAGAAGACATCGATCTCTCAGTCTGAATGACATCGATCAATCGATGTCAGACATGTTCAAACTGGAACCTTTCTGGAAGACATCGATTCTCTATGTCCAGGGGACATCGATTGATCGATGTCATATCAGTCTCTCCAGAAAAGACTTTGATCGATCGATGTCAAGCAGGTTCAAAACTGGAACCTCTCTGGAAGACATCGATCTCTCAAGGCAGACACTTCAATCAATCCATGTTCTCCCGGAATTCAAATTTTTATGACTGTTGGAACAAAATCCAAGGGAGATTCATGATGTTTTCTCTTTCCAATCTTGCTCAAATTTCTTGTAGACTTTTCTCTAACATTGCGCATACTTCCTTGACTATTATATCGATGTCTAAGATATTTTAGGTTGGCAATTAAGATCAAATCACTCCATAGGGTGGTTAAAGACTAATTGGACATTGTCTTGACTTCTGATGGAGTTGAAGACATGGAGGAGGCTTCAAAACATGGTTAACATCTCCTATAAATAGAAGAAGCTCAGATGAGGCAAATACACACTTTCACAATCATCAAGCTTCATTCTTCATTGTTGTATATTTCTCTCATATGTGTAAAAATGCTTAAAGATTGTTAAGCCTTTCTTTGTTCTTCATTGTTGTATATTAAGAGATAGTGAGTCTAACACAAGAGGAACCATAAACATTTGATCTCTTGCTTGTGTTTAGACTAGTGAGAAAGTGTTATCCCCACTACTTCTTTTAAGCCACTCTGAGAAAGTTCTTGAGAGAACTTTGTTGAAGTTGTGAGGTAGCAAGAAATCGTTCTTACTTAGTGCTGAGGTTGTTGTAGTTGAACAAAGGAATTTTGTGCAAGAAGTTGTTATTGTGGTTACTTACACTAAGTTGTTACTGTAAGTATTTTTTTTGTTGTTCTTATTTGCTTTAATAAGAAGAGTAGTTGTTGAAAATTCACTTTGGCAACAAAGTGGTAGTAAAGTAGAATCATTTACGATTCAAACCACTCCATATCCTGTGTATTCATTCATTATCTCTCATTTCCCATTCTTGCTTTGATTTTAACTTTCTTTTGAGTTAAAAAAGCAAAAAAAAGCAGAAAAATTCCGCAAAATTGTCAATACTCTAATTCCACCCCCTCTAGAGTGTTTGTCACGGGCCTAACAAATTGGTATCAGAGACTAACCTTGATTGCTTTGCCAATCTTTGCAAGTAGCTAGGTTAAAGATCATGGCAATGATAACCTCTTCGTCCTACAACTTCAACTTCCAAGTCCATTGCACTATTCTCAGGATCAAACACTAAAGCACATATGTTTGATGTCCAAAATTATTCCTTGTATAAATTTGAATGATAAATTATTTGAAAGGCTGTGGATTTCATATATGGAGGGTTGTTGTCAAAGGAATCGAAGTTCCTATGATTACCAACTCAAAAGGAGAATCAATGTTCAAAGATGAAGATGACTACACCGACGAAGAGAAGATAAATTTCGCCATAAACGGTAAAGCATTCGATATCCTTTCAAGTGCTCTTACCACCACCGAGCTCATAAGACTTCAAGGTCTAGAAACAGCCCATGAAGCATAGAAAAGGCTGAAAATGATACATGAAGGGACGGAGCAAGTAAGAATGGCTAAAAGGCTAATGCTCATGAAGGAGTATGAAGTGTTTGGAATGAAAAGTGGTGAAAAGATTGAGGAGACAATTGACCGATTCACTCGAATAGTGAATCAACTTTATATGGTGGACAAGAAAATCTCAAATGAAGACCTTGTCTCAAAACTCCACAACTCTTTGCCAAGAGAATGGGCACCCAAAGTCACCGCCATCACCGAATCAAAGAATCTCAAGACTCTTACCATTGAGAGCTATCTGGTAATCTTCTTACGTATGAAATTCTTATTGATAAGCAAAATAGGATGAAAACTATCAAGCTCACACAAGCATCACAAAAAGGATTGGTGGTAGAGTCTGATGAATCGGATGACGTAATTGCTCTTTTAGTTAGAAAATTTAGAAGAATTGCCACAAGAAACAAGGCCCAAGCAAGGAAGTTTTTCAAGAGGCCATCCATGGATAAAGAAGCAACTGAAAATTGCTATAGGCGTGGTCGACCCAGTCACTTCATTGCCGATTGCCACGTCAAAGAAGCCGCAAAAGTAGGAAAAGAAGGTTTTCCTCAAAAGAAGAAAGCCTTAAATGCTGAGGTAACCACGTGGGATGATCTTCTTTCCAAATCGGAAGAAGAAGAAAGTGAAGACAAGGATGTTGGAATTGTTGTAACAGTTGAGAATCCAAAAGCACAGAATTCTTGTCTCATGACAATTGAGAATGACCTTGAGGTAAACTCTAACTTTTCTAATTTACAATATGAAATAGGAGACTTGCAAGATGATTTTGAAAAACTGAATTTAAGATATTAACACTTAAAGAAAGAATTTAAAAAGTGCGTTTTAGAAAACAAAAGTTTGCATGGTAAAAATATTTTGATTTATCAAGATCATGACATCATACTTACCATGAAAACCGTAGCTCTAGAAAATATGGCGATTAGGAAGGAATGTGAGAAATTAAGAATAGACTTACAAAAACTAACCGATGGTAAAAATAACCTAGACAAATTACTTGGAAATCAAAGGATGAGAAGTGATAAATCTGGTTTAGGATTTAACTCATCATATTATTCCATTAAGCCCAGGTCATTAAAGAAAAGACAAATAAGAGAAAAACACAACATGTCTCATCATCTTATAAACCAAGGCATGTACCCCACTTGTTTTCATTGTAACAAAGTATGACATGTGAATAGTGCTTGTAGAGCTAGATTTGGTAGTATAGTTTGAAAGTCTAAGGGTCGACAAGCTAACCCTAAAGGACCTAACCATCAAAGGGTACCAATGCATAAATATCTTGGTTTTGTAGGCTCTCAAGATAAATGGAGAAGAAGGAACCAAATGGCTCATGGACAACGGATGTTCAACAAACATGACCGAAGACAAAACCTTGTTCACCAAGCTCAAGCTCCAAGAGGGTGGAACGGTGCATTTTGGCAATGTGAGATCCAAAATCCTTGGACATGGAGAAATTGGTAACTCTTCTTTCACTATTAATAATGTATTATATGTAGAAGAGCTTAAGTATAATTTGATAAGTGTTAGCTAACTACGTGATGCTAATTTTCAAGTTGAATTTGTGAACAGAAAATGCCTTGTGAAAAAGAATGATAAAATCATTTTTGAGGCTATAAGGAAAAATGATGTGTATAAATTTAGCATACATGATTTGGTATCACAAAAGGTTTCATGTCTAGTTGCCAAAAATGATTTGACACAACTATGGTATAGACGACTTGGACATATTTGTTTCAAAAATTTCAAAGAGATTTGCAAAAATGAAAAGGCCTAAGGTCTTTCAAAATTAAATTTTGAAAACCATGGCTTATGTGACACTTGTCAAAAGGCAAAGCTTGTTAAAGCAAGCTCCAAGCGCAAAAGTGAAATCTCCACCACCAAACCTCTACAATTGCTTCATATGGATTTGTATGGGGATATTGGTACGGAAAGTCTAGGTAGAAAACATTACACTTTTGTAGTGGTAGATGACTTCTCTAGGTACACTTGGGTCATGTTTTTAGCCAAAAAGAATGATACATGTAAAGAGTTTATAAAACTTTGTAGGAGATTAAAAAATCAAAAAGAAGACATAATTAAGGAAATTAGAAGTGATAGAGGTGGTGAATTTAATGATGAGTTTCAAGAATTTTGTGTATCCAAAGGGTATGAACACAATTTCTCAGCTCTAAGGACCCTTCAACAAAATGGTGTTGCAGAAAAGAAGAATAGAACACCTCAAGAAATGAGTAAAGCCATTCTAAATGAATTTGAGATACTCAAGTATTTTTGGGCTGAAACGGTAAATACCGCTTATCATGTAATAAATAGAGTTTACTTGAGACCATCTCTCAAAAAGACTCCTTATGAGCTTTGGAAAGGTAGAGTATATAATATTGGTTACTTCAAGTTATTTGGTTCTAAGTGTTTTATACTTACACCAATGATAACTTGGATAAACTCGATTTCAAAGCAGATGAAGGAATTTTTATAGGATATGCTCAAAATAGAAAGGCATTTAGGGTATCTAACAGGAGTATGAAAGTTGAAGAATCAATTCATGTTAAGTTTAGTGAACTCCTTGAGGATGAACCATGTATAAATAATGATGATGAAGAAGAAATAATTGAAGTAAGTCATATAGAAATTTGAGAATCCAAAAGAAAATATTTTCATTGACCTTAGGATTGATCCACTTGAAAAAGGACCCAAGGTTGAAGATGAAGAAGTTAGAGTAGACACTTCAAATTTACCGGATTCATACAAGTATAAGAAAGATCACCCAAGGGAATTGATATTAAATGAAACAAGTGAAGACATATTGACTAGAAAGAAATTTAATGAAAATGCTTTTATTTCACAAGTTGAGCCTAAAAATATAAAAAAGGCTATAAATAATGAAGATTAGGTAGTGGTAATGCCAGAAGAACTAAACTAATTTGAAAGAAGTGATGTTTGAGAATTTGTGGCTAAACCCAATGATCACCCACTAATTGGCACTAAATGGTATTTAGAAATAAAATGGATGATAAAAGAAACATCACTAGTAACAAAGCTAGGTTAGTAGCTCAAAGATATAGACAAGACGAAGGTATAGACTATGATGAAACTTTTGTTTCCGTAGCTAGAATAGAAGCTATTATAAGGCTACTACCATATGCATGCTATAAGGATTTCAAACTATATCAAATGGATGTGAAATACACTTTCTTGAATGGAATAATTCAAGAAGAAGAGTATGTAGCTCAACCACCGGGGTTTGAAAATCGTGATTATCCAAATCATGTATTTAAACTCAAAAGGACTCTTTATGGACTTAAAAAAGCTCGTAGGTCATGGTATGAGAGGTTAGTAACTTCCTAATTGAAAATGAATTTTTAAGAGGAAAAGTCAACAGTACTCTTTTTATTAAAGAACAAGGAAACCATCAATTACTTGTTCAAATTTATGGTGATGACATTATATTTGGTGCCACTAATGATTCTCTTTGTGAGCATTTTGCTAAATTGATGGAAGGAGAATTTGAGATGAGCATGATGAGAGAACTCAATTACTTTCTTGGACTCCAAATCAAGCAAAATCATGATGGAGTATACATATCCAAAACTAAGTACACCAAACCTCTACTCAATAAGTACAAGTTTGAGAATGGAAGGAGTGTGAGAACACCAATGAGTACAAGTACAAAGCTCAACAAAGACAAAAATGGAAAGCCGGTTGAGGTAACCAAATATAGGGGTACGATTGGTAGTCTACTTTATTTAACCGCTAGTAGACCGGATATTTTGCATGCTGTGTGTTTATGTGTTAGATTTCAAAGTATGCCTAAGGAATCGCATCTATTTACCATTAAACGTATTTTTAGGTATTTGAAAGGAACTTTGGTTTATTTGTTTTGATTTAAGAGGGTATAGTGACTCCGACTACGCCGGAAACCTAGTCGATAGAAAAAGCACCTCCGGGACATGTCAATTCTTTGGAGATTGATTAGTTTCTTGGTTCTCCAAGAAACAAAATAGTGTGTCACTTTCAACGGCAGAATCCAAATATGTGTCGGTCGCTTCATGTTGTGCCCAACTACTTTGGATGATAAACACCTTGAATGATTACAATATCAAGTTTGACAAAGTTCCTATCCTATGTGACAACACATCAGCCATAAGTATAGCACAAAATCCGATACACCATAGAAGAACAAGCATATTGAAGTGAGACATCACTTTATAAGGGATTGTAATAAAAAAAGGATTAGTGTGTGTTGAATTTGTTCCAACGAACTAGCTGATATTTTCACCAAATCCCTTCCTACCAAGACATTAGAATCCATTAGAACAAGATTAGGGATGATAAACAATGTTTAGAGGGTCAAAATTACCAAAAAGATAGAAATCAGCATACGTCGATCGATCTATGTAATTGTTTCAGAGACTGATGTGAAATCCGACTTGATAGATCAAAGTTGAAGACATCGATCGATCGAAGTCCCAGACATTGGTCGATCGATGTGATCAGACACTGACAGTATAAAAGATGCGAAAAACATAAACTGTTCAATTCATCCTCTTCAACTCGCAACTACAAACCCCAAAGTAGATTCTCTCTCAAAGTTTCGATCTTTTACCAATTACTTGTAATAAAATCCAATTTTTCCTCAGTTCCATCAATTTTATAATCTTCATCCACCCTCTTCAATATTTTCGTGCCCTACCCTCCAAATTACCCCAAAAATAAAAATACCTCCAAAAGGCCAAGAACCTCTTTTCCTGAAGAGGAAGAGGTTCCACAACAATCCCATCCACGAGTCCCAAGTGGCTCTAGAACAAAGAGACTTAGAAAGGAAACTGACACCTCTCAAGAAAGCATGTTGGTGGAGGTTAGGGGAAGGCTTCAAGTCAACAACCTTCCGTGGCTCAAGTTTGGTGAGTACGAAAATGCCTTAGAAGAGCCTATCTATCCAGGTAGATTCGTTTACATCTCACTTAGGGCTCAAACATTAACGAATGAATGGGAGGATAAGAAAAGGTCCACCATTCCATTGAAATTGCACAAAATTCAAGACATTTCGAGCAATAAAAAATCAAATCCGATCATCAATTAGTTGGATGATCAAAAATGGAGACCTATTTGGGAGGTTTCAGAAATGGAATACATGTCTACCCGTTACACCCGATTATTTTATGCTAACCTATGGTAGACTATCTTAATGGGATGCCATTTTATTGAATTCGATTATAGACGGCCAACTTGTTGAGTTTGATTCGAAAACAATCAATGACCTTCTTGGTGTCCTTAATGAGAGTTTAGATGATTTTGATCCGTGGAAATGGGATATCTATAGGTATAAGGTGACTGAAGATGAAGTCAAAACCTTCCTTGGCTTCCATCACACCCGAAACTATAACGATATGCCTTTGGTATATCGTGTTTTGCTTGCCATTGTCACTTTTTGCGTCGATGGTAAGTTGGCCAAACTCCTTAGAAATTTAGATTTTTACATAGTCTATCAAATTGCCATGAGGGAACAATTAAATTTTGGAGAAATCTTCTTTGTAAATGTGTTATAAACAGTCACTGAAAAGTCCAAAGCGCTTCCATATAGCAATCTAATTTATAGATCGCTCAAAAAGACAAATATGGTGTCGGACGAGGCTAATGAAGAGAAAATAGCGACTAAGGACTACAATACCAAAGTCAACATCCAACAAATCCACGAATCTCGGAAAGAAGGACAAAGAAGGAGCGGTCAAAATGAACCTGAAGAGGAAGAGACCAAAAACATTCCTACCGAAGAACCCGTTCCTCCAACACATCCCACGGAGCCTCTAGCTCAACCTAAATCTCAACCTATACCTCAAACTCAACCTCTAGAGCAACCAAGTCTTACCTCCAAAGTAGATAAAGGAAAAGCCCCAATGGAGGAGGACAGCAGCTCGGAGTATAAATGTGATGCCGAAGTTGAAGTTGACAAGCTACACCGATACTTAAATCAGTTTAGAGAAGACCTCACAAAGGAACAATTTTGGATTGACGACCTTGAGAAGGACAATGAAAATCTCAAAAAGAGGGTCAAGACACTGGAGAAAGAGCTCATCACTCAAAAGACCAAGTACCAGAAACTTAAGGCGAAACTCAAGTCAGTCATCTCTGGATTATGTTTCTCATCAGATAAGGAGTACCTCAAGTCCAATTTCATTTTATCCCTCTTAGACTAGTTAGGTGGTTATTATGTATTAAAACTTTTTTGTTTATATTTAATGTAAATTTGCTATTTTCAAAAAGGGAGAGAAGTTGTCTGAGTTGTCTGAGTTAGCTTGTTGTCTGAGTTAGCTTGTTCATTGCTTGCTTTCTTGAACTTTATGATTATCCTTGCTTGCTTGGTTAAGGGAGAGTTTCTTGAGAATGTGTACATTGAGGTATACTTATATTGAGTGCTTGAGTTACTTAAAGTTCTTGTTTGTTGTCTGAGTTAGCTTGTTCATTGCTTGAGTTTCTTGGTGCTTGCTTGTTGGATATACTTGTTTACTTGCTTAAAAATTTTGGTATATTTGGCACATATGTTGAGTGATTAGTGTAAATTGAAAATATGGCACGATGCACACATTTGATGCATGGTTTGGTTGAGAGGGAATCTTTTAAAATTTCATCATATTTATTGATTTTGGGAAGATTACTTTTTGAGGGAGAGTTTTGGATATGTTCACATGGGGAGCATAAAATGCATGGACTAAGGGGAGATTGAAAATTTCAAGTTTGAAACTCTTAGCTAACTCAAATGTAAATTTTCAAGCAAAAACATATTTAAAGTCTTGGTTTTGAAATCATCAAAAATGGTGAGATTGTTGGGATATGAAATGTTTTGATGATGTAGAAAGGTGTTTTGAATAAGTTAAAAAGGAATGCCACAATTGGAATTTGAAGAAAAAATGAGAAAAACACATTATGGGACATAGATCTCTCACATAGATCGATCTATGTATAAATCAGTCTCTCAAAAGGAGACTTTGATCCATCTATGTTAGAGTTGTTCAAGTTTGGAACCTTTCTATCCAACATCGATCTCTCAGACTGGGGACTTCGATCGTTCAATGTACCGGAGGTCCAAAAGCACAAACTCTCTGGAAGACATCGATCTCTCAGACTGAAGGATATCAATCAATCGATGTTACATCAGTCTCTCAGGGAGAGACTTCGATCAATCGATGTCACGCATGTTCAAACTGGAACCTTTCTGAAAGACATCGATCTCTCAGTCCAGGGGACGTCGATTGATCAATGTCACATCAGTCTCTCCAAAAAAGACTTCGATCGATCGATGTCAAGCAGGTTAAAAACTGGAACCTCTCTGGATGACATTGATATCTCAAGACAGACACTTCAATCGATCGATGTCCCCCAGAATTCAAATCTTTATGATCGTTGGAACAAAATCCAAGGGAGATTCATGGTGTTTTCTCTTCTAATCTTGCTCAAATTTCTTGTGGACTTTTCTCTAACATTACACATGCTTGTTTGACTATTATATCCATGTCTAAGATATTCTAAGTTGGCAATTAAAGATCAAGTCACTCCATAGGGTGGCTAAAGACTAATTGGACATTGTCTTGACTGTTGATGGAGTTGAAGACATGGGAGAGTCTTTAAAAACATGATTAACATCTCCTATAAATAGAAGAAGCTTAGATGAGGCAAATACACACTTTCACCATCATCAAGCTTCATTCTTCATTGTTGTATATTTCTCTCATATGTGTAAAAGTGCTTAAAGCTTGTTAAGCCTTTCTTTGTTCTTCATTGTTTTATATTGAGACATAGTGAGTCTAACACAAGATGAAACATAAACATTTGATCTCTTGCTTGTGTTTAGATTAGTGAGAAAGTGTAATTCCCACTAACTCATTTAACCCACTGTGGGAAAGTTCTTGAGAGAACTTTGTTGAAGTAGTGAGGTAGCAAGAAATTGTTCTTATTTAGAGCTGAGGTTGTTGTAGTTGCACAAAGATATTTTGTGCAAGAAGTTGTTGTGGTTGCTTAAACTAAGTTGTTAGTGTAAGTATTGTTGTTGTTTTTCTTATTAGCTCTAATAGAAAGAGTAGTTATTGAAAATCCACTTTGGCAACAAACTGGTTGTGGAGTAGAATCATTTACGATTCAAACCACTTTATATCCGTGTACTCATTCATTGTCTCTCATCTCCCGTTCTTACTTTGATTTTAAATTCCTTTTGAGTATAAGAAGGCAAAAAAAATTCCACAAAATTGTCAACACTCTATTCACCCCGTCCCTCTAGAGAGTATGTTACGGAACTAACATCGAATATGATATGTTCTATGACCGTTGAGAATTAGTTCCAAGTCTAATAAAAGAACGATAAATGATTAAGGAAAGAAACTTAAGAATGATATGGTTAAATTCAAAACTCTTGCGTGAAATTTTGGGAGTGGTCCTGAAGTCGAATGATAATTATTAGTTGCTTTCTGATCTAATAAAATGTAGAAAATATAAGTAGACTCGTTATAATGGTTAGCATAAGGTTCTGTTTATATTTTTCCCGTGGATGATTATCGTATTAGATCATTAGGTTTTTTTTTTTGTGAACTTTAGGAGCAAGACTAGGTTTCTCCTGCTTTATTAATCTTCCCAATAATAATCATTAAGCGAAAAGATATTTCATGTAATAGTTTAATCAAGTGAGTTCTTTTTTTCCCCTTGACACATAGTTAGAAAGATTGAGAGTCCAGTAAAGAACGAAGACGGAAACCTGTACACAAGGGCTGACCGTTACATCGGATCACTAAAATAAAGATACTTATCAGACAATAATGATAGTTTTTTTTTTCTTGCAAATGTGATAGCTTATTAGTCTAATCCAGTTACATGCATGTCACAAAAATTAAATAGAAAACTACCACTTGAGCAACAAAAACTAAAGCGACGTCCACAACTAAGACCGATCCTTCTGATCACATATGTAGTTCCGAGGCGTTCAATAGAAAATGGCATTTTGTGTGAGAAATTCAATAAAGCTCTTTCAAATATCGTTATATAGAATATTCCCGTAACATCATAAATTTAGGCAACCCTTTTGTTTTACGGAATGAAAAATTACAATAACACATAGGTAAGAGAAATTGATATATCTGTAGATACATGCTACATGCATTGTACATTTTACACACATGTAAACGCAACAGATACATATATGATATATATACACACACGTGTGTGTGTATATATATATATGTGTATATATATATGTATGTATATATATATATATACACATACATACATATATATTTGATGACAGTTCATTCCTTATGCCTTGAAAAGTGATCATTCGTTGCTGTTGCTTCTCGTGTAGAACGTAGCATCAACTGGAGTACCCGATTTTTTATTTACTACAACTGAAACTTAAAAGTATATCTAAGTAGGACATCACACTCGCAAAGTAATTCCATGTATGAACAAACATCTTACAAATTAATATACAAATATATACACACACAAAAACATAACATATATATACACACACATACATTTTTCTCATGCTCATACTCGAATGACGCAGTACAAAAATCTGATCTCTCAATATTATAATGTGATAGCGCGACGCAAATTCTTCAAGATTAGAGATCTCATCCTTAGAATGTCGCAAATCAGGTGGGCCTAGGAGGCAAGCTTGACCCAAAATGGGATGACACGTACGTATCACGTCAACAACGCTTTTCTCTTTGGAACTTATAAGTTAGAAACTCTAGCTGACAGACTTTGCATCGTAGAAGACATGTATCAAATATGAAACTCTTCATGTACAATACTTGTAAATTTTCTTTAAAATAAAATCAAGTACAATTTGTTCATTGATTGTTGTTTCATTATTTCAACACAGAAATAGGTTGAACACAATGTAATTTACTCGAGGCACGTCCTCAACTATGTGACCTCGGCAGGTCCGAGCAATCACATCATCTGAAAGATGGACGTAGGACAGGCTTTTCAAAAATCATCAAGTCTAGCCGACCCCAACAAAGAGATTAAGCAGCAACAGGTTTTGCACACACCTCAACGATGAGCATGGATAAGTTTTCTAACACTCAATAGGTTTGGGTGTCAACCCAAACAAGAGGATTAAGACGAAAAAGGTTTTTCGCACTTGACCTCGGCAGGTCCGAGTAGTCACTATGCCTCAATGGTGGATACAACAGTAATTAATAGGACTCAACAGGACAAGTCTTCGTACCTTAGACTAGAGTTATTAGTGAGACGAAAGTGTCTGGTGTCAGAATAGAACAAGTCTTCTCAACTCAGACAAAAGTCAACAGTGAGATGGATTTTTGGCATGATAACTGAAATGGTTTTCTGAACATGAAACCTAGTTCATTTAACTCTTAGACGATGTTTCAAGGAGCTGTACTAGGATGCGGACTAACCTTTGGGCCCCTAAGGCAGATACATTATGCTAAAATTAGTGGACTTTCGCATTTTCTTTAATTAGCTTTGGACGCCTAAGGTGATTTACACATGTAGTTTGAAGTTGATTTGGGTTCAAGTCAAATGGCTTATTACTCAGCTTTAGTTCTATTTTAAATCATCTGAGTTGGTAGCACTTATGAAAACCGCTCAACATTTGTAGTTTAATTACACGATTTTCTAGTTATTATCTTGTTTATCTCCTCCGCTCAGCCTCAAATTTGTAGTCTTTTTGGTTAGCAGTCAGCAAGTTAGAATTAACTAAGCAAAAGAAAAAGCCAAACAAAAAGGAATAGAGTATAACATTTGAAGGAAAAAATCTCATTTCATTATTGATAATCAAAGAAAATCCTCATCAGTGCCTCTCTATGCCTACTAAAAGCTTAACCATGCCCTACCATTTGAACAAGGGAAAGCAAAAGCACAGAAAGACGAGTGAACAGCTGAAGAAACTATTCCCGGGTCAAATGCCTCTCAGGTCAGCTCCTTCGTAAAATCTTGTATTGCTACTTGAAGTCAGTCTTTGTGGTGCAGCTATACAACTCTCATGGTATGGGGTTTTCTTTCCCCAGAGATGGCAAGAGACTGGTATAGATATGAATTACTACTATGGTGGCAATCTAGACAGTGTAGCTTGAAGGACGTTCAGATTCCCTTTCAGGAAGTCTGACCCTTTAAACTTGGTGACTGCAGCCTCTTTAGCTTCAGCCAGTCTTTGTTCAATAGAGTTAGACTCCTGCTCCAGCTGTTGATTTCTTAACGCCATCTACTGTTATTGGCGCTCTGCCTCAGCATTCTTTGCTTCATCTTCAGCCAGTTTTTGCCTAGTTCTTCCAAGTTTAGTCTTTAGTGCCACAATAGAAGATTGAGTCTGCGTGCTGGACTACCCCAGTTCAGGCATCTCAATCTTGAGCTCAGCCAGGGTGAGAAGAGGACAGAGCTCAGTTTGCATCCTCCCCTTCTCATTTCAAAGACCCTCAAGCTCGGTTTTGAACTCATGGATTCTCTTGAGCCACTCTTCGGGGGTTCAATCAAAGGTGACTTTCTTGTTAACCTCCTTCTCCAGCATGCCTCCTATCTCCTCGGCTTTGTTCATCAACTCCAGCTGTTGGGTTCGAAGATGTAAAAGACAAAGAACGGGTGAGCAAAAGTAGTAAAGAAAGATTTTAAAGCAAGGCTAAAAAATATGATTACTAGTGACATGTTTTAGTGGATCCCATCCGCAAAGTGTAGAAAGGTTATTGCCTCAAGCCTCTGCAAGTCGGTAGGCAGCACCGAATTGTTAATGCGCCAGTGTGCACTGTCGGGATTTTTGGTGCTTTCCTTCAGTGAGAATGACTCCCCTTGTTGTTGTACAACTGGCTGGTCTACTTCTAGAGGCACCTTGGCAAATCAAGGCTTTGAGGATGTGAGCCACTCCTCGGCCGTGAATATTGGCTATATAAAGACACCAAGATCCTCACGTCTTCTTCTCTTGGCGTCTCGCTGAGCCAAAGGCGCCTCCTCGTCACTCTATTCTTCTTTTGAGGACTCGGACTCTTGAAGAACCACAAAGGTGATCAAATCAGCTCGGATGGCCAATTCATGACATGTGACCTCAAAGATAAACTCAGCCACCCTCAACGACTCTGTGATTAACAGAGATATGCTTAGGTCAGTTAAAAAAGAGAAGAAAGAAAATTTTCAAACTTACCAGGCATAAGATAGACTTAATGTTCTTGCAAGTTCTGGAGCTCAATAGCCTGCTGTAGGGCAACAGGGCCTCTATATGACTGTTGTATCCTCTGCTTGTTGGCACCTTATCGCCTCTGCCAACCCGTCAGCAACAAAAACGTCTTTATTTACGAAGACAACGACATATTTACCTTTTTTTCTTACATTTATCGTGGCAAAGAGGGCAGCTGCCATCCTAGACATAACACCTGCATAAATAACTCTGGTCAGTATAAATCTAAGGCAACAAAAATAAGTGTAACACAAGATATGCGGCCCGACTATCCTATCCTTGGCAACAGCCAAGTCTTTCTTGCCTAGGATACAGAAATTAGGGCCACCCACTAAGTGCTCCAGTTTTAGCTCTCTCGAGGATGTGATCATTCACCTTTAGCCAATCCACCCCGGCTTCACAGTTTTGAAGGATTGGGGCCACATCGTGATGCTGCTTGTTGTGCATTGTATTATTGGCCTTCGATGTATGAAAGGCGTCTTGGCTCATCAGCCAGCCTTTTTCACGTAAACAAACTGTCCTTTAGTGTTTAATAGAAGAAGGCAGGTTTTAAGCAAATTCAAACACTTTATTAAATGTTTGTTTGCTAAAGTGAAACCAGCTTTCAGAGTTCTTCCATATAAAGAAACATCTAAAAGACACGATTAGACCTCACATGAATAGTCCGAAGGAAGAGGAAGTAACAGGCTAGGTGTAGCGCCCCACTCCCAAGCCCTAGCATCGGGAACAGTACACCCGTCGTATCTCGCTAAAGAGAATACTGTAGAGAAAAAGGGGTTTCAATGATTACAAAATGCATGATTTAAATAACGTGTTACAAAGAAATGCATGACACGTTCTTGCATAAAACTTGCCTTATATAGTTCATATATAATGTTGTCATACTAACGAGCCATGAAGCTTTAAAGCTTACATCAAATGGCAAGCATTTGTTATGTTTGAACTATTTTCAGGTGTCATTATTAATGAACTAAACTAGTTCATTAAGTGAAGTATTTAGTTAAATAAACTAAGTAGTTCATTAAAGGAAGCCATATTTGGAAAAGGCACAAAGGCAACAAGTTGAAGAAAGGAAAGTTGTCCACTCCCTTATATCACACGCCATTTTCAACATATATATATTCAGATTTTTTTTTGAAAAGGCACATACACATATATTCTAACGTACTATCGACACGTTATATATTTTACGTACGTACGTTGACGTCACACCACTATACTTAACTCATATTCATGAGTATATTCAGGTCTTATATCATATGATATAAGTCATGGTGATGACAAATTCATTACGACACGTTAAAAGGTTCCAAACCAAAAATTGTCGTATCGGATGAATACCGAAACTTCGTCAACGTGTTACGTACTTGTCATAAATAGATGGCCAGACCCTACACTTCAAAAATGTCCACAAATTTCATGGCTTATATGGTATGTGCAGCCATAAAATCATTACATGTTGGCGCACACAAATCACCATCAATTAAGGCCAAATTGTGGAAATTCTAATTTTAATTTTGTCACATGGTTAGGTGCCACTTTAGATCAGCCCGAGTGCTGAATATTAAAGTTTAATTTATGTATATTATGTGTAACATAATATATATAACATGTGCAAAAATTTGGAATTTAATTAGAGAAAAATTGGGTAATCGATAAACGTCGAAAATTCGGTTTTCTACATACACGACACGTGGAACATTTTTGGCATGACATATAACATGTATCTAGACACTTTTTACATACTTCATACATTCTAAAGTGTTCTAGAAAAATGAATTAAGGGCTGATTGGAATATACCATATGTGTATAATTAAATATGCACTATTTTACAAAGTTTGCAAAAATAAAATTCAGCACATGCACAAGTCATTATACACGCCTACTACATCTTGGAGAAGCATATGTGGAGATTTGTTGGCATCTTGATTAGCCAAGAATGAAGCGTGCAATGTTGGTGACATAAAAAAAGGAACAACAAAAGGTAACATTTCAAACTTTGTCACATTTGTGACACATGCTAAATATTCAGCATGTGTAGTCTATGGCTGGCCGATTTTCTACACTAAATGAGCCATATTTTTCTATCTTGAATTAAGTGGATTAATTGAGAGAAAGTATGGAAGTGTTTTGAATATATTATGGAATAAATAAAGTGATATCTTTGAATATCACACATGCTGAAAATTTCAGCATGTATAGGAATGTACTTGGCCGAATTCTTGGCCCCCTTGGTGACAAATTTTATTTCAAATTTAGTAGGAATGTCTTGTACTAAATGATGATTGATTTATTCTTTATTTTCGAAAAATAAATCAAATATAAACTTGGCAATAATTTGAATAAAATGCAAATGTTACACATGCTGAAATTTCAGCATGTGGAGAGGTGTAATGGCCGAAAATTAGCATGGAAGTTGTGATAAGTTGTCTTGCTAATTATGTGGGATGATTATATGCTTTATGAAAATAATTTTATGGCTAATTGGCACATGCTTTTTAAGATTTATTTTTAGATTTATCTAGTCATCAAATGATGACAACATCCATCCAATCAATGAGTGCTAAGTAAGCAAGGGCTTAATGATCATCCAATGAGGAGTTGCCAAGTAAGCAAGGACATGTCACAATGATGCAATACACTCTTCCAAGGACTTAGAAGATAATTTTCAAGAGGAAGAAAAGGCTAGAGGGGGGCGGCCATATGATGATAAAAAGGAAAGAAGAGAGCAAACAAAAGACAAGAACAAGTCTTGCAAATTCAAAGTGCAAAAACGTTTTCCTCTCTTCTTCTACACTCTCTTTCTTTCTTCTCTCTAAAAGCCTATTTTATTCATATTCATACGTTTGAATAGGCTTCATATAGACCACCACATACTCTCTTTATTGTTGTAAAAGATTGATCAAGGTGTGATCAATCTTGCACTTGCAAGGTGGTGATAGTAAACGAATTTCAAAAATCATAAAACTTTCCAGAATCATAGCCACACATCTTAAGGTTAATTTGGCTCAAGTTTCAACCCTTTTGGACAAGGATAAGTCATTCAAACGTCTAAAGTTCTGAGACTAATGCAGTCTGATTTTCAGGCTTGCAAAGGTTGAGACTTTGAACGTATTTGACTAACTTCCCAAAAGAATTTTCCAAAACTGTTTTAACCCAATTAATTAAAACTAATAAGGGGTTAGTCATTAAAATTTCAGAGCATTTGGAGTTACGGTTAAATAGGAATTAATTTTTCAAATCAAACTACCGTTTCTGGCAGATTTGCGCAATGTGACCACTAACAATTTTTCAAGGGGTTAGAGGTTGAATTTTAATCTGAAATTTTTAGGAGATACTCAAAACATTTGATTCTAAGTTCTCTCCAAATTCCAGAATTTTTGAAGACCTGAAACCTAGTTTTCAAAACGTTTCGAAACTGATCCTGAAAATAGAAACTGTTTTCAGAAGTTGGGTTTTAGTTTAAAACAATTTTAAAAACCACGTTTTCCGCACCCACTATTCAACTCCCCTTCTAGTGGTGTCTTGCAGGTCCTACAAGTGGTATCAGAGTACAGGAACACTCACATCAAAAGGATCCAATGATCTAAGTGTGATGGCAACCACAAACTCCAAAACCGAGCAAGAAGGTATGTCCAGTCAAAGGCATCCTCTCTTTGACGGTGAGTCTTTCATTCAATGGAAGTTAAGAATGAAACTTTTCCTTATGGCAATTGATATTGATCTTTGGTCAATTATAAAAGATGATCCATTTGTTCCACTAAAATTATCCACCATAGATGGAGTTATACTAGAAGTCGTTAAGCCTAGACAAGAGTACACTAGTGATGATAAAAAGAGACTGAGCATGAATGCTAGGGCTATGCCATTACTTCTAAATGGACTAAGTAAAAGTGAATCTAGCTATGTTTTAAATTGTTCTAGTGCTCAAGAAATGTGGAGAATTCTTGAAATGAAACACGAAGGCACTAGTCAAGTAAAAGAGTCCAAGATCAACATGCTTATGACCACACTCGAGTCATTCAAATTATTGCCAAATGAATCTATTGTTGATATGGATCTTCGCTTGACTAACATTTACAATTCTCTTGAGTCTCTTGGCAAAGCCTTTACTATGCAGGAAAAGGTACAAAAGGTCTTGCGAAGCCTTCCATCTGAGTGGGACCCTAAAGTAACGGCCATAGAAGAAAGCAAAGAAACTAAATCGATTAAGATGGAAGAACTAATTGGATCACTTAAGGTATATGGGAACAAGCTCAGCATAAGGAAATCGCAATCATCATCAAAACAAGGTAAGACTATTGCATTTTAAATCAAATGAATACGTCTCTGCTTCTTCCGATCACGTAGATGATAGTGATTCTGAATCAGATAATGATGACATAATTTTATTGGCTAAAGGCTTAAGAAAATTCATGAGAAAGTCATTTAGAAACAAAACTAAGACGACTTCGACTAAAAGAAATAAGAACAAGACAAATGACAAGGATAAATGTTACGAATGCGGTAAACTTGGACATCTATCATATGACTGCCCTAATAAGGACAAGCAAACAAGCAAACACCCTGACAAGGAATGAACCAAGAATAGACTCGTCTCAGAACCTAAGCAAAGGAAAAGAGCTCTCAAGGCCTCAACTTGGAGTGATACATCTGATTCCGAGACTGAAACAGAAGAGGAGACTGCACAAGTATGCTTTGTGTCCAAAGCATCAAACGAGGTATCATCTAACTCTGATTCTGACTCTGAGCCTTCTTATGATGATCTTTTTATTCAGTACTTAGAATTGCATAAATTTACTAAGACTCTCGCGAAAGAAAAGAAGCGATTAATTGAAGACAAGAAGCTGTTAGAATCTTCTAACGAGAATCTTGTCACTCATTTAAACGATTCAAAAGAAGAGTCATCATGTATCATTAATACATTAAAGACAGAGATCTCATCATTGACGACGCAAAATAATGAAATGAAATC